>CAMZMU010000063.1:139311240-139911240 GCA_947311845.1 Poa pratensis | reverse complement strand
GTGCAGGTCATTGTGGGTGGCGTAGCAGCTGGTATGTGGGCTTACCAAAAGCACAGGCAAAGGACTAACGTTCACATTATGGCTCTGAACCTCATCCGAGGGGTTCCCCTGACTCCAAGGGAGAAGGAGACCATGATCGACATCCTTACACCGCCTCCACCACCAAAGAGATGGTGGTGGCCTGTCAAGTGATGGCCATGTCCTTAGCTGCAACATAGAGTCATCATTTCCGGTGGTACCAGTATGCGTCTAAATCAGGATGGGCTGCTTTTAGCGCATGATTTCGATTTACATCTCCGTTACTTGAAGCTTTGATCACGAATTTTTGGTATAACCAATGTTCGTCTTGGCAGTGGTACTGTATGAACCTAGGAGTATGTGTTGTCTCTCGCGTGCAGGTTGTGGGATATCGCAAGTGAAAAAACCAGCCTGCTGTTGAAGTGTAGGTTCTTCCCAGATGTGTTGTTGAACTCACAAAACATGTACTGTGTCTGCCGATCCTCATGTACTAGCAGTCAAGCGGAGAAGTACTCCTTTAATAACTTTGTTTCCAAAATAAGCTAGTACTACCTCCGATCCATATTAGTGGGCACAACTTTGTCTAGATACACATGTATCTAGTCTAAATACTTAACTAGATACATATGAATTTAGACAAAGCTATGCCCACTAATATGGATCGGAGGGAGTACTACAATTTTTAATTTTCCTAGTCTCTTTACATGTAGATTGTTTATGTACTCCGTGTATATTGAAATTGTGCATGCTTCTTTGCATGTTTTGTTTGTTTCGTCTGCTCTACATCCAGCTTTTTTTTAATTAAGTCTTGCTCTACATCTAGCTAGTTAGCTATAACCTGTGATGTCTTCCTGTCTGTCAGAACAAGTCTAAGTTACCATTGGCTGCTCTCGTTGGCAATCTTGATGCCCCAGCTCACATCCTCGCAGTGTCGGACGTACGGCAGCACCTTCCCCACATCCACGTCCTTCGTCGCCGCGCAGTCGTAGTAGGACGGCGAGTGGAAGCAGGGCTCGACGGACATGGCTCGCACGCACGGCGGGTCTGGCACCTCCCCGGTGTCGGGTGACCAGATGGGCGTGGCGGGCATGATCCATGGCCGCACCCCGCCGAGCCCCTGCGCGACGTAGCCGATGGTGGAGAACCCGGTCCCGGTGGTGACGAGCACGTCGTAGGTGCTGAGCAGGTACATCTCGCTGAGCGCCCTCTCGTTGTGCGACGTGTCGCCCCACTTCTGCCGCCCCTCGTGGCTCGGCTGATGGACCCTGACGTTGCCAGCGCCGCCGTACTCGTCCCTGATCCTCTCGTAGTACCACGAGCTCAGAGAGGTGACCAGCACGACGGCGTGGTCGACGGACGACGCGTTGTTGGACGGGAGAAGCAGCAGCTTCTCCCTGCGGACGCACGAGAGGACCTGCTCCAGGACGTGCTGCAGCGGCTTCTGCTTCTGTCTGAACACCCGGATTTGTATGCCGACGCGCTGCCCGGCCCGGCGAGGTGGGCGCCGTAGTACCTTGTGACCACGCGCCAGACGTCGTTCACCGGGTGGAACAGGTACCGCCCGAGGTGGTGGAACGCCGCGTCCTTCTCCGGGAACATCTTGCCGAGCTCGTCCTGGAAAGACGGGACGAGGAAGAGCCCCGGGACGAGGTAGCTGTCCGTCTTCATCAGCAGCCACGGCGCGACGCGGAGCAGCCGCTGGTGCTCGTCGCAGTAGAAGAGCTTGTCGTGGAAGTCATAGCCGCCCTCCAGGTGCAGGTACACGTACGGTGGCCGACCGTCCGAGTCCGACCACGACGCGTTCCCGTCGGCGCTCACGGATAGCACGTCGGCTTTGAGCAAGTTGCCGAGGCTCTCCTTGGAGCCGATGCCGTAGCCGTCGAGGTGGTGGCTGAGTGGGAAACCACCGCCACCGACCCACGACCAGCGCGAGGCAGGGAGCAGCCACGTGGTCCCCGGGAAGGGCTCGCAGAAGAGGGCGCCCACGTCATGTCTGGCGAGGAGGGCGCGGTCCGTGAGCACGGCGTATAGGAAGGCCGACGCGGTGGCCAGCATCCGGTTGCTGAGGCCGCGGTAGCTGATGGAGACCAGGTAGCGGCAGCCGTCCGCGCCCGCGACGACGGCGCCATTGCCGGACTTGAGCTGCCGGATCGCCGCCCTGTACGGGGCCGTGCCGGGCCGCACCGCTTCTGGAGTGCTTCGTGCCTCCGGAGCTTGACGATCAGGTAGGGGGATGGTTTATGCTTGTTGTTGTTGTGGTGGTGGTAGCTGGCGAACTCGTACCGGCTCCGGCATGAGCCCGAGTCGAACTCCGCGGTGAGCAGGCCGTGCAGGAGCTGGCCGGCGGTGAGGTTGAACGGGAGGTACATCTGAAGATACGAGTTCCTTTCCCAAATTTCAAAACATTTATGTATGCTATTGCTAGCTAAAATCTCTCCAAGTGACCCGTATCCGGCCAAGTGATTTTCTAAGTTTTAGCTCGTCGAAATGGCTGTACATTTTACTTGTTTATTAAAAATCCAAGCTTTTTATCTCTAGTGCGTATCGATCCACTGTCAAATTGGTGGGCGGTGTGGAAGTGTTAACAAGTGGGGGCGTGGCGGTCACCCACGACCACAAAAGAGCAATCATGTAACGAACGTGGTGTTGTGGGCTGATCCAACTTGGCGCGCATGACCTTTTCATATCTGAATGTTTACTTGTTAATAACGGTAGGCATGAGAGGCTGCGCATGGGTGTCTTCGACAGGCAACACCATAGCGGTGGTGGCCTTCCCTTTGTTCATCTGGGTGGTCTTGGTGTCATTATTTCGGCGACGGCTCCCGTGTTGAAATCTAGAGGCCTCGTGTTGGCTTGGCGAGTTGGAGTCATCTTCACCATGGAGTAGAATCGTTGGACTTCTATCCTTTACAGTGTCATCGGTGCCACCTTTCTCGGTCGCTGACAAGATCGGTCCACGGTCCGGAGCAAGAGGCCGGACAACCTCTTCGGCAATAGTTTGGTTTGGTCGGTGCACCAGGACCGGTGGTTCTCCAAGGCAGCGTTGTTTCGGTCCTTCTCGATAGTCTAGGTCGCCTCGTTCTAGGTGTCGCGCTTCCCATTTTCATGTTTTCTTCGAATTGGTGTCTCGCCTGTTCTCAGTTGTCGATTTGCTTTTTTTTACTTGCTTGTATGAGGATCACTTTGCATCGTTTGACTGGTTGGACTTTATTTATAAAGCTAGATGAAAAGATGTTTCCATTAGAAATTAATAACCATTTGATGGAATTAATGGTTGAAGTCACGTGCATTTCCGTGAATGCGCCGCGGCCGAATGTTTCTTAATGATGCACAGTCTAAGTCAATCTCCGATCACGGTGGGAAAGTCAGAGTTAGGGAGGGAGGCATTGGAGCTAGAGCCTAGAGAAGAAAATTCCCGGAGCTGGTAGTGACGGTGATTGTATTTCGCACGAGCTAGGGCTCGGTGGATTTTGTTTTCTGAGGAGAGTAGTGCTCGGTGGATGATCCTATCTCAGTTTGGTTGGTCACAACTAGGGCTGGACTAACGAGCTGCTCAGATCGTTAAGGCTCGGCTCGTTAAGGCTCGAGATCGTTAAGGCTCAGATCATTAAGCTTGTTAAGAATAACGAGCTGAAACTAAAGCTCGGCTCGGTTCGTTAGACGTTCACGAGCGCTCGCGAGCAGCTCGTTAAGACTCATTAAGAAGATGTAAAAAAAACTTAAAATGCATCTGAAAAGATTTCAGCCATAAAACGTATAAAAGTAGTTTAAAAATGACAAATCGACAACAAATAGTTCACAAACTCATAGTAGTTTCACACACTCGAATGAAAATAAATATTGCTAACTTGTTAATCGTTGGATGGGCTACAACATATAGATTTGTAGCCATGCTGCCACGACGCTAACGATCTTAACGAGTAGCTCACGAAACTCGTTAGTTTGATTGTTAAGCTCGTTAGTATTAACGAGCTAAAATTGCTGCTCGGCTCGGTTCGTTAAGATAACGAGTCAAGCATAAACGAGTCGAGTTACCGAGCACTCAATAAGCTTAACGAAATTCGAGCTTTATGTCCAGCCCTAGTCACAACAGGCCTCGTTTATCTAGTCTCAGTTTTGTGAGTGGGGAGAATATATTGGGTCGACGGCCGCCGAAGCTAACGTACAACTCGGAGATGCATGTCGTGGATCGTGGTCAAGACCCAAGACAATTACCACCACCTACGTACATTAGTAACCTTTATTATTATATTTGCCTCGAGCTGTACGCAATGAAACATATTTACAAGGAATGTATGGCGGCGGATGACAATTCTAGCTTGCTTGGCTAATCAAGATGCATATGTAGTTGACGAAACCAAGAGAGACAGCAAATCAAGCACTAGTGCAGTACCTTGCACGGAGAACCGGCTGCTTGGTAGCGTCGGGGCGCCGTCCCCGGCGCCGGCGGAGAGGACGACGACTGCGACGACGGTCGCCGCGGCCACGACGCAGGCGGCGGCAAAATCCCTCCTCGCGCGGTATCGAATCCGTTGCCACTTTTTCACGGCCTCCAGCCCGGGCTGCAAGGACGACGGCGGCGCCAGCCGGCTGCTTCGCTCTACGTCCATGCTCGCTGATTCCCTCGCCGCCACGGGGCCGCCGGTGGGGTTGCCCGAGTGTTTAGGAGCTCTCCGCTCGATCGATCGCACCGCCGCGGCAGCTAGCTATATGTGCACCATCATCTTCCCTTTATTTAGAGGGTAGAGGCAGCTAGCTGGCGGGTCATCGGAAGAGCCGTCTTCTTGTTTGGAGTGTACGCACCATGGTTTTGGACTAGCTACAACCATTGCGGTTTCCTTGTTCCAGACCGAGAACGTACTAGGAAATAACATGGCAGAGAAGATCCGTTTTACCTGTTGCTAGCGAGAGTGAAAAACAAATTACCAAGCTGCCTCTCTATTAATGGATCGCCTCGTCTGGTATGTTTGGCAGGCAACTGACTGTTTTTACCTTACACGGTTACAACTCTGTCCATTGGCAGTGCCAGACCGTTGGTTGACCTGAGACCCGTGGACTTATGGGGAAAAAAATTGTGCAGATTTCCTCCCCTAGTGCAGAACCAACTGCACCACTACAAGTCTACAATGTGCGTGTGCATAGGAAACAAGTGTCTTTTTTATTTGCAAGGGTTTTCTTTTGAGTTTGTGTTAGTTTTTGTTTATTAGGCAATTGCTCAATTTAAAATTATGCAACCTTATAATTTTATAAGTTCTATTACCAAGGCAATCCCCACTGGGATCGATTTTCATTACCCAGAGATAACTAAAACAACCAGGTCCGACAGCATCCAGAGTACGGTGAAAACTAAAACAAGAAGCTAAGGCCTAAAGAAAGGAACCCATCACCCCTGCCTACAACAGGAGAAATAAGGGGGTACAGTGCCGTGGATCGTTTTCGTCGTTCAGCCTAAACCACGATGAGAAAATTACACAAGTTTTCAAAACACAACAGGCCCTGCAAGACAGGCAGGCCAGTGCCCAACATCAGCAAACTTCATGCCTCCTTTCTTCATGAACCAGATTCAACATGATCAGATTGGATTTTCATCGTTCGGGCCTTCTAACAGGTTTGAACCAGCAGAGCTTCCAGCAGTGCTGCTTGACGTGGCTAGCTTCATCAGAATGTCAGCTCCTGCGCGTAAATCCACCCGATCTGCGGAATTGTGAAGACTTGCCCAGTATTTAACAAAGATAGCAGATTAGTTCATTAGGTTTCTTGATCAGCTTGCCCTCAAAACAAGCTGCATTGCGAGTCATCCATATGAGCCAGCAAATTGTTGTCACAAAAGTAATCTGGACATTTCTACTAATAGGAAGGAACTGGGGGATCCACTAGAAATATTGGGAGAAAGAGCCAGGCCGGGTTGGGGCTCCAATGGCCTGTGCAATGGATGACCATACATATTTAGCAGATGGGTAGGTAAAGAAAAGGTGATGAATTGTTTCAGACTCATCACAGAACTGACATTTATCATTCCCAGTCCAACCTCTATTCAGGAGGTTGTCCTTGGTGGAAATGGCATTGTGCCAAATGAGCCAAAGCCAATTTTTTGATTTTAAGAGGCACCTTAGCTTTCCAGAGGTGTTTGAAGGATCTATCAATACCAGCACTACTGAGTGAGTGGTACATTGACTTGACACTGAAACAACCATTTTTAGTCCATTTCCAAACATGTCTATCTTCTTCAGAGTTTAGAGCAGTGCCACACAACAAATTTTGCATTTCCCTCAACTGGTTTTGCAGATTATCACGCAGCCATCTTCTGAAAGTGAGGCGCCAGCCATTTTGAGCAGCATGTGCTACTGAAATGTTGATCTCATTACAGATTTCAAAGAGTTGGGGGATTTATCTTTGAAAGCAATCTATCCACGCCAAGCATCACCCCAGAACTGTGTTTTGTGACCATTGCCTATCACCATTTTACTGCCACAGAGGTAGATGTTCTTAACATGGAGCATATCTGACCAGCATGGAGCATATCTGACCAGAAAGCAGAGTCAGAAGGTCTGTGTTTGGTGCCAAAAATGCCACCATTATGTAGATACTTTCTTCTCATAAAATATTGCCAGGTCCCATTCCAGTTTCAAGTCTCCACCACCATTTGCACATCAGACTGACAGTAAACAAGGAGAGGTTCTTGAGACCCAGCCCTCCTTTCCTCTTGGGCTTACAGATCAGACTCCATTTAACCCAGTGTCTTCGTTTTACCGTGCCACCAGCCCATAAAAAGGCCCTCATTTGTTTCTCCAAACCAACTATATTGGTTTTATGATACAACCTCAGAGCAAGCTGGTAGACTGTAGAGGAAGACAAACATGCATCAACTTTTGTGACTCCCAGCAATGGACATACTGCTACCCATCCATCCACCCATCTTCTTTTTAAAAGAATCTTCAACAAAATTCATCTCAGCAACAAACATTCTCCTGACATAGATTGGAGTACCCAAATATTTCATAGGCCATTTTCCTTTCTGGCAGTCGAAGAGATCAACATATTCATGCATTCTGTAATCATCATCTAAGACCAAGAGAACTTCAGTTTTGGCAAAATTGATTTTCAAGCCAGACATTGCTTCAAAAATGTACATCATGAGCTTGAGGTTTCTTGCTCCTTCAAGGTCATCTTTCAGAAGAAGAACTGTGTCATCAGCATACTGAAGGATGGCACAACCCCCATCAACCCATCTATCTGCAAGCCCAGATAACATACCATTGTCCTTTGCCAACCAGACCATTTTTGCCAAGCAATTAGCAGCAATGTTAAACAAGGTTGGGGCTAGGGGATCACCTTGTCTGACCCCTTTGAAACTGCCGAAATAAGGACATTTCTCATCATTTACTTTTACACTCAGTGTACCATTTATGACAGTTTTCTTCTGTAGATCTAAAAAATGTGTACTGAAGTTTTCCTGTCTGCAGCAATCAAACAAGAAGTCCCAATTCACCTTATCATATGCCTTTTCAAATCAAATTTCAGAATCACACCTTTTTGCTTGTTAAATTTGGTGTCTCTCAAGATCTCATGAAGGAGAGACACACTGTCATGAATGTACCTACCTTTGATGAAGGCAGGCAGGGGTGGATGATTTTTTGCATGACTGTTTCCAGTTTGTTAGTAATGTACCTACCTTTGATGAGTCCGCCGAGACCCAAGAGCAAGCCGACGACGCCGCCGACTTGCGCCCCAGCTGAAGAAAGTGAAGAAGGAGCTCACGGAGGAGCAGAGGGCCAGGGAGACCCTGAAGCGGGGCGAACGAGGAGGAGGCTGAAGCAGGACAAGCTCCACGCCGCCGCCAAGGCTGCCGCCGAGGAAAAGGGCGACGACGCCAACGCCGACCTCGTGACCAAGACCGCGACAGCTGCCCTCCTCCTCATTGGACTTGCCCCGTCCGCGGTGGCGGTTGGGGTAGCGACTGCGGCGACGGTCGGGGTTTCCTCTGCGGCGGCCAGCTCCAACGCTTCCACGGCCCGACCTCCAAGGTCGAGACCCCTCGCGACCGCACCATCTCCTGCGTACGGGTTCCTCCCCCGCCTCGGGTTTCTCCTACCTCCGGCGAGTCGGGCGAGGTACCTACCCTCGATCTCAACGCGTCGGCGACACCGTTGGTCGCACAGTCCCGCCGCGCCGCAGACTGCAGCGCGTGCAGCTGCCCCGGCAGTGGTCGCCCCGGCACGCAACCTGTTCGGCACTGTGCCCATGCCATCGCCGGGTGACCCCAGGTACTACGAGGAGGACGATGACCGCTATTACGCGGAGGACGTCCTCCAGGACATGGTCTGCGACAACAACCAGTACGACGCCGACGACTACAATGCCGGGATGATGAGACTCTTCCGACCGGCCCCGATGTGATCAACATCGATAATGAGCCGGTCTTCAACGAGCTTGATGCCGCCACGCGGCCATGAGGAAGAAGTTCAGCCAAAGAGGCGCCTCGTTCACCGCCGAGGAAGACATGCTCATTTGCGAGTCGTGGATCGAGGTTGAAACCAACCAAATCATCGGGGCCGAACAAAGAGGGTCGGCATATTGGGGCCGGTTCACCAAGCGCTACAATGAGGGGCGAATCCTTCCGCCCCGAAACATTCAAACACTGCGGACCGAGCTATCTATCGCTAAGAGGTGGAACCACATTCAAGCGGAGATGAGCAAGTTCTGCGGCGCCGTTGAGAACATTGAAAGCCGGCCGCCGCAAAGTGGCTATGGAATCAAGGAGCAAGTGTTGCAATCATTGGATCTCTTCAAGGCTCAATAGAACCATGTCTTCACCTTGACCCATTGCTACCGAGAGCTGAAGGACCAGCAGAAGTGGAAGGAGCTATACGCCTCCCTCAAGAAAGCGGGATAAGCGGGACATCTTGGTGTTGACAAGGGAGAGACACAACGGAGAAGGAGAAGGACGGGAGGCCAAGGGGGAAGAACAACTCGAAGGCCGAGCAGAAACGCGATGCAACCACCCTTGCGTTGCAAGAGACTTTGAGCGGGTTCCTATCCCAAAAGGATAAGACCTGTGACAAGAAGGAAGAGAGGAGAGAAAAGGAACGCCTCGAGAGAGAGGCGTCTTCCAAGCTCTTCTTCGAATTGCAAAAGAAGAGGCTCGACATAGAAGAGGAGAACGCTCGGACCCGGGCACAGGAGGTCGAGATCAGGGGCAAGGAGGCCGAGGCAAGGGCCAAGGAGGCCGACGTGAAGGCCAGGGAGGTGGAGCTGAAGGCCAAAGACCTTGAACTCGCCCTACGCGCCGAGGAGGCCAGGATCATGGACATGGACATCTCCAACTTCACCCCTAGGAAGAAGGCCTACTACGAGAAGAAGCAAAGGCAGTACATGGATCAGGTTTGATCTATTCTCGGTCCCTTCTACTTATTTGTGTTGAACTATGGCCAACATGGCCGGAAAAACATGGCCGATGGACGAAATTTGTAATATTTTGGGCACACCTGGGGACATGGCCGATGGCCCTACTTGTAATATTTTGGGCACACCTGGAGACATGTTTTTATTCTGTATTGTAATGTTGGGGGGCATCGGAAATTATGGCCACCATGCCCGAAAATGATCAAAATGATCAAAAACCTGGCCGGGCGGACTCAATGCGTCGGCCCGTTGGGGGCAGTGGCCGGAAAGGGGCGGACATGGGCCGTACATGGGTCCTTTTGGCGACGCAAACGGACCAAACGCGCGTCCGTTTGCGTCGCCCCGTTGGAGTCATCCTTACTCCGAATACCAAGCATGTGGATGGGGGTGAATCTGTGAGCTAAATTTACGTTTCTTAAATCGACGGAGAAGGGAGGCAAAATGATCTTCTCTACCACGCGCAACCACAATAAGGACAAAAACAGCGGGAGCAGGTGCCTGATTCCCCAGACTCAGATCGCCCGGCCCAGATTCCGGAACCCCGACAACACATCAGCATTTAGCAGACGACGATGGCTCACCCGCTGTGCGGCGTCCGCAGAGGCCGATCCCGCGGGATGGGGCCGTAGACGGGCGCCGCCGCCGTGGAGGAGGAAGCCGCCGGCTCGGCTGCGGCGCGCGGGCACAGGGTGCGGCGGCGGGTAGGCGGAGCCCACCGGGTCGCGGCGCGTGGGGCGCTGGCCTCGCGCCCGGCACGACGGCGGCGACGTTCATGTGTGTGGGTGTGTGTGGGAGCTCCGGCGTGGAGTTCAGTCAGTCCAAGTGTCGAAGTGGCTGGACAGATTGCGTTTTCGCATGCGGGGATGGTCCTGCCACGTGGTTCATACGTGGGAACCCCTCGTTCGCGTGTACAGCAGGTATATGGGCTCTCGGCCTGGGACAAAAAACGATGTGCTTTTTGTATTTTTCACGCCAAAAGAAAATATCACACGTTATTTCTCTTTGGTAAAAGGTGATAAAATCCTGTCCTCCTCTCCCAGATTCAAGAAATACCAATTTACAAATATCATACTTTTGACTCGATAAACCCTGAATCAAGGGGCGAAAACGACCGCCGCTTTGTCTCTACAAGCTAGGAGGCCAAACTTCCGCACAAACCAATTTGAAATATGCTTTCGGGGAAGAATGGCGTGACAAGGGCGTTGGCGGAGATGGCACCTGTACAATGGAGATGGAGGCTCTCACAAAGTCTATCAACCCGTTTACTGTAGTTTTTAGAGAGGTGCTCCATGGACCAAAGGAGTGTTACCCGAAGCCCCAACATCGTTTATACTGTTATACATGATTATGACAGGTGCCATGAAAAGCAAAGTTTTACTTTTACCACCACCACAAAGTGACCATCCTTGAATCCATCCTCCATAACTGAGATAATTCGCTATGCATGGCTCAACGGAACATCGAGTTAGTCTGTCTGATACGGCATCCGAAAAACATGATGTCATGCATTTTATGGTGGATAACTTTGATGCTATTGTATGTTTCGTTCTACGTGACGTACATGTACGAAAAATATACACTTCAGCCAAGAGTATACGGGTTATGCGGAGGCACTAGTTGCGTCATATGGAAGAGTTAGCCATGCAAAAGGATGTTTTCTCTAGTAAAATGCACATTCTCAAGAATTTAGAACTTATGTACTCCCTCCATTCCCAAATATAAAGCATTTTGGCAGTTTAAACGGAATTTTCAAAACGTATTATACCAAGAAACTGAGGTAGAATGCATTCTTTTTTCCTTGTATCAGTCCATCCACAATTGACTGTAGGAAATACGAAAAGGAATGGCACTATAGCTGCACATGGTCAAGGCAAAATGTACATCAAGGCCGAGAAGCTCGCAGACCAATGAATTTATCAACACAGGCAAAATAACAAAAACACATCATGTTACACTTAGAATCGTGTTTTGCTGACAGATGAAAACACCAGCTCACTCCATCAAACCAAAGCCTCTTGCGGACACATATGATTCTCTTCTTCGCATCACCAACGAAACAAGCGCTGTACAATTTCAAGTGGCAGTATTAGTTTCAAGAATTGAAAGAATAGAGAAAATCAATGGAGAAATTATGTCAGCAGGTAAAGGTAAAACAGTATTTTTCTTGGTACCTTGCTTTTCTTCTTCTTTTTCTTTTCAATGTACTCAAGGATCTCCCCTTGCCGCTCAAGAGTCTCCTGCAAAACCTGCAAAAACATAGCAAAGAATTTTGCTTAATTTATAACATTTCAATGATGTTTCAGATTAAGGAAATACAGAACGGTGGTGGAGTTAGCATGACAACACGGAAAATCTGTATTATCCAGTAAGAAATAGCTTTTCGGCCAGGTGGAAAGAAATTACCTTCTTGGTCAGTGCAAGTTCCTCTTCCAATGCACTGACCCGGCTGGTTGCAGCCTTCAGCATTTCGTCCTTATCCGTGGGCATTTCCGCTGGCTTTGCAAGGAGTGCAAGGATCTTCTCCTCAAGATCAGCGAAGCGCTTTGCAGAAACAGCAGCGTATGCAGACTCCGCCGATATCTTGGACTGCTGACGTTCGTGAGTTTTTGGCGTGCTTTGGGCAGCAATGGTAGCAGTCCCTATGGCAGCGCCAATTACCTTCCTGGGCATGTTACGGCTCACACGGAGCATCGTCGCAATGCTCATCACAAGGGTCATGATGCCACCAAACAGTGGGGGATTGGATCCATTGGCGGCGTTTGCAGCTGGTGAGGAGCATTGTTTTGGTCAAAACCGTCAGTGGAAAGGTACAGGGAGTAGCAGAATTGTTTTTTTGTCAGAAGGTTATCAAAGTAAAGAGGTGGTATTAACCCTGACCTTTAGTGAGGGCAAGCTTCTCATCTGGTAATCCCTTGCCCTGGCATATGGCATCAATAGCCTTCTCAACCATTTGAACATCACAAGAATATGGTGATCCTGGGGTCTGATTTTTTTATAACAACTGTAAGTGAGATTTGTGTATATATGTGCGAAGAGTTAGATTTATTTTAGTTTTAAGTCTAGGACCATTTTGAGTCATAACCTCCCTATTACTAACAAATCAGCTGCTCCAGAAAACAATTAAATTGACAAAATTGGAATAGCAATCGATAAATTTTCTTGGGAGATGGAACCAGGAAATGCACCTAAGTTCAGATGTTAAAAGTTCTACTCTAGTTTCATTCACCAGAAACTTTCTTATTCGCATGATTTAACACTAGCAAGTATTAACTAAGTTATTGAAATCTTTCATATCAGTGAAGCAACCTGACTTACAGGAAACAATGTAGGAAGAAGTTCCTCATGCACAGGTGACAACTGAGGATGCTCAATTCGGGCACGTGAGGCTTTGAGTGAAAGGGTCCACCGGTCGTCTTCCCCGTTAAAAAGATCTTGCTTCTTTTTGGAAAAAAAACTGATGGATAAGTACTATTTTCTAATAAATTGACAAATATGTTAATATGTCTGTGTTCCTGCGAGTAATCTTGTTTCCGCTACCTTCGGGTAAATGGTGTCATCTGCAGAAATCATTTTCTCTTCGGTATCAAGAGATTCCAGATTGAGCTTCCCACACCTCCCGGCACCATTTGAAACCATCTTCACATCAAAGTATCATATAAAGCACTAAGTTAGTTTCTTGTCTTTTGTAATCCAATGTTCTATTTTAAGGATAACATGCTGATGTCAAAGGATT
This sequence comes from Poa pratensis, assembly GCA_947311845.1. NCBI lineage: Eukaryota > Viridiplantae > Streptophyta > Magnoliopsida > Poales > Poaceae > Poa > Poa pratensis. Next base: position 139,898,087 of record CAMZMU010000063.1, on the reverse strand, counting down.
AGATTGGAGTATACCTTCATGACTTCAGGGTTCTTCCATGGGCCCTTGTCAGCCTTCATGCAACCACCTTCGCACTGGCAAGTTCCACCAAAAAACTCTGGCAGCTCACTGAACAACCGAAAATATAGGAAATATGGAGTTAGAAGTAGCATAACGGTTAATACGATCGATAAACCATAAAGATGTTATAGAATTGCTTCGAACCTGGCATCAATCACCTCGAGAAGCTTACTCTGGTACTTGTTACCCAATACCTACAGAAATGGACAGTCCAGGAAACAATTCTATTAACTGAAATGGAATAAATAGTGTTATATGAAACAAAATTATCAGAGATGAAAACTTACATGAATCTTTGCGGTGGTCTTTGGGTCAAGGAAACTCTTCACTGTACCCCAGAGGAGTCGGAACCCTTGGCCTGCATTAATGATGAACATCCGGACAGTGTCTGGACAAGAATTATATAAACGGCAAAGTAAGAACTTGTTAGAAAAAGCCCAGCTCAAACTTTTTTTGCATGGAGCGTAATGAACTGTTTGTCGTCTGGAGTTCTGGTACCTCTGGGTAGTTATCACCATCAATCTTCTGAAGCTGGCCGATGAGGTCCCTTGCAGCTTTGCTGAATTGTTTCATGCCCTGAAAATGTTCCTCCCCTTAAAACGCCATAGTAAAACTGCAATGTCGAATAAACGGAGCACCTTTGATTCGATACATACCACTCCTTGGACATCAAGTATGGTAGTGCTCTGGTCAATATGGCGCTTGGCAGCTACAGAGCAAGCTGGAAACTTATCGGCAAAGTTCTTCTCAAACTCCTTGACATGGTTCTTGACAAAACGTTCCATTGTGGTAACCTGCATTAGCTAGTGACATCGATCTGTCCAAGCCGTTCAATGTAGACAGGTCTGCCTTCCTTATCGATCCCATGGTAACCTGAGGGTAGCATTCTGCAACCTTATCAGCTTCTTCGAATTCGAAACCCTAGCAAGAGATTTAGGATGAAAATGTGACAATAGTTCATGAACTAACATAGCATGTTTCAATCCAAATGGGTGTAATCAAAATAGCGTCTAAAATCATGAACTATAAGATAGCTGTAATTACCTCTAGAATGGCATCTGTGCCGAACTCCTTTCTCCACTGCAGCATATCAGCCCACATTTGCTTTGCCTTCTCAACATCAAATTTTCTGGCCTTCAAAAACCTACACCATCGCATCATTCAGTAATACAACTCCACAAGAAAAATGCAGACATATATACAACATGATGTGCAATTATCAGATAAAATACCTAAGCATCATGTGGTATTCATCATGCTGCGATGGTAGAAGCTCTTCGAGGACAAGAAGCTGGCGGAAGGCATCTACAGCCTGCACCTCCTCAGGGTCGCGCTCATCCTCAATTGAAATGGACATGACCTTGCTGCTCCTCCTCCCCTTCTTCATGGAATGCCTCAGTTTTTGTGAGGCGCTCATCGCTTTTTTCTTGAGCGAGGCAATCCTTGCTTTCTTTTCATCTTCTGAGTATTCCACATTGGATTTCCTCTTCTCTTCATAATGTGCATCTAAGGCTGGTGGTACCATCATATGTACATTAGTCGATTATGCATAGACTAAATTTGGTTTCGAACAATGGGTTGATTTTCTAAAAAAAATACACTAATATAAAAAATCTTACATATACATTGAAAATATAAATGGATGAATTATCATTATATTCCACTTTACATATCAGCAATGCAGTTAATACAATGATTTGCATTGTCACGTACCGGAGCTTAGATGGTGCTCGGGAGGTCCTGACAGGACTTCTGTCATGTCTAGTACGCCCTATCCGGACCTGTTCAAGATAGAATAGGTTTGTTTATATATTTCTGCACAATATTATTTGCCCAGGTAAAAAAAAGGCTATAGGTTGCTGTACGTAATAAAGAAAACTGAAAAACAATTTTGTGCACAATAATATATTTGACTTTGTGTATGCAGTGAAGCTAATTCAGACCCGCTACCTGCCATCTCAAAAAGGTTTATTTTCCCTAATTTTAATTAGAAAGGGTTGTGGAATAAACAATATATTAATCTTTGTCCCTGCAACGTGAATGCCACCATGCTCGTACGAAATGTTCAAAAATAAGAAAGGTCGCTATTGGCATCTGTCTATATATGTGGCTACTAATAAAAAGGATAAGAAACGAAAAACAATTGATCACTTTATCAGACAGAAGCAAATCTAAACGTGGGTGTAACAATGCTTTTAATGCGCCCAAAACATTTTGAAAACTTACAGTGGGGGAAACAGACGACGTGATCCAAGCCGAACTAGGAGCATATATCGATTGGCGAATATCAGAAGACAGTTCTAGTCAGAGATGCAATTGGAGCATCACATACGAGAATCGAGAAAAGATCGATGCAGAAACGAAAAACGGAGACAGAGAGCAGCCTACGGGTACCAAGATCGTCGAACCAACGAAGGGAAAATGAGGCAGGGTAACAGAACAGGGCAGGACGGCTTACCTCCGGGCGGAGGGTGTCGAGAGGAGAGGCGAGGGAGACGGAGAGTTGGAGATGGCGAGGAGGGAGGAATGGAGGGAACAGGGAAGGGAGGCGTTAAAAATAGGCTTTGAACTCCCCGCGAGGGACGCACGCCACTCATGTGTGGCCCGCACGACGAGGCGCCGATCCGGTGAAGGAAGCCGTCAACAAAAAGATAAAAATGTATTCTTTCTCCCGTCGCCTGTAGCCGCACGAAGGAACCAAAGGATCGTTCGCACCTGGCGCCAGAGCACGACGCGGCGAGCTGGCGATGGTGCCACATATCGACCGCGTGGTGGACGCCGCAGTCAGCGACCGCTGGTCGGCCGCCGACGGTTCGTTGCTCCGCCACCGGCTGCTGCAGCCAGGCGGGGGATCTTCACCCACTCGTGCCCCTCCCACTCTCCTACGTACGCCCCACTTTCTGATCTGCCCCTGCCGCCGCCGCCGCCGCAGCCATTACAGCTAAGCTCTCCATCACCAGCCCTCCTCGGGATTTCTTAGGCAAGGTCACCACCGCCGGCAGCCGAGAACAGCCGCCCCGGGCGGTCCCCCCAAAACCAAGGCCCCCCAGCTATACTACTGCATGCGGTAGCGGAGGAGATCATATGGCGCGCCGCCGGCGGGTCAGGATAGGTCGGGAGCTTTTCTTTCTCGTACCGTTCACGGAGACGAACGACGCGGTGTTGCGTGGGTTGGACTTGGGCCTTTACCTTTCTTCTTTGGTTAAGGTCAAAGAATTAACGGCCCGGCTGGCCATGGTCACAAGAACGATCCATGGAAGGCCTACGCCTTTTCTTCTTTGGTTAAGGTCAAAGAATTAACGGCCCGGCTGGCCATGGTCACAAGAACGATCCATTGGAAAGGCCTACGCGTTCGGCAAGCCTATCTATACTACTATTAAAAAAGCAAACATGTTGGGATACTTTAAATCTTGTCCGTTTAAATTTTCGATCAACGATCCAGATTGTCCCGATTGAGCACCAAACACTTTAAATCTTGACCGTTTAATTTCTGATCAACGATCTAGATTGTCCCCATTAACGTACAGCATGAGACGTAGAAATAAATCAAGTCTACATGAACACGGATCAGATTTTAACATGCCCGCACATAGGCTAAGTAGAGTTTGAATAGGACACGGTAGACATACGTAGTACTATTTATATCCGCAAGAAGAAAAAGAGAACGAAACAACAATGACTGGAGTCGTCAAATAGATCTTGACAGCGTCCCAGGCAAGGCAAGGTTGCAACACAATGCACACCCTTTGATGGATTCCAATCGACCAGAACAAGGCCTTTTCAATGATCTCGATCGTGAAAAAAATCAAGGATCGTCAGTCTACGGCAATCTACGACGAGCCGGACAAGGCGATATTGATTTGCGACGCGCCGGAAGGCTTACGGTGGTTAGGATCGATGGCGAGTTGGCGACTCCAAAGCGGCAAACATAACACGTCGGCAGCAGAGGGCTAGGATTATTTTCTGATCACACACGCCAGCGCTCAATCCATCAGGTATTCAGGGTGTTCCATCGTCGTTTTTTCCATTGAAATAGTTGGCAAGCGGCGGAGCAGAATTTTCTTGTCGTCGGACTACCTCTCCGCAGTGGCGCGACGCATGCCTGGTGGTAACTTCCATGGCGTATCTTGCTCTAAGGAGCAACCTTAGAAGTCTCAAGAAAGAAAGACAGTCTCGCATCGGCACATCCGGCAGTCGCTAATATCTCCAAGCATAAACATCAAGCATACATTTGATCAGGATCTGCATGGCCGCAACACATGCATGATGCATGCAATCTGAATCAATAATTAATCTTTTACCGTGCCGGTTGCATTAGACTAAGACTCCGAGCCATATATGACGATGAGTATGGCTGCACCAAATAAGAAGGCTAAACGTGCACCACCCGTGTTAGCATACACCACCACGATCCATGTTAGCTCAGGGATTGTAGTCAACTGTTTACATGCATGAAGCAAGGATGGATTCGAGATACCTGGGTGGTTATCAATGCCAAGATGGACACCACGGAAATAAAAATAAAGACTACCTTTTTCTTAACAAATTATTTATACTCCTATTTTCTATGCAATGTATTTTGGTAAAGAAAATTTCTTACGCAAGGTATCATGGTGAGTCCGGCAACAAGCACGGCAAAAGATGCGACTCTTTAAAAAATTTAACCATTAATTACGTGCACTCTATCTGTAGGTGAAACAATCTGGTAGCTGAAGGTCAAAGTCTTGGACGAGATGACAGAGTGAAGACTAGGTCAAACAAAGTGCTTAACTGGTCTATAAATTAAGGTTTTTTACATACCTTTTGAACTCCCATGTAAGCGGTACAATCCATTAGTTTCAATGCAAAACTGGTGGACAGTAAACTGTTATATACTGTTCCCGATCGTCACAAGAATTTGAAATAATATATATTTTGTTTTTCTCTACATTTTTTTGGAATAAATATTATGTCCCAGTTCATCAGAACTGTCATTTTTTATACCTATCTCCTTATGGAATCTTATTTATAAATAGAGGCAACACTTACTATTTATCTGTATCGGTTTTCTACATTGAGGATGACATAATTTTTGCCGAAAATTCACCAAAGGAGCACGCCTTTATCACCGTGCATGTTGGCTTCGGTGTGAGGTTTGCGTGCTCCATGATGCTTACAATAATATATTTATTGCGCTTCAAAAAAAACAATAATATATTTCTCTTTGCAATATAAAATATAGGACCGATGCAAAAAAATTAAAAAATCAATCCATGTAGACCCTTGACATTCTTTCCTAATTCTAATTTGTCACTTAATTAATTGTAAAGACGTGCATTGCACGTACATTCATACTAGTACCAGAAAAGACCGATCTTCCGCAAGTTCGCCCCGTGCGGCGACTGGAGCCTCCCAAGTGTTGTCACTAGGCATGGAATAAAAACTTGAAACTCGGGAGTTAAATGAGCAGGTCCTAACTCGAGTCGGCTTGGTTCAAACTCGTTGTCAAACGTAATGAGCCGAGGTTTTATTTTTAGCAACAAACAATTTTGAGGTAAGGAGCCGAGTTACAAAGTACTCGTTTAACTCGGTCACCAACTGACGTTTTTGTCTATTTGAACAATTGTTCTCTATTATATAGTTGTTTAACGACTAGAAATTACTTGATGATGTCATATTGTCACTGAATTCTGTGATTGTTGCATCATACATGCATAAACAAATATTATATACAATTTACCGAGCTAAACGAGTAACTCGTGAGCCGAGCAGATTTAGTTGCACTCGTTAGTGAAACGAGTCGAGCCGAGCTAACTCGTTACTTGACCGAGTTTTAATGAATCGAGCCGAGTTGGCTCGGCTCAAATTTCAGGCTAATTTGTCACCTTCTCATCCAAACAAAAGTTGTCACCTTGTCGCACTTCTTCCGGTTATTTTTTTCTTGTTTCTTGTATGTTTGTGTTTATAGTTTTCGCGTGTGCTTATCAAAAAGTTGTACTTTAAGAACTTTATATAGATTTTTATGAATTAAAAATCACGAAGTTTGACAAATATTTCTTATAAAATGTGCATTACACAAAACACACAAATGTACAACACAACTTGCACTACACGGTCGGGGGCGAACTAGAACAATGAGTCCTTGGGGTCTTGTCTTAAGTCTATTTGGAGCTCGCCGATGTGAACTGACACAACCCATTGAACATAGTTGCGCCCTTACGCATAGTACACATATACTTCCAAATGTAACACTTGGCAAAGTTTCTCGGATAGTACTGAATATTTTGGTCCATTAGTGTATGCTAAGTTGTAGGCGCATTACATGATCCGAAGGGAATCATTAAAAAAATCATATTGTTCACAATAAAATCTGAACTTAATATGAACATCTTAAAATTTTATACGAAAAACATACCTAAATCCTAATTTGAGGTTGTAGAATCATGTCTCCATAAGGAATTGATGCCCATATGAATCCTTATCAAGAAACTAATAGAACTTGCATGCATCATAACATGTCATATAGATCATATCTTGTGCCACCATGTTACGAGAGATCAAGTGAGGCCATGAATCCAATCCATTTTCCAACATAAGAAATAACTTTCACTTCATATTATCTGCTGATTGCGAGCTTATTTATTCGAAAAATGCAAAAACGGTAGAGTTGGGGATAGCAAGAAAGTTACTTTCTGCTTTGCAGGATTGTTAGAGAGGCGGATAGCTGGACATGGGAGTCCTATGATGTATGATCCATGTGTTCAGTATTAAACCACTAGTAGAGAACGAAGCATTAGTACCGGTTGTGGATGGCCTTTAGTACCGGTTGTGCAACCGGTACTAAAGGGTCGGCACTAAAGGGTACCCCTTTAGTATCGTACACAGCTAAAACCGTACTAAAGGGTCTCCACGTGGGCGAACAGCCGCGCGCGCAGCGGAGGACCTTTAGTACCGGTTGGTAATACCAACCGGTACTAAAGGTTCCTGCTTTTTTGATTTTTTTTCGTTTCTGGTTTTTTTTTTTTCAATTATTTTCGGGTTTAGGGTTTCTGTTTTTTTCCTTTTCGCTCATTTTTTAGGGTTTCGGAGGAGATCATGTATAAAGTACTCACTACCATATAAAGTACTCATTATACACATACAAAGTACTCTCGTTACATATAATTAAAGTACTCACTCCCTTTAGTACCGTTTTTGTGCAACCGGTACTAAAGGGGCGCACCAATGCCCTTTTTCTACTAGTGAACCCTCGTCATTCTTATGGGAAAATATGTTTTGGTACAACTTTGTGCATTTGAATCCCAAGGAATTGATATAAACGTCAAGTTCAGGCGGCCACTAGTCAGTGGCTGTTGGATGTTTTCTTCCAGACTGAAAACTCGAGATTTTACTCTGGTTTTAGCTCAGGTGATGATTTCGGTTGTGTCGTTCCCTTCGTGTCGTAGAGGCATCACATGGTGGTGATGTTGATGGTGCTGAGAACAATAATGCTAGAGTTACGACTGACTGGCCTACAGGAACACGTACGAACGAATGTGGCCTAAATTGGTTGGTTGAAATTTTAGCCCTTCCTGGAAAACCGGCCGCACGTTGTATTTTCAGCCCTGCATGTATAAGTGATAAGTCTGTAACAAATATCCGTACACGTTGCCCGTAGTGTAGCATTAGTGTGTTGTGAATTACTAATCACCTTACCATGCAAAAAAAAAATTACTAATCACCTTCGGCGGTCCTTTTTTCTTTTGTTTCTTTTGCTTTTTCTTTTTCTTCTCTTTTGGCTATTGACATCATTCACGTCTCGATTAGTTTTTTTATATTCTATATATGGTGTAGAGACCGCATATAATTAGTTGATATTATTATATGTCATTTATCAACAGAAAAAGGCTTTGCAAAGGTGTCGATAGCGCTAGCAAAACTAGGTACGCTCTAATGTCTGTCTGACGCACCCCCTTGTCCCGTGCATCCAAATACACCAATCTCTAACTCGACCAGAACACACACACTAACAGTTATATACTCAGTGCATGCACAGACCGCATGTTTTTTTAGATAAAGTGTGTATATTAATATCGCGGAGATACAAATTACACCCGACTCTGCAACAACGCAATAACCAGAGCCATTACGGATGCACACAGCCGAAAGACAAAAGGAAGAAGAAAAAAAAAAGTCCCGCTACAGAGTTACGGTCCTTGCAGCAACCACAACCACCACCAAAACAACACCTGATGTCCAATTCTTCAAAAGCAACGTCCTTCAACAAGAACAATGCCAGGCAGGGGCGTAGTCAGGCCCCAGGCCACCCTGCCTTGGCCCGGGACGTGAGCACGAAACACAGACTTATTTGTTGGTACTGTACAGTACTATAGCGAACTTTAGCTACAGTTCACAGAAGTTGGCCTGGGTCGTGCTACGATCCTGTCTACGATACTGGTGACAGGCACAACCAATTAAGGCCAGACCTTGGGTTTTCACCCTGAAGATAGTCCTCGCTCTCAAAACAATGTCTTCAACAAAACCACTGTCAGGCACAACCAATTAAGTCAGACCTTGGATTTTCACCCTAAAAGTTGGACTTTGGACTTCACGTATGTTGTCGCCCCCACTTACATGCCGCTGCTCCAAGTCATGAAACACCAACCAATTCCTCATCGCCAGAAAGATTCGAACCACCAGTCCAGTCCTCAGATCTCGTCTTTCATGTCATTCTCCGCCAGCATCATGGAACGAGAAAGCGTGCTCCATGATATTAACAGCCAACAAGTTTCGAAGCGCTCCCTCTGAAACCAAACGGTCAGAGAAAACACGGGTGCGCACGATCGAATACCATCCGATCCAGCAATCTCCAGGCATGAGTCGCCCAGTGGAGTTCGCCGGCGGAGCCTTCCGAAACACGACCGTCCAGCCAGATCGATGGGGACTAATATCCGGTAGATCATCATCTCGCCGCGAATAAGAACTAAGGACCGCCATACCAGACCCCATCCGCCAGTGCCGCTGGTGTTCCGATGATCTGACGGTGGCTGAGGCCGGCCGCCGGCTTGCATCGGCGGTCTCACGATCTGGCCACCGCTTTTCTGCATCGTGGTCTTCCGGCTGATGGAGGCCTTCCTGTCTTCCGATCTGAAGCTGAACGCAAGGCAGCAAGCCACAAACGATTTGTATCTGTGGCTGCATGCCGTGCTTCATGCACATGCAGGCGGACGAGCTGGCTTGATCCATGCATGCCCTGTTCCTGCGCTCGGACGCTGAAGGCCGCCGGCCGGCGATCCAGATCAGATTGAAACCGATGGGCACGATGATGCCTGCGGGCCTTATTTTTGAAGAAAAAACGGACAGGGACGTCCCGCCGCCGCCGTCCGCCGTCGGACGACCTCCTCCGGCGGCGGCGGGGAGCGGGGGACGGGAGGGGTGGCCGGCGGCCGGGCGATTGGTTCCCCTGTACGTGCGTGTGTGCATACTGCATAGCATCAAGAGGAACCAGCCTTAAAGATCTATCCAGCAGGATGGTTAATCTTGATGTTATGCAGCTCATGCACAAATACTTATAGTATCATATGTAACACGCGAGTACATGTATTTATCTCTCTTCTCAAGCCGCCCGACCCATCTCCAAGTCGCATGATCTACCGTCCGAATCCCATCCCGAAAGGCGGCGCCGCCGTCCAGTAGTCCGCAGGCCGCCGGCGTCCGCGCCGACGTCCAGGTGCAGCTCACCGGACAAGGACAGCCCCCTACTCCTCAGATCCTTCTTTGCTTCCTCGCCGCTGCTTCCATCCTTAATTTGTCACAGCAAATTATATGGATTAGCAGCCAGGAATTAACCCATGTATTTTACGTGTGTATAACCTCCAAAACTATATATGCATGCATGAAAGTATATATGCAAACCACATGATCAAGTGATGAGTACCTCGTCAGGTGTCCTCTCTTCCTCGTGGCTTTATCATGTAACAGCTGCTTGTAATTAATTAAGTAACCGGTTTATTAACCACGTCAAAAAGGTAGCACTGTAGTGTTAGTGAACAAAAGCTATACATAGTAGCAGGTAGTTTTGCTGCGAACGAAATAGTTAAAGGTATAAAGCTAGAGACAAGTACTCCCCCCCCCCCCCCCCCCCCCCCCCCCCGCATGAGTAACTTTTCCGGATGCTTTCATGGGCCAATTAAAGCAAGGCTTTTTAGACAAACTAAAGCCCCCCCTTTGGCAACAAAAGAAAGAGGATCGATCATCCGTTGTGCTTAACTGATGTGATCAGCTGGGGTATAGATCCCACACAGGAATTAATGGATGTTTAATCGGAATGAATGAATGAGCAATTAATTATTATACCTGGCCAGGCTCTTCTGGAAATATGCTGCTCCTTTCTCCTTGTTGGACCTGTAAAAAATGACGGTCTTAAGGGAATCAGCCACCTTTTTATCGATAGGAATATATATTGGTTGGTCAGGCATAAAGCTTCTGCCAATGCTTTTATCGAAAGATCTCGCAAAGATATGATGCTTTGTATAAGTAGCAAGTGCATAGGCTTTTCTAATGTGCTTGTCCTGGCATTAGCTGCTAATCTCTGATTTAAATTAATCTGCGCAGACTGTCGGTGTATGTGTCAAACTGTCAATTCATGGGTCAAAAGAATAATATAGGTGAAACCAAATGCTAGTTAAGTGAGGCCAATTATAGTTAGGGTATCTAAAGCTCACGCCACCGTGCAAGCTCACATAGTTATAGGTAAAACCACAGGTTACTCAAGTGTGAGTGTGTGACCCAAATGATGGTTCAGATAAGAAATCTAACTTTGTGATCCATGTAGTGTGTAAGTGATCACTGTACAATCCAGAATTGAGATACGAAAAGAGAACATGTACTACCACATAGAGCTGCCAAGAACATACATACAAGTGTGTGCCACGGTACAGCTTGTGATCCGGACAAAGTGTGCATGCCAAATGGTAGTTGACAACGTACGTACCTACTTTCAGCACCAATCGCTTGTTTATCTGTTCGGTTGAAAAACTCAGTGACAAATTAGCCATGGATTCGGGGGTTAGACAATGTGGCAAAAAACCTAGAACACCATGGCATATCATAGTCAAACTCCGATCCCTTGCTGCAGACAGCGTACGTAGGGACCTACGCAGGAACAGTGTGAACCTCAACTATTACGATCGAGATCGCATGCAAATGCCAATACTGCTAGATGGCTTTCTCTGCTGTTGACCAAGGCAGGGCCTTATTCAGGGTGGCCAGGAGGGAAAGATGCGATGCGATGTGATGTGCGCATGAAGGCGCGCAGATACGATGAGCCATCATCACCTGCACCTGCGACTGGCTGCTAGCCAACGCGTCGGGAATTGTGCCTGGAAACGCAGAGGGCGTGCTAGCTGCGTGGGGCACCCCTTCGTCCACGAACGCATACAATCGAATTAAGTTACTACGAGCAGCTGGCCGAGAGGCTAGGAGGACTGGATCTACTCACAGTCACAGTGGCTTCGTGCCGCTGCTTGGAGACGACGGAGCCCCCACCACCATTGCCGCCGCCCAGCTGGTACGGCGAGCTCAGACCCTGCACGCGCGCCCACAGGAGATCAATTAATAAGGGTTATGACACAAATTAAGAGGTAACATGGTACAGATTAATTCACTGTGTGGAAAACTTATATCTAGGCTAAAAAACATAGTTGTCTCCTTTCCAAGAGCCATGCACACTGTTGCTAAAGAGATTTGCATCTTCAAGTCGCCCGCAGACTCGCAGAGACGACCAGACTAACGCATGCAAGCTATAGGCGGATGCACGCTAGCACGCATGCAGCTTTAGAGCATCTCCAACTGATTCGCTATATGTAGCACGCGCTGGGAATAACTACCTTTTAGCGCGCGCAGGGCTAAAAACGGTGCTCCAGCGGAGGCTCTATAAGCCAGCACGCTGCAAAAACCGTCCAGCGCGCTGGGCAAAGCTGGATATTTCGCACAATATTTGGTGCGTGGCGTCCAGCGCACTGGACAAACGGGAGACGACGCGCGACTCCAACTGCCATGGAAACTTCATCCGCGCGTCTTTCGCTTCCTCTCCCATGCCACGGAATCGGCCGCGGACCGCCGGAATCGGCCGCCCCCGCCGGGAATTCGGCCACCGGGCGCCGGAATCGTCCGCCCCCACCGGAATCCGTCCCTCCGACGACCGCCGCCGCCCCAACGAAGCCGGCCCTACGTCAGAATCGCGCTGCCCGCCGCCGGAATCGCTGGCGTCCGTGCGGTAGGGCTCTGGGAGTCCGCAGGAGCGTCGCAGGAGCTCATCGCAGTGGAGTCCGACGGCACCGCCGCATGGCCGTCGTTGCGAGCTAGCTAGCTGCTCACTTGCGAGCAAGCTAGCTGCTGCCTTGGCGACGCTGAATCACGTGGCCGTCGATGGACGCGAGACTAACGGCGGCAGCGGCACGGCGTCCCGCAGCTTGGGCAAGAGCGGTGGCGGCCCGGCGGCCCGCAGCTTGGGCAGGAGCGGCGGCGGCCCGGCGGCCGGCGAGTCAACAGCAGACGCGGACGGAGACGATCGAAGTAGCTAGCTCTGAACGATTGGGGGCCTGATTGCGAATTTTATTTTTGTCTCAGGTCTTGTTTAAAACAATTTAGGGACCTGTTTGTGATACTACTGCAAGCTGCGTGCTGTATCTTAGCGCGTCCGATAAACTGATATATTTGTGCACTATATTTTAGCGCGTCTGGTGAAGCAAAACACCCGACTGACGCGCTAAAACGCTATTTTGGTGCTGTAAAAAAAATTTAGAGCGCCGACGAGTAGTGCGTCTGTTGGAGATGCTCTTACCACATTACGTATCTGCCTCGTTTTGTTTCACTTGCATGGCTCCCTTGCGCATGCGCAAACATCAATCAAACTATCGCTACCACACTATGTAGAATACCTATGTTTGTATATATGCAATTGACCTGAAACCAACAAGGAACAACTGCACACATGTATATACTGTACTTTATGTGTGATGGATTATGGATGGATGAGTATATGTTGCTTGGGAACTACTAATAAACCTGCAGGTATGTGCACGCATGCATGCATGGAGAGAGAGGGGGAGAGAGAAACCTCAATTTGACCGTGTAGGGATCTGATGTACCCAATGGCTTCAAGTAGTACAGACGCAGTGTCAGTCTGGCACAAAAAAAAGAGGTTAGCCCATGTCAGGATCTCTTTTTTGTAGTTTTCTCTGGGACACTGGATCTTCTTTTACTCCAACACAGTCCAGCATAAAAGCTAGAAACAAGATAGCATCATATTTCATTTGAAAAATTAATACTGTCAAGCTAGACATTCTCTTTCACTATACTTCTATCGTGCAATAAACTAAAAAAAAAATACATAGTTCTGAAATGTGCACGATTCATTATACTCACATCCACAATTTTATCATTTTTAAGCATAGAATAGAAATTATTTTGTAATGAGATTTTGTAATTTGTCGTATACACCATTCAGTACATGCAGTTATTTTTTCCAGATTTGGTTGAAACTTGGAATATGATTTTTGAAAATATGAATATAATGAGCTCCCTGAAGCTCAGCCTCCATTTGGAGTTTCTAGTTTAAACTAACGTACTTATTAATCTCGGAAGTCTGAACGAATATATTCATGGAGATTGACGCACAAAAAATGAGCACCCATATGAATTCACATCCATATATTGCAAGGGACGGAGCTGCCTCATGGCCAATGGTGTCAGCTGACACCAGTGGAAAATAGCAAAACCTTTAGTAATTAGTACTGTCTAATATGTTTTGTAGTGTTTGACCCCCCCTATCATAGAGAGTTGATCCCATTGGCAAAAATTTCTAGCTTCGTCCCTGATATTGCTAAGTGGAGTTGATTAGCTTTCTTGGAAATATATGGCCACCGACATATGTATACAATGAGTTCGTGGTGTATAAAATGACATGCCTTTATCAGCAGGAGCCATGTTTTGATCTTACGTACAGCATGGTCTAATCATTCTTTGCATTAACAATAGATCCATTGAGGGCCAAAATGGGCATTATAATCAACTATACATCATGGGATCATGTGATACAATATTGTTCTTTCAGTTGTCTTTCTAAATGGGTTCTTCACTTGAATTGAGATTGACCATCTATTTATGGACATGAAAACATCTAGCTATATATATACCATCATGCATTAACTTGCGCATACCAATAAGTTGTTTATAGAGATAAAATTAGGTATGTTCTGGTGCTGATTTCAGCTCATTCATTAGTGATAGAGGGTATCTAGGCTGTCCTAATAAGGTGAAACTTGTAGACCTGGAGAGGATATCGGTGATATATACCTTCCCAAATGGGGAGACCAGCTGGTGAAGGGCAGTTATTCTATCCCCTAGCTTCTCCTTTCTCACCTGAGCAAAATACCAAGCAAAAGATACTAAGAATGTCATCATCCCAACCCCTTCATATCACTCCACAATGATTCCATGCCTGTCCATTACAGCATGCATGCGTATGCTTCAAAGCTAGCTTGCTCAGGGCACGGCTGGCCCATGCTCATTGAGAAAGAGAGAGGAGAGAGAGAGAGAGAGAGAGAGAGAGAGAGAGAGAGAGAGAGCGGACCTTGATCGTAGATTGAGCCGGGGAGGGTTCTTGGGTCCTAGCCTTCTTGAAAGCTACTCCAGATGTTGTTGCCAGACACTGGGGGAAACACAAAAGGATCGAACAAAGTTACTAAGCTTTCAATTCCACAAACTTAACTAATCATTAGTACTCCCTCCGTTTAGGTGTACTTATGAAAAAATATTTGTTCCTAAACTAGCCAGAATAACGCCCCAAATATTAATTAGCCTGATTATTTGGGAGTTACAGCCACTCTCTCTCCTCATGTAATTGCTCCAAACCGTAGAGCTGCCCTCCTTTCTCTCCTTTTTCTACGGTGGTGTGAAAAGGTTTGACCAATGCATGGTGTACAGTTCACTTGCCTACTTAATAGGCTAATTAATTTACCATTGCTATTTGATCGTTGGTTGGGGAGTAATATAGCCAGTCATCATCTACCTTGGTCATGCTGCGTTTTGGTAGAGGCCCTATACACCTAAACGGAGGGAGTAAAAGGTTTCCTGCCATATTATTTCCAAGTAGTTTAATTGCATTTCTTGAAGTGTGAGTCATGACACAGCATTCATGTTTTAAATTACTGGATTAATTCAAGTAATTTTACACTTAAGCAAGTAATGGTACCTCGCTTGGTGAGCCGTTGTTTGAGAACTCCAACATGCTGCTTCCAAGGGAGGTGATGGAGAAGACCTAGGAGAGGATGTTTGCTTCTGGAGGGTGTTGTGCTGGTGCTGGATACCTCTGGCCCATGGAGATGGAGAGGACATTGCCAGTTGGATCTCATCACCAGATGTGGTCATGTGGCTGTAGCCGGCGCTACTCCCATCATCTTCTTCTCCTCCGGCGGTTGTTGTACCTGGAAACAACGCCTGTCCGTCCCAGTTTTTGTACCTCTCGTCACCATTGGCCAATCCACCACTTGCACCGGGTGAACTATCAACAACAGACACGCGGGTCAATCGCAGTATTTCGTTTGCATGCAGCACTTAATTTCAAACAATTACATCGGAAGTGGATGAAAAAACAAATAGATATCAAGAACACATCACTGTGACGATCACACACACAGGAGAGAGAGAGAGAGAGAGAGAGAGAGAGAGAGAGAGAGAGAGAGAGAGAGAGAGATGCATACATGAAGAGATTGCTCCATGGATCCTGGAGCTGCTGACCTTGGTTACTGCTGCTGCTGTCATGCCAAGGTGCAGTACAAGTGGTAGGAAGTGGATAGTGATTCGATAGCAGAAGAGAGGAGAAAGAACTGATAGGGGAGGAGGAGATGACGCGGTGGTGGGGAGGGCAAGACAACAGAAGGATTGTGCTGTTCAAAGGGGGGCCTCAAATTATTCACGCTCCACCATCCATGGCCGTCAGCCATCTTCCCCACTAGAGGTGATGATTTGTGGATGAGTCCCCTATCCATATTCTCTGATATGCTAGCTAGCTCTCTCTTCCACACAAGCAACACCAAGCTCCCACTCACTTCAGTACCGCCATCTCCCTTTTGAACCCTCTCCACGATTCTCTACTCCCTGAGGTCAACCTTTAGAGAGAGAAGAAAGCTTGTGAGCCTTTGGAGAAGAGAGAGAATCTCATGGCACTAGAAGAGGAGAGCTATACTCAGTGAGAGCAAGAAGCTTCAAATAAGCCATGTGTTTTATTTTGCCACTTCCCACTGTATACCTTTACTTGTTTTCTTCCTCCGGCTCGCCCTTTTTCTGCTCCTATCCTTTCTTCTAATTTACTACTTTTGCTTTAGTCAAGAAATGGGCCAGGGAAAGTTGTATGTTTCATCCAGGCTTTAAGAGTAGTCATACTAAAGGATGTTTTAACAGTTTTTTGGGAAAGGTGCAGTAACCTTTCACTTTGGGCTGGGGGAGTTATCTTGTATGGGCAAAAGGCATGGGATGTCTTAATTAGATTGAGAGGGAATTGGAAGGGATAATTAACCGCGAGCCGACCCACATTGGCAAAGGATAAAAATAAATGAATCTTGATGACTTGGGCAACCCCATCGACAAGGGACATTTTATGGTGCCCGTATCAATGTTGGAACTCTAAGAAATGATTAAACGAGGTATGGTTAACTATTACCGATCTAACAAAGATATTATACATGCCCCTTAATGCTCAGAAAAAACCAAAAAGCACTACTCCCTCCCCCCCCCCCCCCCCCCCCCCCCCCACCCCCGCACACACACACACACACACACACACCACACGCGCGCACGCACACACATATTAAACTGGCTATGTATTTTTAATTAGTATACAATGCATTGTAGTATGATACAATGATTGAACGTCCTATGTCTTTGAAATGTGTTCTTACTTCTTAACTACTTCTTATACTGTTTTGTTTCTTCTTGTATATCAGTCTGACAAATCTTAATTTCGCTGACGCGGTTTGTTATGTAAATACCAAGGCACTCTAAACTTCTATGAAACTAGTTTGAATGTAGGTATAGTCCTCTCTCGCTTTCCTTTTTTGTACCATAATTTGAAATTGGTCAAATGCTTTTTTTCTAGTTTGTGTTGATAACTTAGAAGTATTTTTTAAAAGGTGCACATTTAGGTAACACTCTACAAATTGTTCTGGATACGAAAGTGATCACATAGAGATTCGGTTATGTAGAAAAGAGTTAGTTTAAACTAGATAAAAGGTGACCTTCCCGAAAAGTCACATTGTTGCCCGGTTTTTGGACTAATTTGAAATCGCCATTGTAAAGTTTCAAAAAAATCTGGGAAATCCTAGATGAAAATGACACGTTCCACGCTTCTGCAAATTTTCAACTCAAAATAATTTGTATTCTGGCCTACACAAAAATAAAAATCCTGACAATGAGAGATTTCGAATCGTTCATTGCTCACCGCTCCAGCTCCAGAAATTTGTCAGCTTTACACAGCCTAAATATAGAATGTTTTGCATTTAGCTCACTGGATAGTAATCACTAACTAAGTCTAGAAATAATTAGATTTTTTGGAAACTTCAAACTGTAAATTTTGAGCTTTCAAAAAACAAGGCTACATGTTGCCCGGGAGAAAAATCACCGCACTTTGGCCTTCCCCACAATTTTTCCTTACTCATGGAAAAGGAGTTGGCAAAATCTCTCCTATATTAACCCACCGCTTTTGGGGATATGGTGGTGTCTCTTTAATCTTTCCCAACAGCTTTGAGGTATATCACATATATTCATATAAATCTAACGAAGATGATATACTAATATTAGTAGAAACGGACTAATTTCTCGATTACACCATGTCCCCATGGTGACGTTTGGTACACTACATAAAACACTAATTTTGTTATGTGTTCACGCGTTAGTAGAAAGGGCTTCCAGTTCCAGAACGTTTACCCAGAGCATGATCAAGCTCGAGCTGATGATGGATCTCATGACAAAATATGTTGTTAAGACTATGATGATGGAGCCGACAATAGAATGTCTTTATGTCAAGCTCTGATTGGCTACACTCTTTTCTCAACCAAAACCACATCAACCTAAACTCTATCTGAATTCAATTTGTGCATAATTACGCACATAATACTATCATATTTTTATTAAAGCATATACCTTTGGGAGAATTTCAGATATAAGGAAACCAGTATTCCATCTATCGAATTCCAAACTAAGTAAGATCCCATTTTAAAGTAAGGAAGAAGTGTCATGAAAATCAGAGGCTAGTTTTCTGAGGATCCCATCTTGCTGCATTAATATAAGATTGGGTGGCATGGAAGACCTAGAGTCTTGTAAAGACATTGTCATTTTCCTCTCTCCGTCGTTCCTTGCGAAGGAAACAATGTAACCACAAAATATACGGTGCCATTTCTTTGGAACTTATAATTATAGAGCTCTTTTACCAAGCTATTATGTACTTTGGGTTGCGCATGTGTTTATATATTTTGGGTCGTGAGCATAACAATATGTGTAAACATGACATTAATTATGTCTACGTAGTGTTGTCTTTATTATGAAGAAAATGATGTTGTCAGTATCATGAGGTGGAATTTGTGTTGCCCTCTTAAATTTGTGTATTGTGATAAGAAATCGGTCATATTTTCTTTCATATAAATACTAACTGCATGATGCTCATTGCAAAAGATCGAATTCAAAGACTTGTCACTGATGTGGTCGCACGATAGATTATACTTCATATTGGATTTTGTCTGATGTGTGGGCAAATTGGCAACGAGCATCCATTATCTGATACCTCTCACAAACGGGCGATTGGTTTCCATGTCAATGTGTGTCGCACAACACCGCCATGATTGTAGCAACGTGAGGTGTGTTTCCTCATGTGCTCAATGTGGCATTATGTAATAGTATGAACTTCTCATATGTTGTATTGTCCAGCTCTAAGTACAGTGCGATGAAAATGTTCCCTCCTCTCCCTCCTAGCTCTCATGAGTTACACATCGGTATTTTTAGCCGATGTAATATCCGCATGCAGAAGTGTTGCTTAGTCATAATTTTCCAAAACTTAGAGAAAGTTATTACCTTAGGAAGTGGGAAATAGGGACAGAATAATATGAAATAGGAAATAGTAGATTGGAATTAATGTTAAATATTCTAAAAACCATGAAAACTTATACACATTTTCTATACATAGGAATGGAAAATGGGAACTAGATAAAATATTATTGAAAAAATATTAAAGTTCGGTAATACAACATATTCTATATATTATATAAAAATTGAGAAACACAATGTTCACAAAAGTAGTAAATTACACGAGAAAATATTACATTGGGTGGGCATTATGTAAATGTTGCAAAATTCATACTACTAATTAATACTCCGTCATTTTTATTTGACTGCCCATAGTCAACTCCCCACATTTTCAAATATTCAAATACCATATAAGGGAGAGAGATTTTTTTTACTGCCGAAGTCCAATGCTCCCGCCTTAAAAAAATCAAAAACTATATTTGTGTGTTTCAAAAAATCTGAAAACAAATTCGGATGTAGCTAATAGTATATCCCACTCACGTGTAAACTTGTCAGAATTGTTATTTTGTGTGGCCCATAATATAAGGAATTTAAAATTGGTATTATGGACTTTTTGTGGGAGACATCAATGGCTCCAGGCTGATTTGTTTTCAGATTTTTTAGAAACTCATAAATATGATTTTAAAAAGTTAACGGATGGAGCACCGGAGCTTGAGACACTAGTAGGGAAAAGCTTATATGTGGTGCACCTTTTTGGAATTCTGTGGCGCATGGTGGGTGCGCCACAGAATTTTCACATTTCTGTGGCGCACCCAGAAGATATGTGCCACATAATTCCTAAAAAAATAAAATAAAAGGTTAAAAATATTCGATTTTTTTGATTTTTGTTGAATTTTTACCTATCGATGACTTCCCGCTAAGTAACCCAAGCACGCTTAACTTCTATGTTCAATTCACCTCACACACCCTTATGCTACTAAAGTTCTTATTGATATAAGTATCATATCAACCCTCTTAAGTCTTGTATGCGTATATA
Organism: Poa pratensis; assembly: GCA_947311845.1. Taxonomy (NCBI): domain Eukaryota; kingdom Viridiplantae; phylum Streptophyta; class Magnoliopsida; order Poales; family Poaceae; genus Poa; species Poa pratensis. Next base: position 139,877,956 of record CAMZMU010000063.1, on the reverse strand, counting down.
TGTGTGTACTTTATGTGTGGTATGTGTTATATATGTGTCTTTTAAAATTTTAAAAGTTTCAAAAGGAGATTCAAAAGTTCCAAAAAAATCAAAAATCCCGACAACTTCAACAAATCCCCAAAAAATCAACAAATCCAAAAAACGAAAATTTAATAAAAATGTATTTTTTAAATGACAAAAAATTAAAAAATTAGGTTTTTTACCTTTCAAAAAAATGATAAAAATCTTTTACAAAATAAAATCCTTTGAGATGTAGTTAGGTTTTAGTGTCTAGTTAGTATAGAAATTTTGAAATATAAATTTTAACTTTATTGCAAAAAAAAGAGAAAAAAATGGCCATAATTTTTTCATACGACGTCAAAAAATGTGTTTAATATATCAAAAAGAAACTAGAGAAAATTGGAGCTCGATTTCAACCGGGTTTACCCGATGAACTTTTCTCAGATCCTAGAAATTCAAAAAGGAAAAAAAGTTATTTCAAAAAAGATTTTTTCTACAAATAAAAAAATAAAAAATTACTTAGAAGTTCAAAAGTCCAAAAAAACACACAGAAATGTATAACAAAGAAGATTTTTAAATTTTTTTTGGATTTGTTTTGAATTTTTTAGATTTTTTGAAGAACTAGTGAGAGCCAAAAACACTTTCCGAATAAAAAGCAAACTATAAACTTCTTATAAAACTCTTAGGTGTATGTTTTCTGCACGATGACCAGTACACTGATTTGGCCATTATCTACCTTGCTTATGGTGATTTTGAAGAGTGCTTTTAGAAGAGTGCGTACTAGTTAATTCTAGTTTAATTTGTCAGTCGGCGTGTTAAGCTTCCCTCGAATCTTGATTGATTGCGATAGGTCACATCAACCTCGTAAAAAGAACCATCCCGAGAAATTTACTACTTGTAGTTCCTAGCTATAACAAATTGTTGGATCATTGTTGTCCATCTTTTTCATTCTCCGATGCTAATCACTTGTCGGCGCTAGCTAATGATCACTAGTAGCTAGTCTATTTCTTCTATGGTCATCCCTATACGGCTATAGAAATAGAATACGATCACGTCATGGTGTCGTCAGTCCAAAATCATCGGCTCATCGCGGATCCTCTTAAAAATGAAGTGCAGGACATATTTGGTTTGCGGTCACAATTTGTTAAGGCCAAATTTTGCAAGTGTGTGGCTGATAAACTGGACACCACAAATTGTGATAAAAGTTGACAAAAATCAATCTATGGTAGATTCTAAAGTGAGGCAATTTCCAAGTGTAGCAAAAACCGAAAACATAGTACCAAACAGCCAAATTTTAGCTTGGTATAGTGTACTGGGAACCAAATATGCCCGTTAAGGGCATGGAGGGAAAACCTGACGGTCGACCTCTCTCTCAGAGATTGAGCTTCCCCCTGGCAGCGTGGGTACGGCTCCATCATCACGAACACACATATACTCTGATCGTCAGAGTAGACGCAGGGTGGCCAAGGTTTGAGATGGCCCTCAAGTTGCGCTGTTGCGCGGATCTGATGGGGCATCGGATGTGGGATATGGCGGTGCAGGCCGATCGGCGGTTGGTGGCGCGTGCGTGCGATAGCGTAATATGCAGTTCCTGGACGACCATGGTGGGGACGATCGAATCTATCTCGTTGTCGGTGCCGGCGGGCGTAGTAGCAGGAGCGGCTGCATGCGCGCGCGTGTTCTCTGGAGAATGGAGATGAAACCTGAATTTGCTCGCTAGCTTGAAGTTTGGAGCATCGTCAAAGGGGAGCCCGACAAGGCGTGCTCACCGCCATGATGGATTGATAATATTGCAGACAGAGATGGAACTAGTCGCCAGCCGTATGAGAGAAAGAGACATGTGCTTTAGACCTTCCACCAGGAGCCGACGTACATACGCGTTCAGATGCCATAGTGTTTAGGACTTTACATCAGATCAGAACTACAAGGTCCTCGCGTGCCTTGTCTCGCCGTTGTTTGTTGTTAGCGTTTAATTTTGTTTTCATGCGATCTGTACGAGTTTGTAACGCTGTTTTTTTTTTTTTTTTTTTGAGAATTACAAAGCGATAATAAAATATACCCCTATGACAACGGCAGAGAGAACATCCATGCTTAAAACAATTTACGTGTGATCTTAGGGAGCGCCAGAAATGGGCCGTCGTTGGGCGTCCCTCGTGGTAACCGAGCAAACTAGAATGCTCTAGTCTACCCGATCAAAATTGGGGAGCGCTGAGCGTCCTCCGGAGGATAAATTCCTCCGAACCTCCGCATCGACAAGCCGACACGTGTTCCTTTACTGGTCAAACGAAGGACGACCCATGTGCGCGGTGTACCTCTCACTTTTCCATTTCCCCCACGGAAGAACAGAAACACAAATCCCCCAGAACACATGCCTATGGCCGCTCGCCTCGGAACCTATCATGTCCCCGTCGCCGGCGAAGACGCCGTCGCCGGAGAGTCGTAGCGCCGCCGCGCTCTTTCGGCATCATCGCTTCCCTCCCATGGGAGCACCGCCGCGCTTCTTCAGCAGCAACAGCGCCCCCCTATTGGAGCACCGCCGTCCTCCCATGGGAGCACCGCCGTGCCTTCATTAGCAAGGTCGTCTTGCTTCGCAGCAGCACCGCCGCCCTCCCATGGGAGCAACGCCGTCCTGCTTCGGCAGCAACGCCGCGTCGCCGCCCCTCTATTGGAGCACCGGCGTGCACCTTCAGTAGCAACTCCGTCCTGCCTGGGTAGCACCGCCGCCCTCCCATGGGAGCAACGCCGTCCTGCTTCGGCAGCAACGCCGCCCCTCTATTGGAGCACCGGCGCACACCTTCAGTAGCAACTCCGTCTGCCTGGGCAGCACCGCCGCCCTCCCATGGGAGCAACGCCGTCCTGCTTCGGCAGCACTGCCGCCCTCCCATGGGAGCAGTTCCCTCGTGCTTCGGCAGCACATCCGCCCTCCCATGGGAGCAACGCCGTCCTGCTTCGGCAACCACGCCGGCGCAGCTCGCCGGAGCTTGGAAAGACAGAGGGGGTTGTGGAGCTCGACATGGAGGAGGGCGGCCGACCATGGCTATGGGTCGAGCTGGTCGCCGACGGAGAAGGTGCCTCGCCGGCGTCGGTTGCCGGCTTGGGAATGGGCTCGGCGCGCCTCTGGGTCTCCTTCGCCATGGAGCGACATGGGACGAGGATATGCTGGATGGGGAGAGACCGGAGGCAGCGAGAATAGGAGTACGGCGGGGAGGAAACGACGGCGTCGACATGCGGGAGAAGAAACGGCGGCGACATGCGGTGGACGGCGGCAGCGCAGGCCTGCGATGTGAGAGAGACGTCGGAGAGAGCAGGAAGGGGGAATGTTTGTGGAAAGAACGATGCGTCGAGGGGATAAGGCCGGAGAGAGCTGTACACAGAAGGTTTTCCCAAAAAAAAAGGAAAAAGAAACGAAACGTGTGGACCACAGTGAGTCGGGAGAGATAAGGCAGCGTGGAGGTGGGCCACCATCGTGTGACGCGTGTCGCGCGACCGACCCGGAGGACGCGAGCGCGCGATCCTCCGGCTGATAGGAAGCGTTTTCCATCAAAATTGCGGAGAGGAGGCGCTCCGCGCTGGTGTGTTGCTTCGTCTCGTGGGATCGATGAATGTGTTTTATTTTTGTCTTTTTAGGGGAGCGTCGATGAATTGTGTTTGTTTTGTATTGTGCGATGTAGGCCTGCAAAGTGATGGGTTTTTGAATTGGGTTTTGAGGAAATATTCGCCGATGGGCCAGATCACTTGGTGGGTGAGAGAAGAGGACATGGGCTACTCCTTTTTTTTCAACTGAATACGCATGAACTGCAGTGTGCTCGCCATGTCTGTAATGCCAAAACAACAATGGACATGCAAGAGCAAGACGCATATCAGAGTATCAGAACGAGATACCTTATTTTAACCAAATAAAATGATAAATCGAAGCTGGTTTCACTTCTTCTTAAACAAGGATTTCACAACTTTTCATTTATTGATGTAAAGATGAAAACATGGTTGCTCATACTCTAGCCAAGCTTGCTACTCTGATATGCTTCTTGCATGTAAATGACTGACCGAGGTTTGTAAAAATGTACCTCGTGTGTACATGTGTATCGCTGACAACACAACTAATCCACAAACATGCGCACACTGACGGCACAACTTATATGTATCCTTCCCTTGAACGGCCATGCAAGGAGACTAGCTAGATTAATGCTTCAAGGTGTGTTAATTTGCTACAGGTTTGAATGACAATACTTTCCATGGTTGTGCTGTTGACCCAGCTGGCACAGCCCACACGAGTACATGATACTTACCAACCTTCTTATATTCATCCGCGGCTTTTATCTCAAGAAAGTAGTTGCTGCCAATTCCCGCTTGTTGCATGCTCACATAGATCACATCGACTAGGTCAATGTTCTTCTTGTTTAAAAGCTTGAATTTTACCACCGCAAAGCGCCCGATTTGCCAATACAAGGTGTCATGGAAGTTATAAATTTTCACCCATCCATTAGTTCCAGTAGGGGGGCCGGGTGGCGAAGTTGGAGGACTAGAGGAGGTGGGGATTGAGCGATTGATGGTGGTGGGGGACTAGCCGCATATATTGTTGGTGGACTTGGTGGCGTGGTGGAGGGCTGCCTGGAGCTATTGAAGGCGGACTAGACGATGGTGGTGGAGGGGTTGGTTATCAGCTTGGTATGGCAGAGGTGTAGCTGGAGGACTAGAAAATGTTGGTGGGGGAGTAAATGGAGCGATTGGTGCACTCGATGAAGGAGGAGGACTTGATATAGCTACTGGTGGACTTGATGATGGTGGCGATGGAGGAGGTTGCTCATTATTTGAGTATGTTGGAGGTGTAGCGGATGGGCTAGAGGGTGGTGTGGAGATGTAACGATTGCTGGGCTCGATGAAGGAGGTGGTGGAGATGTAACGATTGGTGGACTCGATGAAGGAGGTGGTGGAGTTGATGATGGTGGCGATGGAGGAGGTTGCTCATTATTTGAGTATGTTGGAGGTGTAGCGGATGGGCTAGAGGGTGGTGGTGGAGATGTAACGATTGGTGGACTCGATGAAGGAGGTGGTGGAGTAGATGATGGTGGCGATGGAGGAGGTTGCTCATTATTTGAGTATGTTGGAGGTGTAGCGGATGGGCTAGAGGGTGGTGGTGGAGATGTAACGATTGGTGGACTCGATGAAGGTGGTGGAGGACTTGATATAGCTACCGGTGGACTTGACGATGGTGGTGGAGGACTCGATGAAGGAGGTGGTGGACTTGATGATGGTGGCGATGGAGGAGGTTGCTCATTATTTGAGTATGTTGGAGGTGTAGCGGATGGGCTAGAGGGTGGTGGTGAGATGTAACGACTGGTGGACTCGATGAAGGTGGTGGTGGAGTTGATGATGGTGGCGATGGAGGAGGTTGCTCATTATTTGAGTATGTTGGAGGTGTAGCGGATGGGCTAGAGGGTGGTGGTGGAGATGTAACGATTGGTGGACTCGATGAAGGAGGTGGTGGAGTTGATGATGGTGGCGATGGAGGAGGTTGGTCATTATTTGAGTATGTTGGAGGTGTAGCGGATGGGCTAGAGGGTGGTGGTGGAGATGTAACGATTGGTGGACTCGATGAAGGTGGTGGAGGACTTGATATAGCTACCGGTGGACTTGACGATGGTGGTGGAGGACTCGATGAAGGAGATGGAGGAGGTTGCTCATTATTTGAGTATGTTGGAGGTGTAGCGAATGGGCTAGAAGGTGGTGGTGGAGATGTAACGACTGGTGGACTCGATGAAGGTGGTGGAGGACTTGATATAGCTACCGGTGGAATCGATGAAGGTGGTGGAGGACTTGTTATAGCCATGGGTGGGGAATAAGAAGGGGATGAAGATGGTGGTGGTGAACTATCGGGTGGTGAGGGTGACGGTTCTTCATCCTCGCACTCCTTTTTTGGTGGTCCACGACCGTTATTGCCATGGGGATTTGGACCACGTCCAGGCTTAGGGCAATGTGGATTTTTCACAGGCCCTACACCATTTGAGTTCTGATCATCAGCATGATCAGAACCTTTACCATGTCCGGCCGGCGGGCCCTTGTCATCGGCTCGGGATACACGGGCAGCAAGGACAAGAATCACAAGGGACAGAGCTACAACGAGCAGCGTTCTCATGGTAGCGTGAGAACGCTGGACGGAGATACGGGCTGCTAAGAGAGAGCTGTTTTTGTTGGCTCACTACGGGCTTGTTCAGAAGAGGCAGCCCAGCTAGCCATTTATAGTGGTGTCTTAGTAATAATGGCTAAGTTTCGCTAGATCCGATCGAGCGGCAGAAGCTTGTGGCAGTACTCCCACGCACCGACCTGTATTTGTTAATTCTTAGGTTAGCTGTTTAGAATCATCATACTCCCTCCGATCCATATTAGTGGGCATAGCTTTGTCTAAATTCATATGTATCTAGTTAAGTATTTAGACTAGATACATGTGTATCTAGACAAAGTTGTGCCCACTAATATGGATCGGAGGTAGTAAGTAAAAACCAGCAATGCTACCCACTGCGTTTCTCTGCCAGATTGGTTGACAATTTTGAGATTGCATAGGCACAGCATCTTGATCTAGATCACAGGGAATTGACAATTACCGTCACAGAGGTCGACCAGGAGAAATAGACTTCAGGTCTAGGCGTGGGCAGATTCCAAATAGAGCAGGCAAAAATGCCAGGTGCCCCAGTTGAGCTGACTAGCAGCACACGATCGAGATTACCTCACAGGAGAAATACTTCTTTCCGCAGCAGCACACATCCAATGGACCTAAGATCTAACTCGGATGTGAGCCTTCATGGGTGTAGGACATATCAAATGGACGTAAGATCTAGCTCAGATGTGAGCCTTCATGGGTGTAGCAGTAGCGCAGAAACCCAGGAAGGCCGGCCGATCAAGTCGCCTCTTTGCTGTCAAGCTTCCAGCTGCTCATTTCTGCAGTTAGAGTCAGGATACAGTTGATCTGACCCTGCCAGACATGAGAACCAGCTAGATTCGAGAGGTGCATATGGGTACTAGGCTCGACACTACTACAGCTTGATAAACCTGAAAATTATATAGTGATTGGTACATTTATTATGTCAGGAGGCAACAAGTATCTCAAGTTACAAAAAAACTGCTCCTGGCCAGATCAGCTCAGTTGCTGTCTGAGCATCCAAAGCCAGACAACTCTCCTGGATTCCTAGTTTCTTCTCATCGGTGCAAAACCTAGACCTAGTTCGACGTCCACATCGTTGCCACAATGCTAGCTAATTTGACAGAGTGGCACTTGATACATCAAGATGCCTTTCGGCAAAGATAGTTGAACATGCCAAACTGAAAATAACAATGCTGTAACACATAACTTGTGTACAGGTCGATCATAGGGAAAGGGGGCAGCAGTGCAGCATATGGCAAGGGTAGGACAATCCAACCTGCAGCGCCAAATTGCCTGATCATCTCATCTGCATATGTGCAGAAAAACAACAGAATAAGGACGAGCATTAATCACTGACATGCATCACCACAAAACCTGGTGAACATCACACTAAATAAGTAGAACAAACACAGTAACACACAAGATTTCGCTCTTTCTGCTCAAGTTGCTACTCCTTGGCAGCTAACCACCTGTATGCAATTGGTACTACCATGTCTTCTATAGTTTCATCGGCCCATGTACTGCCACTTATAAACAGTTAACAATGAAATCTGATCATCCAATCAAACACTATGCTGATGAGCAGTTAGTTTTCACCTCAAATATATCAGTGCCATCTTGCATATGGAGCCTAACATAAGCATGTGCCAGTATCATGGTTTAAGCTCAGGTTATATGAGCCGAGGTATTCCAACAACAAAAACTACTTTCAAAATAAGTGGATTACAGCCGTGAACTAACTGCAACACAAGGGTACATAGATATTCATTCGAAAAAAAAAAATGATTACAGGTTATACACTTTAGGTGAGAATTGAACCATAGATATTCATTAAGAAAATACAATATCATCCAAGTACTATTTACTTTGCCTGCCACCTGTTATGATTGTTTTTTCATCAATCTGCAGCATATTTGTGGGCCAAACTCTTTTATATATTGCAGATAGGTGGTTTCTTCACCACATCCGAATCATCATCAATACTCATGATCAACCAACTTCAGATTTGAATTATGTTTGGCCTTAAGGAGGAACTACAATATTACTCCAAGTTTAGAAGAAGGTTGATACAAATAAAAATACCCAAATTAACAGAAAGTGAAGGTTCACAAATAAAGTAACAGCTAAATTAACAAAAAGTTGAAAAGGTAAACTTTGAGGGAGAACCTCAATTTGACACTCCTGCCAACAAATATATGGTGGGTCAAGCTACAAAGCCGTCATGTGAATAAGTCTCAGTCAACAACTATGAAACAGGGCCTCATACTTCCAAATATTGTTCATATCAGCCGATATATTGGTACTGACCACCTAATGACAAAGAATGCACTACTATCTCGGTCACATCGACCAATGTTTCTGTTACACTACTCTTTTCAAACAAATATTTCTGTCACCTTGCTCTTTTCAAACTGATAGGAGATGTTTTAAAAGTAACCTATTCCCACATATCAAACAGAGTCATGTTTCAGTACATACATGGTATTTGAACTTCCTTGACATTATGTCTGCCCTTAGGATTCTCACAATGAAAAACAGCATGAAGAAAGTCCACTTTTCGTCCTTTAACTTTGCTAAAAGTTCAATTATAGTATTTAAACTTATGTTTACCTTGAATTTCCAAAATCGATCACTATCATGGTTTTGAGGTTTTCCGAATTTTATGTTGACATGGACACCCGGTTACTAAAACCTACATATTGGCTGAACCAACCTGTAGTACCGAACCGGGTCAGCGTTAGAGTGTCGAACCGAAACATCCCACAAAAACCAAATCCAAGCAGTGGCGGATCCACCCTTTCCTAGGGGAGTGCACGGGACAGCGGGTAGACCCTTTTTTCTTTGCAAAACATCAAGTTTTCACCTGTGTGCACCCCTCTAAACTTGATTTTTATCTGATTTGGGATTTGGCACCAGTAGGCACGCTGGTGATGAATGCTCTAGCTCCGCCACTGAATCCAAGCTCTCGCAATCCCAAGCAAAAAAAAAGGAAGCCACCTCTGAGTGCTCTCGTAAAGTCATGATCTCATCTCGTCACACCCTTGTTGCCCCTTGCAGCGCCAGACAGCCCTGTTGTGCTAGACCTGACCGAACTGATCCATGTCAATTGCATCAAAAGGGAAGGAGCTTGCATGTTGTGAGATAGAGGGTAAATGAGGTTTCTATCCACGTGCAAAGCTTCTTTACGTGTATGATTAAAACTGCATGTAGGTTCTCTTCACATCTCATCTTTATTTCTTTTGAATTTTCTTTGCAATGCAACTAGATATGGTCTTTTACTCAATGGATCTAGTGGTGGCATAATTTTTTAAGTAGATCAAAGTTAATTAGGGGATGTTCCAAAAGGTTGTGTTTGATGTTGATTTAATGATGGCACACACTTGTTTATGCAGATCAAAAGTGTGGCTTTGCTACAAATTTTGGTTTAACAATTCACATGGTGTGTAATTACTGATTGATTCTTCCTTTACCTTATGTCTAAAATAGGTGTTGGCTGGTTCTGTCCGGTTGGATCAATCAGCAGCTTTTAACAACTAGGTGTCAGCACAAAATCGCAAAAAACGTCATAGCAATTGATTTAAGAAGTTGAAGGTTTATTTTGGAGCAGAGGTTCTAGAACTAAAAGTAAACTTTTAGCCAGGTTACGGGACGAAAAGTGGACTTTCTTCAAACAGCATTGCAACTGACTACCTAATTTTCTGTTAAGATTAACCATAGGCCCGCTTCTAACTCAGGTGTTCAATGTCAGTTCAAAAAGTTGAGGTTTGATACTGTTTATTGTAGTCAATCATATAAATACATGTCCTATATTTAAGTACAATGCAACATTAGTTACCTCATGCAAATACTATCTGGTAGACGCTAGGTACTCACTAGCCAAATTTGACAATGAAGACACACATTCCACGATATGGATAAAGAAAACAGTCTTCACTTTCTTATAATAAAATCATTTGTGCAGCAGCACATTGTTAAATTAACAACTATCAATTGTACCATTATCGAATGCCAATGACCTTGAGCGGTGTCTTTCCCTGGTGCAGGAAAGGCCACATGAAAATTAATTCACAGCGTAATTGTAGGAGACAACTATTTTGGTATTTTCATCGACGAAAAATTATGTTGCAAGAGGCGCACATGCTCAAAATCACAATACATGAATGCTAAGTTTTTAGCCCACGATTTTATTAAGATAAAATTACTGAGTCATGTTTCTGATGGGCTAATTGCAGGATCAGGGTATTGAGAATGTAACATTACTTACACAAGAATCTAAATAGGTTGAGTACCAATTCGGAGAGATTTTTCTGAAACCTTAGGATGACAACTGTTAGAATAGTTCTATCAACCAACTATCCCAAAAGACCGATCTGTTAGGAAGTGGTGATATTATATACTTGACATATACTTTAACACCCCCTTCACATCCAGGAAAGGATGTGGAATGATCTACACTTCCCCTCACACCCCGGAAAGGATGTGGATAAATGATGTAGGGAAATGCGGGGGTTGAGACTCGAACCCGGACCTCAGTGCTCTGATACCATGTTAGAATAGTTCTATCAACCAACTATCCCAAAAGCCAAGTTACGTGCCTGATAGGATTCGAGTCAGTGCGGAGAGCTGAGGACGTTCGAGTCCATATATAGGATGGCATGGGCCATGGGCCTACATGGGCCTTAACACCCCCTTCAAACTTAAGGCGGAAGCGGAGGATCTGAAGCATTGAGTTTGATCAAATGAAACTGATGTTGTGCTCTAGTTTGTGCTTTTGTGAAGAAATCTGCCAATTGCAGTTCCGAGGGTACATATTGGAGATCAATTGTTTTCTGATGACAGTGAGACCGAGTAAACGAGACATCAACACCAATGTGCTTTACAAGTTCATGCTTTATAGGGTCATGACAAATCTGTATAGCTCCAGTGTTGTCACAAAGAAGAGGTGTAGGAGCATCACAAAAGACACCAAGATCAGCTAATAGCCATCTCAGCCATACGATCTCTGCCGTGGTAGTAGCAAGAGCTCGAAGTTCTGCCTCAGTACTAGATCGAGATATAGCTGATTGCTTCTTTGATTTCCATGCAATAGGAGAAGATCCAAGAAGAATACAATAACCAGTAACTGAGCGACGCTCAACAGGATCACTCGCCCAAGTGGCGTCGGAGTAAGCATGAAGCTGAAGTGGGCTATCACGATCATAGAATAAACATCGATCTGCTGTTCCTCGTAAGTATCTCAGCACACGAAGTAAATGACCATAATGAACTGAAGTAGGCGCAGCTACAAACTGACTCAAAATATGAACTGCATGTGCAATATCAGGTCTGGTAATAGTGAGATAAACAAGGCTGCCCACAATATGCCGATATCGAGATGGGTCCTGTAAAGGTGGACCATCACTTGGACAAAGTTGTAAGTGAAGATCCATAGGTGTTGTAGCTGTACGATTATCACTAATACCAGAACGAGCAACAAGATCTTGTATATACTTGTACTGTGAAAGATAATAGCCCTTGGAGACTGCAGAACCTCAATGCCCAAGAAATAACTGAGAGGACCCAAATCAGACATTGAAATTGCTCACCAAGGTGCTTCTTCACATGAGAAATATGTTCTGGATCATCACCCGTAATCAGCATGTCATCAACATATAAAAGAAGCAAAGTGCGTCCTCGCGGAGAGAGATGAATAAATAGAGCCGGGTCATGATCACTAGGAGAAAAACCAGCAGCCCGTATAACAGAAACAAATCTCTCAAACCAAGCACGTGGAGCCTGTTTTAGACCATATAAAGCCCGACGGAGACGACAGACATGTCCCGAAGGAGCATCGACACCAGGTGGTGGGTGCATATAGACTTCTGCATGCAAATCACCATGAAGAAAAGCATTTTTGACATCCAGCTGAGAGATAGTCCAAGAAGAGCTAGCTGCCACAGCAATTAAAGTACGAACAGTAGTCATATGTGCAACTGGTGCAAAAGTCTCATCATAGTCTTGTCCTTGAGTCTGCTGAAAACCTCTGGCCACAAGACGAGCTTTATATCTTTCAATAGACCCATCTGATTTGGTCTTAACCTTGAAGACCCATTTGCATGTGATAGGTACTGCATGAGACGGTAAAGGAACAATATCCCACGTACCCGTACGATCAAGGGCAGCCAATTCTTCAGTCATAGCTAGCTGCCACTCAGGAAGACTAGAAGCTTCCTGATAAGAGGATGGTTCAACAGTTACTGCACCAACACGTGGAAAGCCTAATCGATCCGGAGGTGCAATGGTAGCACGATCACGGAGAGCATATCCCTGATCACCCTGTAACTCATCAGAAACAATATGAGACTCATCAATGTTAGTACAATCATCAACAACAGGTTCCGCAGGACTGTCCGTAGGGATAGGGTGAGGACGACGTGTGTAGGTCTGTGTGATAGGTGGTTTAGAAAAAGAATATGAAGGTGGTGTCACATGGAAGGGTGGAGTGATGGGAATAGGAACATCTGGTATGGATGAAGTAGATGGTGATGTGATGGATGATGGTGGCACAGATGGAGCGTCATGAGTGGGGGGAAGACACATAAAAGAGGTAGACTCTGTGGGAGAATATGAAGAGTGTGTGGAGGAATTGTAAAAGAAAGGACGGTTTTCATTAAAACTGACATCCCGTGAAATACGAATGCGACGAGAAGAAGGATCATAACACCGATAGCCTTTATGTTCAGGACTATATCCTAGAAAAACACACTCAACAGATTGGGCAGTCAATTTAGTTCGCTCCCGAGGTGCCAACAAGACATAGCACGTACATCCAAAGACTCTAAGATGATCATATCGCGGAGGAGTACCAAAAAGGACTTCACCAGGACATTTTCCAGAGAGCTTGGATGACGGTTGTCTGTTGATAAGATAAACCGCAGTAGAAACAGCTTCACCCCAAAAGTGTGAAGGAACAAAAGAAGATATTAAAAGAGTGCGAGCAGTCTCTATGACATGACGGTGCTTGCGCTCAGCAACACCATTCTGCGCATGAGCACCAGGGCAAGAAAGCTGAGCAAGAGTACCCTCTAAGTTTAAAAACTGGCGAAAATTATCAGATAAATATTCACCACCAGAGTCTGAACGAAAAAATTTGATTGGAGAAGAAAATTGAGTGTGAACCATGCGAACAAAAGACTTGTAAATGGAGATCAACTCAGAGCGCCGTTTCATGAAATAAATCCAAGTATAACGAGAATGATCATCAATGAAAATAACATAATATTTATGACCACCTTTTGATACAAAAGGAGCAGGGCCCCAAACATCAGAGTGAACAAGATCAAAAGGTGTAGCAGAATGAGAATCACTAGAAAAATATGGAAGTTGAATTTGTTTTCCAAGCTTACAACCCTTACAATGAAAACTAGATTCGACAGATGTATGACCTAAACAACCTGACTTTACTAATGTCGACAACCGTGAACCACATAAATGACCAAGACGATGGTGCCATTGGGCAAAAGACGTAGCGGAAGCTGATGCAGCGGAGAGCACGTGAGCTGGAGATGCAGTGGATGAAGGAAGACGTAAAGTGTCCAATATGTAGAGGCGAGGAGCACTTTTACGGCGACGGCCAGTCCCAATCACAACCCCTGTTCGACGATCCTGTACAAAACAAGATGAGTCATCAAATCCAACAAAGCAATGATGATCTGTAATCTGTCCTACTGAGAGTAGATCCATAGACAGCTCAGGTACAAAGAATACATTAGGAACAGTAAACTGAGAATTATAAAGGGAACCCTCATGAGTAATGTGACATAAAGTACCATCAGCAGTCTGAACAGAAGCACCGTCGAGGATTGGCTTAGAAGAAGCTAACTGTGACTGATCAGACGTTACGTGAAAGGATGCCCCAGAGTCAAGAACCCAAGCTGGTGATGAAGTAGCAGCAGGTGAAGTAGCAGCAGCAGCCACTGAGCCTCTAGGTGCAGATCCGGTACCACGACCACGTGCAGCACGACGAGCACGAAAATCAGCCAACTTCTCTGGGAATTTACCAAAGCAATTTGTTGACCTATGACCAGGCTTCTTGCAATACTCGCATAGCTCTGAAGAGGTAGTCCTTGCTGCATGGGGCTTCTGAGCAGCAGCCAAGACACTGTGAGAACCCAAACCAGCAGCAGAAGACAAGGACTTGAGGCGAGTCTCTTCAGCAAGTAAATCAGACAACGCCTTCGCCATGGTGAGACTATCAGAACTATGAAGCAATCGTGCACGAAGAGAGTCATATTCATCCCGAACTCCCATAACAAATCTGTATGTGAAGAACTTCTCAATGAACGCATGCGCTGGACAAGGATCAGCAGTACATTCAGGCACCATGGAGGTCAAAGCACCCATCAGACGATCAAAAGCAGAATAATACTCATCAATAGACATGTCATTCTGCTCAATGACATGAGTTTGCTGCATGAGAGTGTGTAAGAGAGCACCACTATCCTGAACAAAGCGTCCCTTCAAATACGACCAAATGCTCTTAGCAGTTTTAAACTTGGACAAGCTCATAATCATGGACTGTTTGATGCTATTGACAATGGCAGCCATTACTTTTCCATCATTAATCTGCCATGTTTTAATTTCAGTAGCATTACTACGGTCATTGCTAAGAACAGGAGGAGTTTCAATCAAGTGAGACAATAATCCATGACCCCGCAAGGCAGTTTCAACACAAAAAGCCCACTCCGGATAGTTCTGACCATCAAGAACGATGTTCACAGCAATAGCATTGACCGACATGATGCATAGTTGATACCTTCTGGCAGCGACGTGTTGAAGAGGGCAGGAGGGAGCTGGAGGACCGTGGCTGTGAAGTAGCGGCAGCGGCAGCAACCTGGAGGCGGATCGGAGGCAGCGGATCAAGACCTGGAGTGGCCGCGACGGCTGCTTGAGAGGGAGAGCAGCAGCAGGTCGTTGAGGTCTTGGGAAGGAGCAGCAGCAGTGGAGGTTGAGGAAGAGCAGCACTTGGCAACGAGCAGCAGCAGCAGCTGTTGGGGGCTAAGGAAGAGCAGCAGCAGGCTTGAGGAAGTCGTCGTCGTGACCGATCTGATAGGAAGTGGTGATATAATATACTTAACACCCCCCCTTCACATCCGACTTGGATATGGAATGATCAACACCTCCCCTCACACCCGACGTGGGTGTGGATAAATGATTGGGGGAAATGCGGGGACTGAGACTTGAACTCAAGACCTCAGGCTCTGATACCATGTTAGAATAGTTCTATCAACCAACTATCCCAAAAGACCGATCTGTTAGGAAGTGGTGATATTATATACTTAACACCCCCCTTCACACCCGACATGGGTGTGGAAAGAAGAAATCAGCCCTCCACACGCGTGGATAAATGGCTGGAGAAAATGCGGGGGTTGAGACTCGAACCCGAGACCTCTAGGCTCTGATACCATGTTAGAATAGTTCTATCAACCAACTATCCCAAAAGACCGATCTGTTAGGAAGTGGTGATATTATATACTTGACATATACTTTAACAACAACATCATTGGAATGGCCATGCTGCCGTCAAGGCTCTAATGCCCAACTGCATAGTTTTATATTCATTGCTTGACTAAAGAAGATACGGTGCAGTTTCTTCGTAGGGAGAGCTTACCTGAGTACCTGACACCTAACAATGTAATCTCTAGCCTCCTTACAAAGCTTGCCATTATATTTAAGCAAGCTAATATTTGCATTAACAAGATCATTTATCTTAAACTCATACCAAATCTAATCCTAGCCATGGGCTCCAACTGCATGTGTATCCAGTGCTCACCCCAACAAAACAAGCTACGCATACTAAGATGAAAACTGAACCACAAATGACTATTGTACAGAATAACTAGAGAAAATATTAACTTCTCGGGCATCCAGATATTACTTCACTTTTTTTCTGACCCATTCATTTTTATTTTTGACGAATATGCAGCATAGTTATGACGGAACATTTTATATTTGATCTTTGCTGCATGATGCCTATAGTTGCGCTATGACATTGGTGAAGTTGCAACCAGTTTGGCAACGATACTGGTGCAGCAAAGCGTAAATGATCTGAGATGGCATAGGTACAATATATGCAGTGGTGCACCTTGTTCAAGGAAATTTTGGTTATGGCTGAAGAACTTATTCAAATTAAAGAAATAGTCAAATTAGTGGTAAGCCTATTTTGTAAGTCAAAAAATTGGGCTGTCTAGGTCGCAGTAAAAAAATAGGAGAATATCACAGTATGCACTAATGTTGCTCTTTAGATACTGTAAAGGTGCAAAATGATCAGTTGATCACCACACCAGACATTTGTATTAAAAAATAGTTGTGCCTTGAAGAGGAACGGATGATTTATTTTATTCCAAGTCACAAAATGAAGGTAATGGAAAAGAACAGCAGCAACCAAATGGGTGAGCAATTAACTGAGGCAGCAAACTTTGGGAAACGGCCTCAAGTTGGCCTTGATACACATATGTTAGTCCATAGCCCAAATCCAAACTATCTCATGGTCCAACAACTATGGACCAGAGCAACACATGAGCCATTTCTGGCAATGTTTTCTTCCATTAAAATACTACACATCAAGGTTTCCTGGGAAGCTTGGACATCTATCCAACAAATATCATAGACCATGAGGTTGTCACGAAAACAGCATGACTAGCTGACTACCAAGTTTTCCAAAAAGAAAGTTGTAGAACATGCGCCTGTTTTAGTTCTGGTGTTTCACTTCTGTTCAGAAAGGAGATTCTTAATATTGTATGTTGTAGCTTGTTCATAAATATACACCCTCCACATTTGAGTTAATAGCAAACGTGAATTATGGCTCAAGCAAATATCTGGTAGCTAATAGCCAACAAAAATGGTTCAATAAACAAAAAAAATGATACGTGAATTCAATTCAGTGACATAGGTCAGTAGAGAAATCTCCACTTTCGCATATGCCACAAGCAAGTGTATCAGTATCACAGCAGTGTTGGCATTACATATGCATGCTAAGTTGATAACCAACAAGTGTATAAGTATCAGAGCTGCATGCAGCTACCACTAATCGATCATTACGTACTTCATCGAAGAATTTTGACAGCACAGCTACATTAAAAAATGACGGCATGTATCTTATGCGATCAACATACAGAAGAAGAAAATATGCATAAGCCCGCCATTTTCAGCTAGTGTTCATATGGCAGTAGTAGAGTAGTACCAGCTCATCCAACAAAACAAATGCTTATTCATCTTGTTTTGCATCCCAATCCTTCAACTTCTTACTTCCCTTTGGTTTAGCAATAGGTCCATTCATGCCCGCCATTTTTGCATTATATTTTGCTCGCAATGGTCCATTTGTAGCCCATCTGAAATTCAACGAGAAATAAGTAAGGGCATGATTTCCTAGTTATAAGATCAGAAGTTATCCCCCAGAAAACAGAAACAAACTAACTGATAAATATCATCCATCAGAATTAATTAACTAAGAGGGTGGCAAATAAGGCATGCCAGGTAAAAAACTAGAAGGGGTTTTCAGTGTTATGCTGAAAAGCATACAGAGTATGTCTTTAATTTAGGCTAATGTGTACGAACAAAAGTAGTGGCTAGATAGCACGTGTTTTACTGAAAAAGCAACTGAAAAGGCAATAGGCAGAAAATTAAACAAGCCAGCTGAACAGTTTCAGGTAGAATACGATAATGCAACAGGAAAGAGTACGTACGGTGCATTCCAATCAGTAGTGTCTTCATTAACAAGATGTGTCCACTTGGTTCTGCCACTCCGACCGAAATGCTTAACTTGCATGACCTTAGGCAAGATGCTCTTGTCCATCTTATCTTCTCCAGTAGGCTCAGAGAAATCACGGGTGTAGATAGCATCTCTACCAACTGACTGACTAACGTCATCAACGCCTTCCTGGAAAAAGGCTCCCTTGTGGTAATACTTCTGCATAAAGTTCCACTTCTGTTTGTTGGAGTTCCGAGAAGGTTTCGGATTCTTGCGCTCCCATTCTCGGCGCTCCTCCTCAGTCATATTCCTCACCTTCTCGATCTCTTCCTTCTCCTTCAACCTTGCATCTCTTTCCTCCCTGTCCCTCTTAATTCGTGCTATTTCACGATTCTTCCATGACTCGTACTCCTCTGCTTCGTTCAACTCATCATCCGTATCGACATCCTCAATGCTAGCATCCTCATTCAATGTCTTCTCGATGTGTTCGGACTTCTTGATCTCCTCCACCACAATCTGCTTAGTCTCTTTTTTCCTAGCCTCCAGCCTCTTCTTGACCAGCTCCTCCAGCTGTCGCTCCTCCTCCTCGAGCCGGTCACGCTCGGCAATGGTGTCCCGCTGCGACTTTGGTATGAAGACAGGCTTCACCATGGCCATGCCCATCTGCTCATCCTCCGAGTCCGTCTCATACTCAGACTCCTCAGGCTCTTCATCGTCGTCCTCTATCGGCTCCTCCTCCTGAGGAAGCAGCTCCTCCTGCTCCCTCAAGAGCTGCCTGGCCCTTATCCTCCTCCTCCTCTCCTCCTGGGCCTCCTCGTCATCCTCCTCCTCCAACTCAGCCTCCTGCCTGTCCCTCTCCTCCTCCGCGGTGGACACGATCTCAGCCTGCCGTATGCGGCGGTGATCGGCCCTCAGCTCCTCCTTGTTCTCCGCACGGGTCTCGGCGAGGCGCCGGAGCCGCCGGTCGTCCTTGGGGGCGACGTCGCCGTCCTCATGCTTGGGGAACGCCTTGTCAACCCTAGACGTCGGGATATCGACGTCCTCTTCGGCATCTCCGTCCCCCCACTCGGGCTTCCTCCCCGCGAAGTAGCGCTGCACCTTGGTCTGGCCAATCTTGCCGCGGAGCTTGTCGCGCACCGCGATGGCGGAGTCGCTGACCCCGGCCGCGACGGACATGGTCGCGTCCCCTCTTCGCGCGCTCTCAGAGGACCGCTGCAAACACGGCGATTATTATCAAGATTCTGAGGAGACGAAGAAGAAGCGGGATCTGGATTCTATTGTTCACGGCGAAGAAAGAAGACCGGACCGGACAGAAACGAACACGAATCCGAGCGGGCTAGGGTTTCGTTACCAAGGGAAGAAGGGCGTCCCGGATGGATCTTCACTGCACGCGTACCCAGTGGAAGGGAGGAGGAGAAGGAAGCGCGATTTTGATGGAGTAGGAGGGCGAGAGGCGGCGGCGGTGCCAGGGCGGTGGAGCCTTCCGGCACGGGGACGAACTGAACTGGGAGGGTGCCTGCGCGGAGAAGCAGGAGAGGCCCAAGCCCGCGTAGCACTTGCCGCACTTCTCTCGGCCCAACTAGTTCCAATCCAAAACTTCACTTTTACACGTAAGGAAAAAACACCACTTTATAAATCGCAAATAGAATAGCCAAGCCTTCTCCCTTCACCGTTGGTCACTCGACCTATTCGAAACGAGTGAATTGGTCACTCAACTCACAGAGTGTAAAACCCGGCATTCCTCCTCCCAATTCCTCTATTGATACTCATGCACTCGCCTGAAATCGCTGCCACCACCGTCGTGTGGCGTCAATGTTTCGATCCAGTTGTTGAGCATTGCCAAAATCTTAGTCGCATTGTGTTCTTACTCCATTCCAACACATGCGTCTCAGGGCGCTCGAAATCAATCGAATCATGGTCGTCTTCCCACCTCCGATCGAGCTTCATGTCATCAATTCATTGTCTTTGGCCATCCTCCTCCTCATCCGACCGTCACGGGAGGTTCACGGTGAGCCTACGCTCTCTTGGACGAAACTCCTATCAGTTGTGTGCCATATAGTTGTTGATGAGGACATCCCTACCATTGACGCAACCACAACTACTACAGCACCTCAATTACAAGGACCATTAACTAGAGCTCGTGCGCGTCAACTCCAATACAAGGTACTTTCGTTTCTACAAGCTACCCCTAATGCACATGAGAATATGATGCTGCCTAAAGTAGATGTGTTTGTTTCTCTTAGGAATGATGGACCAAGCATGGACGAGAGGGACAAGCTATGGAGCACGTACGTGGAGGGAGATAATCGCAGGAGTGGAAACAAGGAAGAAGATGATGCCACCATTGAAGATTACCGCGACTTGAAGTCACCATGATGACATTTGAAGATTTGGACGAATTCCTCAATTCTACACTTCATAAATTCGTCCATAGACACATATGGTGCTGCGTCACCTTTTATTTATGGGCCAGGCCCATGTAATTTCGAATCTGGTCTTTTAGGGCGTTTTTAGAGTCCGTATAGAGGAAGGAAAGTGCACCAAGGGTTGGATTCGGCCAAACTCCCAAGGCTGGCCGAAACCCCCTCCTTTCCTCCTTATATACCTCGTTTAGGGTTACGTTTAGACTCGGATTTTGTTTAGCTAAAAGACTGCCTAGCATATTGCTGCATCTTCGTGTACTTGATTTGTGTCCAACGACCAGATTAAGACCGCTTACGGAATCCCACCTTTTCAATAAAGTTCATCTTATATCCGCAATTCTTGATTGCATTATTGGTTCTTACTTGTTCCTCGATCGCAGGTAGAACTAGACCTTTTGGTCAGGCTGATCGTGCTTCTGCAGGATCGGTAACCTCGGGAGATTGGTTTAGCGATTGCATTGGCGCTGTGTACGTGTGCGTAGTAGTCGGATCGCCAAGGTCGAACTCCACCAGAATCGACGTATCTTCATCTCATCGAAAGATCAGACACCTTTGCCCTATCAGTTGTTAGCGAAGAGCGGCATCCAAGCCGCCTTTCTGGAGCTTGGTGGATCCATTTTCGATGACCTTTTGGCCTGTTCCGCCGCCAGGTCCACACGAGTTGATTCTACACTTTGGACCCGCGCATCCCCAACGTCCCTCGTACTTCATAAACCGACGCACACTTCTCCGGGGTGGGATGCAATGGGAGCGATGACATGGCTAGATCCCATATGCCACACCATTATCTTGACTCCTTGATGAGGGGCACTCGGTCCATTGTTCTCTGGCTAAGGTACAACTTCGGTGGAGTCACAACGACTACAAACAAGAGGAACCACCGGGCCTCGAAGCCTTGAACCTCACCGGGTGCTAGACCCCAATCTTCTTCAGCCGTGGTGGCGATGCGTGACAATGGTTTATGTGTGCCTGGAGAGTGTATACAAAAGAATCATATGGCTCAAATACTTGACACAAGCCTAAGTTGTTTCTAGTGGTTAATTAGAGTATGAAATGTTTAGGTTAGCTATGTGGTTCGAATCCTCGACAATGTAAGGAGTTAGGTTACACGTGGCTATTGAAGAGCTAAGGACCGAAAGCTACAATATAAACTATGATAGGGTTCTTTATGCAAAAATACACAGGGTCACTGTCTCTTGGCAGAATTAGCTAGCTATAGGTCGAGTCCGTGACCAATCCACTCAGCACGGACGAGGTGAGTGATCAGTTTTCACATTTTGTGAGTTGAGTTCACTCATTGAGTGACCAACGGTGCGCCTATCTCCTTTTTTACCTCATTTCATACCACTAAAGGTCTTTTCTGGTTGTTGACAAGCCTTCGTCCTAACAACACATAGTGATTATGCAATGGTATATTGAGATCTGAATGGAGTTATGCGCAAGTATTCAGTGTCATTTGGACACTTGGGAATAATGGATGTACTACCTACATTGATTAGAGATAGATAGATCTAAGAAAGTTTTTTCATATCATGTTAGAAATATCAGTTGCACCAATTAAGGGTTTCTCAACTGATACAAGCTGATCTTATATAGACTGAGATGAGAAATTTGTTGTCTGTTTGGTGGCTTGTATGTGTCAAGACAGACTGAGATAAATTTGTTTGGTGACTTGTATGCATTGGGACATGCTAAAACTAGAGTGGTTATTTCAACCATGTCTACATAACAATAAAAAATTGTTTGTAATAGGTGGTCATATTAGTTTACTTATAACCTAAAACCGGTTATAGGATTAAAAAATATTATTTTACAGTTTATACCAATAGGTTCTCAAGCATAGGAATTAAATTACAGTAGGTCCAAGTGTTAACATAAAGAACCTTAAACAATAGTTTAAAAAATAATCGGGTCCTCGGACCACACATCTTGCCATGGCGCACGGGAAGCAGCTCGAGGACGATCTTTGTGGCGGAAGTTCTCTGTGGCGCACGGAAAGTTGCTAGTTAACTAGGTATGAGCCCATGCATCTCCATCTAAAACCCTTTCTCGATGCAAATTTGCTCTCGTGATGCAACTTATGTTTTTATTCATTTCATGCGACAAACCTTTCTTTAAATCAAATTAAACAATTTCCCTACAAACCTCTCTTTAATCGAATCAAACAACTCTCACAACGGGCACGGTTAAAAAGAAGTGAGCATGCCACATCAACGACAGTTCGTCATGGATGATCATTGCCTATATAGGCATACCACCAACATACATGGTCCATTTTTCTAATGAAAGATCTAAGGCTGGAGAAACCCCTCGGCATTTTGTTTACAAGTAGAGCGGTGAGACACCCGGTCGAGAGTTAACCTCTTATTTAATCAAATAAACACCTTCAAAATATAATAGAAAATATCGGGAAAAAGTCCATGGATGACACATTGAAAACTCAACAGGATCGAGCGGTCAGCACGAAGCTAAGCCAGATCGATGCGTGTTAATTAATGAATTCGGTACTAAAGGAAAGATATAAGGCTGGAGAACCCTTTAGCATTTTGTTTATAAGTTGAGTGGTGAGACACCACATGAGTAAACTCGGGTGGCCATAATTGTGCTAAAGATGGGTAACAACAAAGGATCATTGTCGATGTGGGTAGGCCAAACATATAAACAATTGTGCTAACGATCATGATGGCACCGAAAATGATGGCTATAAGAATATATTTTCCTCGAAACAGAAGCATCGCCCCAGCATCAAAATGATGTATACGGCCTAGGTTATGAGAGTATTTTTCTAGAAATGGTTATAAGAATATATATAAATCATTTCAAAAGAAATCATGGATGTTTACATGGCTATATACGATGAACTCCTCCAAAACGTGGTACGGTAAAATGTTGGTAAGAACAAGAGCTACAGGCTCTTATTTAGTGCAATAAACAATTTGGAAATAGAATAGAAAAAGGTCCAAAAAAAACTCCACGAACATTGAAAATCAACATGACCGGCGCGCGGGCCAGCACGAAGCACATCGCTATGTTTTCAGTACTGGGGCAGGCTGCACTCGACGCCGGGCACCTTGCCGTCCCTGTAGTCGACGCAGTAGTTGTAGATCCTTTGGTTGTCCTGCACCCACTGCATCTTCCAGCGGTCGTCGTCGCTGAGCCCAGGGCAGTACTGCTGGCCGCCGTAGGCCCCCGCGCAGCCGTAGACGCAGTCGCCGCCGTAGCACTCGCAGATGGAGAAATCGATGCCGTGGTAGTTGGCGACGAAGGGCGAGTGGCTCCAGTCGGTCTTGACGCGGCCGCCTGCGTGGCCCAGTCGTCGGCCGACCAGATGCTGGAGTGGGCGTACATGGGCTGGCTCGTCGGGAAGGCCACGCCATTGCTCTGCTGGTAGTTGCGGAAGACCCTGATGGGCACGGAGTCGACGTACCAGACGATCATGCATGGCGTCCAGGAGATGGTGTAGTTGTGGAAGCCGTCGGTGGGGTCGAACCAGGGCACGAACTGCATCTCCTTGCCGCCGACGCCGTTGGCGTAGACGTTGGTGTGCAGCGTGTAGGGCTGCCCGGTCTCGTTCCCCAGGAACTCGAAGTCGATCTCGTCGTGGTAATCCCCTGTGGATGATGTCTGCATGTCGATGGATCATCAGATGTCTGTTGTCTTTTATCTTGACCTTGCTTCAGTCCTTGTTGAATACAAAAGGTTCAACTTACATAGAATGTTGTGACGGTGCCGGCGGAGTTGCCCTTGACGAGCTGGAGCAGGGTCGACACGGTCCCGTAGATGAACTGCCTCTTCGACCTGATCGCCGCGCCTGAAAACCACGAAAATACAGTCATGAAATGATCGGCGGACACAAATTAAAGATCGTGTGACTTGTTTTCTGGAAGCAAAAAGAGAGAGAGATTAAACAGACCTGAGGAGTTGCTAACGAGGGCGAGGGACAGGCTATTGCCGGCATCGTATGGCCAGACGTTCTGGGGCTCCCACGTCGCGTCGCAATCGTCGATGAAGTTGCCGCCGGACACAAGACCAAAACCCAAGGCGAGAGCCAGGACCGGAATCAAAGCTCCGAGCTTCCCCATCTCTTCGCTGAACTGAATAATTCTCCACTTCTTTCTTCTTCTTCTTCTTCTTCTTCTTCTTCTTCTTCTTCTGAGTTTGAGAAAGGAGGGATATATATAGTGCCTTGAAATGTTTCAGGTGATTAGTTGACATTTGATTATAGTAGTCGGGACAGATGACTTGTGTAGTTGTGTATGGAAGATGCATGTACATGAACAGATGTTCCAAGTGGTGGTGCACGCACGTCGATGATGGGTGGAGGCGCGTGTGGAATGATTATTAGGAGAGGGAAGCAAAGGTGGTGGTGTCGGGGACACGTAGTTCCGGGAACCGACACAAGACTTTGCTTTGGCAACGTGCCTGGCATCCCGGCCAGGGCATATCATGTCGTTGCCCTGCGACCGGCGTGAATCATTCATTCTGAGCAAGTGAAGAAATAGGCTTTCGCCCCGCTATATTAATATAGCAACCACCCGATACAACTTCACCGCCGGGGCAAACAGCACAAAAAAACCCAAAAGAAAAGAAAGAGAAATAGAAGAGAAAACAACGCCAACATCGGCGGATCAACGAAAACGAAAGTGACTCGCAACCGCTGCGTCCTCTCCAGCGTATTCCCACCACAATCCTAGCGCTCTAAATCGTCGCGTACCAAACAACACCTCCAAGAAGGAAAGCGACGATGACGACGCTGCTGTCTGGACTGGATACAAGTTATCAACCGCGACAGTGCGACACAGACGAGAGATCGATGCTCAAAGACACATATGAAATCTCTCTGCTGCATATGAAAAAAAAGTATGCACATCTTCATCTGTTCAGAGTGGTTTACACCATGAGTCCGTGACACATATAGAGACCCACTCCTTTTAGACATTTTGGTATACCAAAAATCTGAATAAAAATCTACACATTATAGTGTAAAACTTATATTAATGTGTAAAGTTCAATGTTAATATGTTGTGCTATTTGAGAGAATTGAAAAAGATAAATTTAATGGATATTTATATTTTTCTACCACTTGCTGGTTTTGTATAGCCCATAGTTTTCCTCTGAAAAATTTATTGACACAACTATACCACTCACTATTTTTCTTAGATTTGTCGTTGTTGTAATGTAGTATTTTTTTTTGTACGTGTCATGGTGATCACAAATTTTTTATGTATATGTTACTAAATAACAGGACGTTTTATGTTATGAAAATACTTCCTCACAAATCTGTATTATTTTACTAAATAACAGGAAGTTGATCTTAATTTTTTTATTTGATAAACACAGTACGACGCAGACGCTCACACACATACACGTGCACACACTCACCCCTATGAACGCGCGCACGCACACCCTACCCCTATGAGCACCTCCGAAAGACTGAGCCGACGGTCGGGTCTTGAGATTGACGAAGTCACCAGAGGCGCCTCGCTGTCGACGGGAACGTCGCCTCCCACTGAAGAATATTCTGCCTAAATGAGAAACACCAGTGTCAAATCTGGGATTTGAACTCTGGTGGGCTGGGGGTACAACCACCCTCCTAACCATCTTGCCACAGACAAGTTCTCAGTTGATCTTAATTCCCTACCACAGTTTTCAATAGGGCGTCATGTATTTATCTTGTATTCAGTGTTTGCAAAAATATTAGATGCATGCAAGACGCAGGCAAGGGTTTGCAGGCCCCTAGGAATAGAAGATGTATACTTCTCTTGTTTGAACGTAGAAACAATCCTCGATTAATAAAATCGAGGGCTCCTACCAAGTGCCAAATGGACAGAAACCAAGAGCCAAATGGAAACTAACGAAGTGGATGGTTTCTTTCTTCTTTGTCGGCCAGCTATGGCCAAACGGAAGTTAGCACGAATCGACATTTATGCGGAGCACACTGGCCATGTCAAAATACCAGAAAATACAGTTGACGCCTTCCTGATCCTAGCAAGATCACACATGCACAGGCTGGCATGCAATATCTCTCTTTGACTAATATCATCGGACTAGCCTACGTGCGTACCAAAACTTCTCGCTTGACTTGAAACAATCAGCACACATCTGCAGCAACACGTAGAGGTTAATCTAGTACCATATAAGAGCATCTCTAGCTGTGATCGTAAACCATGCAAAACCGTAAAATAACTGCCGCATACGGTTTTGCAAGCGAAAAAACGTGTAGAACAAAAACTGTAAACTGCGCCGAACCAAAAACTTTTTTAGTGCGTCCGAGAATTTGCCCCGCAGAACCAAATTCAGTATTTTCATGGCCGAACCGAGATCCCCATCTCGCCGCGGCCAGCATAGTAGATAAAAATATGCATTAAATTACAATACTAGTTGTTTGACTTTGAAGCATCATAAATATATCATACTCGTGAGAGTATATGTTTGCAATTTAGTTTTTAACTATTTAATCTAAAAAATGATGTGTCAAAATCGATAACTTAAAAAAGATTAGCTACTTGAATAATTATCTCAACACAGTCGGCTTACGGGCATCCATTATCCTGCTTTTCTGATCATGGCGATGTCTGGCGGTTTTAGAATCGGTAGAGTAAGACGTGTAGAATAGGTCATACCAGATCAAGCTTCAGCAATCGATCTGCTTTTCCCTTTCCTCTTAGTATTTGGGCTGGGGCCGCGTGCACAAAACAATCAGCTCTACCTAAACTAAAACGGCTGCAGTGGATCAGTTTGATTTCTTTTTTAATTTATATACCATTTAAAACGGCTGACCACTCTTGCCGGCTGGTACTCAGTTCGTTTTCTTTCCCACAACAGTACACGGAACGGCCGAGGAGCAGTGTATGCCGCGGCATACCGGGCTGCCCGGTATGCCTGTAGAACTGTCATTGGTCTTTACTGAATGTGGCAGAGCGGGAAATCTCTAGAGAAGCCTTGCCAAAGATGTTGCTGTCGTGCAACAAAGGTGGATTGTGCCCTCTTCTCGACGGCAACCGTCAATGGACATTCAACATGCATCTGGACATATCGTTGGCTCCAAAAGCCTTGCCTCAAAGACATCGCACTAGATTCGATCATAGTCAATCCCAGTGCGAAAAAACCCAGATATGTGAGTGATACGCTAAAGAAATATGGCCACGGGACCTAAATCTTAAATTGGTTATTCAACATGTTCCACTATTGATCGCCTTGGTTAGGTTGCTCACGTGGCAGTCCGATGAAGTTGTCTGACGACCAGGAGGTTTTCGGCCCGAAACTGGCCAGTAACTTAACGGTAGAACATCTCCATATTTGGAGGGGAAAACTTTTTTTTTTGCATTTTAATGAGCTTTATTGATCAAATGACAGGATTACAATCACTCCTAAGAGTGTCAACGAGAAAACCTGGGTTATAGTTGATCCACAGGCACCTCCTCCTTTCACTACTAGATTGTCTTGCACATAAATGGGCGGCGTTATTTGCATCACGCCCCACCAAAACAATGCAACAGCTAGCTAAAGCTCTCTTGATCTCTCTAATCTCCTCGCAGATGGTTGTAATCTCTGAAGTATAATTTGCTTCATCGTTACACAGCTGTACTGAAACCTTGGAATCGCTCTCAACAATCACTCGAGAATATCCGCGCTCCAAAGCATGCCTCGCATAGCCAAAGCTTCCATGCAGAGAGCACTGGCAGCATGTTCATTCCAACATGCTTGAGCTCTGATCATGGTTCCCAAATGATATCTCACAATAAAAACCAGTACCACCATTCATGGCGGGGGGGGGGGGGGGGGGGTAAAAAAGCTTGCATATGTGTTTATTTTGAGTACACCAATCGATGGTGGTTTCCATTTTTCTCTCAGCTTAGGGATCTTTGCTGGTTTGTTCCCTGCTAGGCTGCTAGCTGTGCCAAAACTGCACGGGAATCCAAGCGAGCCCCTATGGGTTCACGTGTACACTAGATTCCCTGGCGCGGCTTGCCGCGCGCCACCCGCCGTTGGCACTGGGTTTCAGTTTGCAAAACGTTATACCAAACATTCATAATATGGCACGATTATTGGCAACATAGGTTTAGAGCAAAACACAATGCTTTTACAAATACACCAATAAGTCTCCAGAATAGATAGGTTCTTAATTACAACATCTACAACCCTCCCTGGTATTCAAATAATAAAATGGCATGCTAAACATCATTCATATAACACCATGGTCAATAACTACTATACATAGCAGTGGTATTACGGGTTTAGAGCAAAGCACGGTGCTCTTACATACACAAAGTTTACATATATAAGGGTCTGCTTAAGGTGAGACAGCGGATGGAATCTCGATGACCTCCATGTGAGACTGAGAAGTAAGGATGGAATTAACAATCAGATGGCAAAACTAACAACCACGTGTTAGTTAACATAATTAATGGAAACGGTCAGAGGAGGCGTTTGATTTCTTCATGCAAATAAAGACAGAGGAATAGGTGGAAACGGTCACCGTTATCAATTTGCTTCCAGCCAGTGCTTAGATCAAGAGCTCGATGTATGAGATGGTTTTCAAGATCACTTACCATGTTCTCATTCACTGTGATATTTGCAAGACATGATACCTCCGGGGAGTTTGACAATTTCCATTACACTACATACCCTCCTGAAAAACTGTGTCCTTTCCTGGAACATTAAGATCACATTATTTAGCTGAAAAATGAAGAACAATTTGATGATGCAAGGCTCAACATAGACAACTTCCAGATAATTGGTAATGTAGTGAAATGTACTGCGCCCAGTACAGAGATAAGCCGATAATGAATTATAAATCACGCGACGTTCTGACTCTTGATGTCGCACTATCATATCTACATAATACTATTTATATGCATGCATGATATGTTTAATAACGCACACCATGCTCATGGTATTGTTATCCTATTTATTGTTCTGTTCTTCTCAAAGAAGCCGATGGAAAGTAACAGGTAACAATCAGCTCCTACTATATTTAGAGAAGAAAAGCTAAGTGTATATAATTAAGTAACCAGCAGAGACATGTTTACTACCTCAAGTACATGCTTTTTTTCAAATACACATGAATCTATAAGAAATTCTGGTGGTCAACCTGCACATATCTACCACCTCCATCCAAGGCTTCATTCATCTCAGCAAAGGAAAATATATCCTAGGAATCTCACGAGTTAAAAGGAGTCTCTCTAAATAGTGGGTTGTCTTGTAGGGTGAAACAGTCCCGTTATCAGGTTAGAATTCTCACTTCTCAGGTGTTAAATGAATCTCTCTAAATCAAGTTTTCACATTAATGAAGACTGAGGAGCATTATGAGTAGAAGGACGTATCAAATCATCAGCGGAGAGAATAGCACAAGAGAAGTACCTGGTTGGATCTGGATCTAGAGCACACTCTGAAGCCAAAATCATTAAAATACACAATTAACCTGCAAACAGAAAAGATGATGACATAATGGACAGTTAGACTTAAGTTATGAACTGAACTGAAGTTATGAAAGAAATCCACTCAGAATTAATGTAGTTTCAAATGGCAGTTAGACATATCAACGTCAGGGAGTAACGACCTTGATCTCAAATACGATCCTATGAAGTAAAGCCTTCATATGATTTAATTGTTCAAATAGCTCCAAGCTGCTCAAATAGCAAACAAGCCAGAAATTTGAAGATTATTAGAAGAGAGACAAAAGGATCAATGCAAACAGATAGTTGATACGTGCATTTTATATCATCATTTATATAACTTTTAGTATCATACTAGAATGTTATTTGCATGATTATATGATTGTTTCTACATGTTTTAGATGATTTTGGGGACTTTCATACAAAGTCCCTATTTTTGGTATTTAATTTCTGGGAGGCAGAAAACCTCCTTTTTCTTGTCTTTAATGTTTCAGGAGCTACAGGACCTCAAATAATAAAAGGAAAAATACTGCGTCAGTTTTTCATCGGGAGAAAGGCAGAGGGAAGAAGACCGAAGAGAGGAGAGCCACGAGGGCCAAATGGGGGTGGCCCACGCGGCCCATGTACCTGGCCGCGTGGGACCACCCAAACTGGCCTCGGGCACCTCCTCGCCTGGGGCTTTTTAGACGCCTTCGTCTCGCCCGAAAAGTAACGCCCTAATTTTTCCAAGTCCATCCGAGGTCGCGGCGGCGGCGAAACTCCTGATCCCTTCCGAGGGGGGTCAGATCCTGCTGCTCCGGAACTCCGGAGAAGGGGGAAATCATCGTCATCGTCATCACCTCTCCTCCTTGGCGTGGGAGGAGGCCTCTACATCATCACCCCCATCAAGACCAGCACCATCACCATCATCATCACCGTGATCCACTCCGTTCCCCTCGCAGTTTGAGAGTTGCTATACCCTAGATACTTGTCTTGTGCTACTATTCATGTTTGTGATTGAGTACTTGTCATTATTTGGTGGTGAAGTTATAATTTCAGATTGTGTTGTACCACTTATGCCACTGATTATGATCATGTTCGCACGTTGTGAGTAGTTCCCGTATGTTCCTGAGGGCATAGGATGAATTGGCATGATTTATATATGACATGTGTTGGTATTTTGTCAAGAGTTTATCTTTTATGTGATTCTATGATGGTGTTGTGCGAACGTCGACTGCACAACACTTCACCTTTATGGGCTCATAGGAGAACACCGTAGTGTAATGAATTGATGGAGACTTGGGAGGACACGTAAACCTGAGACCGAGTCATGAAGTTATATTATGAGGGTATTAGTATCGGGGACCTTAGAGTGTAATGCTATGGTGGGACTTTATGTCTTAATAATTCTTGTGCAGTCATTTGCTTGGCCACATGATCCATCATAAGGGGTTGTAGTTTATTTATTTAGCTATACCTAATTATGGCTCCGTCCAAAGAGGATTAAAACTTGACAAGATATTCAACGTGTTGTTTAATAAATCTCTATGCCTAGCATCATCCATGCCGCCCTCGGGAACGTTTGCCACATATAAGTTACACATCACTTGAGCTTGTCCTTTGCCACATAAGAGGATTGGGCTTTCTCTCTTTGAGAGCTTTCACTTGCTACTATCTGTTATCTGCTTGCAATTATACAACTGAAAATACCAAAAACTTGCATCTTTTATTGTTTTATTTATCAATCTTACTAACCAATACCTTCAGCTCCTCGTGGGTTCGACAACCTTTTCTAATTGAAAGGTACTACAATTGATCTCCTGCACTTGGGAGCCATCAAGATACTTTTCTGGCGCCGTTGCCGGGGAGCGTAGCGCTATTGGTAAGAAGTTTGGTAAGGAAACTTGAAAGCTGTTTATCTCATTGTTACTATGGCATTTATGAATCGTGCCTCGCTGCATCTTGCTCTATATGAAAGTGCTTATGCCACTACTGCAAAGGTGGTTGAAACTGCTGTGCTGAGATACCTAAAGTGGGATATAAATTCCCATGGGTCATGTTAAAAGAGTTATGAAAAATCCATTTACAGGTGATGGAACTAAGTCGGCACGCGAGCACATGGAAATAATTGAGGACATATGTGGCTTATTCAGACTACCTGGTATTTCAGAGGATCAGGTAAAAAGGAAGCTATTGTATTTGTCTTTATCTGGTAATGCTCGTGATTGGTACAGGTCTTTGGATGAAGAGGTCCAGAATGAATGGAGTATCTTGAGGAAGGTTTTCTTTCTTAAATATTTTACTCCTAAAGAAGCTTATGATAACCGCTGCTATATATTCAATTTCTGGCCACATCTGGGAGAGAGTATTACTCAAGCTTGGGGGAGGTTAAAGGAACTCCTTCGCAAGAATCCATGTCATGATCTTACAAGGAAACTTATATTGATAAACTTTTATGTGAGACTACCTATGAAGCACAAGGAGATTCTGGATAATTCATCTGGTGGAAGTTTTACTAATAACACTGAAGAAGAAGCATGGAATTTATTGGAGACTATTTCTGAAAATACTAGCCACTGGGATCTTGATAAAGGTAATGAGCCATATTTTGATTATGAATATTCATGTGTAGAGAATTTCTCTACTTCTATTCTGTTTAAAAATCTGAGTGATACTTTTGGTCTTGATCCTTATGTTATAATTGAAATAGCTAAAGGTTTTGCTGATCATATCTGTGTTCCAAAAAGTGGATTTGAAGTTTATGTTGAACCTGTTAAACAATCTATTGTTGTTCCTAAAGTTATTAAACAGGTTGAACCAATGTCATCTGTGACAATTGAGGAGTATGTTGAACCACCTCCATTTCCAAACCAAGTTAAGGAGAATTTACTTAAAGCTGTTACTAACAAGAGTAACAAAAGATGTTCTCAGCCTTATGAACAGGTGGAAGTCAACACTCAAATTTCTGTTATCAAGCAACTAAATGAAGAAGACCCAGTGGATGTTTATCTATGTGAAGATGCTACCAAAGTCATCAAAGGTAATTCGGCCAAAGTTGGGAAACCTGTTATATCATGCTCTATTGGGACTTCAAGTTATCATGGTCTATGTGATATTGGAGCAAGTATTAGTGTCATTCCATATTCTCTTTATCTTGAGATCAAGCCTGATATTGATCCCATTGTTATGGAAGAGACAGGTATGACAATTCAACTTGCTAATAAAGATTATATTAGTCCATTTGGAATTGTTAGAGATGTTGAAGTATTGATTGGCAAAATAAAATACCCTGCTGATTTTATTGTGCTTGGTTGTCCTCAAGATTCATTTTGTCCTATCATTTTTGGTAGACCTTTCTTACATACTGTTGGTGCTGAAATTAATTTGCCTAAAGAGAAAGTGTTTATTAAATGTGCTGGTGAGAAACTTGAATTTAACTTTTCCAAATTTGCTGATAAACATGTTGAGAAAGAGCCAATTCCTAATAATTTAATTGAAACTCTTGCTCATATAGCTGTAGCTTCAACTGATGTTGTAGAACGTTATATGCTTAATCAAGATGAACCATTTAATGATGAGGAAAAAGAGGCTTTGGAACAAATATTATGGCAACAACCACCACAATTACAATTGCATATCCCACCTGATAATTTAGGAGTGCTACCACCACCTAAAGGGGATCCTAGTTTTGAATTGAAACCTTTGCCTGCAAATCTGAAATATGCATATTTGGATGAGAAGAGCATATATCCTGTCATTATTAGTGCTAACCTTTCAGCTGAAGAGGAAGAGAAATTACTTGATGTGCTAAAAGCTCACCGACCAGCCATTGGATACTCTCTTGATGATCTTAAAGGTATAAGCCCCGCTCTATGTATGCATAAAATTAATCTGGAGGAAGATGCAAAACCTGTTGTTGATTTTCAACGCCGCCTCCATCCAAAAATGAAAGAAGTGGTAAGAAAGAGGTAATAAGACTTATTGAAGCTGGTATCATTTATCCTATAGCTGACAGTAAGTGGGTTAGTCCTGTTCATTGTGTTCCTAAAAAGGGTGGAATGACTGTTGTTCCAAATGAAAAGGATGAACTTGTGGCTCAACGTACTGTAGTTGGTTATAGGATGGTTATTGATTTCAGAAAATTGAATAAAGCAACTCGAAAAGATCATTATCCATTGCCATTTATTGATCAAATGCTAGAAAGGTTATCTAAACACTCTCACTTTTGCTATCTAGATGGTTATTCAGGTTTCTCGCAAATTCCTGTCCATAAGGATGATCAAGAAAAGACCACTTTTACTTGCCCATATGGTACTTTTGCTTACAGGAGAATGCCATTCGGTTTATGTAATGCTCCTGCTACTTTTCAAAGATGCATGAATGCTATATTTGCTGATTATATTGAAAAGATAATGGAGGTTGAAAGGGCATGGCGCCCCCATGTGTGGTTTTGGTTAGGGGTGGGCACAAAAATCGAAGACCGAAAACCGAAACCGAAAAGACCGAGACCGAAACCGAAATGACCGAGACCGAAAAGACCGTTAGAAAATTGGGTAGCGAATTAGAAAAGATCGAAATTAAATAAGAAATTTGGGTAGCAAATTAGTAAAGACCGAATGACCAATTTTATTTTATTTTGAGTGAATTACGTACGGAAGCAGCCGAATTTGTGTGCCAGCCTAGCTTATGAACATCTAGTCTATAGGCTCACCTACTGAATCAAGCATACCATCTAGTCTCTAGGCTCAATAACTGAGTATCCCAGCCCAACGTACTGTAAATTCTCCCGTGCGCGATAGACATGTCGACCGCTCCGCACTTTCCCAGTCTCGGGCGCCGATTCCCCTTCGTGTGCCATATATTTCGGTCTATTTGGTCATGACCGAAGACCGGACCGAATAGACCGAAGACCGAAGAACAGAAAACCAAAAAGACCGAATTTATTACGGGTATTATTTCTGGATGACCGAAATTGTTAAAAACCGGAAAGACCGAACCGAACTAACCGAAAAGACCGAACGCCCACCCCTAGTTTTGGTAATTAATGACAATCCCTATGGACTAATGGTTGCATTGAGTTTTACTTGTAGTGTTTGTCCATAGACCATGCTTGAACTCCATATGTTGGATTCAAGGTTGATGCCATGAGTATATTGATATAATGAAGTATTTGGCATCAAGATCATAGAGTTGAGCATATTGCAAGTATGTCTTGTAGAAAAGAATTATGTGATCATTCATGGTTATCTTCAAGAGAAGAAAAGATACAAGGTTGATCAAGTATTGATCAACACACAAAGCTACAAGATGTACCAAGTGGGATCATGTATCTCTTGGTATGTGGTGATCGTCATCAATGTTGAGAAGCGCAAGTTCAAGAGGAGCATCTCGAAGAAATCCTAGGCTTGAAGCTTGCCACCCATTTAGAGATAATGTTCATGTGAAGATGTGCCTAAGAGAGGCTCTCCCATAGTGGAGTATGGGGGAGCAATGTTTGGGTCTTCACCAAGCGAAGCGCAATCAAGAAAGGTGGTCCACTTGAAGAGATCAAGATCGACGTCATCTAGCTCAAGTGGAATGCGCAAGGCAAAGGTATGATAGGGTTTCTATTTTACCGGTCTCATGGTACTAGTTGGGAGACCGGGTTATAGGATAGATACCGCACTATCAAGAGGGGCTCTCGATTGAGCTTTAGCGTATCAGTTGGAGAGAGCTCAAACCTTTGCATACTTGCCTTCATCATCTTTCTTGGTTCTTATTTGTATTTTCTCCTTGTTGGGTTTTGGTGCTTGTTGTGATCTTCATGACAAGCCCAAGTTCTCCGAAAACGGATTTCGTATGGAAAACTTGTTGCGTTTTCTGGTTGGAAATATTATCGGTCCACCTTCGAGATAGGGTCCACACCTTCCCATGTGTGGTATCCCCTCTATATTTGTGACCCTTAATATTTCCACCTTTTGTAGGAAAGCTCTTGTCGTTACCTTTCCAACAGAATTGGTTTCACCTGTTTTGGAGTTCGAACGAGAAAGTTATTGCATTTCAGGTTTTGCTGTTTCTGTCAAGATTTGCTCAAGCAGGGGAATCGGATTATCCGGTCCTAGCAACACTCGCACGCTACCAAAGCTGATCTCGGAGCATGGACGTGCACACATATTGTTCGATGGATTGTGCAAGCAGTGGTTCATGTAGAACTATATAATCGACAGGTACACGTACGTCACACACTCACTCTTGCTGTCTAGGCTGCAAGGAATATGCTGGTTTTGGCTACGAGTCATTTTTAGTTTTGATCACTTTATTTCTTACTCTGATGTACACTCATGAACCGTGTCTCAAGGTTTGCGGGAAGAACTATATATATCCCTGTTTTGTTTCAGATTTTCCTTCTTGATCGAGGGACCTCAGGTGGGCATCTGTTCGTCTTTTGTTTACTGCAATACATGTCTCTAGGCTCTAGCAGAAACTCATCTTCTGGCTTTATTGTTGAAGAAGAAGCTAAATGCATGTATGAAAGGGCATGGCGCCCCCATGTGTGGTTTTGGTAATTAATGACAATCCCTATGGACTAATGGTTGCATTGAGTTTTACTTGTAGTGTTTGTCCATAGACCATGCTTGAACTCCATATGTTGGATTCAAGGTTGATGCCATGAATATATTGATATAATGAAGTATTTGGCATCAAGATCATCGAGTTGAGCATATTGCAAGTATGTCTTGAAGAAAAGGATTATGTGATCATTCATGGTTATCTTCAAGACATCGTCTATTCAAAAGAGAAGAAAAGATACAAGGTTGATAAGGATTTTGATCAACACACAAAGCTACAAAATGTACCAAGTGGGATCATGTATCTCTTGGTATGGTAAGCAATTGTCCATATAGCTTTGTGAACTAACCCATGATATGTGTGTAGCATTTCTATGTGTGGTTAGGTATCTTTCTATGGGCTTGCATCAAATGAAGATTTCATATAGCCCATGGACGATGACGTCAAGTGGTGATCGTCATCAATGTTGAGAAGCGCAAGTTCAAGAGGAGCATCTCGAATAAATCCTAGGCTTGAAGCTTGCCACCCATTTAGAGATAATGTTCATGTGAAGATGTGCCTAAGAGAGGCTCTCCCATAGTGGATTATGGGGGAGCAATGTTTTAGTCTTCACCAAGCGAAGCGCAATCAAGAAAGGTGGTCCACTTAAAGAGATCAAGATCGATGTCATCTAGCTCAAGTGGAATGCGCAAGGCAAAGGTATGATAGGGTTTCTATTTTACCGGTCTCGTGGTACTAGTTGGGAGACCGGGTTATAAGAATAGATACCGTACTATCAAGAGGGGCTCTCGATTGAGCTTTAGCGTATCAGTTGGAGAGAGCTCAAACCTTTGCATACTTGCCTTCATCATCTTTCTTGGTTCTTTTTTCGATTTTCTATTTGTTGGGTCTTGGTGCTTGTTGTGATCTTCATGACAAGCCCAAGTTCTCCGAAAACGGATTTCGTATGGAAAACTTGTTGCGTTTTCTGGTTGGAAATATTATCGGTCCACCTTCGAGATAGGGTCCACACCTTCCCATGTGTGGTATCCCCTCTATATTTGTGACCCTTAATATTGGATTCACACCTTCCCATGCGTTTTTTGTAGTAAAGCTCTTGTCGCTACCTTTCCAACAGAATTGGATTCATCTCGTTTGGAGCTTCTTTGCAAAAGTTATTGCGGTTCTCTTTTTCTGGTTCTGCAGTTTCTTCTTAGGCCGGTAGTACCGACCCTCGCCCGGTACTACCGGGTGACCCCTTGCGGAACTACCGCGGCCAGTACCGGGCCCAGTACCGCATCTCCGGATGGCTCTCTGCCTCTCGAAGTTTTCACCCGGTAGTGGCGCGGTACTACCGGGAAGGGAGCACTACCGGGCCAAGTGGTCCGGTACTACCGTTGCGCGCCGAGTCAGGGAGCGCTGACTGGTCTTCGTTCTTCCTCGAGTCAACGCGGCTCGGTACTACGGGATCGGCCCGGTACTACCGCTGCAGCCTTTTTCGTCTGCAACGGGCAGATTTTTGAGAGGACCTTTTTAAGGGGGTTTCTTCCCCAACGGTTCTCTCATCCCTTGAGTTAGCTTTTTCCCTCTCTCTCCTCCATTGTTGACCTTTGGAAAAGCTTGCCTTCCTCTCAATCCCTCCCATGATTCTTGCATATCTTTGAGGGAATTTGAGAGGAGATCAAGATCTACATATTCATCCAATCCATTCCTCCTCTAAGTGAGGGGAACCTAGTAGATCGTGATCTTGAAGTTCCATTTGTTGAGTTCTTCCTTGTTCTTCCTCTCTTCTCCCCCCCCCCACAAGCATTAGTTGCTTTTGGTGGGATTTGGGAGTGAAGGATTTGACCACTTCTAGTGGTCTTGCCTTCTTGCATCGGTTGCATCGGTTTGAGTTCTCCACGGTGATACGTGGAAATCGAAGTTGAGAAGCTTGTTACTCTTGGGTACTTGGGGTGCCCTAGAGCTTGTCCTCTTGGGTACTTGGAGTGCCCTAGACGGTCCTTGTTGATCTCGGAGTTTTGGTGGCTCGCGGGATAGTTGGGAGCCTCCAATTAAGTTGTGGAGTCGCGCCCCAACCTTGTGATTCTTGTGGCTTTGGGAGCCGCGGGAATTCGGTGAGAGCCTCCAATTAAGTTGTGGAGTGTGCCTCATCCTTGTACGGGTTCGGTGACCACCCTCAAGTGTCCCATAGTGGTTCGTGGCACTCCGCATTGGTGGAGGCACGAAGGAGATTACGGTGTGCCATTTGACGGCTATTCGGGGATCACTTTGTGACTCCGCACCGCTCCAGCGGAGACGTAGCTTCCATTGGGAAGTGAACTTCGGGATAAATCATCGTCTCCAAGTGCCTCGGTATTTCTATACCCGAGCTTCTTACTTATGCTATTTACTTTGTGATAGCCATCGAGCTTGAAGTAATATATCTTGCTATCACATATTTGCTCATCTTGTTTAGCATAAGTTGTTGGTGCACATAGGTTAACCTAGCCTGTTTTGGTTTTGTGCTTGATAAATTAAACGCTAGTTTTATTCCGCATTTATTCAAGAAACCGCAAAGAATTTTAATCGCCTATTCACCCCCCCCCCCCCTCTAGGCGACATCCGTGTCCTTTCAGAGGTTTTTATGGATGATTTTTCTGTGTATGGTACTTCCTTCGATAATTGCTTGTTCAACCTTAATAAAGTTTTACAGCGTTGTGAAGACCAACACTTGGTTCTTAATTGGGAGAAGTGTCACTTCATGGTTACTGAGGGTATAGTTCTAGGGCATAAGATTTCTGGAGAAGGAATAGAAGTTGATCCAGCAAAGATTGAAGCTATTGAAAAACTACCATATCCAAGGGACCTCAAAGGTATAAGAAGTTTTCTTGGGCATGCAGGTTTTTACCGTAGGTTCATTAAGGATTTCTCCAAAATATCAAAACCTCTAACCAATCTTCTGCAAAAGGATGTTCCTTTCTCTTTTAATGATGATTGCATTGAGTCCTTTAATATTTTGAAGAATGCTTTAATCACTGCTCCCATTATTCAACCTCCTGATTGGAACTTGCCTTTTGAAATTATGTGTGATGCTAGTGATTATGCAGTTGGGGCTGTTTTGGGCCAACGTGTTGATAAGAAACTGAATGTTATTTATTATGCTAGTAGAACACTTGATGCTGCTCAAAAGAATCATGCTACAACTGAGAAAGAATTTTTAGCAGTACTGTTTGCTTGTGACAAGTTTAGACCTTATATTACTGATTCAAAAGTCACAATACATACTGATCATTCTGCTATTAAATACTTGATGAATAAGAAAGATGCTAAGCCTAGACTAATAAGATGGGTACTTCTATTGCAAGAATTTGATTTACACATTGTTGATAGGAAAGGGGAGGATAATCAAGTTGCTGATCATCTCTCTAGGATGGAAAGCATACCTGATGATCCTATTCCTATTAATGATAGCTTTGTTAATGAACAACTTGCAATTGTTAATGTTTCTAGTGCTAAAGTTGCATCTCCTTGGTTTGCCAACTATGCAAATTTTATTGTTGGTAAAGTTTTGCCTCCACACTTCACTTCTCAACAAAGAAAGAAATTCTTTTATGATCTTAGACATTATTTTTGGGATGATCATTTCCTCTATAAGAAAAGTGTGGATGGTATTATTAGACGTTGTGTACCTGATCATGAACAACAGGCTATTATAAGAGATTGTCATGACAGTCCCTATGGAGGGCATCATGCAGGAGATCGCACAGGAGCAAAGATATTACAATCTGGTTTCTATTGGCCTACTTTATTTAAGGACTGTGCTGAATATGTTAAATCTTGTGATAAATGTCAAAGAGTAGAAAACATTGGTAGGAGGAATGAAATACCTATAAATTATTCATTGCCACTTGAACCATTTGATGTGTGGGGTTTTGACTTTATGGGTCCTTTCCCAGAATCAAAGACAAAGCATACTCACATTTTGCTTGCAGTTGACTATGTTACAAAGTGGGTGGAAGCAATTCCAACCAAAAGTGCAGAGCATGCCACAACAATGAAGATGCTCAAGGACATCATTTTCCCAGGTTTGGTGTTCCTAGGTGATAATC
Source organism: Poa pratensis (assembly GCA_947311845.1). Lineage (NCBI taxonomy): Eukaryota > Viridiplantae > Streptophyta > Magnoliopsida > Poales > Poaceae > Poa > Poa pratensis. Next base: position 139,837,673 of record CAMZMU010000063.1, on the reverse strand, counting down.
CCCAAGAGCAAGGAATCACTGTAGCACAATTCGATAAGTATTTGAGTGTCGAACCCACGAGGAGCTGAAGGTAAACTATCTAGTCTCTAAAGCCCTATAACCCTCTTATATGGCCTTTTATGCAAAGCAATAAATATGAAAGGATCTAACTAATGGAAGCAAGTGATGTGGAATGGATTTATCTAGTAGCAAGTTTCTCAAGCAAGTTTCAGACACAGGTTTCTTAGAGCAAGTTTCTCTCAGCAGTTTTCTCAAGCAAGTTTCTCAAGCAGCAAGTATCAAATATCTCAAGTAGCAAATATCTCAAGGGAGCAAATGTTCTAGCAATTGTTATTTAATTCGCGTGGTTGACACAATTAATGAAGCACATGTTTCAGTCTTAGTTGTTTCTTTTAGGTGGGAGCCATAAATAGGTGTAGCCAAATAAATGAGCAATAACACAACTCTTATGATGGATCTGATGGCCAAATAAATGTGCAGCACAAGAATTATTAAGACATAATTGTCCCACCATAGCCTTAAGTTCTAGGGTCCCCCCATATATATCCCCCATAAAGTAACTTCAAGTCTCAGACATCGGTTTCTCTCTACTCCGACATGTCCTACTCAATCCATTACGCTACGGTGATCACCTTACATGCATTCCCCAACATATGCGTGCACTCATATATTGTACATAAAGACAATCATAAAAGATAACAACACTTGTATGCAACCAATCAACGAACTATTTCACAAGTGCCATGAACAAATCACTTCTCAAACACAGATGGGAGACACAATAGATCAAGGGAATAGTATATTGCACCACACATCATGTTTGCCAAGAGTTTACAGTGGGGAGATGGAGATGATCTTGCTGTAGATGTCGATGATGAACACGCCGGAAGGGGGTGGAGCCCTCCGGAGGTGATTCCGGCGGCGTTTCCCCCCTCCGATCTTCTCCGGCGGCAGCCTTCTGACTCTCTGTTTCGTGGTTTTCTGTTTCTCCGCCGCCTCCTTTCGCGAAACGCTAGGAGACCTTTTTTATAGGCGTTTTTAGGTCAAGACGAAGTCGGTGGACGAAAGATCGACGGCCACGGAGCTCCGAGGTGGAAACGAGATAGGCCCACGCGGCCATGTACTTTAGGGCGCGTGGGACCCTCCCATAAGTGAGTAGAGGTAAAGCATGCATAAGTTTCATCTAACCTCCAAACTCTCCTACTTAAGTTAATGATTGCAATGTGGTAATACTTGGTGTCAAGCTCTCATTCCCCTATCATAGCATCTTGAATGATTATAGTTTAATGTGAGAGCAAATATGAGTAGTGTGCTTGACAAAGTAAAGGTTGGATGTCTCATGCCCCTTGAATACAAGTACCTACACCATGATTACTCAACTTAGAAACAAAGCAAGTTCAAGTTATATATCATTGTAAGTAATAATAGTATCATCAAGAGCGTCAACTGGGGTACCTCTTGTCCCAGGATATGGAACAAGCCCATATCAAAATGACAAGACAAACAAACAAGATGAAAAACCTCAACACCCTTTTTATTTACCATTGGAATAGCTTTTTATTGTAAGGTGTGTCATAGATAATTCACCATAGCATGTAAGTAAATTTCCACCATGAATAATGCATGGCTTAGATTAGCGGCCCAGGCGTCTCTCTAACCATTTATACAAACTCATTTAAACTACTTCATTTCCACCTCATTTCACCATGATAGGCATCCATAAACAAAAGTACATGATATCAACTAAATGAGATGAAGGAGCATGTTGAAAGCTTTGCATGTGACAGCACATATGGGCTAACTCCCAACCTCGAACATTTATCAAGCCACTAGCATCATAATCTTAATCTTAATCACAATGGGTCATGTTTTATTTATTGCAATGATAGTAAAATGTGCATCAAGTTCGTGAGAGCTATATAACCAACTTTTCCCATGGCAATCAATAACATAATCATTTTCATTCAGAGGTATAGATAACACAAATATCATGATGAACATACTCGGAATAGCATATAGCTAGTAGGTAGATATGGTGGACTCACTGGAATAACTTTGGTTGAAGGTGTTGGAAACAAGTTTTGCTTGTTGGAGTTTGGGCTAGCAAAAGGGAGAAAGTTGACCATCTAGATGCATGCATGAGTGTCCATAGAACTAACTAATCCATGTTAAACCAAGTAAAATAACAATCAGCACCAAAACATGAATAAGTGATAGCTCTTCAAAAAGATTTGCAAACTATTACTCATAAACAAGCTCATGAATCATGCAACTATATGTATCATTAAAAATCAACTCAAACATCCCTTTTCCCATCTTATAAAAGCATCCAACATATTTCAACCCATATTTCCAGTAGCTCTCCATATATAATTGATAGTGTGGTGGTCTCTCAAAACAAAAAAAACAAAAACGACGCTCCAAGTTTATGCGATAAAGTGTTTTGATCGAAAAACAGAAGTTGGACGTGTGCAAACCGAGAGTGTGTAGGTCCAGCGGGGTTGTCTTCACATCCCCAAGCTTATGGTCTTCACCATCCTTGGATAGCTCTTGGTGCATCTCCTCCAATCCCTGTGAAAAAACTTCAAAACACCGTTTCTCCCATCTCTTTTCTGTGGGGTGCATTAATAGTGATAAACAAATAGGTTTCTTGCTGCATATAATCCTTGAACAAAAATTCATATGAATGTCCAGAAAGTGTATAATGTTGTATGCCTACTCATAAACTCAATTGGATCAAAAAGATTCAACTTAAAAGCTCAAAGCATGCATCAAACAAAATGGGACAGAATCTGTCCAGAAAAACAGCAGCAGCAAAACGTATTTTTCTACCCTACCAAACTTTCTCGAAAAATTCCGAAAAATTCATGCATACAGAGGATGAAAAGTTGCAACTACAGTTCAAATATGAGCTCATTCGGAGTTACAGAATAAGAATTAAAAATCATACCGTGCACAATTCGTGCAGGAATAAAATCTCCGAACTCAAATAGCAACTTTTCAAGACCAACATGGGTAAAACTTGGCACTTTATTAAAAACTCCTGAACTAAACTAGACACAAATCTCTTGTTACAGCAAGAGGACACAAAAAAAATCACACACAAAAATAACCGGGTTGCCTCCCGCAAAGCGCTTTCTTTATAGCCATATAGCTAGGCTTACTTACTTGGTATCAAGATGGTTGAAGTGAGGTGGCTTGGCATCCCCAAGCTTAAATTCTTGTACTTATTTGATATATGTAGGGTGAGCCTAGGGGTACATCCCCAAGCTTGAGTTTTTGTCCCTCTTGATCTTGTTCATCACCCTCAATTCTTCCACCTTAAAATTCTCTTTACACAACACTCGTCACAAACTTGATTAGAGGGGTTAGTGCCTTCATAAATTAAATCCACATAGGCACAGCAAAGACATATCATGAATTGATTTTAAACATTAGCTACTGTTACTATGGTTATGTAATGCTCCTTGATCAAAAGAACCGCACAAAACACAAGTAATGAGAGTAATGCAGAATAAAGACAGGATATGTCAAAAACTGGACAGCGAATTACTATTATCACTCTTTTTATTTGGTTTTAGCTTTGGGAAAAGTTTAAATGATAGAGACTTTGCAATGGTTCCATTGGCATGAACAACACATGTTCAAGGTCGACCCCAACTTCTCCATTACTCATCCTTCTCATTTACTTTCCCAAATTTATATAAAAAAGAAAATCCTAAACTAATTGTCACAAATCAGTAGGTAAGATATTTTACATGTTGTAAGGATATAAAGGTGTGCTCAAACCGAATAGGAAGTTAAAGCATAAGAACACACCACAGAATATCAAACCATCAACTTTTAAGTCTAACTCTTTTCCTATGCATTGGCATTTTATATATGAATAAATAGCAGCAATTTTGTGATAACCAATGCATGTAGTGATCAGTAGCTTGCATTTTAAATAACATAGAAACATAAAGAGGATTCTTATCTCTTCCTCTCTCATAATAGTTGCAAGCATTAAAGTTAAACATACCCACATAGTTTTGAATAGAATCACCACATAAAGACTTATCATCTAATGAGCATAATGGATCATCAAACTCAATTAAATCACTTTCATCCTCAACGGCTTCCCCAAGCTTAAACTTTTCCAGAGCATTAGCAATAAAGGTGTTCAAAGAGTTAGTACCACAAACATGAGTGTTATGCAAATAAAATTTAATTTTCTCCTCAAACACTTCATGTCCTAACTCAAGATAGATATTATACAACTCTAATTTTTTTTGGTTCTTTTCCATTTTCTAATTTTTTTGTGTTTTAGATTTATATGTTAGTATGCAATGCAAACAAGAATAAAAGTTTAGCACAACGCTCCCCGGCAACGGCGCCAGAAAAGTACTTGATAATCCCCAAGAGCAAGGAATCACTGTAGCACAATTCGATAAGTATTTGAGTGTCGAACCCACGAGGAGCTGAAGGTAAACTATCTATTCTCTAAAGCCCTATAACCCTCTTATATGGCCTTTTATGCAAAGCAATAAATATGAAAGGATCTAACTAATGGAAGCAAGTGATGTGGAATGGATTTATCTAGTAGCAAGTTTCTCAAGCAAGTTTCAGACACAGGTTTCTTAGAGCAAGTTTCTCTCAGCAGTTTTCTCAAGCAAGTTTCTCAAGCAGCAAGTATCAAATATCTCAAGTAGCAAATATCTCAAGGGAGCAAATGTTCTAGCAATTGTTATTTCATTCGCGTGGTTGTCACAATTAGTGAAGCACATGTTTCAGTCTTAGTTGTTTCTTTTAGGTGGGAGCCATAAATAGGTGTAGCCAAGTAAATGAGCAATAACACAACTCTTATGATGGATCTCATGGCCAAATAAATGTGCAGCACAAGAATTATTAAGACATAATTGTCCCACCATAGCCTTAAGTTCTAGGGTCCCCCATATATATCCCCCATAAAGTAACTTCAAGTCTCAGACACCGGTTTCTCTCTACTCCGACATGTCCTACTCAATCCATTACGCTACGGTGATCACCTTACATGCATTCCCCAACATATGCGTGCACTCATATATTGTACATAAAGACAATCATAAAAGATAACAACACTTGTATGCAACCAATCAACGAACTATTTCACAAGTGCCATGAACAAATCACTTCTCAAACACAGATGGGAGACACAATAGATCAAGGGAATAGTATATTGCACCACACATCATGTTTGCCAAGAGTTTACAGTGGGGAGATGGAGATGATCTTGCTGTAGATGTCGATGATGAACACGCCGGAGGGGGGTGGAGCCCTCCGGAGGTGATTCCGGCGGCGTTTCCCCCCTCCGATCTTCTCCGGCGGCAGCCTTCTGACTCTCTGTTTCGTGGTTTTCTGTTTCTCCGCCGCCTCCTTTCGCGAAACGCCAGGAGACCTTTTTTATAGGCGTTTTTAGGTCAAGACGAAGTCGGTGGACGAAAGATCGACGGCCACGGAGCTCCGAGGTGGAAACGAGATAGGCCCACGCGGCCATGTACTTTAGGCCGCGTGGGACCCTCCCATTTCCAGCCTGTTGGGCTTCTGGTCTTCAATTTAAGCCCATTGCGTTCGTCTCGAAAATTCTGAACCGTGCTCTTTGACCTTGCCCTTTTTGGAGTCCCGAAGCTCCCGGAAAGTCTGAAACACTAAAAAAGACGTTTTCTGGAAAAACAGGGTTAATTCCAAATAAATGGGAAAACTATGAAGTATTCCCAAAATCATTATAAAACATTGATATAACCCTTATATGATGCAAATATGATTGGAATATAAGCAATTAAAGTGCAAAGTTCATGTATGCATTTTACATGCATCACTAGGTTCTTAATTACTGATGGTGGTTCTCATTTCTTGCATGGTGTTCTTAGAAAAACTTTGGCAAAATATGATGTTAACCATAGAATTGTATCCCTTATCATCCTCAAACAAGTGGGCAAGTTGAATTAAGCAATAGGGAAATTAAACTCATTTTGGAAAAGACAGTGAATAAGTCTAGATCTGATTGGCCAATTAAGATTAATGATGCTTTGTGGGCTTATAGAACTGCTTTTAAAAATCCTATGGGAATGTCTCCTTATAAAATGGTTTATGGAAAAGCTTGTCACTTACCTGTTGAACTAGAACATAAAGCTAGATGGGCTATTAAACAACTGAACTTTGATTTTAAAACTGCGGGAGAAAAGAGAATTCTTGACCTAAACCTACTTGACGAATGGAGAAATGAAGCTTATGAAAGTGTCAGGATGTTTAAAGAAAAAGTTAAGATTTGGCATGACAAGAAAATTAAGAAAAAGGAATTCAAAGTAGGTGATCAAGTTTTATTATACAACTCTCGTTTCAAGTTTTTGCAGGGAAGCTAGCTTCAAAGTGGCAGGGACCATTAGTGATACAGGAGGTGTACCGTTCAGGAGCTATCCGTCTTCACGGTGACATGAAAGGTAAACCTCATGTAGTCAATGGACAACGCCTTAAACCTTATATTGCAGGAAAGGCTTCATCGGAAGGGTGGAGGAGTTGAATTTACAAACACCGGAGGAGGTAATTGAGAGAAACCGTGCAGTTTCAGAAACCCCAAAACAATAGAAGGTAACTTACTGTTGGAAAGTTTCTCGGAATTGCATAATATTTTACGGAAGTCATTTTTTATGGAAATTAACGTGTGGGACAAGAAAACTAGACGAAGCGGAGACCCGAGGAAGGAAAGAGGGGGCCCACGCGGCCCATGTACCTGGCCGCGTGGGCCCACTCCTTTTCCACCTCGGAGTCCTTTTTCGTCTCGTTTTCGATCCCGACGTTTCGCCTTGACCCAAAAACTCTCAATATATCCCCTCTCTGTCGATCTAATCTCGCACCGAGCGTTCTCGAGCGATTCTTTCTTTTGCTGTTTCTGCCTGTCAGGTTTTTAGCCATGTCTTCGGGAGACTCCTACCAATGCTCCTCCATGGACGACGATGATGATGAACTCGATGGGTACAGCCCCACGTCCATATGAAGGAAATAGGAAGAGGAAGGACTACTCCGACGATGAAGACTACAAGCTTGATGAAGAGGAGATGGACAAGCAAGAAGCTGAAGAAGAAGAGCACAAGCCCTCCGTCGACATCGCGCCCTTGGCGACAGCACCTCCATCACCCATTGCTGTTGCCGGCGTGAGGGTGAACCACTCTCTTGGAAACAAGAGGCGGGGCGCGCGCATGCAGACCGGAGGGAAGGTTCCCAGGCGCTTCCTTGCGAGCAAAAACGTAGCTTCTACTCTTATTGACAGGGAATTTCAGCGCACCACTCAAGAGAACTATCCTGGTGAATGGGATCGCAAGATCCCTAACAAGAAGGTGCCAAGCCCGGAGTGGAAGCCTTGCAAAGAGTCGGTGGAGAAGAATCTCATGCAAAAACTGGGAGAAGCCGCAAAAGAGTTCGAAAAAGCTTACAACCTCATGATGAAGATCATTGGGGATCTTGAAGATAATTATTATGAAGGCAATGTGAAAGAAGAGGGGAGTTCTAGCAAGACACCAAGCTTGGGGGAGTTCCATCTAGTCTTTCTCTTTATCAATCTATCATATCTATCTAGTCATGGTGTGCTTTGCTTTTATCGATTAGTTATCAATATCTCTTAGGCGTGTGTGAGCTCATGGAGCATTATCATGTATCCCTATCTTATGGTTTATCAATGAATATTAAAGTATGGTGTCATCCATGATTCTCTTGTTTGGGGATTTATGGGTAACACTCATGCAAATGAGCGTGGCATATTTAGAATTTCAATCACATCTTGCCTTGAAATTAATTAACTTGAGTATGTTGGACAATTATAGAATTATCTCAATATAGAAGAAGTAAAAAGACTTGTGAATTAATAGTTTGAGGTTAAGATATAGTCTTGTAGGATAAGAAGTTGAGAAGACTTAATGAAAAGGATATAAAACACTCTTGTTACAACCTAGTATCTTTTGAGCAAATTAATGATCATGGATATTTCAATACTTATGCTCTTGAATGTGAATGAAAGGAAGGCACCTGAAATTTCAGCTAGCCATGGAAAGTGTAAGAAAAGGGTTGTGTAGAGCATGGGAACTTGATTGAGATATCCATGACTAAAGTTTGCACTAGTTACTAGTCAAGCAAGAGTGATAACAATTTTTATATCTATCTGTCTTTTCATTTGTCTTCTTTTGAACTTGTTATCCAATGAGAGTTTATCTTGTCTTTGAATTTCAGCAAAGTATAAAAGATTATAATGCTTGCCATGAAGAGCAAAAGCATGTGAAAACAATATGATTCGATTGTCCAACATACAATGGTTATTTGCTTTCAAAAGTAAGGGGTGATTGCTAGAGTTCTACTTATGTTGCCCTCATATGTATGAGTTTTAGATCATTAATCTTATCTTGCAATTGAATATGATGATGATACAATGCCCGTATTTATTTATCAACCATAAGTCCATTGATGCATGTAATGATCTATGTCCTTACTTACTCGAGGACGAGTAAAGGTTTAAGCTTGGGGGAGTTGATACGTGCATTTTATATCATCATTTATATAACTTTTAGTATCATACTAGAATGTTATTTGCATGATTATATGATTGTTTCTACATGTTTTAGATGATTTTGGGGACTTTCATACAAAGTCCCTATTTTTGGTATTTAATTTCTGGGAGGCAGAAAACCTCCTTTTTCTTGTCTTTAATGTTTCAGGAGCTACAGGACCTCAAATAATAAAAGGAAAAATACTGCGTCAGTTTTTCATCGGGAGAAAGGCAGAGGGAAGAAGACCGAAGAGAGGAGAGCCACGAGGGCCAAATGGGGGTGGCCCACGCGGCCCATGTACCTGGCCGCGTGGGACCACCCAAACTGGCCTCGGGCACCTCCTCGCCTGGGGCTTTTTAGCACGCCTTCGTCTCGCCCGAAAAGTAACGCCCTAATTTTTCCAAGTCCATCCGAGGTCGCGGCGGCGGCGAAACTCCTGATCCCTTCCGAGGGGGGTCAGATCCTGCTGCTCCGGAACTCCGGAGAAGGGGGAAATCATCGTCATCGTCATCACCTCTCCTCCTTGGCGTGGGAGGAGGCCTCTACATCATCACCCCCATCAAGACCAGCACCATCACCATCATCATCACCGTGATCCACTCCGTTCCCCTCGCAGTTTGAGAGTTGCTATACCCTAGATACTTGTCTTGTGCTACTATTCATGTTTGTGATTGAGTACTTGTCATTATTTGGTGGTGAAGTTATAATTTCAGATTGTGTTGTACCACTTATGCCACTGATTATGATCATGTTCGCACGTTGTGAGTAGTTCCCGTATGTTCCTGAGGGCATAGGATGAATTGGCATTGATTTATATATGACATGTGTTGGTATTTTGTCAAGAGTTTATCTTTTTATGTGATTCTATGATGGTGTTGTGCGAACGTCGACTGCACAACACTTCACCTTTATGGGCTCATAGGAGAACACCGTAGTGTAATGAATTGATGGAGACTTGGGAGGACACGTAAACCTGAGACCGAGTCATGAAGTTATATTATGAGGGTATTAGTATCGGGGACCTTAGAGTGTAATGCTATGGTGGGACTTTATGTCTTAATAATTCTTGTGCAGTCATTTGCTTGGCCACATGATCCATCATAAGGGGTTGTAGTTTATTTATTTAGCTATACCTAATTATGGCTCCGTCCAAAGAGGATTAAAACTTGACAAGATATTCAACGTGTTGTTTAATAAATCTCTATGCCTAGCATCATCCATGCCGCCCTCGGGAACGTTTGCCACATATAAGTTACACATCACTTGAGCTTGTCCTTTTGCTACATAAGAGGATTGGGCTTTCTCTCTTTGAGAGCTTTCACTTGTTACTATCTGTTATCTGCTTGCAATTATACAACTGAAAATACCAAAAACTTCTGCATCTTTTATTGTTTTATTTATCAATCTTACTAACCAATACCTTCAGCTCCTCGTGGGTTCGACAACCTTTTCTAATTGAAAGGTACTACAATTGATCTCCTGCACTTGGGAGCCATCAATAGTTATAAGAAAACTTTGCAGGATTACCCGCACAGAAATTTGAAGATTTCCTCTGAGCTTGACCAGTAGAAGTTATTCATGCTTTCTAATTAATGCCATTCTTTAATTAGAAAGGGTTCCACGTAAGTTCAGATTGTGTTTTTCCTCACTATGGTAATTCATATTCTCTCCAAATCATTAGAGACCATTATTCTTTCCTACACAAATCGTGATTCGGTCATTCATATCCATAAAAATTTACCACAGAACACACCACACACAACTTATATAAATAGCAATTTTTTCTTTGAGAATAGGAATGCAACCAATTCTTTAGAAAATTGGAACTTTCTAAAACACCAAACAACTTGTATATGGCAATCATGTTAAGTAATGGACACACCACTTCCTTAATTGCTGAGTATAATTATATATACCATCCTAGGAAGAGGTTATAGCATTCCATGTGCCACAGATGCATTACATGGACACTTTATGTTTTCTGCTATTTTTTTTTGAAAGATTATGTGTTAAGAAGAATTAGAAATGCCAACAGGTTGCATTTGAAATGATCCTAGGCTAAACAGCAAGTATGCATGGAGGATTTCAAGGACAACGCTTTGTACCTTATTCAGAATCAGAAGAGAAGATGCACTTCGTACAGGATAGTTATCATCCATAAATGTTACCACACCAAGGCCATTCCTGTTGTGTGAGTGAACCTCGTATTCTGTAAAAATAAGACGAAGTGTATGAAATTATGAATGGACATATGTTCTCAACAACACACAGATGGTTCGACGTGAACAACCGATGGAAAGTAACAGGTAATAATAACATGCCATCTGTGCAAGTAAAGGAAGAGTCTATTCCTACGGCCATGTCATACATGGATGCATAAAATAAATAGGAAACATAGCTATTCTAAAATGTACAACAATACCAGCATACTCTCAACATAACAGTGGTCTAGGGACACAGGAAAATTCTAAAATATCTGAACCAGAACCAAACTAAAAACCATTTCCACCCTAGCACAAATATACTATCTCCCTCCAACCCAATAGGAAAGTTGCCACTGCACATATGCAAGAATCACCAAGTCGCCAAGCAAATAGTCGAGTGAGTCACCACAAACCAAGTTGACCTGCTTGCACAAGGATTACTACTCATGTACCCACCAATATGGATTCCCCGACAACTAAATTTAGTTTTAGCATTTTGATTTCATCCTCTTTGGAAATAACACGGACAACTGACTGTTCTGAAATTCTGATTATTATTTTGACAAAACTTTGGATAGAGTAGGGATACAAATATGCATGAAAGGAACAATCCTAGTTTGATTGATCATTTTCATGTCCCTAGGCATGAAACAGTGGAACAGAGGAGGCAATAGCGCAGAGGCGGGAGGTTCAGGAGTGCCTACATGTTACTTTAGTTGTTCTCAGCTTCTCCTAGTGTACATATATAGAATATGAGATCAAATGGTTGGCTGATATATGTGATCGAATGATTGGCTGATTGCTTTTTAATTTTACTTAAGATCAGGTCACAAACAAAGCTTACAGAAAAACAAAGAAAATAGTGGCCAAGCATGATATGCAACTAACACGTCTATTAAGTTGTATTCTAAGCATCACACAGCAGCAACAAAGAGGTGAGCACTATGTAGCTTAGCGAGACAGTAAAAAATTCACTCTACTTACATAGATATCCTTCATCTTTTAAGAAAAAACTGTAGTTTAAAACTCAAGAGCAAACTGTAATCATGATGTTGCAGGCAAGATCGGCCTTTACAATGTCAGTGCTCTCGGCCAACTCAATATATACCTGCAAAAATATACACAATCATGGTTACCTGTGCATTTTTCATGTTCAGGCCATACCTTAATTCAAATGTTAAAAGGCCTAATGTTACACAAAAGATCACTTGGTGTAACGAAAATTCAGTTCTAGACAGTATAATAAACTGACCACTCAGAACATACGTCAACAAATTGCAGAATTAGGTTCAGAACGTTACTTTCTATAGCTGAACCTATTGAGCCACTTCAGAACAGCAGAAGCTAGGATTGAATTAGCTTCAGACATAGATGGAGCTAGCAAATTGCAGATTTGTTCGGTGATCCAAGCCCAAAAAAATGTTGCTTGAAAATCTTATGCTGCCCTAGTCCTTGATGGACAACAGAAGTGCCACGCATATGCCATTATAAACTGATGCGCAACAATGGACCTTCTTTCTCAAGTTTTACTGAAAGAACTACACTAATATGACAACGAAAAACTATGAACCTGTCAGGATAATCACAACAAAACTATTTTGTTTCCATACTTAAACTGAACAAGGAAGATACTAATGTTCAGATAATCATATATGTGCAAAACCAGAAGAAACAAACTCCATGTGGATGCATGCACTATTCAGTATTAATTTCCACCATGGGCCACTAAATTAAAGCTGCAAAATAAGCAACTATCTGAACAGATAGACCAGCAGGCCACTACAGACTTTAAAAGAGTAGTCTATATTATCATAACCCAAAAGCCAATTTACTTGTGTAACCAAAGCTTATTCCTCATAATTATTGGTGTTAAAATAACTGTCTACCAGTTCACTAAGAAACAAACAAATAATATGAGCACAATTTCAACACCTAAAGCATCTTAATCAGGACCAACCTAATTTATGTAATATATAAACAACGTGCAGCCCACACTCCTTCAAGCCACCTAGATTACCTTAATAAACAACAAACTAATCTCTGCAATATAAAGCATATACAGCTCACACTTACAACTGCGTGTAATATTCACACACAACTAAATCTAGCACATGAAATTGCAGATCAAAATTTATCAGTGTATTTATCTTTCAGATTCTGAACCATACCAGTAGCAAATAACTGCATGATTTGACCAAGCAACACAGACCAGTAATATAAGCACTACTCATCTATAATTTCCACTCCGAAGGTCCTACAACCACCATAAACCACTGCCTAGGCATACACCAAAAAACAAAATCATCTGTGGTGCGAATAACGTGTAGCTCTCACACTCTTTAAATCACCTAAATATATTAAATCAAGAGCAAACTAATTTCTATTAAGCACATATAGCTCACAGATATAACCACTTGTAACATTCGCACACATAACTGATCTAGCACATGAAATCTCGTTCCAAAAAAAGATCTTGCACATGAAACAGCAGATCAAACTTGATCAGTGTATTTTTTTCCAGCTAAATCATGGCCAAACTCATTTTTTAGTACAAATGAAGTGTGGCGCACACTCTTTGAAATCCCCTAAATTATCTTATGCAAGAGCAAACTAATATTAAGCACATATAGCTCACACCTGCAGCTGCTTACAACATTGACACACATAACTCATATAGCACATAAACTGCAGATCTGAACCTTACCAGCAAGGCAACATAATCCCAAATCCAGCATCAACAACAATCTGCAACGATGTGATGACCTGCAAAAAAAATAGCAAACAACACCGCAACCGTGTGAGCTAAAAAAACGAAGGAAGTGGAACCCATAAGCTGCAAGATGATGGAGTTAAATGATAAAAGATGGAAAAAAGCAAAGCAGCGAGCAAAACCAAACCCTACAAAAAAAAAGAGAGCAAACAAACACGAAAAAGAAAAGAACAGGGAAGCAAAGATGAACGAAGCTATATAACAAATCAAATAATAAGAGAAGGAGGCAAAAAGCAAAAATAACAAAGGCGAGAAGAGAGAATGTAGCAACCCCAAGGGAGAAGAAAAGGCAAGCCCAAGCAGATCACGGAAAGATCAAAAAGGAGTTATAAGAAAGGAGGAGAAGCAATCTAAAACAAAGAAAGAAGATCAGATCCAAGAAAACCAAATAAAAAGCAAGATGAAAAATCCAAGAGGTAACAAAGAGCACCGTAGGAACGGGTCAAATCAGAAGAGACAATTTTTTTTACGAAGAACATAAAAGCAAAGCAAATCAGATAGAAACAAAAAGCAAGCACCAATAAAAGTCAAAGAATCGGAGAAGTCCAAAATCGAACACCAAAACAACCTGGAACACCAAAGAGATGAAGACCAAATCCGAGATAGACAAAGCTAAAGAAACAAACAAAAGGAGAGAAAAAAATCTACGGCCGAACAGAAAACGAAGAACAAAGTCAACAAATCGGATCCCCGCTGGTGACCGAAGGCAACAAATCAAAGAATCAAACTGCCCTGGTCAACCCGGGCATCACCTCAAATCCGAGAAAGAACAAACTTGCAGACCAAACTGAATGAGAGCGAATCGAATCCCATGAGCGGAAGAAAGCAAAACGCAAAGAAACGAATCCACCGAAGGCCTGCATAGCGGCAGATCCGGCCGGAGGTCGTGGATGCGGCGCTGGATCCGGCCGAGGTCAGCGATGCGGCGGTGGATCTAAATCTCCGGCGACGGAACAGTAGGTCGGAGGAGGCGAGAGAGAGAGGAAGCAGAAAAGTGAGGCGAGGCGAGCTTCTCTCCCCAATCGCTGGCAAGAATAGGGTCTCCATGACTGTTGAAGCTGTACCCGGCGACCACTGAGGAATCGACAGCGAGGAGCACGCCGAGATGGCCGGTCCACTCGAAGGCGAAAACCCGATACTACCCTGTGGGAGGAGATATTATCGTGGTGCCAAACAAAGCCTGGTACGTGCGTGTAGCCAGCGACACAGGCTGAACCGGGGCCCATTCAAGGTGAGGCCCACAGAACAGCCGAGGGTTGAGTAGAACATGGCGTACCTACTATTTTCAGCCCGACGCAGCAAATGCAGAGCGGACACGCATTGCCGGACCCCACGACCCACGCGCGCAACATACGACACAAGAGGAACCTAGAAACGCACCCGCTTGACTCTGCAGAGCGGGCCCGACGACTTTTGGCCCCAGCGGCAGCGAACGGTAAAAAATGACAAACGGTGAAACGGCCCAGATAGCGCGGTAACTGCTCCATCCGACGGCCAGGAACTCCAAACGCAAGAGAGCTCCTTGAGGTCTCCCGGTTTGCCTCTTTAGATACACCTCAAGCAATGTTTTTTTTTTGGTTTTCGCGAAAAAATTCATCCCGTGCCATTTTCCTTCTTTGCCGATAATCCAGTCATCTCGTGAGCGTAAAAAAAAACAAAAACAAAAAACAAAAAAAAAGGAAAGCATCAAAATCTAATCCACTCCGAGCCTTCTAGAAGTTTCAACCTCCTCTGCTCCCACTCCCTCGCCCCTTTCCGTGGGCCCGGAGCTCCAAACCCTAGCTAGCTTCCGCTCGCCGGCGCGGCTCCATGGATCGGATCGTCGGCAGCAAGTACAAGCTCGGCCGCAAGATCGGGAGCGGATCCTTCGGGAGATCTACCTCGGTACGATCCCGAATCCCTCCACCCACCCACCACCCTTCGATTTCCGATTTCTTCCCCCCCGTGGCTCGACTATTACGTGCATGGAATCTAACGGGGGTTCGTTGACTTGTCTCTGCAGCGACGCACGTCGACACGTACGAGATCGTCGCCGTCAAGATCGTGAGCTCATAACCCCCCCGCTCGTCTTAGGTTTTTGTTCCATCCGTTTGGGATCGTGGCGTCTGGTGCCACTTATCGCCTGCAGTTGTAGCCGTTGGGCTCCATAGATACTGTTGTTTTAATCTGCATATTGCTGTGCTTGTTAGAATGTCATGATTTTTTGGACTCTTAGGTTTCAACTTAAGTTTCTGTATATTGATATTTAGGACACTATTGTGCCGTGCCGGTTAGTTTCTTACAGAGTATCGTCATTCATTGATATAGCTTTGCTCCTGCCCAACACAGTCTCAGTCGTACCATAATGCGGCTGGACTCAACACTTCTCTTGCTCCAAGACCACCCTCTAGCCCTCATGTCAAATAGATGACAGAACTGTAAACAATCATAGAATGTTTTTGGCTGAGGAACATAGAGGTAGATCCCACAATGTTTGTCATATACCTCTGGAATCTATACCTCTTATAAAGCAAAACCCCACTAAGTTAATTTGTGATTTTTCTATCTCTACATGCAGCATATCCACATCATCAACTAATCACAGCCATACAATTTTCATCTACATCCGTTCATTTTGTTGTCTCGATCCTGACAATACTCAGGCAATTGTCATGTGAAAAAAGGAAAAAAGGTGAGCTCTCCCATGAAAAATAACCCGCACAGTTCACCCCCTCTACTCTGCATTAAAGCAACTATTTGAAATCACACGCCACTAAGCAGGGGCCTAAACCAAGTGGTTTATCCTAGCATGCTAGCCGCTGCTTCATTTCGTATAGCGGTAACGCTTTTTCTTATACATTTTGTTTTGCGCTTGTTCATTTCATTGGAATATGAGTAGCTGAGACACTTGATATGTTGTTTTGAAGTGTTAAAAGAGGAAAGTGTGGTTTTACCTGTAGCAATAGAGGCCATTGAACACAGCAACTGACAGCACATGTCCAGGGGTAAAAAACATAGTGGCACTTATGTTGTCGATTGTGGAAAAAGCTCCAGATCTTTATATACATAGAGTTCAACAAAGCGGCAACTGCTAGGCACTAGGCAGTCAGCCACTTCCTGCCTTTATATTTCTTTCCTGGGCTGGCTGGACTCATTTCTTCTACTTAGCTGTAGTTTTCACTCCTAACACATGACTTCACGAGTTTCTCTGCTCCCCATGGACCACCTTCCTGACTGAACTTGCGGCATTGCCCTGCTATTTGGTCCCTAGCCGCTCCCTGCACCTTTTTTAAGAGCAATGAGAGTGTTCTAGGTGCTGTTTTGCCTGATATGTGTCACTATCTAATTCTCTCCATGGCACCCCCCCTCCGGAAATCACTGTGACTCACCGGAGCTCGATACAATCTTGATGCCAGTTCAATATCTTCTTCATTTTCCCTCTTTGGATTGGTCCTGAACAGATAGGTCTGTTCACATTTCTTCACTGGAATTAGAGTAGAAACAACAGTGAAAACATTTTTTTACATTTTATCAATGCATTTTTTTGGTTTTCATATGCTCACTTGTTGTTCTAATTTATGTTGCATTAATTAATGTTCAGGAAAACAGCAAAACCAATCATCCCCAGTTGCTTTATGAGGCCAAGTTGTATAACGCTCTTCAGGGAGGAAGTATGTTCAAACTGTGACTGCTTTTATTGTATGAATTACTGCACCATAGTTAATGCAATAATTCTTAGTACTTGTGGATTCTTGTAGCTGGTATTGCAAACATAAAATGGTGTGGCATTGATGGTGAGGAAAATGTGCTTGTAATTGATCTGCTTGGGCCAAGCCTTGAGGATCTGTTCGTTTATTGCGGACGGAGATTCTCACTGAAGACAGTTTTGATGTTGGCAGATCAGATGGTAATAGCCAAAATTAGCCTTCAGCTCTTGTTCTAATTGCTAATGGTGAATCAGTGCTGCAGTCGTGATTATTTTGAGACTCTTCTATTGACTTCCATCTGTGCCATGATGATAATTTTAAAAATCTGCAGCAAATGGTCAAGGCTAGAATTTCTTACTTTTAAGCCTGTTCTGTCTACTCTGAGCATCTGGTGTACAGTTTACCTCTTCCAGGATTCCATTAAACAGAGCAAACATTTTATTCTCTCGCAAAATTTCTTCTATAGTTATTTTCTATATCTTATGCCACTTCTGTATGTACTGATACATGTATACTCTTATCCACGTTTTGAAACTGTTCTTGACTACAAGTCAAACTATTTTCCGCTTTACCTTTTTGTATCACTGATTTCTTGAGTGGAGCTCCTATGCAGCCCACAGAACCCTTGATATTACATCGCCTGGATTCAGTTGTTTAACTAGTTTTACTCATTTATCCCTGCAGATAACAAGAATAGAGTTTTTGCATGCCAAGGGGTATTTGCACAGAGACATCAAGCCTGATAATTTTCTTATGGGCCTTGGTCGAAAAGCTAATCAGGTCTGTACAAGTGGCTACCGACACTTACAGTTGCTATTGGTATTCATCATGCTTAATTTGTTATCCAACTCTTAGGTCTACATCATTGACTTTGGACTTGCAAAGAGATACCGTGACTCCACTACCAATCGCCACATACCTTATAGGTGAACTAATAATGATTTAAAACCAAATTACCTTAATTTTGCTTCCGTTGTTTATTTCATCTCCTAATATCCGTGCCATTGCATGCGCTCTTTATTGCTCATAACATACTTACCCTTTTTCAGAGAAAATAAAAATTTGACTGGAACAGCTCGCTATGCAAGTTGCAACACTCATCTTGGGATTGGTGAGCAAGATGAAAACACTATTTCCCTTTCTGTTTCTTGATGCCATTAATCTAGATACATGAATCACATGTGTATTGTTTTGATTACCAGGCTCATTGCTGTGCTTTTGACACTATAAAATATATGTTTTTATTGCTATCTTTTGATGTATATCACTTAACCTAGTATTGTTACCACATACCAGAGCAAAGCCGAAGGGATGATTTGGAGTCCATTGGATATGTTCTGTTGTATTTTCTCAGGGGAAGGTAGGATTCTTCTGTGTGAACAAACATACATACAACGCTTTTTTCTTCCCCATTTTGTCGGAATAATAAAGATCTGCAGGTTTATCCATGTCATTACTGAAAACTATGTGTGGCCAACAGTTCTGTTAAGACTTGAGTAGCAATGTATATCTAACCCCTTGTTGTGGCCTTAATAGCCATAGCTAGAGTCCAGGTTAATTACTGCAGGATTAAATAATTAGGGAAATAGGATAATTCGTGAGTTAGTTTGTGTCAGACCAATTAGAGTCCCAGTTATGTACAACAGGTATTTGAGTCGGTTTGTGCACCAGGTCCCCTGGCGGCTGGTCCTCCTACAAGAGGATTTGTATCCCGTGTGTTTAGGGCAAGCAATGAACAATCAATCTATCTTCTCCTTGCTATTCCCAACCCTCTGAATTCTCTAAACCTAATCCCTGCTACCACCGCCGGCAACGGCACCAACACACAGAGGACGTACTCGTCCTCCCGTTATCCACCCCTACTACCTTCGCAGCTCCAAGCGGCCACAACATCCTGTATTAGCATCATTACAATAAGTCGGCTAGCTTTGATCCTGATTAACTTGTATATGATCTCTTCGTGAAGAAAGGTATTTTGTTAAGAATACCCAGATGATACGTGTACTACCACAAGATGTAGAAGGTTAGACAAGTGCTGGATGCATGATTAAAATAGTTACAACATACATGGTTCTGAATTATTCATCTATAATCTATTAGGTGTGGGTCAATTCGTGACTGAGTAACAGTATCTGTTTTATTTTGAGGATCGAGTCATTGTATCTCTACACAATTCCAAAGACAATGGTGTAAATTTACCAGTTGGTCGACAATTCACAAATGTCATGATTAACATTAATGGCAACTTAAGTATAGATAACCTGTTTGTAACACCTTGTTGTGGCAGATTAACAAAAGACTGTAAATTATCCATGTTCATTGTTTAGACAGATGTGCTGCTGACATCCTTTGCATTAAGCACCACTGTATACCACTTAGATCTCTTGTCAGCATTACTGTTGCGATCAATATGCCATCTCACTCGATGTGGATTTTGACATACCATTATTTTCTTATCGACCTCTCTTTGTTTTGTTCAGTCTTCCTTGGCAGGGTTTGAAAGCTGCCACAAAGAAGCAGAAGTATGACAAAATAAGTGAGAGGAAACTTTCAACACCCATCGTGGTTGTTTGAGCCTACATGTTTTAGTTTTGTAAAATATCTACCTTCTTATGCCATTGCTGGAGAGTGCTCATCCGTTTTCTTGTTACAGGTTTTATGTAAATCACATCCTGTGGAATTTGCTTCTTATTTCCACTATTGCCATTCATTGACATTTGATCAACGACCAGACTATGGATTTCTACGACGGCTCTTTAGAGATCTGTCTGACCGTGAAGGTATAGCATCAGAAGCACTTGCGTCATCTTCATTTTGAACTCTGTGCTCTATGCTCAGTTATTGAATATTTGGACACATGCAGGTATCCAGTTTGACCATGTCTTTGATTGGACATTATTGAAATGTAAGCAAACCCAGAAAGTGAAGGCTCAGCAGGTATGCTATGTTAGTATTTTTTTGGGTTTAACATCTCTTTCTCATGACATAGTCATAGAGTTGGTCACATTTTCATTTTTCTATTGAAATGATGGAATACTGTTAGAATGTAATGCATCTTATACTATGATGCATTTAATTGAATTGCAGTAGTCTTTTTCCCTTCTGTCTTGTATTGTGAACACTTTTATTGCCTTTTTTAACCTCTCTCTCTAATAACAGCAAGATCCAGGTGTAAGTAGCAGGCCGGCTCCAATGAATATGGACAAGCACCAAGGTAGCAGTTTTCTTTGTATGAGTACTATCAACATTATTTTTCAATAGCATTCCCCCCTTGCAGCAGTGACTTAGACTTGATCAAAGCGTCTAAGTATAGGCTGGTTGACTGCCCTACAAAATTCTTCTCAGTCATA
This sequence comes from Poa pratensis, assembly GCA_947311845.1. Taxonomy (NCBI): domain Eukaryota; kingdom Viridiplantae; phylum Streptophyta; class Magnoliopsida; order Poales; family Poaceae; genus Poa; species Poa pratensis. Next base: position 139,817,111 of record CAMZMU010000063.1, on the reverse strand, counting down.
TTCATATGCTTTTTTTTCGCAAAAAAATATATTCATATGCTTTTTAGATATTACATTCATGATTAGTATGGAGTCTCATTTTTCATTAATATAATTGCAAAAACACATATTTTTGGATGTGCATTATGGAATATATGCACTTGCAGTTTTTTTTGTGTGAAAAGACATCTCTTTGTGTGATGTACAAGGGATGGTGGGATGATATAGCAACTATAAATTTACTAAGTTTCAAGTGTCTGTTGACCTGGCAGCATGTGCTCCTGGGATCGTATATGTACTTTCCCTTTAAATACACCTTTTATAGGATTAGAACTACATCCTCATGTTGTTGCTTTATATTGTTTTCAGTCAGTGGTTCACGGGTAGCTGAAGCTTCTTGTCAGCTTGAAGCAGAACAACGCCCGGCAATCAGAATGCAAATAAGATCTACTGCTGAGAACAGCCGTTTAAATAATCGACATTCTGATAAATTGGTAATCCTTTACTGAGGACAAAAATATCCAACTTCTATAACTGAATGTTTGCTGTCACCTCTGAGTAATTTAACTGCTCATGAAGTTTCAGAATGGCATCATTTTTCTTCCAACCTCACTATTTTTTACTCGTTAAAGTTTTTATGTTGTCTACCGTTTGGTTATAATATTTCTTCTCTTTGTTGCTGCAGAGGTTGGGTGCTAGCACTAGCACCGACAATGCATTGCTGCAATCGACATCACTTGGCCATGCTGACGTCGCAAGGAAGAATATACCAGTTATGAAAACACAGGGCTTGCTGATCCCCACAATCATGGAACTAACAATCAAGGACCTTCAAACCACCTTTAGTACTCAGATCAGTTGGCTCCAGTTCATGATGGTCTATTTATTAAGTCGGGTGAGACTACCTTCGATTCTGTTACGTACTTGCACTTTCATGTGTATATGGTATGAAAAATTATGTTGGTGCGTGGTGATATTGCTATTTTTCTTCTATTTGATCTTGTTGTTTTTCGGTTTGTGCAACAAAAAAATACTCCTCTTATGATATAATTGGTATAGGCTCTAAGGTCGTCTCCTAGTAATCTTTCACTCCTTCGCATTGGGTTTATATTGATTGTAATAATCACCTGGTAGTGTCCACACTGCAATGTAAAGCATCCGAAGATCAATAGATCAAACAATTAAATTGAAGCCCCAAAACTGATAGCAGTTTAACAAAGTCAAGGGTCAAAATCTTAATTCAGAATCTAGTAAACTAGTAAAGACAGTGCAGAACCTAACAAGAAAACAAGGTTATGAGGTTAGGCTTATTAGTGATCTACCATCTTCCCTGTCTTTGGCTAATTCTAGTCCTGTTGCCGCGGATGTGTATTGTTCTTTGCCAACACCTTCTCATGAGCTAGCAAGGGTTCATAGGGAAATAATCTTTGTTCAACTGTGGCTGAACTGATCGGCCATGTGGTGGGCACCTGGGACGAAGTAGTGGTGCGACAGCCCCTTTGGTAACACGATGCGGAGGTGCTGCCATGTAAGGGAGCACTTGCTAAGTTCATGTGGCATGGTGTTCTGAGGGCGGTACTAGTGGAAGTACAGGGCAGTCCAGCGATTAACTGGAAAGTGCTGATGTTGTTTCTACTAATTCATCTGGCGGTTTGCATACACCAGTTCATCTGCTCTGGCTGAACGTCTGCCAACTGGCTTTGACATTGACACCATCTACCTGTTCAACCGCTTGATGAAGATGTTGGCCATCTTTTCCTGTGATTTAAGGAGGTTAAATACAAATGACTTGTGGGGCTAACCTAGTGGATGTTTAGTGGAAGCTTCTAAGCTGCCATTCTGCCAGCACTATGGTGAAGGATATCCTGGCACTTCACAAGCAATGCCAGCTGAAAACATGTTTCTTCCGCTGGAGATGGTGAGCTTATTGAAACAAAATTGTAGGTGGATACACGTAAGAAATAGTGGAAGCTCTCATGTTTGGCATTCAGTGGAACACTGGAGAATTCTGGACTGCTTCCACAAGGAATATTACTGCACCAACAGAAGACCACTGAATGTTCTGGGTCTACCTAAGCGGGGCTTGGCCAAAGTGAACACTGATGGAGCCTCAACGCACAAAAAGGGGCTGGCGAGGTTTCACAGCCTGAGATAATGCTGGTTCTGGCTGCCTTGAACATGCCCACTGTACAAGCTGTGGAGCTCCTTGCTGCCATGAGAGAAATCTTAATGCTTGATATGCCTCGTGTGGTATTCGATGTCCTTGAAGCACATGGTCTCGTCTTGTTCGTATGACTTATCAAGCAGCAGTGTTGTCTTCTGGGAGATCAAAGCCGAAGCTGATTTTGTCGTCTTTTGTGTTCGTTTCTTGTACTCTTGGTGCTAAATAATGTTGGCAGTGACTAGCTCCTGAAACATCCTCTCTTGGTTGTGTTACCATAGTGGTTAAGGACTGGCAGCACGGACATTGTCAAGGGCAAGAAAATTACAGGTGTGGAAACAGAGAGGGGATGCTGGTTCGAAACAAATTGGCTGTAATCGTGGCTCAGGTCTTACAAATAAGGGGTTTTAGTCCATGGTGAACCTTGGATGTACGGCAAACATGTGACACATTTGGGACTACTGTGCTATGTGCTGTAGAAAATATTTACTTTGCCTGAACACTTTGCCAAAATAGCAGGTCAATACAAGCAGTTTTATGTTTTTTGTAATATGCATACCTTCAGCAGTGCTAATAAATATAATGCAGTATACCCAAAAACATGTACTGGGTGATAATTTATTGTCCTTGGAAATTTTTCTATTTGAGAAGTGGTTCTTCTGTAACTGCATTAGCATGTTTTAATGATTCAGTCCGCAAAACGAAGGTTTTAAGCCTGATGGCATGATAATCTCATGGAACCTGATTGTTTTTTTAATCTGCTCTCTTCTCTATGTTTTTTCCTGTGTATTGCAGGTCACCGAATATGGTGTCAGTTGAGAATCCAGAGCGAACATGTAAATTGCTGTCAGGTTTTTAGGTGTCCTCTGTGCTACCTCCCATCAGAAGAAACATGGTTGATATGCCGGTGGGAAATCAGCATCACTTATCATTCAGTGGTGAAGAAATTGCTTTCCCATGTTAGTATGTGGATAATACATGGAAACTTAGGAATTGCAGTAACCTATTTTGTGTTCTACATGACTGTACAATGCGAGACTTCATCTGGGCTCATTGATCAAGGATTCTTTGTCCAGTAACAATACTGGCGCTGTATTCTTTCAAAGAGAGCTTGGCGGCCTGTTGGAATAGCTGTAGCTTTAATTAGGGATCTGCACTGGTGCAATGATGTACGCCCAGCTTTTGGCGACTCACGGGGATCTCCCTCTGAACTTATAATTACTTTAACTTGTAAGTCCACTCGAGTTGATATTTAATATATAATTATAGTGTAAGTTATGGTGTCAGATTTCTCACTAAATATTTTTCTCACCAGATGCTCTCAATCTGCAAGCAGAAAGCAGCATCTGAATCACTTAGACGGGCTTTAGCGTCAATTATGTTTGCATCAAATCCCAACAAGGATTATGAAGAGTGAGCTGGGATGATCGATTTTGGTTACCATAGGTGTGTTTGGATGATTATTTTGGTTGCTTGGGTCAGTTTGCCTAATTATAATATAAATGATTTTCTGTTCCTGTGAGAACTGGTGACAAAAATTCATCACTTGTCATAACCTGGTGCAGATGAATGATATAACATATTCAGTTTATAAGGTCAAGAGGCCTTGCCAGTTTCTTACTAATTTCAGCCGAGCTTGCGGTGCTATTTTGAGCCTGCTGTGGTACTGCAATGAATTGTGTTTGGCTAGTTTCTCATGTGTAATGAATATGTCACGGTGTAATTTGTATAGAATCAGTGCTTGGTTCTGTTATGTTTCCAGTCATATAGCTTACAATGATACCAGGCGTTTATTTATCTGCAGCTTTGTGTGTGGTTAACTGGTTTTAAGACCATATGCATGTCATTGAGGATAGTATGGATGGTGCATTACACATTGTTGTCGTTGATCCTGTTGGTTTCGTGAATAGTAGCAGTGTCGTCTTTCAGTCAATTTGATATGGACTAGATGCACAACTAGCTGCCCTACATTCTGATACGATGGTCGTTTCATCTGGGACAAATACAATCAAGTAGAGGAAATGTCACCACTTTGAAAGACTTGGATTTCACTTCAAACCTGTGGAAACATATCAACTGGGTTTTTAAATTTACATGGGAACTGCCAACGTTATAACTGTAGTTGGTTCTCTTTGGCATCCATTTGGTGGTAGTATTCTGGGAGCTCGATCAAGTGTATGTACTCATGTTAACAGCGATGACAAAAAGGAAGAACCAACAATTAAAGTGCGTTCTCTATACTTGCTCCAGTTCTTTAGCAAAGTCAATATTGTCGACAAAGACCTGCAGGACAAATGGACAGAGAGCTTAGTCTCTGAACGGTTAGCGAGCAATTAATTGCCACTTAAACGAACAGAACATCTGAAGATGAGTACGAGGGGGGCTATACCGTTTTCCAGCCATCAGGGTCCAGAATGGCTGTGATCTTGGTGTCGATCTCTTCCAAGGGACCTGCCTCCCGCACCACCTTCCCTCCCGACAGCTTCACCACCTCGGCGGTCTTGTAGACATCGTCGGTGCCTATGGCCATCTGCATAAAACACATCACAACAGCGGCTGAGGATGCCGACTCAGGGACGCAAGATTTAGTGAATTGCAAAGGCCAGGGAGACGATCCATCCACACCTGACCATACGCGTTGCCCTTGTCATATTCAGTGACGCCGTAGTTGTATGTCAGCTCCATAACTGCATTCTTGTCTTCAGGTCCGTACCCCATCATCGCTACTGTATACTGCAGAAGAACATGTCCAGTTTAATGCACGGAGCAGCACAAGAATTTGTTAGAGGATGCGCTTGAATCACCTTGTATTCAGGGTTGTCTCGCTTCCGTAGCAGCTCCATGCCATAAGCCTACAATTTGGCAACAAGAAGAGCTACTGCGGTGAGACGGAAGAAGTCGAGTACATAACTGTCACGAGAAACTAATGTTGAGCTGCCTACCTTCTCATAGAAGCTTATGGCTCGGTCGAGATCGCCGACCGAAGCATCACCTGGCAGAGTGGCTCAGGTGTCCCTGGCCTCTCGAGGATCTCAAACTTGTAACCGTCGGGGTCCTCGATGAAGGCGATCACGGTGCTGCCACCCTTGACGGGGCCTGCTTCCCTGGTCACCTTGCCTCCCTTTGCTCTTATGAGTTCAACCGTCTTCGACACCTGTTGTACGTGATCAACAATCAAAGTGGAAGGCACATTCGTGCTATCAACTTGAGCAAAATCGATGGCAGCAAATGCCTATGAACTGGCGTCCTACATCATCAGTCGCGATGAAATGACCAAACCCCGCTCCGATATCGTACTTGTCGACCCCGTAGTCTGCAGAGAATCGTGCATCAGCAAACTACGGCGAGATTATGAAGAAAAACATGCTTACAATTAATCATATGTGTAGTGTGAGTAACTGTAGGTGAGCTCGACGACGAAATGGGCGTCCTCGGGGCCGTATCCGAGGAAAGCATTGGTGTATTTCTTTTCTGGTATGTCGCGCATCCTCAGCAGCTTCATGCCCAGGCATTCGGTGTAGAACCTGCATCGACGGTGACCCCGTCAGAAAGAGGCCTCTGCTAAAAGAAGAACACCAGAAGAAGATGCCACTGACTTGATCGTTCTGTCGATGTCGCCGACGCGGTAGACGACATGGAGGAGCCTCCTGTTGTCCTTCTTCGCCCACGCAAAGGCCTCCTCTTTGCTGACGAAGGAGGTGGCCGCAGCCTGCGCGGCGTCCGCCGACGCCCGGAACTTGGGCGTGCTCCTGCTGCTGCTCCACCTGATCGGCTCAGACTGGAGCACTATTCCGAGAAGCAAGCAACATATGGAATAGAATTAACCAAATGCAATGCAAGACTTTGTTTTGCTCATCTCGGTCGGCGTGGAGGAAGGAGCATCAGTCAGTTTACCTGCACCCGCGGCGGCGGTGGAGAGGAGCAGCGATCTCCGGGGGACAGCCGCGGCCGGGGTGGCGCAGGCGACGGCTCCACGGCCGACAGCCATTGGGAGAGTCCTCATCGTGGTCCGATGTGTTCTGGGTGTGCCCTCCTAGCCTTCGTTTTTGGTTGGCGGCGCTTTCTCGTGCTATCCTTAATTCTTGGCTGCTTTTTGGGTTTGTTACCCCGCAAATGGAGCCAGTGGCCTCCCGGGCAGATCCTCTGGTTTCTGCCTATTTTGGTTAAACTACCGCTTCTGTTCTAATGCTTGTTATTTTCTTCAAACAGATTGTTGAAATAAATCCCGAGCACAAAGTTATCTTGGTTCCATTTCTACTGCAACGTTTTCATCATTTAGTGAATTACAAAGAATGGATACATAATTCAATCATTGAGATAGGAAGAACAATGGATTATATTATTATGCCGCTAGCCACCCCGCTCGAGCACCTCCTTATGTTCAGAAGTTTGGACCTTTCTTTTTTGAGATCTCTCTGGAGGATGAGGTGAACCCCAATTTAATAACACCACTGAAGTGTTTCGATTTGGTCAAGAAGCATTAACCAAGTTTAATTGAATTTGCATCCTTCTTGGTTCAGGGAATGAGGCCGAATAGATGTTTAGTATTTTTTTGATAGGCAGGTCATGTTGTGGCCCAGTTTAGATTTTTATTTTGGTTTGGGTTTGTGTTAGGGTCCCTTTTGGGTCTGTCCGAACGAGGTAGGTTTTAAGTCACCCAACATAAAGGTTCGGCAACCGCCATGTATTTTCAGACAAGAATTTGAGATTGAAAATTATTGAGTGGTATATCTTCATCATAATCCATATGCTTATGCCGCTCCTCGTACAAGGGAGAATATCATATGGGTCCCATTGAGTAGGCATGTGGACAACATGAAAATAATTACATCATTTCGACAATTCCATATAATCTAAACTAAAGTGCAAACTCATCCCATTCAACCAATTCTTAAACATACATGATGTTCGTTAGAGGGTAGACTGAAAGTATTATGAACTATCCTCTAAGTAAGATGAGTGAAAGAACATGACATAATAAATGTTGAAGAGAGTCCTCAGAGTCATATAAAAATATTTTTATTATACTTATTTCATCTCCGCTGAGTTAGGTTATCAGTAATAAGCAAGGCCTTTTTATATATGGTGCACATGAAAACCATGATCTTCAAGGGTGCCTCTAACTTTCAAAGATATTTACGGAGAAATCCAATAAGTTCGTTCATATGGTCCACATACATAGATTTACCGAGAAAAATCGTGTCCGCATCTTCATGTATTCATATAAAATTATATATTTTTAGACTACACATAGTGGGAGTAAATAAGTAGTAACATAGATGCCACGTAGGTAAAAAAGATGATGTGGCATGTGATAACCCCCAAGAGCAGGGGATCACTGTAGCACCTCTCAATGTGGAAGTAAGGTATCGATCCGCAGGAGCAAGAAGGAAAAGTTATCTATTCCCTACAACTAAAGTGTCACAAGTTTTAGTTGATTATGCACTAAACAAGTTTAAAGAACAAGGTGGTTGATTTAATTGATGGAAGTTTAATGTAATAAAATAAGAATGTAAAAGTGTCCCAATCCTCTTCAATGCAAGAGGACAAGACAAATGTTTTCTCTTATAGGAACAATAGACATGGGTTCATGGGTTCACTTAATCCTCTCTCTCATCTACGGTGATTATCATGTTATAGATAAAGTACACACAATTTTCATGTTTTAATGGTAGCTTTTATGACGGCTATATGTCCTAAAACATTTTAGTTGAAAGAAATACTCATTTGTGTTGCTAGGTCACCCTTGTAAGGCTAGCGTGGTTGCTGTCACTCCCACATCATACTTCTCCCTTTTTACCCCCAGATAAAGATGTTGGGCGGTACTGTGTCACTCAATACCTATGTCGTGTCACATCGGCCATCCGTACCTACATACATCATACTTTTAATGGACAATATTCTAAACACTAGTGCAATGATTCATATTTCGTGTGTGCGACCACAACTCTCTCATCTATCTACACTTGGTGGTGTCAATCACCTCATGACATGGATAAACAAGGCATTATGCATAAATCAAACCATCACATGCATCATAGAATATCTCCAAAGTATGACAAATCATAAAAGTTCCAACACAACGGTAAATGCATAACAAATATCATCTCATACCACAATATCCACCATAGGAATTACATAGATAGATCCATACTTATGCAAGCCACATCATATGGACTTCAACAATGATCATACATAGAGAGATTAGATCAAGTTACCACCACAAACCCAAGTCCAGGGGGTGGACTACTCCCCCTTCATCATGGAGACGGTGGAGAAGTCGTTGGAGAAGATGGAGACCACGCCGGCAACGCCTCGCTGGAGTTTTCCCCCTCCAATATGCAGCTCCAGGTCTCTGTTTCGGTGTTTGTGTTTCGGCGGCGCTCCCTTCCAAAGGGCGCCGGGACTATTTTTATAGTCGGTTTTAGGTCAAGACGGAGGCACGGAGACGAAGATCGACGACTGTGGAGCTCCGAGGGCCAAAAGAGGGGGTCCCACGCGGCCAGCCACTCATTTTCCTCCTCGGACTTCCTTTCGTGTGCTTCCTTGGCTCCTACGCTTCGTTCCTTCCAAAAACTGATGCTCGTAAATTTCCAGGTCATTTGGACATCGTTTGGGTCCCTGAAACATCAAAATATAGCAAATAGGGTTTTCTGCCTGCGCAGGGTTAATTCCATAAAAATAGGAAAATTATGAAATATTCCAAAAATCATGATAAAACATTGATATAACCCATATATGATGCAAATATGATTCGAATATAAGTAATATAGTGCAAAGTTCATGTATGCATTTTACATGCATCAGCATGCATTTAAAGAAGAGAGAGGCAAATGGAGTAACATAGCTAGTTACGAAACATCACACTTCCCAATGTAAAATGAGTCTACAATGTAATAAATGCACACTTGTATGACACCACACTTATGTTACTCCCCACTATGGAGGTAGTAACATAGAGTAGTAACTTTACTACTCTATGTTAGAGCATCTCCACCGGCGCGACCAACTCCGCTCCCAATAGACGTTTTGGGCGCGCCGGCACAAAAAAAACCTCCACCGGCGCGCCCAATACGAAAAAAGTTCCCGGCACGTCCCAATAGAACGTCCGCAACCCCGCTTCACGCCCAGCTTCTAGGGACGCAACCGGGCGCGCCGACAACCGTGACAACGCTCGCCTCGTCTGAACCTGACGGACGGGCTCGACGCGTCAGCGACACAACGGTCGACGACGGATTTATTGTGGCAGATACGCCCATGTTAATGACGCAGCGGTTTCCCTGGCGGGCGCAGACGGCGCGACGCGTCGAGCGCAGAACTGCAAGGTCAGGCGGTGGCGTGCACGCGTCGTTAGCGTCAATGCGCGTGGCAGACGACCCGGTGGGGGCGTTAATGCGGCGACCGGCCTCCTCCGCTCCCCGCCGTCTTTAAAACGCCGCCCGGGCCTCTCCTCTCCACACAACTCGCCTTCTCTTCCATAGAAACCCTAGCCACCTTGACAGGCAGCCGCAAGCCCCAACTCGCCTTCTCTCCGGTTCTATTCTAATGTTTGTTATTTTCTTCAAACTAATTGTTGAAATAAACACCGACGACAGATTTATCTTGAAACAAATTGGTTAAAACAACCCGGTTCCATTTCTACTGCAACGTTTTCATCACTTACTGAAATACAAAGAATGGATACATCTATACCTATAATAATAAAAGCGCTAAGTCTTCCGCCTTTTGATTTGGTAAGTCATCTAAATTACCCCTGAAGTTGCAATTAATTACCCACCTATGCCACCCGTAAGTAAAAAAAAAACGTTTAGCTATGTCTTCTATTTGTTTTTCTCCCGATCAAGGTTGACTGTGTCCTACTCCTACCCGAGTCCCTAAATATCCACGGCCATATTTGGTAGCGATCCATGCACCAGCCAAGGTAGCGCACGTAAAGAAAAACCCAAAGGGTCCAACCGGATATAGTGGGCCAGCAGGCCTTTTCGTTTGACATCGGCGCTCTATGAACAGGCTCGAAGCGGCGGCCTAATGTGCTGGATAAATCTAGGAGTAGTCACGATTGGTCCACTGCATGCATGCTTAGAACGGCTCAACTGCATGATCCTAGGAGCACAGCTAGCGATTTTGCACAATATCACTGCATGACTGCAGCATGGCGATGCTTGGTTTTATTCCCATGATGGCATATGTTCTGTAATTAGCTACTTCAGTCTGGTTTGACCCTTCCAGGTATGTCTCATGGATTGCTAAACATTATATGCTCATGCATTTTTTTTCAAAATCTCATAACATGTCCCTCCGGCTTAAGTATACTTTGACCACTACGATTCGATATAATATGAAAAACTCTGATTGATTGTTGATGACAGCTATTGTATCGTTTAGTTCTATATTTAATCTTAGCACTGGTAGTGCCATCGTCGGCTACACGCACCACCCTTAGACATGAAGGAGTTGCCTCCGGGTGTTATTGGTTATGTCGGCGGTCCGAAAGGAGCCTTCTTCGGTCGGTAGTGTCTCAGTAAGGACAAGGACGCCGCCGACGTCCATAGAGGCCGCATGAGTTGTTAGAGATGCGGTGCCCCTGACCACCACTGGAATCGCGTAAGGTAGGAGAGTAAAAATGCATATCAGTAAAAATTGCATAACCTTCAAAAGCCGTTGCAACGCACGGGCACTTTTCCTAGTAATTAAATAAATGAGATAGGAAAAACAATGGATTATATTATTATTCCACTAGCCACCCTGCTCGAGAATTCCACACCTCCTTATGTTCAGAAGTTTGGACCTTTCTCCTTTGAGATCTCTCCTGAGGATGAGGTGAAACCCAATTTAATAACACCGCTGAAGTGGTCAAGAAGCATTAACCAGGTTTAACTGAATTTGCATACTTCTTGGTTTAGGAAATGAGGCTGAAATAGATGTTTAGTATTTTATGTGCTGCCACTTGGAGACGTCTGGGAAGAGCCGGTGAGGTGGACGGTGGCCGGCATATGCGCCACCGCAGCGGTGCTATTCTGGGAGAGGGTGTGCGCACCAGCGCTTCTTCGTCAAGCCCAAGCTCTTCGCGTCCTGGCCTCGATGGTGCTGGCGACTGCGACCCCTTTGAGCACGCCATCCACTCCCCGGAGGCTTCTTCGACTGGCACTCTGGACTCTCGCGTGGTGGCTTTCTCGCCTCCTCGGATGGCTCGCACACCCTACATGGCTCGGTATGCTAGTCCTCTACATGGTGGCTCCTAGAGATCATGTGCTGGGTCGGCAGGAGGGCAATGGTTCTGCTGATGTCGGATCCCCGCAACAGGCTAGGGCGCCAGCCTTAAGGACGCCCCGGTCTCCATGAAAGCGATCGCTTGGAATTGTCAGGGGGCGGACAGGGCTCTTGGCAATCCCAAAATGCTTCACCTTGCCCGAATGATCGTCGCCACAAAAGCTCAGGTAATCTTTTTATCTGAAATTAAATCCTCCAAATTTGCTTCCTCTGATATCGCGACTCGTTTTAATATGTCTGATGTTGTTGTAGTGCCTTCTCGGAAGCGTTCGGGAGGGCTTTGGCTTATGTGGACCGACGACATTCACATCTCTGTACATCACGCTTCGTTTCATCTTATCTTAGCTTTAGCTACGGATAGGGTCTCTAATCAAAAGTTTGGCCTTGTTTGTATTTATGGGGATCCTTATCATCGCCAAACCTCTACTATCTGGGAGCAAGTAGCCAATTTTGTGTATGATAACTGCGACTTGCCGATGCTTTGCTTAGGAGATATGAATGATCTTCTGCACGCTTCTGATAAAAGCTCCTCTAATGTAAATTATGCTCATTTAGCCTCTTTCCGTTCTTGTATTAAATCTTGTGGCTTCTTTGATCTTGGGTTCAGTGGTCCTGCTTACACCTGGACCAATAAGCGGTTCTCCTCTAAGCCTCTTTATCAAAGACTTGACAGATCCTTGGTCAATCAAGAATGGTGCACTGCTTATCCGATTTCTAATGTCTATAACATGCCTCTTATGCACTGTTTCAGTGACCATGGGCCTATCTTGCTCTCCACTGATGGTTCCTCCAGGAAAATTAAAAACTTTTTTAAATTTGAAAACTGGTGGCTTAAAGAACAAGATTTTCAGGAAGTGGCAAAAGAAGTGTGGTCTCAAAACTCCTCTGCCCCATTTCATGATAGAACTAACAAGCTCTCAAAGGGGCTAAAAGTTTGGTGCAGGAAAAAGAAGCCTTTGCAGGATGAGCTTAAAGAGATTGAAGCAAAGATTGAAGAAATCCAAAAGAAACCTCCTCATTTTTAGAATCACGCGCTGGAGCAGACTCTCCTGACAAGGTATGAGCAAACCATGACCAAACTAAATGATTTCTACATTCAGAGAGCTAAAAAACATTGGATCAAAGATGGGGACAGAAATACTGCCTACTTCCACCGTTCGGTTGCCAAGAGAAAGAGAAGAAACTCCATTTTGTCGGTTAAAGATGAGCAGAACATTCTCCAGTTCATGCCTGATCGAATTGCAAACACGTTTGTTGCTTATTTCAGATCTATATTTGCTTCTTCAAATTCAAATAGGAGTAGACCTTTTGACACTTCTTTGCCGACTCACTTGGATGATCTTACTTACTTGATCCCGGATAAAAAGGAGCTCTTTGATACTCTTTCCGATATGAAGAAAAATGCTTCTCCGGGTCCTGATGGCTTTAATGTTGAATTCTATTTGGCAACCTGGAATTGATTGGTGATGATGTGCTTGGTTTTGTTCGAGATTTCTTTGTCACTGGCTTGCTTCCGCAACATGTCAATGACACTCACATTGCTTTGATCCCAAAAAAATTAGTGCCCCTGGTTCCGGCAGATTATAGACCAATTAGCCTTTGCAATGTTATTTACAAACTTGTTGCCAAATGTCTTGCAAACAGGCTTAAACCTCACTTGCCGGATTATATCCATCCTTCGCAACAAGCTTTTATTAAGGGGCGCAGAATCAGCGATAACATAATCATCGCTCAAGAAATTACTCATTCTTTTGAACTCTCTTCTTGGAAGCAAAAAGCTTTTATGCTCAAAATTGATCTTGCCAAAGCTTTTGATCGTCTTGAATGGTCTTTCATAGTCGCTGCACTTTCACGTAAAGGGCTGCATGGTCATTTCATCAACCTCATCCATGCATGCATCTCGTCCCCGACTTTTTCTGTTATTATCAATGGACAGGCTTTTGCTAGATTCTCGAGCGACAGAGGTATCCGACAAGGTTGTCCCCTCTCGCCGTATCTTTTTGTCCTTGCTATTAATGAGTTGTCGCTTGCTCTTCAGGAGGCTCTCTCTTCTTCTGCGCTTTCTGGCATCATCCTCGGTCCGAATTGCCCTCCAGTTCACTCGCTTCTTTTTGCAGATGATCTTTTAATTTGTGGAGAGGCTTCTCTAGCGGAGGCCCAAGTCATGAGCCAAATTTTAAATTCTTTTTGTGTTGCTTCGAGCCAGCTACCAAATTGGCTTAAGTCTGGAATCGTTTTCAGTAAATGGGTACCTTCTTCTACTAAGGATGAGATTCTTGCAGTTTTCCCGGTGCCTCTTATCGATAAGGATTTTATTCATCTTGGTCATCCCCTTATTCTGCCGGCAAAAAACAGATCTGAAGCTTACAATTTCATCATCGAAAAATTCAAAGCTAAGCTTGCCACCTTCAAAGCAAACTCGCTTTCCCATGCGGCTCGCCTCGAATTAATTAACTCTGTTTTTGCTTCCATCCCAGTTTATTACATGTCTAACATTATTTTCTCTCGGAAGTTTTTGGCTAAGCTTAATGCTATAATCAGGACTTTTTGGTGGTCTGGAATTTCTTCGGAGCCATCAAAAAGATCCCTCTGTCTTAGAGCTTGGAAAGATATTTGCGCGCCAAAAAAAGAAGGTGGGCTGGGAATTCGAAACTTGCAGGCTGTCAATCATGGGCTTATTCTGGCGGCGGCCTGGCGCATAGCTAGCAGGCCAACAAGTTTTTTATCCAAAGTACTGCAGGCCAAATATTTTTATGACGCGTCCATTTGGAGGCCCAAGCCCAACATCCCAAAATCTGCCTTTTGGTCTTTATTCTCAAAGTTGTTCCCCTCTTACAGGCTAATTCTTTCTATCAGATTGCTAATGGGGGTACTTCCATTTGGAACCAGCGTGGTGTTCTTCATGGGTGAGACTTTACGAGGATCTAATTATCCAGCCCCAGGGCTTTGTCTATCCAGCAAAAATAAAGGACCTCTGGCTTCCAGGAAGCAAAAGTTGGAATGTGGAGCTGATTAATTCTCTCTTTCTTAATCCCACGGCTTCTGCTATAACCAACACCTCTATGTTACCTACTGATTCTCCTGATATTCTGTGCTGGAAGCCTACGCCAAATGGAAAATGTAGCTCAAAATCAGCCTACCATGTTTGCTTGAATTACTTGTTTGATGCAGGACTTCCGAGACCAAGGCAGCTAAGTCCACACTGTATCAAGTTGCTGAATCTAGTATGGAAGAACAAGGAGATGGTGCCGAGGGTCAAAACTTTTGCTTGGAGGCTGATTAGAAGAGCTTTGCCTTCGGGAAAGAGAGCTTCGAGATTCTCCAAACATATTGATGGTCTTTGCTGCAGATGTGGTATGCCTGAAACTGATATTCATCTCTTTTTCACATGTCCTTTTGCTAGAGCAGCTTGGTTCCAACATCCTTTATTAGAGCTGATATCTTCACCCAGAATTGCGACTCTTTTACTCAAATCACTTTTAATCTCCTAAGTCTTGACCACCCCCATATTTCTTTGGAGAACATTTTCACATTCCTCTGGTGTTTATGGAAATCTAGAAACGATCATCTTTTTTGCAGGAAGTAAGGACAACCGTATCAGATTAATCTAAATGCCCAGGCTCTGAAAAATGATTTGGAACTCTCTTTGTTGGCCCTGCTATTAATCATCCTTCATCTGATAATCAGGGCCTCACTCTTGCTACTTGTGCTAATATTTCTCTCTCAAATGATATTGATGTAGCAGGGAATAAAATTTACTGTGATGCAGCTTGGAAGCCTTGGAAATCCAGCGCAACGCCTCCAGCAGGGCTTGGAATCCATCTTCACCTCCCTAACCAAGATCATGTCACTGATATTTTTGTGTAGGCGGCGGCTAAGCAGGTTTCTTCTCCCCTAATGGCGGAAGCCCTGGCCCTTCTTCTGGCTGGGAGGATGGCACTTCTTCTGAACATTTCTGAACCCATCTTTCTTACAGACTCTCTCATTTTAGCCAAAGCTGTAGCTGCAGATTCAATGGAGAGCTCTCTGATGCATTGGCAGATAAGACATCATATTCTCCAATTTCAGCAATTTGCTGCTCCTCTCAATCAAAAATCTTCCACATCTTAAGAAGCTTCAATGGAGTAGCTCACAACTGTGCTCATCAGGCGAAAAGATCTAGAAGATCTGAGCCTACTAGTTCATGCAGGAACTCAGCTCATAGTGCTTCTGAATGCCCGACTCTTGCAATCTTGTCTCAGTTGCAAACGCTGGGCTTTGTAATTCTCGATGTATTATGCTTTTGAGCTGAATGAATGAGGCACTGTGTGCCCCCCTTGTACAAAAAAAAAGTATTTTATGTTGCAGCCCAATTAGGATTTTAATTTTTTTTTCGGTTTGAGCTTGTGTTAGGGTCGGTTTGGGTCTGTTCAGAGGAGATAGGTTTTGATTCACCCTAGATAAAGGTTCGGCAGCCGCCATGTATTTTTAGACAAGAATTTGAGATTGAAAATTATCGAGTGGTTTATCGTCACGAGAATCCATATGCTTAGGCCGCTCCACTCATAGAAAGAAGAGTATCATATGGATCCCATTGAGTAGGCCTCTGGACAACATGCATATAGTTAGCAGCTTTTCTCTTATTAAAAGTGACGTCATTTCAACAATTCCATATAATCTAGACTAAAGTGCGAACTCATCCCCCTCAACCAATTCTTAAACATTTATGACGCTCGTTAGAGGGGTAGATTGAAGGTGAGATGAATTATCCTCCAAGTAAGATGAGTGAAAGAAAATGACATAATAAATGTTGAATAGATTGCCCAGAGTCATAAAAAGTATTACATAATAAATGCTGAATAGATTCCCCAGAGTCATATAAAAAGTATTATTATACTCAATTCATCTACGCTGAGTTAGGTTATCAGCAATAAGCAAGGCCTTTTATATACATGAAGGCAATGATCTTCAAGGGTGCTTTTAACCTTCAAATATATTTACGGAGAAACCCAGTAAGTCCGTTCATATGGTCCGGACACATAGATTTACCGAGAATGATCCTGAGGCATTTGCCATGAGCTAAAACATTGTGTCTGCGTTTTCATGTGTTCACAGAAAATAAAGCTTTTTGTAGAGTGATAGAAAAGAGTAGCTATGTACAAAGGTCAAAGGCCAATGGGGCCGACACCTATGGACTTGCAAGTGCTATAGGCACTGCCAAGAGCATCATCTCGAGGTCCACCACCCACATCCGGGCCTCAGCCCTAATTCTACCGAGCAGGGATAATGGGCCTCATGCTTCCGCAATAGGCAACGTGTGGCTGATTCAAGATCCACACCTCGAGCCCCCTCAACAAAACAAAAAAACTAAATCCACACACTGAGCATGATCACTCAAAATGAAAAGGTGCCCATGCACAAGACGGATAAGGAGGTGTACAGGTACAGATAGAGCCCGTCCACCAGTCCTACAACTCCTACCAAAAAGTACTAGATCGTTTTTTTTCTTTCTCGATCTCATTTCCCCTCGAGTCACATCTTCGGTGAAGGTCATGATCTTGTTGTGCATGGTTAGTTGACAATGTATTTTTTTAGTCATCTTCTTATTCTGACATGTTCGACTCGTCTTCATTTAGACTTCGCCTGTTGCGAAGTCGGAGCTGCTGACTGGCGTATCTCTAGTGGCGAGGATGACCTACACGCGGGTGGACCTCATCAGTTCGGGTCCTGCCCACCTCCTTTTCGGAGCTCAATTTTGAGATCACAGCTACCAGCTGGTAGCTGTTTGGCATGGCCATCCCACTTGGACTTCTCGAGGCCGTTTCTTTGGTGAAATCGGAGACGCTGGCTTTTGGAGGAGTGATGACGACGCTAGTGGGAAACGTCGACGCATGGCCATCCCACTTGGACTTCTCGAGGCCGTTTCTTTGGTGAAATCGGAGACGCGGGCTTTTGGAGGAGTGATGACGACGCTGGTGGGAAACGTCGACGACAATCCATGTCTTCAGTGGTGTGTGCGCGGTTTGTGTTTGGTAATCAAGGTGGCCGCGTGTGTCCTCACGACAGTCGTGTTCCATGACAGTCGGCTATGATGTTTGTACGGCCGTTTCCTGCTAATCAACCGTCCAACTTTTTTCTTCTTATTAATGAAAAAGGCACATCTTTTGACTCGTTTATTAAAAGAAGAAATTGTGTATTCTTTCATGATTTGCAATCGTTCTGTTTCCCAGTTTGATTATCTAGCAATCTATTTTCTCGTTTGGTTCAGAAAGTTTTCTTCATCGAACCCGACCAATGATTTGCGCAATCCAAACTCTATCTTCTGGTGACGAAAACAAGTACCATGCGATCTTCACCCTGAGCAATTGGCGGACCACCCGTTTCTGGTGGTGGACCAAAAGCAGACGACAGTAACGGCCGGAAGAAATTTCCAAGCTACAAGTATTTGTATCCTACACCATGAGCAACATGCCGAAACGGGGAAAGAAACATCCCGCGCCGGTACAAAAGAAGAGAGTATATATAGAAATGACAATAACGAAAGGCCCAAAAAAGAAGATGGAAAAATGATCGGATGATCTGGCTGCTACTAGCCAAGTTCAGCTCATCTCCATCCACACATGTCCGTCCACCCATCCGATTCGTCGCCAGTTGGTGCCCCTTTCCTTATCCCCGACGCCGCCACTGCACACCACATGTTCTAAATCCCGTGGCGGCGTCTCCTTCTACCTGCTGTCCATGATGGCTTGGCATGGGCGCTTGCCTGCCACTCGAAAGAGGGCATGAACAGAACATGAAGACCATACCCTTCCATCATTAGAGAGAGATTATAGGAAACTTAGACCATCTTCACTGGCACCGAAAAAAACCTAATGGGTGTTGGACAGAAAAATCGGTCACAGTGGTACCCCTATTTATCTGGTCTGATCCAGTTTCTGTCAAACACCTCTCAGAGAAACTCTAAACCTGTGGCAGTCTGGGGGTGCCGGACAATGTCCGGACAAGCCATCCAACAGACGGCCCCGTCATAGATGATGCGTGTTGTGTCATCCGTGATTGGTTACGCGAAGGCGTTGCACCTTTTACACGCGTCGCATAACACCGGCGCTAGTGCCAGACCATGCATCGGCGCTACGTCTGCCCCACGTATAGCATTAACGTGCAGGATAACCGGTGATCCGTGACATTGGCCGATGTTACCCACCGTGCGACAACCTCTACCCACGCTGGCAGAAGCAGGAGGTGAAGTGAGAAGCCGGTGGAGGTGGTGCCCCCGGGGTACCGTGTGCCATCACCACTACGTGACGACATGCACGACGGCGACTGCCCCGGCTTGAGTTGTGCTCTGGTGAAGTCGGCCACGAAGCTCGAGGTGCAATCGACGTGCTTCATGAAGACCATCGAGTTCACGGCTTAGCAGACATCCTCCTCCAGCGGCAAGGCGGCGCTTCCACCTCGCGCGCCACGCCTAGGGACGACGTCTCCATCTCTCGTGCCTCCATCGTCGTCTAGCTCGAAGATGATGAGAGAGTGGACTGGGATGCCCTAGAGAACGAGGACGAGTAGGATTATGGTTTGGGGCCGCCCATTTCAAATTTCATTTAAAATATCTTGTAAATTATAACGATGTTGAATACAATTTGAAACCGCTTGCGTTACATTTGGGGGGGGGGGGGGGGGGGGGGGGGTGGGGGTGGGGGTTGTGCATTGTGTCGGACAAAGTTGACACAATTCGCATGATGGCGGACAAAATTGTGGAGAATTGGAGATGCTGAACTGGTGAATAGTATTCCAGAACATGGATTATTGGCGCAATAAGTATTCAGGAACATGAATCTTACTGAGACATTATGCTTGGGCTCAATAAGGATTCAGGGCCTCTCTCCGTCGTCGACTAAACACCTTTCTCTCATCAGTACCGTTCTTTATCTATTTTTGTTGTGAGTAGAAAACATGCATTATTGGTTAGTTCCTGTGGGATGCCATCACACTGGTCTCCCAACAGTGAATGGACGGTGGCACTTTATTTCGACGTTAACTCATCATCTAATTCCCCATGCTAAAAACCCCCGTACGTGCTATTTGGAGGGTGGTGCACCGGCATCAATCAGTTCACTCCAGCTTGGACCTGCCAACATTCCAATATCCACATCTTCGATTATCCGACAGAATCTTCCGGTCAAATTAAATGCACAGTTCTTCAAATGATTTTGCCGGTTAAAATTATATACCGATCCACACAATTTTCTTTTGCGAGCACGAGGGGAATTTTGGAAAATGTATTTCAAGAATATAATTGGTGAACAATTTCACCGCTACGGTGCTACACAAGCCGCGCACACTCAAGTTATTTTATCTGCGCACAAATGTAAAACCGTTAAATCAGATGTACATGTGTGTTTGGACGCATTTCTGTTTTGAAGCAACTGTAGAATGAATGAACGGGTCACCAACTGAGGGGAAAGGTGCCGACACAATATTTCGCCCTGTGGCATAGCAGTGACAGCTAGCATTTAGCTAAGTTATTTTTGGCTTCTTGAACGGCCTCTTTGTGAGAAAAAAAAACTTCGGGCAAAAAGATTTCGATTTTAAGCAGGTTAGTTTTCTGAGTTTCTCCGCCGCTCCTAATATGTTCGCCCTCCCAATTGGCTCAGGAATCAAAACATGAAAGACATTCCGTATGATTTCGCAGAAAACATTTTGCTAGCAGAAAACATCTTGTGTTGGAGCGTTATTGAAAACGCCAGTGGAGATGCTCTCCCTGTTCTCCAAGATCGAGCTAGCAGCTATGCACTTCCTCTATTTCATGCCAACGTGGAGTAGTCCCGACTGGAATTTGTGGTCTCTGTAATCTGTAACTTTGGGATTTCCCTCTTCTAATATGAATCGGCAGTGCTCCTGCCTTAAACCTTCAAAAAAAAAACTTCCTCTATTTCAGTTCTTATATTTTGAATATTACACTCATGTCACTAGTCTCTTTGCCATTATTTTTTCTTTAGTTAAAAATCTTCCAATGAAACTTGGTGTTCTCCAATTTCATGCCAACGTGGAGGTTAAACTTGTTGCTGCTAAAGTATGAAAAAGGCAGGGAGGGCTTGTAATTGCGAATCAGCCCTAGGAACGCTAGACTCAATACTGTAGAATTATGAGATATGCAGAATTGGTGGATGTATTATTGAGCCTCATGGGCGAGTATATAAAGGCGTACAATGGACCGACTTGGAGTACAAGACAAGTTAGGAAATAGATGGAAACAGATCCTAACTCTATCCTAGAATACCATACCGAACCGTACACGTATACTCTAACATCCCCCGCAGTCGTAGCGGTAGCGTCGTGAACAACTGGAGCGTCGCGGACGGTCAGACTGGAGATAAGCCGAAGTAGAATCCAGTGGGCTGACATCCCCCCGCAGTGGGAGCGGGAATGTCGTGGACGGTGTCGCGGCGCCGATGCTTGGACTGTAGAGGAAGCTGATGAGGAGCTCAAGCGAGGTGATAGCCCTTGTTGCCGATGTCGAGGGAGCCGAGAGCGTTGGGCGGTGCAGCCTTGGTCGGGGTAACCGTGGTCGGGGTTGCCGTGGTCGATGTCGTGGTCGGGGTTGCCGGTGTCGAGGTAGACGCAGAAGAAGCTGCTTGCGCATAGTACGCGAGGAGAGTGACGGGGACGCGTCGAGGCAGTCGTCGAGGATGCCGATGCCGGGGACGACGCAGTACGAGCCGTCGAGGACGAGGTGCGGCCATTGTTGTGCCGGAACAAGGCGCACGTCGGGGACGAAGGCATACTCCGGTTTTGCCAGAACCGAGTACGCATAGAAGAAATCGGTGACGTGGTCGAGGCAGTCGTAGAGGAGCAAGTCGATGCCGAAGACGTTGCCGAGGCCGATGTAGACGAGGCGCCGACCCGGGCTTGCCAGACCCGGGGACACATCGGGGACGAAGGCACGCACCGGTGTTGCCAGTACCGTGCATGCGGGGCAGGGACCACCATGAACCATACGCCAGCGTTGGAGGGGCCAACAGAGGAGGACTCGACGACGATTGCGGCGCCAATCAGCGGAGGGTAGAAGGTGCCGATGTCGTCCGCGGTTGTCGGAGTAGACGTAGTCGGGACGAGGATGATGACGCTGGCGACGTGGTCGTGGCGGACGAAGTTGTAGAAGGCGACGAAGGCAGCGGCGGCCGGGGGTGGCCATGCTGGACGCCTGGACAAGGGGTGGTCGGCGGGACCTGCGACGGCCTGAGGTGGCCATGGAGGTTACCTGTAGATGGCGGCGGCGTTACTCGAAGTAGGCGAGAAAGAACCCGACGGCTTGACGAAGACCATGCGCGGACGGTGGCGTTCCCACGCCGAGGGAGTCGGCGCGGCGCATACCACGTAGAAGTCGACGCGCAGGGACGGCGAAGAGGACTGCATGCAGCCCGTACACGCTTGGGAGGCGCGTTGGCCGCCGGTAGGCGCTGACCAAGGCGGCGGCGCTGCGGCCCGTAGGGGCGACGCAGCGGCAGCCCGTAGCTCGATCGGTGGTTGGCGCGTGCTCGGGGACGTGCTTGGCGTAGACGGGCGCGAGATCGGTTGATCAGACCGACGGTGCGCCGTATGCGCCATGGCGGGAACTACGCGTAGATCGGAGTCGATGGCGGCGTTGTCGTTGAAGTCCCGGGTGATGACGACGAAGACGATCCGAGGGGGACGGTCGCAGTACCCTCCCGAGGAAGGCGCAGCAGCCGGCCGCGGTGCGTGGCAGCCTGCTGTGAGGCCGCGACGGCCTACCGAGGCAGGCACGGCGGCGCAGGTGGCAGGCGCACGGGCGCGGTGTAGATCGTCGATGCCGATGGTCGGAGTGGAGGCGCGGCGATGACGACGGCGGTGGGCGACTCAATCCGATCTAAGATCGGTAAACCAAAAAAAGAAAACTGATCAAGAGATTGGAAAAAAAAAACTTACAGGGCAGCCGATCACGGATCGGCGGACGAACCCTGCGTACGGGTTGCGCGGCCCCCGGCGGAGATCATGGAGATCGACCTCCCGGGGGCGGCGCGGTGCGGAAACGCGGCGGCGGCGGCTAAGTCAGATCGTGCCGCTCTGATACCATGTAGAATTATGAGATATGCGGAATTGGTGGATGTATTATTGAGCCTCATGGGCGAGTATATAAAGGCGTGCAATGGACCGACTTGGAGTACAAGACAAGTTAGAAAATAGATGGAAACAGATCCTAACTCTATCCTAGACTACCATACCGAACCGTACACGTATACTCTAACAAATACCCGAACCACCAAGCCAATCCCCTTTAAGTAACCGTGCCAAAATATTTAATAAAGACAGCTTTATGTGTAAATACTTTTTACATCTTTAAAAGACATATGTGTAAGTGTTGAAAAGCTTTCAAAAAATTCCAGATATATTTTTTGTACCTAAATTGCATATACATGCCAATAGATTTGTATAAAATGTGTGATAACAAACAAAGTTAGTTGTGTGCATTAATCAATGCAGATGCAAGGAATATCTACTTAGGAAAAACAAGCCAAATTGGCATATTGCAAAATATAGTTACCTTAAACTTAAGCAGCGAATAATAAAGATAATCAAAGAAATAAGTTAGAGATGCCCTTAGTGCGGGGAATAAATCTATGAAAATACAGCTAATTAATTGATAGACTATATAGAGAACACAAGAACCTAGATTCTGTGGACATGGTTCCATACGCAATCCAACCTAGCTATATTCTTTTTCGTCCACACCTACTCTATTTTATTGGGGAAATAAGCATGGATGTACAGTTGCAGAATTTTAGGTGGGCATGGAAATAAGGTGTTTTTTGTTATAATAGGTCATCTCTACCAATTAATGAGGATTAATTAAATTTTATGTGAAATGGTGTTAATAAGGAAAGATATATGATATACGGAGAAAATATCATTCTTAATTTTAAGAGATCATTACTTAGCTACTATGTAGAGCACAGTGCCTCGCCGTTGGGCGCTACACAAAATGGGATTCAAACCCGCAACGTCGCCCAGTCAGCAAGTATGGTGTGATAGCTGAGCTGTGAGATGTTTATGTCTATAACATATTGCTCCAAATAATAAGGTTTTAAAACATCTGTACGCGTAGCGCATGCGATACTTAACCAATAGTGGGCCCCGCCATGCTGGCAGCGAGTGTAGCGCCTTAACCTAGGCCGCTACTATGTAGAACATAGCGCCTTGCCTTCCCGTTGGACGCTACATAAAATGGTTAGTTACGTGAAATACTTTCGTCGAACTAAACGTTCGTGAATTACTTTTGACTCACAAATTGCAAGTGTGCGTGTTTTATCGTGATAGAATGTCAGATCTTTTTTCTTCTTCCAGCAACCCACACCTTTTTTAGTTGGGCGAAGAAAAGAGAGAATATAAAATCTAGGTTGACTTGAAATTATGTGAGGATGCGTAGCAGATACGCGTACCCACTCACATTAGACTAGATAACAAAACATATTAGAACATGTACAACGGTAAAAGAGGCGAATAATTTTTTGGGCTCCACGTTATTTAGAGAAGGCAATACATATATGCCATATAAAACGTCATGTCTAGCAATTAATGCGCATTAATTAAATTTTTTGTGAAATTTTGTTAATAAGTAAAGATATATGATATATGGAAAAAATATCATTCTTAATTTTAAGAGATCATTGCTTAGCTACTATGTAGAGCATAGTGCCTTCCCGTCGGGCGCTACACAAAATGGGATTCAAACCCCCAACGTTGCCGGTCGGCAAGTATGGTGTGACCAGCTGAGCTGTGAGATGTTTACGTCTATAGCGTATAGGAACTGTTTTATTTGGCCATTGCAATATGTGTTCCAATGTGACAGGATTTAAGATGGCCAATGTGAAAAAAAAACCGTTTTTTGTAAGATCAGAAAAAATATTTAAGATGGTAGCTAATGTTCAAAAAAGAAGAAGAAAAAAAACTCCGGCTGAATCGCTTGTGTGATGAGGCTAGGCAGGCCTCATCGGTACTGTATGCGCCCTCTCCTTCCCTTCCATTCGGGTTGATTGGCAATCACCGATTGATGATGATTCCTTCCTGAAAATCTCGTAATAGCCACTACTCCACCACCACCACCCACCTCCTACCCTCCTCCTCTCCCTTTCTCTGCTTCCTTCCTCCTCTACCCACCTCACAAACAGCCGCCTTCTCTCTTCCTCTCCCACGAACGCTACAGGCGCGTATGCTGCCCGCCGGAGATTCCCCTCTTTTGCGTCCGTAAGTTCGAAGCCTGCTCCTCTCCCTTCTTCCTCCAAGTCTTTCTACTTCAGAGTGCCGAAATAGTCCTGCTCGCGGAATGTTCTATCCTTACTCCATGTAAAAGATGCCTCTGTTTTTTGTTTTTCTGGCGATGCTCTGGTTATCACTTGCCAGGATTTTCTTTTCGTTTTGGTTTCTGAGTTTCTATTGTCAGTAGTGCCGGGTTTTTTGGGACTATACCTTGGAAGATTCTTTGGCATGGACATAAATAGCCGTTTCTTCCGAAGAAAAATTAAGGATGATTCTGTGTCTCTCTCTTGCCTACTTGAACTGCAGTAGCGTTTTGCTGCTACTGTCTTTATTTTTTGTCAGAATCTGTTTGCATTTTCGATTGCTCAAGAATTTCCCAATTAGGATTCAAGTTTTAAGAGTACTAAATGAAATTGTTGAGTGCATAGCAATAAGAGTGGTACCGACAAATGTTTTGCCATTTGATTGCTCTCACATTAGGATTGCTGTCAATTTTTTTCACTAAGCTGAAATTGCGGACGGAGGCTGTATTTCTTCAAAAAAAAAAAAATTTGCATTGCATTGTTTTATCTGTCGTCTTGTTGGAGAACTGAAATAGAAAATTAGATGAAAAACCAACTGCATTCACTATTTTCCCTTTTTGGAAAATATACCTCATATAAACTGGATTGATTCTGTACATGCTCCATGAATGTGCGGGAATTCGTGTATTTAGTCTTTCCAATTATCCGTGTCAATTTTCTCTATTTTCATAACATGTAAGCATTAGTATTCCCCCTTTTATGTGTTGTCAATTGTCATCTACTGGTTGTCGTTGATGACCACATTATTAGTAAACCTACATATCTTAAGTTTTTGTGTAACTAGTTCTCTTTTCTAGGTGGGTATCTGATTGGTCAAAAATCTTGAGCTAATGCACGGTTTTAGTCTCAAGATGTTTCTGTGCTTTCCAGGATTCAAGAGCTATATTCTGATGTTTGCAAACCAGTTTGGTCTATTGTTAATAGTGGGCTAGTTTTACTCAAGAAGACAATTAAATCTCAGTTCTTCAATCATGTCATTTAACACGAGTGTGTTATCTTTTAAATTCCTTGATCTACATGCTTACCCCCTCTTACATACAAAAGGAGAGTCCCTCTTAATAAAGCACTATACCGGGCCAACAAATGGCTTCTTTTATTCTTGTGTCATCAGTATGTTATGATTGGACTAAACCTAGCCTTTTTCCATATTTGTAATCCATAAGATTTTCTTGTGGTAGATTTCATTACTATTAAATAACAAATTCAAATCGTTGGGTTGTAATTTATTATGGAGCTGTGACTGAATTCATTGGTCTTATTTTCTCAAATAATTTCAGGTGCGCGTATGAATATGGTTCCTTTCAACTTCCTAGTTTCGAAATGCTGGTTTGAGAATGAGCTTTCTGTATTGTAAGGAAATAAGTATCATTTACTGACTGTGGTGCTCTTAAAGCTCTCAGATTATGTAATATTGACAGCTTCTTCAGACTGGTCTTGTCGGTCTATGTGCATACATAATTTATAGCTGGAGCGGGACTTCTGAGTGTTCATGCTCTTTCTGCCTTTTTGCTCTTACCAAGCTAGTTTTACATCTGATGGGCTGCTCACCATCTAAGTGCTGTTCATGTTCACATTTTAAGGGATGCTTGCGTTCCCACGGATGTGTCGAACAAACAGCTGACTCCCCAAGAGAGTCAAGGGGAAAATCAAGCCGGGGAAGGGGAAAGACAGATTCTAGTGCTTCAGATGGCTCTTCTGATGATCTAGAGGGAGATGATGATGGATTGGACCCAATGAACATTACAAGGGAATCAAATGTTGGTATCAATCGTCTCTCGAGGGTTTCCTCGCAGTTTCTTCCTCCCGAAGGGTCGCGCAAAGTTCGAGTTCCATTGGGGAACTATGATCTGAGATACTCCTATTTGTCTCAAAGAGGTTACTACCCAGAATCATTGGACAAACCAAACCAAGATAGTTTTTGCATACATACTCCATTCGGAACAAGCCCTGATGACCATTTCTTTGGTGTCTTTGATGGCCATGGGGAATATGGAGCCCAGTGCTCACAATTCGTGAAACGAAGATTGTGTGAAAACCTGCTCAGAGATGGCCAGTTTCGTACCAATGCTGTTCAGGCTCTTCATTCTGCTTTCTTGGCAACAAACTCTCAGCTCCATGCGGACAACTTGGACGATTCCATGAGTGGTACTACCGCGATCACTATATTGGTCAGGGGAAAAACATTGTATATTGCAAATGCCGGTGATTCACGTGCTCTTATTGCTGAGAAAAGAGGAGAAGATATTATTGCTGTTGACCTTTCCATAGATCAAACTCCTTACCGAACTGACGAGGTCGAAAGGGTCAAGGAGTGTGGTGCCAGGGTTCTTACACTGGATCAAATAGAAGGACTAAAGAACCCGGATGTGCAGTGTTGGGGTACCGAAGAAAGTGATGATGGCGATCCTCCAAGGTTGTGGGTGGAAAATGGCATGTATCCAGGAACTGCTTTTACTCGTAGTATTGGAGATTCTGTTGCTGAATCAATTGGTGTTGTTGCAAATCCGGAGATTTTTATCCTGGAGCTCAGCGCCAGCCATCCATTCTTCGTTATTGCTAGTGATGGAGTTTTTGAGTTTATTTCTAGCCAAACAGTCGTTGCCATGGTAAATTCCATGTACTTCTGCTAAGTTGTGGTGGCCTGTGCAATTGTTAATATTATTTTCTTCCTGTATACCATGTTTTTGCTGGAACAATGGAGATACATTAGAGACCTAATCCTTCGGCACATGTTATGTACCTGTTTTGAATACTCTAATTTATAGTGTGACCATATTTTAATTTTATGGTGATGGATTTTCAGATTGCTAAATACAAGGATCCTCGTGATGCATGTGCTGCAATTGTTGCTGAATCCTATCGTCTCTGGCTTCAGTATGAAACTCGTACGGATGACATTACAATCATACTTGTACATATTAACGGGTTAACTGATGTATGGATTTATCTTTTTAGCTTTCTTGTGTTACTTCCTTAGAGTTTGTTTTATTTGATTACCTGAATAAACTTCATCTTTCACCAGACTGAGTCCACCCATAGCGTATTGAAGGTGTCTTTACAACCATCACAACAAGTAGTAGACTTGGTGGGATCTGAATCACCATCCATAATAAGTTTAAACCCCAATAACCAGCGTTCCAGGCAGGATATATCACGTGCACAGTTGAGAGCTCTCGAAAATTCTCTGGAAAATGGTCAAGTATGGGTCCCTCCATCTCCGTCACATCGCAAGACATGGGAAGAGCAAGTAAGTTTCACCGATTTTTTTTCATTGTGAAAATTTAGTTTAGTACTTATGGAGTCCTATGCTGACAAATCCTACAAATGAAATTATATGAAGGCACATATTGAGAGGATACTACATGATCATTTCCTATTCAGAAAGCTCACTGATTCACAGTGCAATGTCTTGCTTGATTGCATGCAACGGGTTGAGGCAAAACCCGGGGATATAGTTGTGCATCAGGTTCTCATCCTTCTATGGTCGTTGCTTCTCTGATGACATATTGAGTTTGAAATTATTATATAATAAGGAGATTGTATAATGCAGGGTGGTGAAGGTGACTGCTTCTATGTGGTTGGGAATGGCGAGTTTGAAGTTCTAGCCATTCAGGTAATCATTTCAAAATACATATATTAAATGCAAATCAAATATAGAATGTAATCAATAATTGCAGAGAAAACCTAAATCAGGAAAAAATCACCTGGCGCAAATGTGATGATCAAATATAAATAGGTGGAGAGAGGTACAAAGTGTGAGCTTAGGATTTCACAACGAGGCATTACCGAATCCCATGTATATAAAGAAGGCAAATATAATGGTACAAAACGAATTTCAAGGTTGGAAGAATGAACAAATCCGGAAGTATACCACTTCATACTATGAGGGCTCTAAACCCCCTTGCCCTCTACGGCTCTACCCGACTACCCCCACCTTCCAGCAGTGGCAGAGCCACCTATAAGCTGTGTAGTCATTGACACAGTTTTTTAGCAACACAAACCAAAATCATGCAAAAAATAATAAAAATCTGTAAAAACATGTGTATTTGACTACACAGTTTTGAATTGACTACCCAAGGTTGAAGTCCTGGCACCACCGCTGCCTCCCAGACCGGTATAGCAGCCACAAATACAGTAGTACTCGATGTTTGGACTATTAGGGCATATAGCGGCAATGTTTTGTTACTGAACTTGCCGGTTGTAATAGTCTAATCAGCTCCCTTGCCGAACATCACACCATCTTGCCCCTCTATACTACCTGTTCCTTGTGCTGAATGAGATATATTATTCTTTTCGATAATATGCATGCTGCCTCGATTGGTAGCTTTTTGATCTTGCAATAACAAAAAAAATAGCAATTAAATTATGTTAATACTATGTTGTGCGAGGCTTAGAGCAACAGTACCTGTGATCGCGGAATTCTGGTGTAATGAAAATGATTCATCTGTACGGGTATGCATTCACACATTTTGCTAGCCAAACATTTTTTATAACTATATTTAAATACAATCACAAAAAAGTCACTATATCTGATATGAAATTTCGGTTCCAAGGTTCTAGTTTTCCTTTGGTTATGGGCCAGCATGGTTAAAATCACTGTTCTAGTTCAGAGTCAGACCATATTGATTGCGGTCATTTTTGTACAAGATAATGGTTAAAATGCAGTTGGAAATTTTCTGTATATGATTTGATAAAAAGAAGGAAACTAAAATGTATAGATAGTTATTTGGCTTATATTTATGTGCAGAACTAAACAACAAAGTACTGCGCCTTGGTCATTGCACAATCTTGGTCCATATATGTTGGTTATACTCTGACTTGATTTTAACAATGCAGTTCGACAGACTAAATGAGTCCATACTTTAATCTCTATGCTATGATTTTCAAAGACTAAGCTGATGAAAGGTATATAAACAGGAAGAAGATGGGAAGGAAGTGAGTAAGGTTCTGCATCGGTATACTGCTGACAAACAATCTTCCTTTGGAGAGCTAGCACTGATGTGAGTTAGTTTTACTCATATGTGATTTATACTGTATTAGTATGATTATAAGAAAGTTCTGTTGAAAATACTTGTTAAGACCTGTCAAGAGTTAATCAATAAGAGTGGTGCCCCCTAGTGTTACTACATGATCTTCACCTGTAAACTAACACACATAACATTTTATTGTTTTTCTATGTCTGAGATGTACCATGCTATGCCATGACTTCGAAAGACTTAACCAGACATGAGAAGAATCTCTCCACTGCCCTTGATGCATGGAGAAGATGCAATAAGCCGATCTAGTTCAGATGGATATATGTAATGCTCATTATTTAGCACATCTAATCACCATCTATTTTTTGAAACAAAACAGGTATAACAAACCGCTTCAATCTTCGGTTCGTGCTGTGACTACTGGAACATTATGGGCTCTGAAGCGGGAAGATTTCCGGGGAATTCTAATGTCAGAGTTTTCAAATATACCATCACTGAAGTTACTCCGGTCAGTAGAGCTGTTTACAAGACTGACAGTGCTTCAGCTAAGTCAACTTGCCGACTCACTCGTTGAGGTATCCTTTGCAGACGGGCAAGTAATAGTAGACAAGGTATACTGAGTGGAAATCGTTAGATATTTTATGGAAATGGCAGCTTTCATTGATTCATTGTACCATATCAAGGTCGCAGCCACAAAGGAGTTCACTCCTGGCCTCTGCATCTAAAATGCACACAGCCAAACAAAATATTTACACGTTCTTCTCGAAACTTATGAGATTCTTGCGGAGTTGTTTACATGTTACTTTTGTGAAACCTTTTACAGGATGACGACATCTCTTCTCTATACATTATTCAAAAGGGTCATGTGCGACTTACAGTAGCAGATGATAAGTTAAATTCAGATTCTTGGGATCTTCTTAGTGCTCACACAAAGCAGGTCCAACAGAGTCAAGAAAATGGCAATTATCTGGTTGATATAGATGAGGGAGGACACTTCGGAGAGTGGGCTCTCATTGGAAAGAGTATCACGTTTACGGCTACCTCAGTTGGTGATGTAATCTGTTCAACAATCGCAAAAGAGAAATTTGATTTAATTGTCGGGTCTTTGCCTAAACTTCCACAGGCTGATTCCAAGTAATGTACATGTAAAATCATTTTCGCAGTTTTCCCATGAGATATATATCAATCGCTGCGCTCATCATGTCACAACATCTATGCAGACTTAAAGATTCTCTTATCCCAAAGGAGCATCAGCAAAGTACAGATGAGGAATTTTCCTTTAGGAGGGTTCAGCTATCTGATTTGATAGGGGGTTAGTACTTCATTTCCTTTTCTCTAGCATGCCACCTTTTTCTATCAGTAGAAATATTTATTGAGATTATATGCTGATACATGGTTCTACATATGTTCTCAGGAATGGAAAACGTGCATATATGCCGCTGATTGCAGTGAGATCGGTCTTGTCCAAATTAGAGGCTCTGGTATGAAACCAATTCATGTTGACCGTCCTTTATTGTCTGGTGTATCAGTTTCCTAGCAGCCACACACGTATATTAGCTAATCTTGTTTTGTCTCTTCGTGCTAACCATCAACCAGGCAAGATCAAAAGCTTCAAAAGGTTTTATATCAAGAGGGTAAAAGATCTCCGTAAGGAAGGACAGGTGTTTCAGGAGAAAGACATCATGAAAAGTTTGAGCCGATCAGCTTGTGTGCCAGAAGTTTTATGTACTTGTGCTGATCAATCATACCTTGGAATACTGCTGAATTGTTGCCTTTGTTGCTCACTGGCTTCAATACTTAATACACCACTAAGTGAGTCATCTGCACGGTTCTATGCAGCTTCAGTTGTTGTTGCTCTAGAAGAATTTCATCAGGTAAGAAATTTATTTTCTGTACTGAGGGGTTGACATGCAAATTTTTGGTATTATGTTTTGTATTCTTCTCTTATTTACAATATGAATCTAAGTATGTTCAATATTTCAGAGGTCTATTCTTTACAGAGGTGTCTCAGCAGATATCCTTATGCTCGACCGATCAGGACATCTGCAGGTGATTATCTGACATTAAGGCATATGGTGTTAGAACTACCGTTTACTTTTTACAGTGAATGTTCATATTATTAGTAAGTACGTTTCGAGGAACGTAAAACTAATAAACATGTCCATGTAGAACTGACACAATAGCATACAAATACATAATCCTTCTTCGACCAGAACAAACATTGATTACTCCATAGCATTTTTCTAATAAATTGAGATTTCACATGATCAGAGTGAAGACAACATCCTTATTCTAATAATACACATGCATTTATGTGTAACAGATAGTTGACTTCAGGTTTGCGAAGAAGTTGGAAGGTGAAAGGACTTACACAATATGCGGCATCGCTGACTCTCTAGCTCCAGAGATCGTTCTTGGCAAGGGGCATGGGTTTACTGCTGACTGGTAAGGGGTGATCTACCCCTTTCTTGTTTATGCAGGAGTTCTGAATTGTTATGGTTTTTAAGCATGCCATAATTTACCCTAAGAGAATGTGGAGTGCTGAAACACGGCATGTACACAATCTGAAGATTAATGGTTATATTGCTTTTCTATTGAAACATCACAAACAAAAATATGAAGCAGATACACAATTAGAATTCTTTTACGATAAAAGTGCACATTAATATTCTTCCACTACATTCTTCACCTGGAAATGTGTGAGCTTGTGATATGTATGCACGTATATAGTTCTGTGAAGATTAAGAGATTATTCTGTTGCTTTTGCATGATCAGGTGGGCACTTGGAGTATTGATTTATTTCATGCTGCAATCCGACATGCCATTTGGGTCCTGGAGGGAGAGCGAGCTAGAACCTTTCGCTAACATTGCAAAGGGGCGCCTAATTATGCCGTCAACCTTCAGTGTGGAAGTTGGTGACCTAATAACCAAGGTTGTACCCCCCCCCCCCCCCCCACACACACACACACCAATGCTTGTACTATTCATTGTGTACATCTCTGTGAGCCTATTTGGTCTATTTGCAACAAGGCAAACTCAATTTTGCATTTTTTTTTTATCTGTCCAGCTACTTGTGGTAGATCAAAATGCACGCCTTGGAACCACAGGTGGGGAGGCAGTGAAAAAACACCCCTGGTTTGATGGAATTGACTGGAATCAAATAGCAGATGGCACTTCAATAGTACCTCAGGAAATCTCTGAACGCATCGACAGCTATGTAGAAACTCTCAAGGAAGATTTAACAGCATCCTCTTCCACTCCAAGTGAAGATACCGCTGATCTGACTGCTCCAGAATGGATCCAAGATTGGTAATCTGCATTGCCGGATGAACGCTGCCAGATCTGCTCTTTATGAAAACTTCTTGGTTTTCGTGAGGCATTTCCCTATATTATGGGAACTAGATATGCTTGAACCTGGCGCAATTTTGTCGAAATGATGAATGCTCAAGGTGCGACCATTTCAGTAGCGCCCTCAAAACTAGAAAATGTTGTTAACTCCCAAGACACCAGAATTGGATTCATGCGGTACATATGTATAGATCCTTCTTTCATTTGTCTATTGATTTGTAATTTTTCATCTTTTGCTATCCATCCATGTGATTCTGTGTAAAATTTTGAAGAGAAAAAACAAGATCCACTAGAGAGGGGATCCTCCTACCCTGGAACAGCTCCCATATTACAAACTACGATGCCATCAGCATCAGCTCAATCCGTTGTACTTCTAGTTCGACGATTAGATATCCCTCTCCTTTGTGGGAAGTTTTTAGATGTTCTCCTTTGAAAGACCATAGCAGTTCAATTTCAGCGTGTTAAGTCTTAACTCCCTTATGTCCATTTAAATACAGTTTAATCATTTGTTGAGAACATATGGCATGTATAACGAGTTTCAGAGTCTGACCAAGAAATATAAAAGCTGAGGTTATGCTTGTCTAGCGAAGAAGCCATGCCATGTTTACAGAAACTCAAAGTCTGCAGCCACTGTTTGTACATACCGGGACATGTCCACGTTGAAACTGATGCTATGTAGCAGCAGGATGATGACAGTAAGTTCAGAGCAACGGCCAAGGCTGAGGCCATATTCTCTGGCCGTCAACTGGAGATGATGAGCAGCGAACTGGTCCACAAGATTAGAGAGCAAGCTTATTCTTTAATGAACTGATTCAAGCTAATCATACAGAACAAGCGCTACAATGGTATATCATTGTAAATCACCAATCCAAACTGAGTTATCAAATGTCCCTGTCAACATATCATGTTCCGAGAAATGAGAAGGAGAAAAAGGAACATCCCCTCAACCTGAACAGTCAATGAACACCTGAAGACAAGTTTCCAAATGCTGGGAGTTCTCTTCTGTGACGTGATGGTACATTTATGGGAGTACGATGTTCTGCTAGTTAACCACACCAGACCGAAAGAGCTCTGATTGGATCACGAAGCCTGGGGCTTTTCCTCGGCTTTCTTTGGCTGCAAAGGAAAACAGATTTTCGTTGAGAATTCACAAAAGGAAGACAAACTAGTATGAAAGTACTGATCAGGCCCCGTCCATTGAATTGAAAATTCAAGCATATAATCCAAATTACCCACAACAAGGATATAATGAATAGCGAACATCAATCCTACAAAGAAACCAGTTGGTTGTGATGGTCCGTCCATCTGGAGGTCGTACCAAATCTCCAATTTGCTACTTACGGTAAGATAAAGATGGGATTGCTCACCACCTACTTAAATCTGTTTAGGAAAAACACTCTGATCTACCCTGAATGATGCGGATACGACTATGAACACCTCAATTTAAATAAAGTAATTAGTCGTCTAAATATGTAGTATGATTTTTTCTTAATCCATAGCAACACACGGCTTTCTTGATGGTACCATACAGAAAACGGACAACACATGTATATAAAGAAAATAAATCTACCGTGCATATCCAATGTATCATTGAGACTACAAAATAAAAGTAGAAATAACAACTGCCCTTTAAACCCATAACCTCTTATGAATAATGTGATTAGCAAGTGTGACTTGGCTATCTTAAGAACATTGCATATAAATACCACGAAAAATAAAATCTCATGCTACCGGGATGTAACTAGGTCTCACGGGCGGAAGGAAATATAGTCATACACAACATACAGAAGTACGTATGTACCGTATACAGGTAGCTAACAGTACGAACATGCAGTTAGAAAATAAATGATGTCGACGCACTATTGTAGTGTGTAATGTGCAGGTGATTATTTTAGTAGCTCAGTGGAAATCTTGAGCCCAAGAGAGGCGAATGACTTTGTCTAGTTTGGTTTTATATGTCAGGTAATTACAAGCGGGCAATATGTATTACCCAGATGTCCAGGAACTGTTGGAGTGTACAATGTGCAGCTGATTATTTTAGTTTTTCAGTGGAAAACTTGTGCCAAGAGAACCATATGGAAGTTCGATCTGATTATTAGTTTCTGTAAGGATATATAGCCACACAAGTACATGTTACATATTACACTGTCTTCTTTAACTAATGTCAAATTTTAAAGTATTTAAAGTTATTTCCAATATAAATGTTATTAAGTTATGACACGTGATACCATGCATCATCTTAGCAAATTTAAAGGTCAAAATATGCTCAGTCAGGCTCTACTTCCGCAGATTGAAAATTCTTCAGAACTAGATTCTATCTCCATGAAGGAATACAAAGTACTCCATGTTATCTGAAGTTAATAAATTTGTTCATGAAAAGGTACAAAACATATTCAGAAAGTTGGCTAAGGAGCCCTAAGCACTCAAGATGCTTTTTTTTTCACAGAATAGGCAGCATGAGCCGAGGTAGTCTGCTCAAACAAAAATAGTTAAGGGCTAGGGATAATAGGTTAAGCATTTATTTCCTAAAAGGACGTAGGCACACATTTATGTTAGTGAAACATCAGCGAGTCTAGACAAATCATGGACTAGAAATGAAACCGATTATATTTCTTCCAATTGGATGAATTGTGTACAAAAGTGAATGTTCCACAAATCAAGTGTGATAAATACATAATACCGGCTTATGCAGTAGTGATCAAGTTGCACATAGAAAGTAGACCATGATGTTTACTAACAAAGCAGTGCCTTGACAGCTGAAAAGTAATCACAGACAGACTACATAATCACCCAGCATACACGACATTAGCAATGTTTGACGAATGGCCTCAGGGAAAAAAGAGGAAAGTTACATAGCAGATAAAAGAATCTCTGTTCTCAGTCTAAATATGCCAGTCCAAAGGAAGGTAAAAAATGTTAGATCAAACCGAAAGTAGCAATATAATCGATGTAAGCATCAAGCAAAAGTAGTCAAATCTCAATCAGGTGATTTATGTGAAACATGGTAGACATGGACAAGCATATTTGTTACAGGCTAAGCACAACAAAGACAATTTTAGATCGGCATTATAATATACAAAAAATGAAAGTCATGCTTATTCCAATCTATAAGTGGATAATAGCATAGCACTTAGGTGTGCGTGTTAAGTTTGATGAAGCGAAGAATTTATTCCAATCTATATGTCGATAATAGCATAGCACTTAGCACTTATTCCAATCTATATGCTTATCAAGATACTTTTTTTTTCACAGGATAGGCAGCACGAGCCGAGGTAGTCTGCCCAAACAAAAGTAGTTAAGGGCTAGGGATAAGAGGTTAAGCATTTATTTCCTATAGGGGACGCAGCCACACATTTATGCTTGATGAAGCGACGAACTGTCAAAAAGGTTCCATAGCCAGCCGAGACAAATATACAAGATAATCAGGAATGAGCAGTAATGTAGACAAATGTCTGTAAATTCCAATGCATGGACGAGAGATTTTAGGGCAAAGGTATTAAGATACGCCCACGGACACAAGGTGTTCGACAGAACCTTGTGAAGTGGGCCAAACAAAACAAGGTAGAAGAGGCACCTTGATCCCGGGGAATGACATGCCGAGCTCCTCCTCTGGTATGACGACTGGCCACTTCTCCCCGGCATCACGGAAGAGCTGCTCGGTCTCGAGGAGTCGGCCACGGGATAGGATCTGGTCGCGCATGCCCTGCGCGGTGGCGCCGTCGGCGGCGACGAAGGCCTCCTCGGAGCCGTTGACGTAGGTGACGAGGACGCGCGGGGGCGGGTGGTCCCTGGGGTCCTGGTCCGCCGGCGGGGTGGGCAGGCGCCGCAGCTCGACGGAGCAGGCCGGGTTGGAGTCCTTGGCCTTGCGGCCGTTGCACTGCGCGAGGAGCTCCACCGCCGCCGCCTTGCGCGGGTCCAGCGGGTTGTACTCCACCACCACCTTGGACAAGAACTTGAGCATCTCCCCTCACTCGACGGTGGCGCTCGGTGGCGGCGCGCGACGGGCTGAAGCTAGGAGAGGGGCGGCGGCGGGGCAGATCACGACGAGCTCATCCCTTCGGTGGGCAAACTGCTGCTGCAAAATGGGCTTTGCGGCTAAACCTCGCATAGCCTGCAAGGCCCGCATAGCCTGCTAATAAAAGTTTTCTTTCTTTTTTGCAAAATATGACCTAGCAAAACTAATGCCACATGTCACCAGTCCCTCGGAAAAAATCTAGCCCCTCTAAGACTAGTCATAATGGGAGTAACTTAGCTAATAACATAGCCTGCTAGTAGAAGGAAAAAATAGAGCACACCCTAGGGGAGCCTTTGTGCCGCCCGTTGGCGCCCCGTAATTCGGGGGCGCCTACAGGGGCTGCTAGCTGGGCCGGCCCAAAACTGACGTGATGTTTCAATTTTCTTTTCCGTTTCTTTTTCTTTTCTGTTTCTTTTTTTGTTTTCGTTTCTTTTTCTTTATTATTCTTTTGGTTTCTTTTTGTTTTTCGTTTCTATTTTGTTTTTCTGTTTTTGTTTCCTTTTTTGTTTTTATTTCTTTAAAAATGGAACCGCTTAAAAAATAAATAAGTTAAAAATGGTTCCCAATTTTAAATATGGAACCATTTTAAAAATAGAACCGATTTTAAATTCGGAACCAGTTTAAATTCGGAACCATTGTAAATTTGTAACAATTTTACAAAATGAACAATTTTCAAACATCGGAACCATTTTTCGGTTCAGAACCATTTAAAAAAGGAACCATTTTCGAAAAGCGTAACCTTTTTTTTATTCGGAACCATTTTCGAAAAAAAACGTAACCATTTTTGATTCGGAATCATTTAAAAAAATCGAAACCATTTTTTGGTTCGGAACCATTTTTAAATATCGGAACCATTTTTTCGGTTCAGAACCATTTTCAATAATCAGAGCAATTTTTCGATTCGGAACCATTTTTCGGAAAATCGTAACCATTTTTCGGTTCGGGATCATTTTAAAAAATCGAAACCATTTTTTCGGTTCGGAACCATTTTCAATAATCAGAGCAATTTTTCAGTTCGGAACCATTTTTCAAAAAGTCGTAACATTTTCAAAAATCGGAACCATTTTGAAAAT
This sequence comes from Poa pratensis, assembly GCA_947311845.1. Taxonomy (NCBI): domain Eukaryota; kingdom Viridiplantae; phylum Streptophyta; class Magnoliopsida; order Poales; family Poaceae; genus Poa; species Poa pratensis. The sequence continues at coordinate 139,778,952 of CAMZMU010000063.1, read as the reverse complement.
ATTTTCAAAAAATCGGAACCATTTTGAAAATATTTTCAAAAAATCGGAACCATTTTTTCGGTTCGGAACCGTATTCTAAAAAAGAAACCATTTTCTAAAAATAATAATTTTCCAACAGATGAACCATTTTTTACATTACAAACTAAGTTTAAAATGCATTTTTCCAAGATGTAAACGTCCCCTCCATATTTACTGAACTATAATCTTTTTCATCATAGGCACTACGTAAAGAAGAAGATACCCTAGATTTGAAAATTAAATTCGGTTACTATATTAGACAAAGAGAACAACGTCTACAACTAGATTTTTTTTTTTTGAAAGAGGCAAAAACTTTGCCTGCTATATTGATAAAGAAGGAAGTTTGGGACTTACAACATGAGAACAGAGCGGCAGAGGCCGCCTGCCTGGGACGTACCCCGGCAGACTTGCATAACTGAGGGGATCAAGCTAGCTAACTTGTTAGATATGGGTTAATTGGAATTGTCAAGAAAAAATACATGGGTTAACTGAACATGTATATGTAAAAAAAATCCTAAGCAGCAAGGTAATATACATCCAATATCAAAAGTATGAAAATCTTGATAAAGTCGTAGCCGAAATAGTCTATACCGCGCCACCATAACTCTCGCTGGGGCTGCGCTTAGTTTAGCGCTTAGGGCGAAAGCCCAGTTGAGGCGCTCTCAGTCGTCAAGCTTTGGGCTTCTGCATCACTTAGGGGCTAGGGGTTTACTGGCTAGCACCACGGATGGTAGACTAGGCAGTCTGGGTTCGAATCACAACTTCTATCATGTTGGTTTCTTCAGCTGTGGGCTGAAGCTAGGAGAGGGGCTAGAAGGAACTAGACACTAACTCATTTTGGTGTCGGTATATTGATAGAAAAGATGATTTATGTATAAGTCCGCAGCATCCATTCATTGTTTATTCCAAAAAGGAAAAAAATAGCGGCGTACATCCTTTTTGCACGAAGAAGTTGACCAAGATATGTGCACATGTGTGATGCATGTAAAATGCATACATGAACTTTGCACTATATCACTCATATTCCAATCATATTTGCATCATATAAGGGTTAGACCACTGTTATTTAATGATTTTATGAAATAAAATAATTGTTTCCTATTTTTATGGAATTAACCCTGCGCAGGCAGAAAACCCTATTTTTTTCCTTTTATGTTTCAGGGACCCAAACGTCGTCAGAAAAATATGGAAAAATACGGAGGTCATTATTTTAGAAGGAAGAAGACGTAGGAGCGAATGAATCAAGCAAACGGAGCCCGGAAGGCCAAAAGGGGTGGCCCACGCGGCCCCTGTACCTGGCCGCGTGGGGCCCACCATCCTGGCCCTCGGAGCTCCGCAGCCATCGATCTTTTCTCCACCGCCTTCGTTTTGACCTAAAAACGCCTATAAAAGAAGTCCCACGGCGTTCTCGAAAACAAACGCCGCCATATCACAGAAACACGAAAACAAAGATCTGGAGCTGCAGATTGGAGAGGGAAAACTCTGGCGGGGCGCTGCCGGCGTGGTCTCCATCTTCTCCATCGACATCTCCACCATGAAGAGGGAGTAGTCCAACTCTGGACTATGGGTTTGTGGAAGTAACATATGTATATCTCCTCTCTTTGAGCTTCACTAATTAGTACCGTATGAGCTGCTGAACATGATTACGGTCATATATGTAATTCCTATGTGGTGGATCTTTTTGTGAGTTAATATATGTTTGAGATTGCAATGTTTGTTTCAGTTATGAGTATAGATGCATATTATGTACCCCGTTCTTATATACTTGTTATGATCAAGCATGTTTATGAGGGCGTGTGTGGGGTGATGTGTGCATTAGTTGGAGTAACGGGGGTGGTGAGTGCGGTAAGTTGACAACTGAAATATCGCGATCCACTTGGGTGTTTACCTTACTTTGTTGCCTCACTAGGGATAAACAAAAATACCATGCTACCGGAGATGTGGGTGTGACCATCGCCACTACTCTATGACTAGATCTAGCATGTTCTTATTTTCACTTCATGTCATGATACTTAAAGCTATACTCTGATTTATCTTAATTGCTAAGGTGTTATGATTTAGTTCGCATCTTGGTGGAGTATAAGAGAGATTAATAACCAAAAGATCTCTATGTTAGGACGTGATGCCCATATAATTAGTAACTTGATATCAAACTTTGTGTTGCAATCTCATATGTCAACTCTATGTGTCCATTGTCTGCCACACCATTAAAAGAGAGAGTGCATTTGTGAAACCATGAACCCCGGTCCATTTTTAATCATAAGAAACACCTTTCCAACCACTTTTATCACTTTTCCATTTTCTGCCATTATTAAATCCGAAAATACAAAAACACTTTTCCATCTTGCATTAATCATAAAAAACCCAAAAATATCATTTATCATTGTTATCATCATCCTTGCACATTCATCCACCACCATTGCATATTTATTTCTTGTTTGCATTGCATATTTATCTTGATATCATTCTACACCTTGTGCTTGACAACCACAGGTGAGGTTGAGGACCAAAACAATTAACCTTGTTTTGTAGGTGACCAAAAGAAGGATAGGGAGATAGATCTTTCACTACTGATTCCCCGAGAGTTCGATATTAAACCCTCGAGTCACCCTCGCGGGGAAAACGCGTCTTCCACTTACTACACACTCTGCACTTGGAGCCTCGACCTAACCCATTTACTTTTGACGCAGGTAAACTACGCACCGGAGATCAAGACTGCTCATTGGGCATCAAGCTTGTTTTCTGGCGCTGTAGATCAACCTCTTCAAGGGCCATCAAGACTGTTTTTTCTGGCGCCGTTGCCGGGGAATCATAGCTGAAAAGATTTATCCAAGGAAGCTCCTGCACTAGTCCTGTTTTCTAGCGCCGGATTCATCACAACAAAGTCAACTTCATCACCAACTTGTGCTAACACCTAAGCTTGGGGAGGTTGCACCTACGTGAGCATCATCTTATCCATCTTTACCTTCAAAGAAAATTATTTGTTTTGTCATTGTCTTGCATATCATATTTCGGTTTGTTAGTATGTCTACCTGCTATCAATGGAAATAAAATTTTATCAGCTAAGTGGGTTCACGGAGGAACAACAAAATTATTATAAGGAATACCGCTTGTCTGAAAAAGGGAAACACTTATGGGCACAAATATATAAATTAAATTGTTTTGCTAGAAACTTGTGCTCTACTTATGATAGATCCTACTGCCTTAGTAAATCTCTTTGTTGTAGGAGGCATAAACACCTCTCTTTTCAATGTGATTATAATGATAATGAAACCTTGGCTGATTATGTTAAAGGAAACTATGACTTTGATAATCTTGAACAAATTGAAGAATTTGTTGTTTTTATGGGTGCTTATGAAATTGCTGGTTATATTCAAAATAATGATGATCCTTGTAAAACTGAAAATCTTGTTATACTTGGTTATTGTCTTGAATATTACAAAGATAATCCTTATATCACTGAATTTCTTGAGAAAACGTATTCTCCAGAAGAACTCACCACCTTTCAGGAACCTGTGGGGGAGGATGTTGCTGAAACTGTGATCTCATTGGATGAAAAAGAAGAGGAGATTGAAATGAATGTGTTCCAACTTAAGCTTGGGGAAGAGTTGGATCTCCCAACTTCGCTATCAACATGTGATAGTAACACTCAAACTGAAAATTCTATGGTCCTATATGATAACTCATGCTATTATGATGAAAGTAATAATGCTCCTTTACTTTTTAATAATGCTACTAGTGAACTTATGGATGATAATGAGGAGTGTTGCTTAAATATGCTATATGATAATGCTTTAGATGATGGTCATATGCTTATTGATAATCCTCCATGTTTAGAACTTGTTACTACTTTATGTGAGGATAAAAATGATATACTTCCTGTTTGTGAAAATACTCTTACTAATGAGAGTCCTACCGTGTTCCTGAATTCTCCCAATTACACCATAGAGGAGAAATTTGCTTATGTTGATAAATACTTATGTGGTTTGCAATTATCTCTAGTTCTAAATATTTGTTGCAGCCATGATATTAAACTTAATATTGATCTTAATAACTATTTTGAAAGAGGGAAGCATGCTAATGAATTCCAAAATAAATTTAATGATCCTCTTTATTTGCCTAAATTGTCTAAGTTGAATGATTCTTGTGGTTATATGGTTGAATTTGCTTCTACTACTTGCAACTATTATGAAAGAGGAGGTGATAAGAACCCTCTGTATGCTACTAATGATTACGGGCTGCAAGTAACTATTGTTAATATGCATTGGAAAACTTCTATTTATTATGATTCATTCATATACAAAATGCCAATGCATAGAAAGAAAGTTAGACTTCGTTGTTATTACTTTTGTGTTTTGTTTTTCTCTCTACTAGGTTTCAACTTGACTATTATTTTCATTGGCTTGAGAGCACCATGGGATCCTGGTATTATGCATGGAACACTTCCCAAGAAAGAGGGGAACATCAAAGTTCAAGCTCCCTCATGAGCTTCATCTTCAATAAACAACAAGTAAGAAGCCTAGCTATATGGCTATAAAGAAAGCGCTTTGCGGGAGGCAACCCGGTTATTTTTATGTGTGATTTTCTTTGTGTCCTCTTGCTGTATCAAGAGAGTTTTTTTTAGTTTAGTTTCTGGAGTTTTTAATAAAGTGCCAAGTTTTACCCATTTTGGTCTTGAAAAGTTGCTTATAGCGTTCGGAGATTTTATTCCTGCACGAATCTGTGCACGGTATGATTTTTAATTCTTATTCTGTAACTCCGAATGAGCTCATATTTGAACTGTAGTTGCAACTTTTCATCCTCTGTATGCATGAATTTTTGCAGAATTTTTAGGCAAAGTTTGGTAGGGTAGAAAAATACGTTTTGCTGCTGCTGTTTTTCTGGACAGATTCTGTCCCATTTTGTTTTATGCATGTTTTGAACTTTTATCTTGAATCTTTTTGATTCAAATGAGTTTATGAGTAGGCATACAACATTATATACTTTCTGGACATTCATATGATGTTTTGTTTAAGGATTATATGCAGCAAGAAACCTATTTGTTTATCACTACTAATGCACCCCACAGAAAAGAAAATGGGAGAAACGGTGTTTTGAAGTTTTTTCACAGGGATTGGAGGAGATGCACCAAGAGTTATCCAAGGATGGTGAAGACCATAAGCTTGGGGATGTGAAGACAACCCCACTGGACCTACACACTCTCGGTTTGCACACGTCTAACTTCTGTTTTTCGATCGAAACACTTTATCGCATAAACTTGGAGCGTCTTTTTGTTTGTTTTTGGTTTGTTTGTTATTTTGTGAGACCACCACATTATCATTTATATGAGAAAGAGCTACTGGAAATATGGGTTGAAATATGTTGGATGCTTTTATCATATTGGGAAAAGGGATGTTTGAGTTGATTTTTAATGATACATATAGTTGCATGATTCATGAGCTTGTTTATGAGTAATAATTTGCAAATGCTTTATCAAGAGCTATCACTTATTCATGTTTTGATGCTGAAAGTTATTTTACTTGTTTAACATGGATTAGTTAGTTCTATGGACACTCATGCATGCATCTAGATGGTCAACTTTCTCCCTCTTGCTAGCCCAAACATTCCAACAAGTAAAAACTTGTTTCCAACACCTTCAACCAAAGTTATTCCAGTGAGTCCACCATATCTACCTATTAGCTTTATGCTATTCCGAGTATGTATATCATGATATTTGTGTTATCTATACCTCTGAATGAAAATGTTTATGTTATTGATTGTTATGGGAAAAGTTGGTTATATAGCTCTCACGAACTTGATGCACAACTTATTTTATTGCATAAATAAAACATGACCCATTGTGATTAATAATATGATGCTAGTGGCTTGATAAATGTCCGAGGTTGGGAGTTAGCCCATATGTGCTGTCACATGCAAAGCTTTCAACATGCTCCTTCATCATTTAGTTGATATCATGTACTTTTGTTTATGGATGCCTATCATGGTGAAATGAGGTGGAAATGAAGTAGTTTAAATGAGTTTGTATAAATGGTTAGAGAGACGCCTGGGCCGCTAATCTAAGCCATGCATCATTCATGGTGGAAATTTACTTACATGCTATGGTGAACCGTCTGTGATGCACCTTATAATAAAAAGCTATTCCAATGGTAAATAAAAAGGGTGTTGAGGTTGTTCATCTTGTTTGTTTGTCTTGTCATTTTGATATGGGCTTGTTCCATATCCTGGGACAAGAGGTACCCCAGTTGACGCTCTTGATGATACTATTATTACTTACAATGATAGAACTTGAACTTGCTTTGTTTCCTAAGTTGAGTAATCATGGTGTAGGTACTTGTATTCAAGGGGCATGAGACACCTAACCTTTACTTTATCAAGCACACTACTCATATTTGCTTTCACATTAAACTTTAATCATTCAAGATGCTATGATAGGGGTAATGAGAGCTTGACACCAAGAATTCCACATTGCAATCATTAACTTAAGTAGAAGAGTTTGGAAGTTAGATGAAACTTATGCATGCTTTACCTCTACTCACATATACATCTTTCCAAAGTGTCCACCTTTTATATTCAGATTTTCATCTACACTCTATGACCAATGTAGGATGTTCTTACTTATCATTATGCATACATGTGGTCCATATTACTATCTTCTATGTTACACTTTGTGAACTATCATTGAACATCCTTGCATTGAATACTTGATATCACTTCATAAACTATTTTGCATATTGCTACTCCTTTGAAGAATGAATCATTTGACTCTATGTAGCAGTAGCAATCATCTTTGATATCCATTGTTAGTGCTATATTGCAAAGCCCATGTTAGTTTTATCACCTTCATACTCGAGGACGAGTATTGGTTAAGCTTGGGGATGTTGATGCATGTAAAATGCATACATGAACTTTGCACTATATCACTCATATTCCAATCATATTTGCATCATATAAGGGTTATACCACTGTTATTTAATGATTTTAGGAAATAAAATAATTGTTTCCTATTTTTATGGAATTAACCCTGCGCAGGCAGAAAACCCTATTTTTTCCTTTTATGTTTCAGGGACCCAAACGTCGTCAAAAAATATGGAAAAATACGAGGTCATTATTTTGGAAGGAAGAAGACGTAGGAGCGAAGGAATCAAGCAAACGGAGCCCGGAAGGCCAAAAGGGGGTGGCCCACGCGGCCCTGTACCTGGCCGCGTGGGGCCCACCCTGGCCCTCGAGCTCCGCAGCCGTCGATCTTTTTCCACCGCTTCGTCTTGACCTAAAAACGCCTATAAAAAAGTCCCACGGCGTTCTCGAAAACAAGCGCCGCCATATCACAGAAACACGAAAACGAAGATCTGGAGCTGCAGATTGGAGGGGGAAAACTCCGGCGGGGCGCTGCCGGCGTGGTCTCCATCTTCTCCATCGACATCTCCACCATCTCCACCATGAAGAGGGAGTAGTCCACCTCTGGACTATGGGTTTGTGGAAGTAACTTATGTATCTCTCCTCTCTTTGAGCTTCACTAATTAGTACCGTATGAGCTGCTGAACATGATTACGGTCATATATGTAATTCCTATGTGGTGGATCTTTTTGTGAGTTAATATATGTTTGAGATTGCAATGTTTGTTTCAGTTATGAGTATAGATGCATATTATGTACCCCGTTCTTATATACTTGTTATGATCAAGCATGTTTATGAGGCGTGTGTGGGGTGATGTGTGCATTAGTTGGAGTAACGGGGGTGGTGAGTGCGGTAAGTTGACAACTGAAATATCGCGATCCACTTGGGTGTTTACCTTACTTTGTTGCCTCACTAGGGATAAACAAAAATACCATGCTACGGAGATGTGGGTGTGACCATCGCCACTACTCTATGACTAGATCTAGCATGTTCTTATTTTCACTTCATGTCATGATACTTAAAGCTATACTCTGATTTATCTTAATTACTAAGGTGTTATGATTTAGTTCGCATCTTGGTGGAGTATAAGAGAGATTAATAACCAAAAGATCTCTATGTTAGGACGTGATGCCCATATAATTAGTAACTTGATATCAAACTTTGTGTTGCAATCTCATATGTCAACTCTATGTGTCCATTGTCTGCCACACCATTAAAAGAGAGAGTGCATTTGTGAAACCATGAACCCCGGTCCATTTTTAATCATAAGAAACACCTTTCCAACCACTTTTACCACTTTTCCATTTTCTGCCATTATTAAATCCGAAAATACAAAAACACTTTTCCATCTTGCATTCATCATAAAAAACCCAAAAATATCATTTATCATTGTTATCATCATCCTTGCACATTCATCCACCACCATTGCATATTTATTTCTTGTTTGCATTGCATATTTATCTTGATATCATTCTACACCTTGTGCTTGACAACCACAGGTGAGGTTGAGGACCAAAACAATTAACCTTGTTTTGTAGGTGACCAAAAGAAGGATAGGAGATAGATCTTTCACTACTGATTCCCCGAGAGTTCGATATTAAACCCTCGAGTCACCCTCGTGGGGAAACCACGTTTCCACTTACTACACACTCTGCACTTGGAGTCTCAACCTAACCCATTTACTTTTGACGCAGGTAAACTACGCACCGGAGATCAAGACTGCTCATTGGGCATCAAGCTTGTTTTCTGGCGCTGTAGATCAACCTCTTCAAGGGCCATCAATGTGTAACGCTTTTCGCAAGAATACATTGCAGACAACAAGAAATAGAGTAAGAAAGGGCAACATAATACCATAACCAACCGATATTATTGTCATTTGTCCAACAGGTAATAGAAAAGAACGAATGTTCTGATCACTTGTCGACTGAACGGCAAGCAAGCACAATCTCAAAATCACAACGAAAATTAAGGTTTATTCTGAAATCAGAAGAAACATATGATACTGAATTATCCAGGTATTGACTCAATCAGAGAAGTTCTCTGAAACTCTCGTATTACTTCAGGCTGTAACACTTTTCGAGAACTTTGAGGCTGCAGCAAGCAGTAAACCCTGATGCGGTCACTTGTTCCAAGCAATATCATCCACATAACAACTTCATGCCAATGAGTCCCAAGTTTCATCAATATCACCTGCACATAACAAGGGCTAAGATAAAAATACCATCCAAATCCACACAGTTCTCTTCTCAAGCAAGAAGTGAGTAGAAAACAGACTATTGGCGCCTTTAATAAATCAACTGGAGAGTTACCTTCATGATATAGTGATCTCTGCTTATATTTCAGTTGCAATCTCATAATGTTCTTTTCCATGCAGTGCCGAGCCAGCCTTGTCCTGGTGCCAAAGTAGTCCTGTGAAAACAACCAATTACAGCAACGATTTTACCACATCAAGAACCTACGTGTATCATGTATGGACTTCAAAAAACATTGTAAACACGTACCGTGAGCTCGGGCAGAGGCGTATGTGTGTGCCAGGAGATAAGCAGGGAGTACGCCCAACCTGTTGTGCTGTCCGGTTCTGAAGGAGCTGTTGCAGGAGTAGAGGTGTCCTTCGCGAAAGCTTTCTGCAAAAGCAAGCAAACTTTGTAATGGCAGTGCTATGAGTATATGAAATGGCCAAAGTGAAGTAAAGGCTGGTGTTCTTTCTTACATTAATACTCAAGGTAGTAGTAGCATCCCGCAGCTTTCTGCTCAGTATCCTTCATAGAACCAATCTTGTTAATCCGTGGCCTGTAGGTTGTCGGATCCGTCCTAAATGTGACATCTAGATGCTGTGGGGGTAGAAAGGGGTTATATTCATCAATTGATCATTTCATCCTACAAAAGATACAGTACCAGTAGTCTAAGGGAGGGAGGAGGAAGGATATATCGAACTTACTGACAGAAAACGGTTCATTCCAGAAGCCAGGGATTCTGGTGCACTTGCAGTACAGTCAACTGAAGGTTTACCCTCAAATACTAGAACCTTGTCGGCAAGGTAGGCTGCCATAATGAAATCATGCTCGACAACCGAGCAGCTCGACGGAGCAAGCCGGGTTGGAGTCCTTGGCCTTGCGGCCGTTGCACTGCGCGAGGAGCTCCACCGCCGCCGCCTTGCGCGGGTCCAGCGGGTTGTACTTCACCACCACCTTGGACAGGAACTTGAGCATCTCCCCTCACTTGACGGTGGCGCTCGGCGGCGGCGCGCGACGGGCTGAAGCTAGGAGAGGGGGCGGCGGCGGGGCAGATCACGACGAGCTCATCCCTTCGGTGGCAAGCTGTTGCTGCAAAGTGGGCTTTGCGGCTACACCTCGCATAGCCTGCAAGGCCCGCATAGCCTGCTAATAGAAGGAAAAAATAGAGCACACCCTAGGGAGCCTTTGTGCCGCCCGTTGGCGCCCCGTAACTCGGGGCGCCTACAGGGGCTGCTAGCTCGGCCGGCCCAAAACTGACGTGATGTTTCAATTTTCTTTTACGTTTCTTTTTCTTTTTTATTTCTTTTTTTGTTTTCGTTTCTTTTTCTTTATTATTCTTTTGGTTTCTTTTTGTTTTTCGTTTCTATTTTGTTTTTCTGTTTTTGTTTCCTTTTTGTTTTTATTTCTTTAAAAATGGAACCGTTTAAAAAATAAATAAGTTAAAAATGGTTCCCAATTTTAAATATGTAACCATTTTAAAAATGGAACCGATTTTAAATTCGGTACCAGTTTAAATTCGGAACCATTGTAAATTTGGAACAATTTTACAAAATGAACAATTTTAAAACATCGGAACCATTTTTCGGTTCGGAACCATTTTAAAAAAGGAACCATTTTCGAAAAACGTAACCTTTTTTTTTATTCGGAACCATTTTCGAAAAAAACGGAACCATTTTTCGATTCGGAATCATTTAAAAAAATCGAAACCATTTTTTGGTTCGGAACCATTTTTTCGGTTCAGAACCATTTTCAATAATCAGAGCAATTTTTCGGTTCGGAACCATTTTTCGAAATATCGTAACCATTTTTTCGGTTCGGGATCATTTTAAAAAATCGAAACCATTTTTTCAGTTCGGAACCATTTTCAATAATCAGAGCAATTTTTCAGTTAGGAACCATTTTTTTAAAAGTCGTAACATCTTCAAAAATCAGAACCATTTTGAAAATATTTTCAAAAAATCGGAACCATTTTGAAAATATTTTCAAAAAATCGGAACCATTTTTTCGGTTCGGAACCGTATTCTAAAAAAGAAACCATTTTCTAAAAATAATAATTTTCCAACAGATGAACCATTTTTTTCAAAAAGCGAAAAGTAAAACATGAAACTAAAAAGGAAAAAGTGAAAAAGAAAAATGAAAACAAAAAAATCATCTGGGAAAAAACAAAAAAAAAGGAAAAGAAACATAAAAAGAAAACGGAAAATAAAAGCGAAACGGGAAAGAAATCAGAAAACAGAAAAATAAAGAATAAAACTGAAAACTAAAAAGAAAGAGAAAAACCGAGAACCCAAAACTGGAACCAGATAAAATGAAGACTTATGATGCATTTTTAGCTCATAAAAAAGTGCTAATGGGCATATTTACCGGAACCAGAATTAACTCTTCGTGAGCAAAATCCTGTAGGCGCCCCGGAATTCAGCATGGACATATTTACCGGAAAAGAAATAAAGGAAGCTGCCCCGTTTAAGAACAGGGCCGGCTCTCACCTTACCCGACCTTGTGGGATGTATAAGGGCCCATGTCTGATGGGATGATCACTACATTGTCTATTTACACTGGTTGTTATTGGACTAAAAAAATAACTTAATTTATAAAGGACCCAGGGAGAGGAAAAGGCTATCGTTGTTCGCCGGTGATCAGATCAGATCAGATTAATTTTTCAACCTTGCACTAGGGCCCGTAAAATATAGAGCCGACCCCGTTGAAGAACAACACTTTTTTAAATTTAGAATAAAATACTACCTCCGATCCCAAATGATTGACCCAAGTGTAGCTATGGAATTGTAATAACCAGGTTCATTTCCCACAGCAATTTTAATGGACCGAGGGAGTAAATAAAATGGACACAAACCTCTACACATTCTATATGCATACACAAAGTTTCAAGAAAAAAGACTTTTTGGCCTATGTAACAAAGACAAATAAATCCTGTTTAAAAATTGGAATTTTACATTACAAACTAAGTTTAAAATGCATTTTTCCAAGATGTAAACGTCCCCTCCATATTTACTGAACTATAATCTTTTTCATCATAGGCACTACGTAAAGAAGAAGATACCCTAGATTTTGAAAATTAAATTCGGTTCCTATATTAGACAAAGAGAACAACGTCTACAACTAGATTATTTTTTTGAAAGAGGCAAAAACTTTGCCTGCTATATTGATAAAGAAGGAAGTTTGGGACTTACAACATGAGAACAGAGCGGCAGAGGCCGCCTGCCTGGGACGTACCCCGGCAGACTTGCATAACTGAGGGATCAAGCTAGCTAACTTGTTAGATATGGGTTAATTGGAATTGTCAAGAAAAAAAGACATGGGTTAACTGAACATGTATATGTAAAAAAAATCCTAAGCAGCAAGGTAATATACATCCAGTATCATAAGTATGAAAATCTTGATAAAGTCGTAGCCGAAATAGTCTATACCGCGCCACCATAACTCTCACTGGGGCTGCGCTTAGTTTAGCGCTTAGGGCGAAAGCCCAGTTGAGGCGCTCTCAGTCGTCAAGCTTTGGGCTTCTGCATCACTTAGGGGCTAGGGGTTTACTGGCTAGCACCACGGATGGTAGACTAGGCAGTCTGGGTTCGAATCACAACTTCTATCATGTTGGTTTCTTCAGCTGTGGGCTGAAGCTAGGAGAGGGGCTAGAAGGAACTAGACACTAACTCATTTTGGTGTCGGTATATTGATAGAAAAGATGATTTATGTATAAGTCCGTGATGCATCCAAAATGCATCTACTTTTCCAAGCACTTTGCTTCATAATTTGCTCCGGAATCTTCCCATATTTGAATAAAACTGCTGAATCTGACGCTGTTTTAGCAAAGTCTCTTTTCTAGCTATTTTTGCAGGAAATAAAATCGGGGAAAAATACCATGTCATTTTCTATGGAAAAGGAGGACAACGTGCAAAGGATGGACACGAGGGAGTGCCGGAGGGCCAAAAGGGGGTGCCCCACGCAGCCCCTGTACCTGGCCACGTGGGCCCACCCCAAATGGGCCTCGGGCACCGCCTCGCCTTCGGTCTTCGACGTACCCCCTCATATATACGGAAAAAACGCTTGACCTAGTAGGGGAGGAGCTTTCGCGAAACACACCGCCGCCGCCACCACGATCTTCGTTTCGGGGACAGATTGATCCAGGATTTCTCCTCCGGTGGAGGGATCCGGAGGCCGTCTTCACCGCCATCTTCACCGCCTTCATCTCCATCGACCATGAGCTTCCTCTCCATGACCATGTGTGAGTAGTCCGCTGTAGGCACATGAGGTGGATGGGGATTGGATGAGATTGATCATGTAATGCTACCCGTTGTTCGAGATTTTAGGGGTTTATCTTGAGGATACTTTTGTATTGTGTTGATGCACTTATGCTATGTTTAATGCTTGCTACTAGGGCCCGAGTGGCATGATTTCAGTACTGAACTTATATTGCCTCATCATATATTTGAGTTTGGTATTTATCTGCAAAGTGTATCACCTGCTTTTATGTTGAACCTGCGAACCCTAAAAGTGACATATAGGGAAAACAAGGGGGAGATGTTTTAGTTTGAGGATTCTATGTATTCATGAAGTTTTAATGCATTGTTCCGGTCTATTCGAAAGGGTAGATCTTAATTACCCGTAGTTCCAAATTGGCCCCGGTGAAATGGGCGGGTAGGACAATAGATGTTGTGCAAATTCTCTCGGTTAGTACGCACAACTAATTATGGAACACATACCTACATATATCGGAGTTAGAGATATGTCCCATGGCTAGCTATATACTATTATATGATCAATCTTATTCATGCAACACCCCGCTGTCACCTCATGCCTACGTTTTAATCCTCTGAGTTACACCTTCACTTTTCCGGTGAAAACTGGGAAACACTTGTTTACTGCTGCTGTTCTACTTGTTACTTGAATCATACTACTGCCATAACTACTGCTGCTGCAAGTTCATTGATATACAGGTGTGGTTGAGAGTGACACCTCAATTGCCAAAGTCTTATTGATATTCTTGTGTTCCCATCATGTCGAACTATAAATTTGGGTAATACTTCCCAACGAAGATTTCAGCGATCCCCTACACTTGTGGGATCAGTCTGCAGCATCCATCTAACGTCCCAAATTTTGGAAACCAAGAAAAACTTAGTTGTCCGAGACCCAAAATTTAGGGCCGTCAAAAACGTTTTGAAAAGCAACACTAATGTTTGTGTTTCTCTTCCTATTACTCTGTTTGCCCATGTGTGACTTGTTGATTAAGTTGTTTGACCAATAAATATTAACCTAAGTAAAAAATATATCAAACCTCGGTGATCAATGTTATGACAAGTAAAATAGTCCATATATCTTCTCCTATCTTTTACCATGATGGTTTTGAGTTTAGCAACTCTTAGTTCAAAACTCTTAATTTAATATTTCTTTGGAAACTATTACTAAGGAGTGGTTTAACCCTCTTTCTCCAAAATCTTGTCATGAACATGTTGGTCACCACCTCACAAGTATATTTGTTTTATCTTAAGTGTTTGGTGGTTTGTTTAATTGTTTGCTTGTTTGAACTGTTTAACTCATGCTTGAAAATTGTTTGTCTTGAATGTAAGGGTGTGGATAATATGTGTCCACTAAAGTGTATGGTTTGATTTGGTCTATTTTATGCTTAAATATTGTCTTTTATGATTGTGGTGTGTTTACCCCTTTTCATTATGATTTGGTTCTTAATAAACTCAAAAAATTGTATTTTCAAAATAGTGGATGACTATCTCCATGTCTTTTATTTTTTAGCATTTCAAGAGCTTGATAACTAGAGTTTATTTTGTTCTATTTGGACATGTAACTCACTTAACCTCATCCTCATCACCTTTAATTCACTTGTTTAGCATCCTTGAAGATTTTCAAAATGTTTGACCTTTAGTTTATGCTTGTTTTGAGTGCTATTTTATAAGGTGACCAAATGTTGTGTTATAGGATAGCAATTTGCCTTTTTTGTATCTAGTTGTTGTTGAACCCTTTTGACCTAATCTCTTAAGCCAAACACTGCACCTATGCCCCTTCTAATCAGCCCATCTTGTCTCTTAATTTTCTGGTCCAAGGATTGACTAATCCATCTTGGTTTTGTGGCTAAGTCTAATCAGCCCAATCATCACCTATAGCTAAAACTAACACCCCCTCTCCACCAACCCTTGTTTTGGGCATGCCCTAACCATCACTCCACCACTGGACGTTTTGACCATCGACCCTGCCCAGTCCTAGCTCTCTTTCTTTTTCTTTTCTCGTTTGGACATTGTGTTAAACACCTGGCGTGCAACATCCTCTCCTCCATAACTCCACTCCCCTCCATGAGCACAGAGCCATTTGCTAGCTTCCAAAACGTGCAGCACCTCGTGCAGACGCTCCTCCACCGCCGAGCTTCGACCAATCCCGCCCCCGAGCCCTCTCTCCCTCTGCCCCATGCCCATGAACCCTAACCGACCACCCTCCTTAGTTAAAGCAACCGAGACCCCCACAGCCCTGCTCACATTGCCCACTCCATCCCTCTCTAACCCCTCTGGCACCTGGAGCAAGCTCTCCCGAGCTCTCTCCCTCCTCAGCTCGTTTTTAGCAAGGAAATCGCCGCTCGGGTTCGGCGACACCGAGCAAGCTCCCCACCGTTCTCGTCCCTCTCAGCTCCCTCTCTCTGCTGTAACTCGCTCCTCTCTCCTTGTTCTACCTCCGAGACATCCCCTTTGGCTTTCAGGAACTCCGTGGCCGTCGTACCGTGCCCGTGCCCGTCGCGGACGTCCTCGAGTTCGCCGTCTTTCTGGGCCATTCCATCAAGAACTGCAGCCATCCCCGACGTACCCAAGCTCTAGGCGTCTCCTGACAACCCTAGGCCACCCCGTACTTGCCCCGAGGTGAGCAGCCCGTGATCCACTCCATTGTTGGACCCCTGAAGCTGTGATTTGAGTCCTGGGGAAGAAGAGAAACAGCAGCCATTGGATCCCACATCAACAACCCAGATTTACCATGTTTTTTTTAAATTCCCGCGCGCCTGGCCGCGAATCTGGGCTGAATTCGCGCTCACGGGCGGACCTGGGCCGGATCTGGCCCGTGTAGTTTTTTCTGTAGTTTTATTCTTTTTCGAGTAGATCTGTTTCTTTGCTGTAGCTTTAATTCATTTGTGGTAGATCTGTGCATGCAAATGATGTGAAATAAATTTTGTTAGCTTTATGTGTGTTTTCTTAATCACGTGGAATTGGCCTTTTGCAAAAATATATTTTTATGTGTGTGCTAGATCTAATATTGCAAAAAGTATTTTTTTTCACCATTTATTCAGTTGTGGGAGTTTTGTAGGTCCAAAACTTGCAAACTTTAGTTCTCTGGAAAGCTAGAGAGAATACCTACCCAGATCATAAAGCCATACATGAAGGAGTTTTGTGAAACCAAAGTTCTTTTAAATGTAAGATTGACACCAGTAGCATTTTGGTGATTTTTAGTTCTTTATTAGAATTACTTTTTGGAGTAAATCCAATTGCTGCTGTTAGGTTTGGATAGTAGCCATCTTATCCTAGCTTGGTAAAATTTTCCAACTTGTATTTTGCCCAGAGTGGTTTATTTTCAAAAACAGTGGGTTTTTACACTTGAAGTTTGATACTTTTATTTTCTGTTATTTGTATGTGTCTAGTTTTAATTGTTTGTGCTAGATCTGTTCGTGCTTTGAACTTAAGAGTATTTTTGTGGAGTGCCTATGAGTTTTCTTTAACCTGCAGCTCTGGTTTTGCCTAAAAATAATTTATATTTTGTGCTGGGCATTAAGTCTAGTAAAAAGTTTGTTTTCTACTCTAAATAGGATATCTTGATCTAGGAGTGTCCATTTGGAGTAAATCCAATTTTTACATAAAGATAAGATTCATATCTTTCTGTAGGATCTAGTCTTGCATGCAGGAGTTTCCTAAAACTAGAGTTAGAGTCTTTTTAGTTTCAGGACCAGAAACACTTGGAGCATTTTTAGCTCTCAAATGGAAACTGCTTTGGGTGCAGATCCAATTTTCCTAGTTTAGTATGACTTCTAGAAGTACTGTGTTAAAAGGGTTTAATTTTAGGAGCATTATTTTAGGACTTGTGGATTTTTCCCCAAAACAGCAACTTTGCTGCTATTAAAAGTTCCATTTTTTTATTGATGGTTTTTAATTGTTTATGTTTAGGATTGTTTTAGGTTTATTAGCCAGAGGTTGTTTGGGGTTTGATATGCTTGCTGTTTAGTTTGGTTTACTTTAGATTGTTGTCAACCCGTTCCTTTGCGAAAGGTTTGTGGGTTCTATTAAATAACTCACCTACACCTTTTTAGCTCTTAGCCTTAAACTTGTGTGAACAATGGTGTTACCATTGCTGGTTGCTTAGTTGCTTAAAGGTAGGTGTTCCTTGAGCTAGTGTTATGCTTCCATGTGAGTGTGCCAAAGTGAGAGTGGTAATGTTTGTGATTAAGATACTTTTGTCTGAAGTATTTCCTGAACTAGTATAGCAACCTCTGTTAAAATGATCTAATCACCATAAGAGGTGTTTCTCTTTAGGGTTTAGTTAAAACTACCTATTCTAACTATTAGGGTTGTGGTGTATACTCTCTTAGTTGTGTTGGTTGTTTGTCTTAGCTTTATGGACTTGTTGCTTGCTGTTGTTTAACTAAGTGAACTGCTTGATTTTGTTTGTTAGCTTAGTGTCTGGTGCAATGCTTGCTGTTTGTTATGTCCTTGTGGCATTGTCTTGTATTTTGAGTGTTGTTCTTTTTCCTGTTTACGACGTTAGATACGGTCGGGAAGGAACTAGAAGTGAGGAGTGAACCTGAGGAACATCAAGATCAAGACCAAGGACATATTGCTGAGCCAGGCAAGCCACCTCAACACCCTACTGAAATCCTATTATTTTCTCAAAGCATGTTTTGTTTCCAAAATAAGATAATGCATGTTTTATCTTTTCTATGGCATTTTGCCACCCAAAAACTATTTTTACAAAATATTGTTTGGCCAAAGATATCTACTAGTATATAATAGGTTTTATAAAAATAAGTCTTTACTTGAGAAGCCTTCTACCGAAGGTGCTATCAAGAAAATTATATTTTTCAGTAGTATATCCTTATACCCTCACCTCAAAGCTTTAGGATGGGAGCCTGATTTTGATAAAATGTTTTCGGATGAAAAACCCGAATCGCTGGGAGCGATCGGCGAGGAAGTGTGTTATAAAACCCATGTTGCTGAGAGCAAATGGAGAAGTTTACGAAAACTCGAAGTGCTGGGAGCATTCGGTGAGTTTGCGAAAACCCGAGCTGCTGGGAGCAGTCGGAGGTGGACATGTTGTTTTTGAAAAAAACAAAGTACTGCCCTAGCGGCCGCCCGAACAATTAACCCGTGCAACCACACTACCTGAGATGGGTAGGGCTTAGCCGGAAACTTGTTTATCTTAGTACGGAGCGCCTCAAAATGCTTAGGAGAGCGGGGCTCTCTGAACCAAGTTATCTAAATGCGGGATCCAGTTCGAGTCTGGATCGCTGCTGGTTGCAAACAGTGGGCCTCCTGTCATGGCGCAGTGTTGCTTGGAGAGACCGGATCGATACGATGGCCATCTCCACTGGGTGCCGGGGAGATCCAGTCCCACTGAAGAGGAGGCTCTGTACTAGGGTCGACATAGCGAAAAGCTTTGATCAGGTTATCCGAACCCCCGCATACTGTCGTATGACGGACCGTGGCTGAACACGGCGGAATGACCGTTTGGTGTGGTGAAAGTGCACCACCTCTGCAGAGTGTAAAACTATTCGAATAGCCGAGTCCTCGGTCATGTACGGTTGGAAAGGCCACCGATCTAGGCGTATGGGCAAATTTTCTATTTCAAAAGAAAAATGGTTTCTTGGTGGAAACAAGGAGGCAATTCAAGAAGGTACCTGGGAGGTACGGATTTGGGAGAGGATGGTTGGTCTCGGGGAGACAACTCAGTCCGATCTCGTGGAAAGGAAAAAGGGGTATCCCCATCCTAGCGTCTCTGAAAAGTTTTACAAAAGTGTTTATTAAAAAAATGGAGATAGCACCCGCTATTTCTACAAGAGAGAGTTCTCTCTCTAAATGTTTTTCTTCAACAAAGATATAGAGATGTCGTATTCTCTATGTCTAAAAGCATCGTTTGCGAAAACTAAGCCCTATAGTCGTATATAGCAGCTATCCCAGTTTTCAAAAAACGTTTTTATAGCATTTACCATGAAAACTTAAGCCTTGACGTGGTTTTGCGAGTACGTAAATGTACTCATATGGCTGTGTCCCTGGATATTCAAACGTCCAGATTACAACGAGGAGATGTACGACGACGAGGAGGAGTACGCCGACGACTACGCCAACTGAGTGTCACCGGTCAACTGCTCTGTGGGAATGCGTCTGGTTGTGACGAGGGCCGACGCTAGCCGAAAGCTTCTGCTACATCGTAGTTAATTCTGTCATGTGTGACGATCATTGCAGGTTTGGTCATGTGACCATTTATGTATGTAAGTCTTGTACTATTCGAGTTGGATGATGTAACTTTGTATACCATGTTGGTTATGTGATCGCGATACACTGATCATGGGATCGTGATCTGTTTACATAACGTGGGCATCTCGGACTGGTGGTTCGAGGGGTCCTCACAATCCATTCATTGTTTATTCCAAAAAGGAAAAAAGAGCGGCATACATCCTTTTTGCACGAAGAAGTTGACCAAGATATGTGCACATGTGTAACGCTTTTCGCAAGAATACATTGCAAACAGCAAGAAATAGAGTAAGAAAGGGCAACATAATACCATAACCAACCGATATTATTGTCATTTGTCCAACAGGTAATAGCAAAGAACGAATGTTCTGATCACTTGCCGACTGAACGGCAAGCAAGCACAATCTCAAAATCACAACGAAAATTAAGGTTTTTTCTGAAATCAGAACAAACATATGATACTGAATTATCCAGGTATTGACTCAATCAGAGAAGTTCTCTGAAACTCTCGTATTACTTCAGGCTGTAACACTTTTCGAGAACTTTGAGGCTGCAGCAAGCAGTAAACCCTGATGCGGTCACTTGTTCCAAGCAATATCATCCACATAACAACTTCATGCCAATGAGTCCCAAGTTTCATCAATATCACCTGCACATAACAAGGGCTAAGCTAAAAATACCATCCAAATCCACACAGTTCTCTTCTCAAGCAAGAAGTGAGTAGAAAACAGACTATTGGCGCCTTTAATAAATCAACTGGAGAGTTACCTTCATGATATAGTGCTCTCTGCTTATATTTCAGTTGCAATCTCATAATGTTCTTTTCCATGCAGTGCCGAGCCAGCCATGTCCTGGTGCCAAAGTAGTCCTGTGAAAACAACCAATTACAGCAACGATTTTACCACATCAAGAACCTACGTGTATCATGTATGGACTTCAAAAAACATTGTAAACACGTACCGTGAGCTCGGGCAGAGGCGTATGTGTGTGCCAGGAGATAATTAAGCAGGGAGTACGCCCAACCTGTTGTGCTGCCCGGTTCTGAAGGAGCTGTTGCAGGAGTAGAGGTGTCCTTCGCGAAAGCTTTCTGCAAAGTGAGTATATGAAATGGCCAAAGTGAAGTAAAGGCTGGTGTTCTTTCTTACATTAATACTCAAGGTAGTAGTAGCATCCCGCAGCTTTCTGCTCAGTATCCTTCATAGAACCAATCTTGTTAATCCGTGGCCTGTAGGTTGTCGGATCCGTCCTAAATGTGACATCTAGATGCTGTGGGGGTAGAAAGGGGTTATATTCATCAATTGATCATTTCATCCTACAAAAGATACAGTACCAGTAGTCTAAGGGAGGGAGGAGGAAGGATATATCGAACTTACTGACAGAAAACGGTTCATTCCAGAAGCCAGGGATTCTGGTGCACTTGCAGTACAGTCAACTGAAGGTTTACCCTCAAATACTAGAACCTTGTCGGCAAGGTAGGCTGCCATAATGAAATCATGCTCGACAACCGTAGCTCGACGGAGCAAGCCGGGTTGGAGTCCTTGGCCTTGCGGCCGTTGCACTGCGCGAGGAGCTCCACCGCCGCCGCCTTGCGCGGGTCCAGCGGGTTGTACTCCACCACCACCTTGGACAGGAACTTGAGCATCTCCCCTCACTCGACGGTGGCGCTCGGCGGCGGCGCGCGACGGGCTGAAGCTAGGAGGGGGGGGGGGGGGGGGCGGCGGCGGGGCAGATCACGACGAGCTCATCTGTCGTGGTGGTATCACGGCAGATGCCATAGGTATGGCTAAGTTGGGGCTCGCTTGGACGCTGGGTGATCCGGGGAGGGTTTGCGCGCTAAGGGGCACGCGATGAAGCACACAGATCCAAGAACACACCGATCTACCCAGGTTTGGGGCCCTCGTATGGAGGTAAAACCCCTACTCCTGCCTGCCTCTCTCTGTATATCTCAGTGTATCACAAGTACAAGATGCCCCTCGAGCTGTATGATCCAACAATGGTGAAGTGGTGAAGGTCTCAAGGAAGAAGATGAAGCTAGGGGGGGGGGGGGGGGGGGGGGAATGGAACTCAGGGCATCGTCCCTCACGCAGGAGGGGGAGATGCCCTCTATATAGGCCAACCGAGTTACGGTTATGCCCTCGAGGTACACTGCTGCCATGTCACTGAGGAGTCATCATGGCATTCCTGTCAGGGACAAGACGTGGCCTGCCCATCCCCTGCAGCCAACGGTAGAGCTAGGGTGTCCCCTCCGACAGAGACAATACGTGGCCTGGCCGTGCTACCTCGTAGCCTTTTCCGTATCCTTTCCCCCGGTTATCCCGGAGTCAGCAGTCAGACGCGTGCTGTCCCATAGAACCCGCAGCACGCCTCTGCCAAGCTCCGTGCCAGACGCTCCGTGTCAGACGGGAAGTGACAGGAGCATTGACTCCCGCCCGACATAAGGCTCCTTGCCTCGGTCAGCCCGGCACGGATGTGTCGGGCTCCCCTTGACTCTAACCCGAAATGGCTATGCCGGATACTTTTCATGGTTAACCCGGCAAGGATATGCCGGATTCCTAGCCTCGGTGCAGAGTCCTCACCTGCATATAAGAACAACTCGGTTTTACCGACATATATATGTCGGTATGGTTATGTCGGTTCAGGTATGTCGGCCCAAACATGTCGGACCAACAATATCACTCAGCTCCTATCAGTCACTCCGGAACTGTATACCTCGGTCACTTCCATACCTCGGACCACACTTGGTCACACTTAATACCTTACCATGACCCTACCCGGGGGTAGCCCCCCGACATCATCCCTTCGGTGGGCAAGCTGTTGCTGCAAAGTGGGCTTTGCGGCTACACCTCGCATAGCCTGCAAGGCCCGCATAGCCTGCTAATAGAAGGAAAAAATAGAGCACACCCTAGGGGAGCCTTTGTGCCGCCCGTTGGCGCCCCGTAACTCGGGGGCGCCTACAGGGGCTGCTAGCTGGGCCGGCCCAAAACTGACGTGATGTTTCAATTTTCTTTTCCGTTTCTTTTTCTTTTCTGTTTCTTTTTTTGTTTTCGTTTCTTTTTCTTTATTATTCTTTTGGTTTCTTTTTGTTTTTCGTTTCTATTTTGTTTTTCTGTTTTTGTTTCCTTTTTTGTTTTTATTTCTTTAAAAATGGAACCGTTTAAAAAATAAATAAGTTAAAAATGGTTCCCAATTTTAAATATGGAACCATTTTAAAAAATGGAACCATTTTAAAAATGGAACCGATTTTAAATTCGGAACCAGTTTAAATTCGGAACCATTGTAAATTTGGAACAATTTTACGAAATGAACAATTTTCAAACATCGGAACCATTTTCGAAAATGTAACCTTTTTTTATTCGGAACCATTTTCGAAAAAAAACAGAACCATTTTTCGATTCGGAATCATTTTAAAAAATCGAAACCATTTTTAAATATCGGAACCACTTTTTCGGTTCAGAACCATTTTCAATAATCATAGCAATTTTTCGGTTCGGAACAATTTTTCGAAAAATCGTAACCATTTTTCGGTTCGGGATCATTTTAAAAAATCAAAACCATTTTTTCGGTTCGGAACCATTTCAATAATCAGAGCAATTTTTCAGTTCGGAACTATTTTTCAAAAAGTCGTAACATTTTCAAAAATCGGAACCATTTTGAAAATATTTTCAAATAATCGGAACCATTTTGAAAATATTTTCAAAAAATCAGAACCATTTTGAAAATATTTCCAAAAAATCAGAACCATTTTTTCGGTTCGGAACCGTATTCTAAAAAAGAAACCATTTTCTAAAAATAATAATTTTCCAATAGATGAACCATTTTTTTCAAAAAGCGAAAAGTAAAACATGAAAGTAAAAATGAAAAGTGAAAAAGAAAAATGAAAACAAAAAAATAAACCGGAAAAAACAAAAAAACGGAAAAGAAACATAAAAAGAAAACGGAAAAGAAATCAGAAAACAGAAAAATAAAGAATAAAACGTAAAACTAAAAAGAAAGAGAAAAACCGAGAACCCAAAACTGGAACCAGATAAAATGAAGACTTATGATGCATTTTTAGCTCTTAAAAAAGTGCTAATGGGCCGGCCCAATTAACTCTTCATGAGCAAAATCCTGTAGGCGCCCCGAAATTCAGCATGGACATATTTACGGGAAATGAATACAAGGAAGCTGTCCCGTTAAAGAACAGGGCCGGCTCTCACCTTACCCGACCTTGTGGGATGTATAAGGGCCCATGTCTGATGGGATGATCACTACATTGTCTATTTACACCGGTTGTTATTGGACTAAAAAAATAACTTAATTTATAAAGGACCCAGGGAGAGGAAAAGGCTATCGTTGTTCGCCGGTGATCAGATCAGATTAATTTTTCAACCTTGCACTAGGGCCCGTAAAATATATTGCCGGCCCCGTTGAAGAACAACACTTTTTAAATTTAGAATAAAATACTACTTCCGATCCCAAATGATTGACCCAAGTGTAGCTATGGAATTGTAATAACCAGGTTCATTTCCCACGGCAATTTTAATGGACCGGAGGGAGTAAATAAAATGGACACAAACATCTACACATTCTATATGCATACACAAAGTTTAAAGAAAAAAGACTTTTTTGGCCTATGTAACAAAGACAAACAAATCCCGTTTAAAAATTGGAATTTTACATTACAAACTAAGTTTAAAATGCATTTTTCCAAGATGTAAACGTCCCCTCCATATTTACTGAACTATAATCTTTTTCATCAATAGGCACTACGTAAAGAAGAAGATACCCTAGATTTTGGAAATTAAATTCGGTTCCTATATTAGACAAAGAGAACAACGTCTACTACTAGATTTTTTTTTTTTGAAAGAGGCAAAAACTTTGCCTGCTATATTGATAAAGAAGGAAGTTTGGAACTTACAACATGATGAGAAAAAAGACATGGGTTAACTGAACATGTATATGTAAAAAAAATCCTAAGCAACAAGGTAATATACATCCAATATCAAAAGTATGAAAATCTTGATAAAGTCGTAGCCGAAATAGTCTATACCGCGCCACCATAACTCTCGCTGGGGCTGCGCTTAGTTTAGCGCTTAGGGCGAAACCCCAGTTGAGGCGCTCTCAGTCGTCAAGCTTTGGGCTTCTGCATCACTTAGGGGCTAGGGGTTTACTGGCTAGCACCACGGATGGTAGACTAGGCAGTCTGGGTTCGAATCACAACTTCTATCATGTTGGTTTCTTCAGCTGTGGCTGAAGCTAGGAGAGGGGCTAGAAGGAACTAGACACTAACTCATTTTGGTGTCGATATATTGATAGAAAAGATGATTTATGTATAAGTCCGCAGCATCCATTCATTGTTTATTCCAAAAAGGAAAAAAAAAGAGCGGCATACATCCTTTTTGCACGAAGAAGTTGACCAAGATATGTGCACATGTGTAACGCTTTTCGCAAGAATACATTGCAGACAGCAAGAAATAGAGTAAGAAAGGGCAACATAATACCATAACCAACCGATATTATTGTCATTTGTCCAACAGGTAATAGCAAAGAACGAATGTTCTGATCACTTGCCGACTGAACAGCAAGCAAGCACAATCTCAAAATCACAACGAAAATTAAGGTTTTTTCTGAAATCAGAAGAAACATATGGTACTGAATTATCCAGGTATTGACTCAATCAGAGAAGTTCTCTGAAACTCTCGTATTACTTCAGGCTGTAACACTTTTCGAGAACTTTGAGGCTGCAGCAAGCAGTAAACCCTGATGCGGTCACTTGTTCCAAGCAATATCATCCACATAACAACTTCATGCCAATGAGTCCCAAGTTTCATCAATATCACCTGCACATAACAAGGGCTAAGATAAAAATACCATCCAAATCCACACAGTTCTCTTCTCAAGCAAGAAGTGAGTAGAAAACAGACTATTGGCGCCTTTAATAAATCAACTGGAGAGTTACCTTCATGATATAGTGCTCTCTGCTTATATTTCAGTTGCAATCTCATAATGTTCTTTTCCATGCAGTGCCAAGCCAGCCATGTCCTGGTGCCAAAGTAGTCCTGTGAAAACAACCAATTACAGCAACGATTTTACCACATCAAGAACCTACGTGTATCATGTATGGACTTTTAAAAACATTGTAAACACGTACCGTGAGCTCGGGCAGAGGCGTATGTGTGTGCCAGGAGATAAGCAGGGAGTACGCCCAACCTGTTGTGCTGTCCGGTTCTGAAGGAGCTGTTGCAGGAGTAGAGGTGTCCTTCGCGAAAGCTTTCTGCAAAAGCAAGCAAACTTTGTAATGGAAGTGCTATGAGTATATGAAATGGCCAAAGTGAAGTAAAGGCTGGTGTTCTTTCTTACATTAATACTCAAGGTAGTAGTAGCATCCCGCAGCTTTCTGCTCAGTATCCTTCATAGAACCAATCTTGTTAATCCGTGGCCTGTAGGTTGTCGGATCCGTCCTAAATGTGACATCTAGATGCTGTCGGGGTAGAAAGGGGTTAATTCATCAATTGATCATTTCATCCTACAAAAGATACAGTACCAGTAGTCTAAGGGAGGGAGGATGAAGGATATATCGAACTTACTGACAGAAAACGGTTCATTCCAGAAGCCAGGGATTCTGGTGCACTTGCAGTACAGTCAACTGAAGGTTTACCCTCAAATACTAGAACCTTGTCGGCAAGGTAGGCTGCCATAATGAAATCATGCTCGACAATGAAAGCTGTTTTCTTTTGGTGAAGGATAAACCTTTTTATCACCTTTGCTGCAAGAAGGCGTTGTTCTGAATCGAGATGAGAACTTGGTTCATCTATGAGGTAAATATCAGCTGGCTGCGGACAAAAAAGTAGGAATTGGTAAAGAAGACGATGCTTAGTGAAATCGATCATTAAATGAAAAAGGAAGCACGTACTGAGATATGTTACTGTTTAATGCATCTTTATTTTTGCAAATATGTTTTATGAAAATGGATAGCTTAAGCTACAAACGTAGATCCATGAATGATGAGCAATCGATGGAAAACCTCCGGAGAATACCACTCTATGCATTTTCATGTTTGACCATCGCTGCAGGGCTATATATATCTTTTCTAGTGTTTCCTTGGGGAAGTTGTAATAATAGCTGTCAGTTTCACTTTTTGCTGCTTGCAAAACCTCACGCCATTCTAATAAGAATTCAAAACAAGCATGCCTCACATATATGCTTGACAACAGTATGCTTCAGTAGTTTTGTGCTTTGAAAGTCACATAGTACTACCATGACTCATTCAAAATAATCAAGAAAAACTAATCAGAGCAATCCACCAAAAATCAATCTTACATGACAGGCAGGGCAAATTTACATGTCATCTCATTTTTTCGCTAAATATAAAAATCGATTTCCTAAGAGGAAATTTCAACTTCATTAAAAATGAAATAGGCACCCTACTAGGCTGTAATGGTAACTAAATCATCAGATATTTGACCAGTATGAGTTGACTGTGCATCACACATGCATGTTTTATCAAAACGAATGATTTTGCTTCTAAAGTTACAAATATTTAAAAAACCAAAAAAAGGTACAATTGGTACTCCCGTCCAACGGTACTAACAGGTAATTTTCATTTTCGAAGCATATGGAAAAGCCTGTGCATGCAGAAAAGATAGATTGGTGCAACTGATAACTGAGGCAAAAAGATAAAGAGTCAGGTTCTGGAAGATTGCAGAAGGCAGACCCCAGCATTGGAATTGAGGTTTCATGAACACATTTTTTCTATGAGTTACACAACATGAAAACACATGCATTGTTTAAAATCTCTGAAAGTGTTAATTCTAATATGACTTCTCTTCCAGCAATAATATCTTATGGGAAAGAACTGCAGGGGTGTGTATCTAAACCTACCTTTCCGAGGCAAACACAGAGTTTGACCCTTTGCAGCTCTCCACCAGAAATATTTGCAACCTGCCTGTCCATGAGTTCCTCATTTTCAGCGGTTTCATGACATCAGATTTGAACTGAGCTTGTGTGCATGATCCAGGTATTTTCTCCTCTAGAAGGTCCCTCACTGTAGATTATATTTTGAGACCAATTCCTGACGCTTGTATGAGACAGTATATGCGGGCATGTCAACTTGCTCATCACTTACTTTTTCTGGTTTCACTTCCCCTGCCTGATAATAAAAACAGAAAAGTAAGTGATGAGAGTAATAAGAAAATTAGACCTCTAGGTGTCTGCCAAGCATATTTGAGGGAAATAGGTTATACCAGCATACGAATAAATGTTGTCTTCCCGGTGCCATTCTCACCAAGCATCACAATTATCTGGGAATCATTAAAGCTGCCTTCGGTGACTGACAGCTTGAAGCCCCGAACTGTTTTCACCATGGTAGGATACTTGTAGCATTGGTAAGTCTGCCCTCTATGATCTCCTCAGTAGACTCAGTAACCTAAGCAGGAAAACAGCATTGTCTTAGATACAGAGCATTTATCAAGTACAAAATTGGGGCTCAAAAGAGGAAGTGTTGGGACTTACTCTAAATGTGAGTTTCTCCTCACGGAAACGCATATTTTCTGTCGGGATAAAGCCATTTAGGAAATGGTTAATTCCTTCTCTGACCGAAGAGGGTAAAGTAACAACACCATATGCTCCTGGAGTTCCATAAAGACAGCATATGTAGTCTGATAAGTAGTCAAGAATGCTAAGATCATGCTCCACAACAATTACGTAGCTGCAAAATACAAGAAAACTCTCGCTTAGCTGCAGAATGCATAAATCAAATGTTAGGAGTGTCTTATATTTTGTGAGATGTATGTCCTCTTTACTTTTTGGGTTGTACCAAGGAACGGATAACTTGTGCAGCTTTCAGCCTTTGTTTCACATCAAGATAGCAGGATGGCTCATCAAATATATAAACATCCGCTTCCTTCATAGCACGAGCAGCAATTGCAAATCTCTGGAGCTCACCGCCAGATAGATCTGAGACATCTCGTTCAAGAACTTGATTCAATTCAAGGATATCACATAATGTGTCCTTCACTTGTCTCTCATCTGCCGCATTGAGATAGTCCCCAACCTTCCCTTTAACAGATTTTCGAATATTATCAACGTACTGAGGTTTCATAGTTACCTGAAACCAAGCATCATAGACCATTAGATATAACACATAACACAGCTTCATATGACGATTTCAATATACAACTACCAATAAGCTGCAATACACAAAAAAAGAAGCATTAAATGTCCTTGAATTTCGAACGGCTAATATATGGGCAACTATGCTAATACTATATCCCAAAATTATGTTTAGAAAAACTATTTGGGGTTCACTGTGGATAAAAATATTAATCATGATTATCTGATCACTTCATTTGGCGGGTGTGCTGGCTAAGAAAAAAGACTACAATGAAGACTAGAAATGAACATGCATGAGTCAGTTATCCTAAATATGAGAACTCTCCTAGAGTCGAGGCTGATAACCCAGCTTCAAGACTCACTTCTACCTTGAGTAACTGTTATCCCTCACATAAAACATATCATATATTCTAGAACTATAAGTTACATTAGCATATCTCCTATTTTCTCTTAATATCATCTACACAATTCATTCGAAATAAACCAAAAAAATATGGTAGAAACGAAATCTTGGTGGTGTTAGTCAAATCAATAAGTTTCTTACGATGAAATATTGACAATAGGGGAAGTGATAATGTGGACATTCAAGACAACATAGTACACTGGCAAGTAATATTAACATAGTACAATGGGAAGTGATATTTTATAAGCTGCATTAATCAACTATTGTAGGAGTACCTTCAGTTTTCCTTCCAGTAAATGAGTGAAGTATTTCTGAAGTCCAGATCCACGGAAATACTTCAAAATTTCATCCGCACTTGGGGTCTCCTGCAAAGGTTGTGAACAGTATCATATATATATATGTCATCGGCACAATAATGGATAACAAACATAACTTGGTGTCGCTTACTGTGAAGTTACCCAAGTTGGGTTTAAAAATCCCAGCCAATATTTGAAGTGCAGTTGATTTCCCAATACCATTTGTCCCCAACAAGCCCAAAACTTGCCCAGGTCTTGGAACAGGAAGCCTACAAAAGATAATGAAGATAGGTATATAAGTCAGTAGGTACCAACAAAAGCTCAGTTAGACAACAGTCATTAGCTAAACCTACAATAATGGCAAAAGAAAACTCTTAACATAACTTAAGAACATTATGGGGGATTGAATATCACCGACATGAGGAATATTTGTGTACCTGTGAAGCTTGAAGGAATTTGGTCCATACGATGTGTTGTCTCCTTGTCAAGACTACTTGGCAAGTTGATAATTTGGATAGCATTAAAGGGGCATACCTGCATAAGCAACAACAAGAGAGAAGATTACTAAGACCATTCCACATTAGGACAGATCATACCCAGAGATAACCACAAAAGGAAAAGTAGTCAGACCTTCACACAAATAGCGCATCCAATGCACAGATCCTCTGAAATTAGAGATACTTTAGATGATGGAGTAACTTCTATGCAATGGCGCCCTGTAAATGCGTGTAAGGAATCAAAAGTCAGTCTATAACATAAACAAGGGCAAACTGAAGGTGAGCACTCTATTATATATATACCCGGTCTCTATTTCGTGCCAGTTGGTAACTGGCAAGTTTCAACCAAATGATAAATTCATAAATGTTCTCGTATTAACAATAATGGAGAGAAAACTTTGTGTAACTATTTTCAATAGTATTTAAATTTCCCTCCTTCAATGAGAGGACAACTTAACTAAAGAAACTTCGGCTAGAATTCAATTCTTCAAAATTATTGCAGATCCGAGATTAAAAGTCAGTATAGGATCATGGCAAATTGACAATGAGACAGATATGGAGTGAGGAGTTTATATTTAGTAAATGTCTTAATGGTCCATTTGGCCAATTGGACGTGTCTTGGAAATACATTGGGTTGAAGACTTCTCAACGATTTTCGAACAGCCCCCCTTTCAAGAACACATTGGGAATCAAACACACAATGTTCGATAAGTTTAACATGGATGTAGTGTACGACTATTAGGCGACCTCTGCCCCTTTTCGTCTTGCGCTTATGATGGCATAGACGTAAAGGCAAACCCTAACGAAATTTTCACTACCAAAATCTCTTAATCATGCAGTAATCCAGAACAGCTAGGATGCAGCAAGCCCGTACGTACCGGTGGCGTTGACGGGGCAGCGCTTGCGGCACTGCTGGCCGCACTTGCTGGGCCGGCACCGGTCCTCCGCCACCACCGCGATCCGGCTCGACCGCCCCGACATCGTTCGTCGTCTTCACCGGCAAGCCGCGCGCCACAGCCTCTGCTCGTTCTGCCCGCGGAATTCGGGGAAATCCGCCCGTCTGCAACGAAATCGCGACCTGGTGTGGGAGGGGAATCGAATTGGACTGCGCGAGGAGGGAGGACCGTGTTAAGGATGGCGGCGTTTTTTTTTTTTTTTGTAGGAAACGGCTGCGCTATGCCGTGGGTTCCAAGTTTGATTCGATACGGATTGAGTGGTGGGCCAGCCCAGCCCACATCACGTTTTTTTAACCTATTTTTTTCCGTCTCCTAGCTATGCCTCGATTTATTTAGCCGAATATAATTTGTGTTGACATTCGCTACAAAGGAGAGTTACGCCCTCCGTTGAATTTATCGGAAATATATATATTATGTAAAAGAGGATTCTATTCTTTAGCAATGATTTACCCCCTATCTATGTCTTTTTTGATTCGCGGGATTTTTAAAATACAACAAGCGACAAAAACCAGACTGTAGAGTAGGACTCTAAACAGATCGAATCATATCGATGTTTTTCTTATCATATCCTCTCCCACATATTTTTGGATTCTAACATACTAGCTGGCATGTACGTGCAACGCACGTCTTCACGACCCATCCATGTGATAAAAAGACTCACAAGTCTAAGAACAATTCCTTACTTTCCTATCATTAATTAAGGATTGACGTGCTCCAACGCACGTAAATAGAAGGGGAAAAAATTTATGAGTAAATTTTTTATTCAGGTGCACCAAGTTCTCGTTGGAATATCAGGCGCACCAAAGTTCTCGTTGCAAATTCAGGAGCGCCGGATTAAATTGATGATATACGCAATGAAGTAGCTTTTCGACGGTACATATTGTTGGTGTGATTCCTAGAATATTAAAGAAGAAAAAGATAGCCAGGGAAAAAACTGCATAATGGCAATAATATGGTGCATATCCTAATAGAGTGGGATATATGTTTGATTACATCCCTCCCAGCGATAAAATTTATTTTATATAGATGAAAGCGCTCATATATTCAGGAGGTTAACGATTTCCATTCTTTTACAAGCACGCTACTTACGAGTCCCTGATTCTTTGGCTAATCGAGCTACCTTGTGAGCTATGTTGTTGAACGCTCTTTCGGGCATGGGATTTTGCAGTTGGAGGCTAGCGATCTGGTCCACTTGAAGCCCTCGAATATACTCCAGTGTTTGCCTGTTCGCCTTCAGAACGGCATTGTAACAGTCAGAAACAATCAGAAACAGTAGAACAGGTTGATGGGTATCACGATGTCGGATAACTTCAGCTTCCACGATGTTGCTGCAGTTGTTGATGGGCATGCAGTCTGCCATTATCAGGCTCCTCTTGTCGATTCCTTCGACTAAGACGGACATAGCTGATTGCCGGCGCTTCGTCGGCGCAGACGCCTGAGACAACCATGGCGAGAGGCTTGATCGGAGGCAGCCACCGAGGAGCGTGCACGTATACGCGGATGCACGACCGATTGGAGGGAGACGTAGACCGATCGTGGCGGCGACCGGCCGTGCGGCGGTAGCGGCGACGGGCGCTGATTGTTTATTTTTTTAGCGGGAGCGTGACAGACGTTCCGTCTGGAGAGGAGAATAAAAGAAACCAAACGAAACGGTGGCAATTTGGTTGTATTATGTGGTTTGGTGGGAGGGCAAAATCATCCAAAACGGACAATGTTGAGTTGTCAAACATTGGAACGATCTGTGCTGTTTGATCGGATGTTGAACGGTCCAGATTTAAAGTATCTATAGACAACAAGTTTGCTCTTTTAATAGTAAGTATAGATAATAACTGGTTGCGGTTTGAATGTGGATATATCCTCTCCATCTGCTGCCCGGAGGACGACCTTGCTTTTGCTCAATCTCACCGGCCTTGGGAGCAACGCGACACCTTTCGCCAGGAGATCTTATATGTAGTGATAGATGGGAAATCTTTGCCACGCGGGTGAACCTACGGTGGCTATTCTCTTCGCTGGCCAAACATTCTTCAACCTTGAGGCATCAATCCATTGCAGAGGACATGTTGCTTGGTAGCCACGGGCGCGTCCCATGGCATCCCCGATGTCCCAAGTGGCGCTCTTCCCCGGTGACGGTGAGGTGGATCTCATGCGCCCTCAAGGACCAGATTGCAATTCTGAAACTAAGGATGAGATCTGTCGAGGTGTGCCCTCGGCAAGTCCCATGGTTGCTATACCTAGGGTTGATTGTGTGGTAGAGAACGCGTAGTATCGGTGGAATCGACGGCTGACAAGCTGGATTTACCCAGGTTCAGGGCCCTCGAGTGAGGCAAAACCCTACTTCCTGCCTGTCTGTATTTATGGTATGAATATGAGGGTTACAAGGGTTCGGCGAGTTGCTGATCTCGTCGAGGTTTTGGTGGCTATGGATTGCTCCTTCTTGATTGCTCACCCTCCCAGCATTTATATAGGAGGCTGGGTCGCAGGAAACATAACCGACCAAGATTACATATTATGGAAAGTCTTAACCGACTATGATTTAATCTAACTTGGGAAGTACTCTTCGTCTTGGGCCTCCCTTCACGGGCTTCGATTAGTCCTTGGGCTTCTTTGATCATCACGTGCACCAGGTACCTTCATGCTGGGGTACCCGCAGAGTATAACCTCGTCATTAGCCCCCAAGTACTTGCTTGACTCGAAGAATCGAGCATGTGCTCCCTTCATCGTGCACGTCATAGTCTTCTGCTTTTGTACTTCTGATCCGATATAATTCTTCTAGCTTTAATTTGTTTCGATTGTATGTGTATGCAAGTAAAGGGATATTGACATAGTAGGCCTGATTCACTCAAAAATCGAGTTCAGTTAACTGCTCATTTAGGCAAAACCTTACTAGTCTCCAGTCAGACTCGAGTCCCTGGACCCGAGCCTGAAACGCAGTCGAAAGCTTTTGCCTAGGGATATTGACATAGTAGGCCTGATTCACTCGAAAATAGAGCTCAGTTAACCGCACATTCGGGCGAAACCATACAGCCTTCAATCAAATTCGAGTCCCCGGACTCGAACCTAGAACACTTTTGAAACTTTTGCCTAGGGATATTGACATAGTAGGCATGATTCACTCGAAAATCGAGCTCAGTTAACCGCACATTCGGGCGAAACCATACTAGCCTTCAATCAAATTCGAGTCCCCGGACTCGAACCTGGAACACTTTTGAAACTTTTGCCTAGGGATATTGACATAGTAGGCCTGATTCACTCGAAAATCGAGCTCAGTTAACCGCACATTCGGGCGAAACCATACTAGCCTTCAATCAGGTTCGAGTCCCCGGACTCGAAGCTGGAACATACTGGACAGACTCGACTCAGGCCGTTGTAGGTCTTACTGATTCGTTCTGCAGTTTAACTTTTGATACCTAACGCGTCCGTCAGGATTTTCATCATGTCTGTTGACACGGAAAATTTCAAGGGAAAACACTGTTGGAGCGTCCCTCGGCCCAGCTCGATTGCTCGGCGGGTCTTACCTTTGCATTTGCGTATGCAGCATCCGAAACATCTGCGATTGGCATAGTCCGGGAATTTATGAAGTATGATTCTTTGATTTGTGAAGTACTTAATGCATTTAATCGAGTCTGTAGTCGAGTGAATTTCTTACCTTGTTTTGAAATCTATGGGAGCGCGACAGCGCTCCCATGGGAGTAGCCCCCGAGATTATGCTTTATTTCGTTTGAAGTAGAGGATAATCTCAAGAATTTTGCTTCTTTTCGATCAATCACAAGAAATTTTTGATATGCTCCCATGGGAGTACTTTTGCCAGTCGAATCCTTTTGTCGATTGTAGTCTTGAATTTTGTATCGATTGTAGTCTTGAATCCTTTACTCGAATGTGTATGCTATGACGTCATTCGTGACATCTTAGGCGTGCGCTCGCCATTTTGACAAGACGTGTCTATGTGGGCCCAATGTTCAGAGTTTTGACCGCAGAGGACGCCGTTTCAGTTCTGTGTTGACGTGTACGGACGTGGCGTATTTTTCGCCGCGCCATCATAACCTCCTAGGGTTTTGCGCGTAGTGGGCGGCGTGGGACACGACGGTTGCTCTCTGTGTTCGCCACGTGTACGGCCAGATGCTATGCGTTTTTGTATGGACGGTTACGATGGAGTTTTGCGTGGTGCGGTAAATAGCGGTTTCCGCGCAAGATTATGATTTACTTGCCATTTGCTTTCCTCCGCTCGTCTTCTTCCTCGCGCACCGCCCACCATTGCTCTGCTCTCCAAGCTCCTTGCTCTCCACTCCGTTTGTGATGGCGCCCAAGAAGAGCAAGCGTGCTGCGGCCGCGGCTTCATCCGCTGCTGACACGGCGGGCAAGGGGAAGGATCCGGCGGCGGCGAGCGGACCTACTGAGACTCTGCTGAAGATCCCCGGTGACTGGACCAGGTCGTGCGTCACCGAAGACACTCTCTCTGACTATCGTCAGAAAGGTTGGCTGCCCCCTTCTGATCAGTTGGCCGCACGTGCCCCAGGCTTGGAGGTACGTCCTGACCCGCGCGCCGGCGAGCGCGTGTGTTTTGCTGAGTTTCTCCCCGAGGTTTTGCTCTCCCTCTCCATGACTTTGTGCGGGGGCTGCTGTACGCCTATGGCGTACAGCTCCATGATCTCACCCCAAACAGCATTATGCACATCACCTGCTTCATGGTGTTGTGCGAGTGCTTTTTGGGGGTGTCTCCCAGCTGGGCTCTGTGGAAGCACATCTTCACAGTGCGCCACAACTGCCGTGGCAAGCGTCCGTGCCCGGTAGGCGGGTTTGCTGTCCAAGTGCGAAACGACTCGCACTACTTTAGTTTGAAGGCAGTCGACTCCGCCCAGGGCTGGAGGACCAAGTGGTTCTACGTGCCAGTCGACCAGGTGATACTTCCAGCCTTTTCGACTGAGAAGCCACCACAGAAGACGACAGCATGGGACCACCCAATTTCTGCTGCTGAGGCGAAAGAAGCCTCTCCTCTGCTGAATGAGCTGAACAAGCTGCTGAAGACTGTTCCTGGTGTTCAGTTAATCAGTACATATATGAAGATGCGAGTGTGGCCCATGCGCCTTCGTGCCCACCCGATGTGGCAGTATGAGGGCCACTCGACGCCAGCAGGATGAGTGCCGTGGAGTTGACAGACAAGGAGCTGGGTGCTCATGTGAGGAAGGTTACGAGTATCAAGGCTTCTGAGAAAATCGACTTCAACTTCGCGCACGTCCCCTACGGGCTAGACAAGGCTTTACCGCGGTGAGTACTTCTTTTTGCTGCTTTTTATGCTTTCACCATATGTCTTTGCGACTTCTTTGTTTATGCTCGTATGAATATGAACTGTGCTTCTGTCATAGGGTCACTCGACTGTTGCCTCTCTTCCTCCTCTACCCGAAGCTGGGCCTACTCTGGAGACGGCGGCGCAGGAGGATCCCAAGACATCCATTGTTGATCCTGCTTCCGCTCACTCGACTCCTCAGGATAATCTTGCAGGAGAAAAAGACGAGGAGGTGGAGCAAGTTGCGATGGATGCTGCAGTCGAGTCCGACGCTGAGGAGGTCACTCGCAAGGCTAAGCGCCAGCGTTTGATTCTTACGGGGTCATCGAGTTCAGAGTCCAAGGAGGATGAGCAAGGGGACACTGGTAACTCGAGTACCCAATCTCCTTCTAAGAGTCACCCTTTGAGTGCCTCCCCACTCGCGTCTCGTCCTTCTGCTGCTTCGAGTGGCGCCTCTCGTCTGGGCGTTTTTGCCCTTGGTAACGATCCCGATTCAGATGAAGAGGACGAGCCAAGGTTTGCCTTATGATCTGTTCCTTTCTTTGTTTTCCCTTTATGGTTTTTGTTTTTCGATTGACCGTGTCTTTGCTTTATGATGCCAGTGGTAAATCGCCATCTCCTTCTCCAGCCGCGGATACATCGATTGTGGCGCAGCCACCCACTACTCCAGAGGCAGCACAGGGCACTACTCCTGATGCGGCCAAAGACTCAACTTTGGTGGTGGCTGTCGATTTGAACAAGGAGAAAGCTGCCCCGACTGCAGATGTCGTGGCCTCTTCTTCCACCTCTTGGACTGATCACGTGAGTGTGTTTGTGCTTGATTTTGCTCATGCTTTAAATTTTCTACTTCTGCTCTTGCTGATAGCATGAATATTCTGTTTTAGCCGATGTTTGCCGCCATGGCCCCTTGGGTTCAGGCTTTTGTTCGGGTGGAGCACGAGAGGGATTCTCTGCAGTCAACTCGTCCGAGCTTGCGAGTAAGTATTTTTGCTAAAATCTTCATCTTCTTTTGAAGTTATGACATTAATCGAGAATGTTTGTGAACTCCGCAGAAGACAAGAAATCGGCTGAGGAGCAAGTGGAAGACCTGGAGAAACAAGTGAAGGACTTGCAGACCAAGCTTCCACTCAGCATCTGAATCGAAGAAAGCACTTGCTGACGCCCAAGATGCCACCACTCGCCGCGATAGGGAACTTGCTGCACGTTTATCGGGCCTGGCTCGTGCTGCCAAAGGTGAGTGTTCTGATTTTGCGATTACCAATGCTTTGGTCTTTCAATAACTTTTGCTTATGGCCTCTGTTTTCTGAATTTTGAAGGTTTTGAAGGCACCTCGACCTCCGCTGAGCCATCGAGTGACTCATTGTCACTCGATAGTGCAATCGCGGAACTCGAG
Organism: Poa pratensis; assembly: GCA_947311845.1. NCBI lineage: Eukaryota > Viridiplantae > Streptophyta > Magnoliopsida > Poales > Poaceae > Poa > Poa pratensis. The sequence continues at coordinate 139,741,430 of CAMZMU010000063.1, read as the reverse complement.
TCTGTGCTGTCCAAGACTAAAGGAGATCTGGCTGTCGTGACCAGTACCCTTGGCAATTTGCATGCGGGGATGTGTCCTACAGCCACCGCTCCATCGACTGCTGAAGGACTTGCTGCAGCGTTTGGTGAAGGATCGTCGATTGTGGCGGATTTTGCCCGCGAACTCACGGTACGCGGCTCGGAGTACACCCTCAAGCTTTTGCTATGCAACGGTGTAGAGGCTGATTTCAACACTGCTTTATCGGACTACCCGAAAAAGCATGATGGAAAGCCACTATCATTCAGGGGTGTAACCGAGCCAGCTACGCGACTGAGCGAGCTCTGCGTCCAGACCATGGAGCGCCGAGCCGAAGCTGTCATGGCTCAGTCGCGTAAAAGTAGGGCAGAATCTGTCTCTCAGGCTTAGGAACCATTTGCTATGTAATTTGATTAATCGAATTTGGCTTGTATGCTTTTGCTACTTATGCTAGTATACACTTTTGAATGCTTTGCGTTGAATGAAATTTGCTGAACCGCCTGAATTTTGCAATCTTCATGTGTCTGTGTGTCTGAATATTATGCTTTATGAACCAGCCACAAGAATGCGAGTCTGGTGGACCTTCTCCATCTCGTACCCGAACTCGAACATCTGGTCGAGCAAGGAATGACACTAGGGCACTCGCTCTTGCGAAGAATCGAGTGAGTGAACTAGAACAAGAGCTCAAGAGTACCCGAGCTGAATTGGAGCTGCTGCAATCGAGGCCAAGTTTTGCTACTCAGCGCGAGGATTATGTTCTTGGCGAGATGGATAGCATAAACAGGCAACTCGAGTGTGAGTTTATGACACCACTTTTTTGCTAAAAAGTTTGTATTTTTTGCGTTATGCCTTGGACCATTAACTTTGGCCTTTTGCAGGTTTTGTGCCTGATTTCAAGCAGGAAGATACGAGGGTCAATCGACTCCTTGATAATGCTGTTGAGGTACCAACTACTGGCAAGCAGCATTTTCATTTGGATAAGGTGCACGCCCGCACTCTTCTCACTTTGAAAGATCGAGTGTGGCGAAACGCCCAAGTACTCGAGATGTGCAGACGTATCTTCACTCGCCTGAACTGCGCACTCTTCCCGTCAGGCCCTCAACCACAAGGGTTGTTTCCTTTGATTGATATCTTTCGAGTGGCGGACTCAGTCAAAGAGTCTTTGATGCAGCTTGCTATTCTTGGGTCCAATGCCACTATGGCTCACATCCGCAGCCGTAAGCCAAATTTTGCGATTCGACCTCCTGCGATTGGCACACTTGTATCCCAATCACATTTGATCGAGACGCGCTCTGCTGCTGAGGACTTCATCGATCGCTGCAAGGAGCAGCTTTTTGGTCCTGTGTTGGATATAAAGGATGAGCCAGATTCTTAGCTTGTAAACTTTTTGTGTAATCGGGGCAGTCCCCGAATGTAAATATGTACTCTTGTATTTGTGGCGAAATATTTATATGCGTATATTTATGACAGCCCCCGAGTCTACCGAGTGGGGTTTGGGTTTATGCTTGACCCAGCCCCCGAGTCTACCGAGTGGGGTTTTTGAGTTTTTTGCTTGACCCAGCCCCGAGTCTATCGAGTGGGGTTTGGGTTTTATGCTCTACCCAGCCCCCGAGTCTACCGAGTGGGGTTTTTTGAGTTTTTCTGCTTGACCCAGCCCCCGAGTCTGTAGTGGGGTTTGGGTTTTATGCTCTACCCAGCCCCCGAGTGTGCCGAGGGGGGTTGTTTTGCCTTCAATGCTTGGTGTATTCAACCCTCGAGTTTATCGAGTAGGCTGTGAACTTTTGAGCTAGAATTTTGGTGCTTATATTTTTATGCTCGAGCCCCCGAGTGTTTGAGTGGGGTAAATAATAAAAGGCATATATGAGAAATATGGAGGAACATGTATCTTTATTCGAAATATGTGTTCGACCAGCAAGCCGCCTCATTAAAAACCTTCCAGTCCCCTTAGGTACCCTGGTAAGGGAAAAGAGTGCGTCTGAAACCTGCTGGTTCTTCCGACATTATGCGCTATTACATATCTATGCATAGAACTGACGCAGATGCGCCCTTCTATGCACTAGTGTGACTCGACGACATGTTGACCGTCTTTGAAGGTTCAGTCGGGTGCTCCTTGTGCTTCATCGTGTCGTTGATGGCCTTGAGCTCTCTGTCGATTGCCATCTTCTTGCTTTCTGGCAGAAGTGTGCGGTCGTTGGAGATCTCAAGCTCGGCGAGTGATTGCTCCATCCCGTACATCTCTGAGATTTTGCTGAAGTCACGGTCACATGAATCTGACCTTTGAAAGTTCCCGTTGATCGTGATGACTCCTTGGTCCTGGCATTTTGAGCTTGAGGTAGGCGTAGTGTGGGACGGCCATGAATCGAGCGAAAGTGGGGCGCCCAAGTATTGCATGGTATTGTGACTTCCAATCGACCACTTCGAACTCAATCGACTCAGTTCTGAAGTGAGTAGGATCTCCAAACGTAACATCGAGTTGTATGGTGCCTTGTGGGAGCACTGCTTTGCCTGGGACGATACCGTGGAAGGTACTTGTGGACTTTGGCAGATTTTCGACTGATTTGTTCATTCTGCGAGCGTATCTGCAAAGATTATGTTGAGGCCGCTACCTCCGTCCATGAAGACCTTGGTCATGGCGTAGCCTCCGATTTGAGCGTCGAGTACCAAGGCTGCGTGCCCTGGTCGATATACTGCGGGTGGATGGTCCTCTCGATTGAAGACAATCGGAGTTTCTGATCCTTTCAAAAAATCTGTGATAGCTGGGGGTGCCATGACCGCCATATTGACGTGTCGAGTGTGTAACTTTTGCTCTCTATTGGAGGGACGTCCTCGCTGGATCATGTTCATCTGCCCGCGGGTTACGGGATATTTTTGCTCATCTCCTTGCTGCATCTGGTGCACGGCTGCTGCCATTTGTGTTCCGTAACGGGTTGTGCTGGTACCATATATACCGGCGTCGGTTGCGCTTGTGGTGCAGGATACATTTGAGTAGGCTGGGTTTGTGGTGGTACGGAATATACCTGTGCTTGTTGTACTTGTTGCGGTGCTGGATATGCCTGAACAGGCTGTGTTTGTGGTGTAGTCGATGGAGTCTGCGTCAGTTGAGGAGGTGCACGTCCATCTCTTTGCAGTCGTAGTATATGTTCAATCGCAAGTTGATCGAATTCCCTGCAATTTCTCAGCGAGTGGTTAGAGCGAAGCTTACCATCGTCCCCTTTGTAAAGATGGAATCTGCAATAATCGTCCATCCTTTCTTCGACTGAGCGCTCAGGCTCTTTGTCTGCTCGCCTACGCCATTCTGGCCTCCTGTAGCTATCGCGGTCGTCGCGTCTGTTATCTCCGTAGCGGTCTCGACTGTCACGTCGATCGTCTGTGCGATGGTCTCGATTATCTCGGCGGTCATCTGTACGATGATCTCGATTGTCACGATGATCGTCGAGTCGTCTATCAGTTTGGTCGCGGCTGTCCCTTGGCTGGACAAAGCCTGCTGCGATGAAGTTGGATGGTCATCATCGTGATAACGATGCTTCCGTTTGCGCCTTCGATCATCTCTGTAGCTATCTCTGCGGTCTCGACTGCCACTCTCGTGGTTTTCATGTGAAGATGCGGGTCGAGTGCCTCGTACAGAATCTTCTCCATCCGCCCATTTTGTTGCGAGTACCATGAGTGCCGCCATTGACCTTGGGTTTTCTCGACCAAGTGTCTCTTTGAAGTCTTCTCTCCAGAGTCCGTTTTTGAAGGCGTCGATTGCCCTATCTTCTGATACGTTGCCTACTGAGTTGCGGATGGTGGTCCACCGCCGTATGTACGATCTCAGAGATTCATCTGACTTTTGCTTGCAGGTCCGGAGCTCTTCGAAAGTTTTGGGGCGCTCACATAGAGGCTCGAAGTATTTGATGAAATCGCTTTTGAAGTGCTCCCACGAGTCGTAGTATGATTCGGGTAGCGATTTGAGCCAATCGCGAGCTGTTCCTTCCATCATGAGTTGTATGTACTGCATAGCTGTAGTTGTGGTGCCGCGCTGACATCCGACTGCCAGCCTGTAGTCTTCTAGCCAGCCTGATGGCCTTGTTTGCAGTTGAACTTTGGCGTGGTAGCTAGCGAGAACTTCTTGGGCATACGAGCCTCCCGGATTCGTCGAGTGAAGCATAGCGCTCCACAGGGTCCGATTTCTGCTTCCGAGTCTGAGCTGCTGCTGTATGACCTCCTCGAGTGGCTCCTGCTGGAGCGGTGACGGCGTGAGCTTTTTCGACTGCTCCCTCCCCGAGGACTTCGACTGCGACGGTCCCGATCTGTATCTCTCCTTGGAGTTGCTTGTGGTTGCTGTATGGCTTTTGCTGCTATCGCCAGTTGTTTGTACAGTTGGAGGTGCTGATCCCTCTTTGGGTCTCCCGCAGGAGGTTCGATTGTTCTGAGATAGGTGCCTAGCGTCATCAGCGCCCCGGCTGGCTCAGTAGGTATGGGGACTCCTTCCGCGTCGACTGCCATAAAGGCTGGATCTAGGTTTCGAGTGACCGCTGCACGATCTGCGTCTCCGAGGTTTATGACTCGTGACCTGTTTGCGGGGTCGTTTCTGCCTGTTGAACTCATAGATAATGCTCTTCGCCGAGCACTCGATATGCTGGCCTGCTTTTTGCGTTCTTCGAGTACTGCTCTGTAGTTCTTCAACCGTATCGATTCTTGCCACTGGAAGTATTGTAAGGTCAATGCCTCTTCCGGAGTTGCGTTTGCTGGTAGCATTGTGCAGCTTTCGATTACTTTGTTCACTATTTCCGCCATCTCTGCGGTGATGGTCAGCATGGTTGTTCCGTCAGGCATGGTGACTATGCAAGGGTATTCTGTAGGCCGACGGCATGCTGCAGCTGTTGACGTTTCTGCTGTGCTCGCGGCAAATCCCATGGTTGCTATACCTAGGGTTGATTGTGTGGTAGAGAACGCGTAGTATCGGTGGAATCGACGGCTGACAAGCTGGATTTACCCAGGTTCAGGGCCCTCGAGTGAGGTAAAACCCCTACTTCCTGCTTGTCTGTATTTATGGTATGAATATGAGGGTTACAAAGGTTCGACGAGCTGCTGATCTCGCCGAGGTTTTGGTGGCTATGGATTGCTTCTCCTTGATCGATCTCCCTCCCAGCCTTTATATAGGAGGCTGGGTCTCGGGAAACATAACCGACCAAGGTTACATGTATGGAAAGTTTTAACCGACTATAACTTGATCTAACTTGGAAAGCACTCTTCGTATTGGGCCTTCCTTCGTAGGCTTCGATTAATCCTTGGGCTTCTTTGATCATCACGTGCACCAGGTACCCTTATGCTGGGGTACCCGCAGAGTATAACCTCGTCATCGCGGTGTAGACCTGATAAGGTACCACCCGATCTTCTGTCCATGTGCTGCTAACACGCATTATGGATTCGGCGTCGTCATCCAGGCTCATGTTGGAGTTGCTTTGCTTTGCTGGGGTTTCTGCTGCAATCGAGTAGATCCTCGAGTGCTTTGTCCCGGCTATCTGCGTCGCAGGTGAATATCTCGTGGCTGGCACGGACTTCTGGGCCGTTGAGATCGGCGAGGTATATGTTGTCATCTATGTTCTCCTCGTTCCCCGCGACGTTGTTGCAGTCGACGATGTTGTCGAGTGACTCGGTTGAGTTGTTTGGGCGGTACGCAGATTCGATCTCGCTTCTTCCAAATCTTTTGGCCACCTCGTCATGGAACTCTTGCGAGTTCATGGATGTTGCAGAGTCGCTTGGCGATTGGATCGGGACGATCGGTGACGATGTCGCCACCAAGATGGATGGTGCTGCAGTCGAAGCGTTGTCGAGTGTCTCCATGTCGAGTGTCTCCATGTCGAGTGGATCTAACAGGTCCTGCACACCATCTTTATCGACAAAGAAGTTAAATTCTCTAACTGTAATATGCAAACCTGATTCGAGTCCGGCAAAGGCTTGTTGAGCCTCCATCGAGTGCGGCGTGAGCCTCCTTGGAGATTTTGGCGAGTGATCGCTTTTTGAGTTGATGCTAGTCGATCTTGTCGGCGAGTTGCCGTTTGCAGCGGTGATCGGCGATTTGCCGTTTGATGATGTAGTAGGCGAGTTACCTTGTGCAGATGCGATCGGCGAGTGGCCGCTTGATGATGAAACTGGCGAAACCGTGAGCCCAATACTACCTGTTCCCACAGACGGCGCCAATTGTCGAGGTGTGCCCTCGGCAAGTCCCATGGTTGCTATACCTAGGGTTGATTGTGTGGTAGAGAACGCGTAGTATCGGTGGAATCGACGGCTGACAAGCTGGATTTACCCAGGTTCAGGGCCCTCGAGTGAGGTAAAACCCCTACTTCCCGCCTGTCTGTATTTATGGTATGAATATGAGGGTTACAAGGGTTCAGCGAGTTGCTGATCTCGTCGAGGTTTTGGTGGCTATGGATTGCTCCTTCTTGATCGATCACCCTCCCAGCCTTTATATAGGAGGCTGGGTCTCAGGAAACATAACCGACCAAGATTACATATTATGGAAAGTCTTAACCGACTATGATTTAATCTAACTTGGGAAGTACTCTTCGTCTTGGGCCTCCCTTCACGGGCTTCGATTAGTCCTTGGGCTTCTTTGATCATCACGTGCACCAGGTACCTTCATGCTGGGTTACCCGCAGAGTATAACCTCGTCAAGATCTTTCCTGCAAAATTTCCAGCGACCTCATTGTAGTTTCCTTTTTTTATTTTAGGTCCTATTGTGAACCGATATGTGTCCCTTGCCACATATTAGTGCAGCTAATGGGTTATTTGAGGCCCTTTTATGTGGATTCCATAAAATGGATTTGGGACATAATTCGATGGGAAAAGTATCCTACTCGTTTACACCCCTATTGATATGGATTCCATAAAATGGATTTGGGACAGAACTCGATGGGAAAAGTATCCTACTCGTTTACACCCCTATCGATAGGCGTGATCTTGAAGTGTTTGATACCTGACGAGAAAGAAAAGGAAATGTATCAAGAGGTTTGATTGACAAAAAAAATCTTCCGAAATAGAGCTCCAAGGATAATAAGGAACCCATCCTACTTATTCCAATCCTACGAATCAAATGTCTGCCATGGAAAAACCTAAGGATCCATAATGTACGAAAATCTTATTGAATTTCTTTAAAACAAAGGAGTGTGTATTTTTTTAGTTGTGTTAATTTATGTTCACTCGTCTCCACCCAATTTCTCCTATTTTTGTGCCTATACAGAGAGGAAAAATAAGGAATATCATTGATTTAACATGTAAGGTGTCCATGTCATCCATTATTTGAGCCATTCACTTATCCGTGTCATCACCAAATCATCTACTATTTGAGACATTCATATATCCATGTCATCACCACATCATCCACTATTTAAGATATTCATTTATCCATATTTATATGAAGCTATTCACCTATAATTCTTTTAGCCATACAATTTTCCACATCATCATTTTCACCCATTAAATATACGAACATTTCATATTGATTAAATTTGGATTTTCGACTATTGTGGCTAATCAAATCCACCATATTCCCGATATTTATTTTTCCATTTCATGCAACAAATATCCTTTATTTTATACTATATATATTTTTAAAGATTCCCGCTGCAATGCGCGGGTATCTTTCTAGTATCTTCTAAGACAAACCCCATTAACATGCATTCATTCAGCCTATTTCTACATGCAAGGTATCCACATCGTTCATCATTTTTGATCCACTGATTTATCCATGTCACCTCACATTTATTAATCATGTTATATGTTCACATTATAAATTGTTAAGACATACAATTTCCAACATCATCAATGTTTTAGTGGTTAGATATATGAATATTTCACACTGACTAATATTTTTACTATTGTGGCCAATCAAATCCTCCATATTTTCAGATTTGTTTTAATTTCATCCTCGAATATCCTTTTTCTTACACTATAATTTATTTAAGATTTCTTTTTATTCGGGTGCTGATCATTGTGCGAGCAAGAATGGAGGGGTCGTTCGCACATCAAAATACCCTAAAGTTCCAACAACCACGTGCTATGTCAATTGTATATGGTGTGAGGCCAATTGTAGGGAGCAGCTCCATGGTGCCAGGGGTGCACTTGATATTGTGAAAAAAAAATATGTTTGTATATCAATGTGTAGAACTTGTAGATAGATTTATGTTTGTTGTGGCGAGAGAGGCGTTTTGCCTCCCGAGTGCATATGCTCCTGTTATTTGTTTCAAAATATAAGAAATATGAAAACTCTTTTTAAAAAAAATCTGAAAACATTTGGACATAAACATAAACTAGTTTTTAACGATTGCGCAAAATTTCTGAAGGAAATGACACTTTTTGTGGCCTGTGCAAAAAAAGACAAAGTTTGTGCTTTGAAAAAACGTAGTATTTTAAATCTTACTACTTCGGACACAGAGTTTGTCTCTTTCACACGGAGCGCAGATAGTATCATTTTCTTCCGACGTTTGGCATGACTGTTAAAAACTTGTATATTTTGTTTTTCAGTGTTTTTCAAGTGTTTTCATATTTTTTCTAAAATTTGAAAACAATAACAGCAGGATATTCACCGGGAGTCGAGTGAATTTCCACGGTTGTGCACAATTTCTCCAGCATGGCTCTATGATCGCCTCCATGCTCGTGTTGAAACCAAACCGAACTACCGAAGAGCCCCGGGACGAGGGCCACGGCCGGGGCAGGACTAGTAGGTTGACTCCAAAAACGTGGGTTAGCGCGGGCGGAGGCAGCGAGTAAAGTGTGGCCCAGCCAGCGCGATGGGTCACGCGGCAAGCATGTCCGTCTGCCTGTCACTCACCTACACGTGATCCGGCGATGGGCGAATGGGTCCAAGTTCATCGCTTGGTTCGGCTGTAGCACCACGCACGCCGCACACGCCACTCGGGACTCGGGAGCTGGAGCTAGTATAGTAGAGACCTGAGGAAGTAGAAAGATACGACATTTGACCGAGTGGAGGAGGAGGGAGGCAGCAGGAATCGGTGCGGTGCCAAAGCCACGGCGGCCCTGCCTCCGGTAGCCTCCTACCCTCCCTACTCCTACCCGCCCCTCTTGCCACCGGAGGGCCAGCCAGCCGGCCGCACGGGATCCCGGCTTCCTATAACCCCCGTCGCCGTCGACCAGGGCGAGGCAAGACGCTCGGGAGCTTTTCTTTCTTCTTCTGATTTCCAATCCGCGCCCGCCCGCTTTTCCCTGCCTGCCTGCCTCCTCGTGCCCGAATCCGCACCCGCCGGCCTGCGGTGAGCGCCTCGCCGGCGGCCGGGCACCTTGGCTTCATCGCCGAGGGGGACGGGGACCCGCATCCGCCTTCACCTTCGCCGGGGGGAGAGAGATGAGGGAGCTCCGCGTCGTTCTGCTGGTTCTGCTCATATCCCTGCCTTCCTTCTCCGCGTCGGATCGCCAAGGTACACCTCGCCCCTCCCTTCCTTCTTCATTGTCACTTAGACCTCCAAGCGTCTGCGTGAATGCACTATAAATATGTATGTATGTCAGGGGCTAACCAGTTCTCTTTGTTTAACGCGTTGTCGTGATGGTAAATGGATTATCTGCCCCTCTGTTCAGCTGGATGTAGTTTAGTTTAGCTTTAACCTTATTTGGTGGATGGGGACTTCTGTAGTTCGGGCACACACACGCACGGTATGTTCAATGGCCAGGGCGCGGTCTCTGACCCATTTCCATCATGTTTGGCACTACTTCACCCTAGAAAACAAATTCAAAGCAATGATTTTAGTATGGTAAAGGAACTTTCAGTTCAAGAGTAAAACCTGCTTAATCGAAATAAAAGGCCAACCATCTAATTTGAGGGAGTTTTGAGCTAAGCGAATTCACTTTCAATATCATCGTAAAGAAATCGAGACATGTTACTGATTTTTTTTATACTTCAAACTCATTTCCACTATAGTCGAAAGTGTGTAACTAAAACTAACTTTGTTTTGCCAGGAGATGCCTTGTATGATATGAAGCTAAAACTGAATGTTACTGGCACTCAGCTTTCAGACTGGAACCAAAATCAAGTTAACCCTTGCACATGGAATTCTGTGATTTGTGACATTAACAATAATGTTGTCACAGTGTAAGTTGGAGCCTCAGCACCTTGCCGTGTTTGTTTTGTTTTTCAAGTTGTTGTTTAGCTGATGTTTTCCTCCTCTTGCTTGCCCTGATTTTCTTTGTTCTGTGCTGATCATTTCCCACAGAACATTAGCTGCACGAGGATTCACTGGAGTCTTATCACCGAGAATTGGAGAACTCGAGCATTTGACTGTCCTGTAAGTTCATTATCTTAGTCTATCAATTAATAGCCTAATATTTATGCATTCCAGAAACCTTGGCTAATTAGAAATCAATTCGTCTATGGAGACTTGTTGCTTCGAGCTGCTCCTATGTTTCCATGTAGATGGATTTGTAGGAGTTTTCCTGCATACATGTAGTACAATTAATTTGTAGGGTAAACAAGATCAGATTGGTTTAATCAGCTACGCGAGTAAGCCTTAGCGAACACATTACACATTGTAGCAATTTTACAACTACTGCATTGGACATGTGTTTAATTCAAGTGTTGGTGTGCTGTCCTGCATGAACTGATGCCAAGTAAATTTTAGTTCTTCTGGCAATTCATTACAACTATTATGAAACCCTTAGTGTGTGATCTTGTAGGTCATTGGCCGGTAACAGGATTACTGGTGGCATACCACAGCAGTTTGGTAATCTTTCTAGTTTGACAAGCTTAGATTTAGAAGGCAATCTTTTGGGTGGAGAAATACCAGCTTCTCTTGGCCAGCTTTCTAAGCTCCAGCTGTTGTAAGTATATTAGAATCATTGTTCCCTTCTGGTTATGAACAAAATTGCAATGATTTATCCATTTCATGTTTTATTCCGTTCCGTCTCTTAACCAGGATACTGAGCGAAAATAATTTGAATGGGCCAATACCTGAGAGCCTAGGAAAAATCTCAAGCTTGACTGACATGTAAGTGTCCTTTGCTAAGTATGACTTCCTTTTAAACTTCTATCCCTGCTAAAATGAGTTCATTTAGTAGAACTTTCTTGTGATGACAGTCGGCTGGCGTACAATAACTTATCTGGACAGATACCTGACCCGCTGTTTCAAGTAGCACGTTACAAGTATGTCAAGATCGTTCGAAAATTTCTTTTGATCCAAGTTGTCTGAGTGACTGATGAAGATTTATTTTTCATGGACAGCTTTTCAGGTAATCGCTTAAACTGTGGAAGCAACTTACCCCTCCCTTGTGCATCCAAGATATCCTATCCGAGTAAGTTGTGTCCTCATTGGTTTACTTATAGATTGACTCATGCAGAGGAGTATATGAATGCTTGAGTAGATGTCATGTTATGTATTGTGTGTAGCTATTTATTCTAAATCTTCTTTTACAGGTGGTTCCCATAGCTCAAAAGTTGGAATTATACTTGGTACAGTTGGAGCAGTGATAGGACTTTTGATTGTAGTGGCTCTTTTCCTTTTCTTTAAGGGAAGGAAGAAAAGACATCTACGTGAAGTTTTTGTCGATGTTTCAGGTAATGTTTCCATTCCTTTTGTTCATGTATTGTTCTTATTGGTAATCCCATGGTTCATTGTCTTGCTAATGGATTCTGATAGAACATATCTTGATGTTTTCCCCGTAATAAATTAGTAATACATATCAACACATGTGTGTAATCTATTGAAGTCTTAGTGGTTTCCTTGTTAAACAAGTGAGGCTATCCTCAGTCGACATTCGGTTAATCATTATTTTCTCAGCTCTGCATGGGTATGCATGTGTTTAGCTAAGTGTTTTATCATTTTATGACTCCCAGGTGAGGATGATCGACGAATCGCATTTGGGCAGCTCAAAAGATTTGCCTGGCGGGAACTACAAATTGCAACTGATAATTTCAGTGAAAAAAATGTTCTTGGACAGGGAGGTTTTGGGAAAGTCTACAAAGGAGTTCTTCCAGATGGAACAAAGATTGCTGTAAAACGGTTGACTGATCATGAAAGGCCTGGTGGGGAGGATGCTTTCTTGCGTGAGGTGGAGCTAATTAGTGTTGCAGTTCACCGGAATCTCCTAAGGTTGATTGGCTTCTGCACGACACAAACAGAACGCCTTCTGGTGTATCCATTTATGCAGAATTTGAGCGTTGCCTACCGCGTACGAGGTATTATTTTCAAAGTCATGCATCCTGCACTATTGTACTGCTCAATTAAGTTTGTGTTGCAATGATATTATTTGCTTTTCTGTATTGCAAAATTTCATCATTTTTGTAAAATTATAGCTAAGCCTCCGTTCTTGGGGTTAATTTGTTAGAACTGCTGACTGCAATTGCCGGCGCTGACTAATAAACTGTTCAGCCATTGGAAAAATCTTGAAGTTCAGCTTCATTTCTTTGTTCAGAATTTTCTAGCATTCTCATGTCATATGTATCTGGTGTGCTGAAAATGATGCAGAATTTAAGGCTGGAGAACCCATCTTAGACTGGTCAACAAGAAAACGGGTGGCCATAGGTACTGCACGGGGACTTGAGTATCTGCATGAGCACTGCAACCCCAAGATCATACACCGTGATGTAAAGGCTGCGAACGTGTTGCTCGACGAGTACTTTGAACCTGTTGTTGGTGATTTTGGGCTTGCGAAGCTAGTGGATGTGCAGAAGACATCCGTGACAACCCAAGTGCGTGGAACTATGGGTCACATAGCACCTGAATATCTGTCCACAGGGAAGTCGTCGGAAAGGACAGATGTCTTTGGTTATGGGATCATGCTTCTTGAGCTTGTGACTGGGCAGCGCGCCATTGACTTCTCACGCTTGGAGGAAGAAGAAGAGGTGCTATTGCTCGATCATGTAAGCCCCATTTGCTTTTCCAAAATATATCAAACTTCTGCATCTCTTGACTCCAGTTTCCTGACATGTTATGATAGGTAAAGAAGCTAGAGAGAGAAGGGCAGCTAGGCTCCATCGTGGACCGCAACCTGAGCCAGGGTTACGATGAGGAGGAGGTTGAGATGATGATACAGATAGCACTGCTGTGCACGCAGGCATCACCGAGGACCGGCCGTCGATGTCAGAAGTCGTTCGGATGCTGGAAGGCGAAGGGCTGGCGGAGCGGTGGGAAGAGTGGCAGCAGGTGGAGGTGACGAGGAGGCAGGACTATGAACGGATGCAGCGGCGTTTCGACTGGGGTGAGGACTCCATGTACAACCAGGAGGCGATAGAGTTGTCCGGAGCTAGATGATGGGAGTAAGTAGCAACATAGGCATGTCATCGTCTGTAGATTTAGGTACAATACAAGGTATAGATAATGCTCAGTCATGTAATGCAAACAAACTCGCGGAGCCAGATGAATATTTATATCAGATTATTATAGATGATGGGCAGAGATGTACTGTATGCAACTGTATTTGTTATGATGGACGACAGCTGTCAACTCGTGTGACAGTGTCTTCGTGTGAAGCCTCCGTTTACAACAAAATATTCAAGAGCTTACGGGTAAACCAGTGCTTCTGATATTCTAAATAAATTGAAAACCATATTTATGATTTTCAAAAACAAATGTAAAAAATCCTGATGTAACAAATCTGTAAAATATCAATTTCAAATACTTTATTTTATAGCCTACATAAAAATGATAAAACCTGATAAAATTTAGAGATCTGAAAATCCATAGTTTTGTCACTTTGTGTAGCTCAGAATAAAAAATATTTAAAATTGGGGTTTTACACTTTTGTGGGATATACTATTGGCTACATCTCAATTTCTTTTCAGGATTTTCTGAAACTGGTAAATATGATTTTTTCTATTTTTAAAATAGTAGGAACACGTGACTCAAAAATCTCTACTGCCCTTTTCTTTGCTGTATTTTATATATATGTAGTGTATGACACTCCCCGTATGGCTTGTACAATGACATTTAGTTGATTTTACTTTGGAACCGCCCGACTGTTCATACTGTTAGAATACGAGTCAGCTTAGGAGTCCTATACGTGTTAGTCAAGGATACCTAAACCCTAAGTGCTATGTCGGTCAAGTCATGTAATATATTTATACCCCGCAAAAAAAAGTAATATATTATATATATATACACTGTAATCGCCTGTATCGATCAATACAATCTATCGTTTCCTCCAACTATCATGGTATCAGACGCCTAGGTTATTCCGCAACCTAGATGGCGCCGCCGCCGTCGCACCAGCTCTTCACCCTCGCCGAGTTCCGCGCCGCGGCGATCTACCCCTTCTACCCCCAAGCTCCACCCCTATTCAATACACCATGCAACCAGCTGCAACTTCTCTTGCTGACACCATCGTCGACGTCTCTCCTTCATCCCCGTCGTGCTTGATCTTGCCTCGCACAACTACTATCATTGGCGGCATCTCTTCCACATCCATCTCGGACGCCACCACATTGATCCCGCCTCCGTCTCCCAGCCGAACGACCCACGGTGGGTCAAGGATGACCTTGCGATCATACAATGGATCTATACTCGTATTTCCACCGAGCTCTTCAACCTTGTCTCCAGCGACGGAGCAACGGCGGCCGATCTTTGGGCTTCTCTGCGCCAGCTTTTCCAAGACAATAGCGACGCCCGGATCAACGCCCTTCATACAGAGCTCCGCACCATCACGCAAGGCGATGCCACGGTCACCGTCTTCTGCCAAAGGATCAAGGCCATTGGTGATGAACTGCGGGAACTTGGTGATCGTGTTGACAACCGTGCGCTCATCAATGCGCTCCTCGTTGGCCTCGGTGAACAATTTGACAAGCAAATCGCTTTTATTCCGATGATGCGGCCACCACCCTCCTTCGCCGAGGTTCGATCTATGCTTCAGCTCGAGGCTCTCACCCAAGCCCGCAAAGCAGCTCGCCCGCCCCAGGTCTTCCATGCCGGCACACGGCTTCCAGCGCCTCCCGCGGCTCCCGCGCCTCCGGCTCCATCGCCCACAGCTCCGCCGCCATCCACCGTGCACCCTCCTCCAGGCTGGCGCCCAAGTCCCAATTACCGTGGCAAAAATCCGATCTACCGCCCACCTGCCGCCCGCACTAGAGCCTCCAGCAGCTCGGATTCTCCTGCACTGCTGCCGCCTCCCTCTGCTCTTGATGGTGGCCCACCCGCATGGCGCCAGGCTCACGATCCTTGGACCGGGCTTGTTCAAGCATGGCCTATGCCTTGGACCCCGCCGTCCCCCTACGGTGCACCGCCAGCGTACACTGGCACTTGGAGTCCAGGACTTTGACCGTCGACAGGCTCTCCCGGCCTCCTTGGTGCTCGGCCGCCTTCCCAAGTCTACACTGCCACGACTCCATCGATGTACGGATCGGCTGCGCCAGCTCTCCTCTATCACAACATGTACGACGCTCCTCCAGCGCTTCCGTACTCGCCAGCGCAGACGGCTCCACCAGCACCTTCAGCTTCATCTGCACCGCCAAGCTGGGATCAAGCCGCCTTCATCAACGCCATGAACAATTTCACACTCGGTAACCAAGGTACGGATTGGATTTTCGATTCTGATGCATATGTCTTCAAATTTGAATTTGCTGTCATCTTGTTCTCCTTCCCAATTTTCCTCCATAATTGTTGGTAATGGCTCTTCTATACCCATAACATGCACCGGTCACTCCTATATCCAAAACCATAATCAAAATTTTCTCCTTCGCAATGTTCTTGTAAAGATGGGGCTGCGTGGCCGAGCTAGGGCGCGACATAAGCGGCCTCATAAGCTGCAGCTGGTTTTGACTATTGTGTGTCTTACAGAGACGGATTTGTAGAGGGGGTATAATAGAAACAGGGGGTTCATCACTCCAGATATAGAGGAAGCAATTCGTAGGAGTGAGTGTTGTATTGTGTTTCGCGGAAGGAAAAGGGACGATTGTTCATACGGTCACAAAGATGGGGCTGCGTGGCTGAGCTAGGGCGCGACATGAGCGGCCTCATAAGCTGGTTTTGACTATTGTGTGTCTTACAAAGATGAAATTTTTCTTCACTGAAATGCGACGTTTCCATCCATAGTGGCTAGTGAAGCGTTTGTGTTGACTTCATCAATTTGAAGGCTAGATCCGCCGGCCCAGTCTCTTGAATGTGCGTTTAGGGGTAGGTGCCAGTGTTATTTTTACCAATTTATACCTCTTTTATTTGTTGGAAATCATAGATACATCGTTTTGTAGAGGGGGTATTAATAGAAACAGGGGTTCATCACTCCACATATAGAGAAGCAATTGGTGGGAGCGAGTGTTGTATTGTGTTTCGCGGAAGGAAAAGGGACGATTGACCGTACCGACATCATCTCTAAGCCTAAACAAACAAGGTACTGATCCGGCCCACTAAAGCAAGTGCGGCCCAAGCAGAGAGCCGCAGAGAAGACAGAACAAGCACAGCCTGCCGCCGCGTTGCCTCTCCTCCTCCTCGACGGCGGCAGCACTCGTCATCGTCTCCACTCTCCCCGCCTCCAAACCAATCCTCCTCCTCCAGTCTCCCTTGTCCTAGCAGCCGTAAAGGCTACAGATCCAGCTCCTCACCCCTCCTCTGCTCATGGGAATTCGGATCTAGGCCCTGTCGTCCTCTTCTCCCACCCCGCGGCGCGGTCCGGCGGCGGGTATTCACGATGGAGGGATATTTAATCCTTGCCGCTGATCAGGTACGCACACAAAAAGAAATATTGCAATAAGTCCTCTTTATGTGTGGGTAGGTGCTGTGCTGAGTGTTATTATGTGCTGATTTTTTTTTTTACCGGATGTTTCCATCGACACGTTGTTCCTCCAACCAGTTCCATGGAAGTATGGTTAGCAAAATAAATGGAGTATCTCAGTTGTATTCTCATGGTAAAGTTAAAGCGAGAATGAACTTTGTGGCATTGCTTCAGGTTGTAATGACAGAAATGGTCATGGAATTAAACATGACAGGAAAAGAAAACCAGATAACTCCACGAATAATGTATATATTGCAGCTGACTATCTTCTTTTTGAACTGTGGGTGTTCATCAGAAAAGTATACAGAGTAAACTAGGCAACTATACTTAATAGTTATTGTAAATACATGGTTGCATTGCAGCCTAAAGAAAGAAAGAAGCAAAATTTCACCCCAAAGTGAAACTTATCTCGCGGTTAATAAGACAGCTTAACTTGATTGCGTATTAAGCAAACCCCAAAATGTATTTTTTCCAGTAACTTTATATAACCTTTTTATTTGCATTCAGGAACAATCAGTTAGTGGCGCAGACTGGAGTGCCGAGTTGCTGTCGGATGAATTGGAGATACCCACAAGCTCAGTGGACATTTCACTGCAGCTTGCTGAAGAACAGAACCATTTACATGATATTCTGGGAATCAATGAAATACCAATGAATGACACAGGAATCAATGATATAGCAATGAATGGCACAGGCGCAGGCACGGAAGCGATTCAGACAGCAGTTCAGGGAATGAGACAGATAAAGAACCAGGAAAATACTTCTATCCTGGTTTTGAGGAATTGGTTAATCCAAGACCACCACAAGTTGGAATGAGATTCTCAACCCTCGAAGATGCAAACAGATACTATAGTGCACATGCTCTCCTGAGTGGCTTTGTGGCAATTAGGGGACCAAATTTTATGAGAAAAAAGTTTCACCTAGAATGCAACAGAAGCCGCAAATTAGCGCCATCCCAGACCTGAAGAGGAAGCGGGAAATATATTCTGTAAATAAGACGCCGTGTGAGGCAAAGGCGGTTGTGAAGCCCGTTAAGGGGCAATGGGAGTTCACTGCAATTCAGAGTGAGCACAACCATCTGTTATGTCCAAGCCCGTCACTCACAAAATTCTTCTTGAGCTCCGAACACATGTCAACTGAGGAAAGGTCTTTTTTAACAGCTCTGGAACACAGTAGTATACATCCCAAGAAAGCTATGAAGATTTTCAAGAGAATGAGAGGCACTTTGGGGAACTTACCATTCAAGACAAAAGATGAGAATACCTCACAGCATGCAGAACAACAGGGGAAACCAAACTCAGAAGTAGAAACAACTGTGAAGCACTTGAAGGAACTGGAGCTGCAAAACCCATGTGTTTCCTCCCTCATGCAAACAGATGAAAATAACATAGTTAGGAGTCTTCTCTGGACTGATGCAAGGTCGAGGATAGATTATGAGATCTTTGGAGATGTCTTATCATTTGATACTACCTATAGCACAACTATGCACAATATGCCTTTCGTTCCTATTACTGGATCGAATGACCAGGGCAGGACTCTTGTTTTTGGATGTGCCTTGCTACAAGATCTGAAAGCTGAAACCTTCAAATGGATGTTTGAAACATTCTTACATGCAATGGGAGGGAAAATGCCAAGAGCAATCATAACAGGCCAGGATGAAGCTATAACAAAAGCACTTGCAGAGGTCATGCCACAAGTAAGGCACATGCTTAATAAGTTCCATGTAATGAGGATAGCACGAGAAAATCTAGGAGCTTTTATAGCAGCAGGAGCTAACATAAATACAGAGTTGCATGGCGTAGTTAACAACTCTCTGACGGAAACGGAATTTGAGGAAGGATGGGCTGCGCTCATTGAGCGATACAGTGCAAGCGGAAACGAGCACCTACAACTCTTGTGGGAAACGAGGAAAAAGTGGGTGCCTGTTTATTTCAAAGAAGATTTCTATCCATTTATTGGAACAACTAGACGTTGCGAGGGGACAAATGCACTATTCAAGGACTATGTGCTTCCTAAGGACAGAGTAGAGAAGTTTCTTGAAAAATACGGAGACATACAAGAGAGCATAATAAAAACGGATGATGAAGACAAACTGCAATCAAGAACAGAACCTTCATGTTTCTCATTGCAGCCAATTGAAAAGCATGCATCATGTATCTACACAAGGCAGATATTTCTAAAAGTACAGAGAGAACTACTCCATTCTACAGCATTCAACGTGCAGGAGATTCAAATGGGGACTGTGTACAGACTAGACAAGGTATTCAACTACGAGAATCCAGAGTTTGATAGAAATTCCTTCGATGTGTTAGTTGAATCTGGCACCAATGCAATGAAATGTCAATGTGCAAAGTTTAGTAGGGATGGTATACTCTGCTGCCACATATTCAGAGTTTTCACACAGTTTGGGGTCAATGAAATACCAGAGCAATACATAGTGCCCAGGTGGACTGTCAACTTTAAAATAGAGCAGATGAAGAAGTACAAGGAAAAATGCTTGGACAGCCATGGCGTTAACCAATCAGAAAATTCAATGAGATATGCAATGTTACTGAGCAAAGTGGCTGACATTGGCAAAGAAATATGTGGTGACGGCTCCAAGTGCAATAAATTCAGACTGAAATTAGACACAATTCGAGCAAAATTGGCAACGGTGACAGGAGAAACACCTGAAACTAACAGTTAGGCCGTACTCGCTACACAGGCTCTGGGAACATGGGCTTTGAGCAGGCAGGCAGTAGCGCACCTGTGTAGTGGCCATCCTGTGCATCAACAAGAGTCTGCTGTCGAGTATTCCTAGACATCAGCAACCAGGACGAATCCTTAGAGTTAGGAGAATCAGTTAAATTATTGTCATTGTGCTCCAGGAGGCTCATGTTGGCGAAGTAGAATAGTTAGGATTCAGGAAGACTAAGGTTGTCTGCCCATGATCTGTTCAGAAAAATGCTGGAATGGTTCTATTTTTTACCTGCAGTTTCATGTGATATGCCATCTCATCTCAAAAAAAGGTTCATGTGTTATGTAGACTTTGCTAAAACATATTGATCTGGTATCTTAGATGTTCATATTTTTATCAATATGATTGGTCAAACTTATCATACGTTAACTTTGGACTAAAAATATGTCTTATTTTGAGAAACATAGGGAGTATTTGCTTATTGCTCCTACCAGTTTCCTAAGGCGTGTTTTCCTTCTGTCTGGAAGCACCGGTTCTTTGCATGCTTGGGGTACTTCATACATGTAGGTTAACTAGATCGCATAGCACTGTTCTTTTGTGAACCGTGATTCCAAGTGTTACCCCCCATATTGTGCATTTCGGTCTGCTGCTCACGACTCACTTATGAATGTTTCTTTGTTGAGGGGATAATCTCTGAATGAATGTTCTGGTTCTGTGGAAGTGTATCAGATGTTCTTTGTGTCGTAGCCTCTGGCCGTAGTTTTCCTATACCATGGGCTGTTTTTCTATATTTTCTTTCGAGAATGTTGGCACTTTATTGATCAATAAACATGATTATATGTAGTTCTTTCCGATTAAAATCCAGAACAACACTAACATAAATATTACAATCCGAGGGCTCCACCGTTTCAGTTGTCGGTTCATCCTGCTCCGGTGATAAAATACGCTGAACCATGGACAAACAATCCGAGACCAAGATGATATCGAGGAAACCATGACCTCGAGTGATTGTGGGTGCTCGCCTAATAGCCAGGCCTTCAGCACGTTCTGAAGAAGGGAAACCCTCCAAACCTTCACTGCAGGAGAGAAGGAAATTACCGTTATGATCACACGACACTACTTCCCAGCCCATGCGCCGCTTAGTCGGGAACAACACAACATCATCATTCACACCGACCTTGCGGACAGGCCGACGAGTCCATTTAGGTGCTGAGGCAGTGGAGTCACACCTTGTACACGGTTTGGCCTTTGGACAATGTGTCAGGATCATATCCACATATGCTGCGATCTTGGCAGCAACCCGGAGTGGATGCAGACGACCTTCATTATTCCGAGCATCGTCAAGTGCTTCCTAGATGTGCCAACACCTGAGCGCCATCACCGTAGCAGGCGTGGGTTCTCCCTTGCCGGTAAACTGAACTACTGAAGATCCATTGTTTATCACTTACCATATCCTTCTTGCGTAGCCCGTACGGAAATTTCCTTTCAACTCGCTCCAAACACACCTAACAAAGGGACAGTGCAAGAAGAGGTTCTTTACCCGTTCAGTTCTCCCATTGAAAATGCAGTTGTCATCGACAAAGATTTAACGATGTTGTAATGTGGTGACTGGTGGGAAGATAGTCGTGACCCACGCGCCAAATCAGAGTGAGTAACCATAGCGCTTTCTAGATCTTCGTATCCCTAGCCCCGCCAGAGTGAATACCGTTGTCACCGGTATCTCGCCAAATTATATGCCAATTTCGTGCGGCCCCGAAGGAGATACCCTAGTCGCCAACGAGGCTGGAGAGAGGCACTCGGTCCCGTCATCCTCTCTTGACAATAGGATTATTCTCACTAGCAGAATGCCCGTGCATTGCTACGGGTTAATTTTTATTGATCAATGATTTCATCATCACTTTCATACTATGACCAAAAAATAATACTTACACCATCGAAGAAAACAATTTTATGAAATGGGATCGCTAAACATGAGCAAGTTTCTTCAAGAAGTATCTTAGGATCTCACAAACAAAAATATCTACCTTTTTCATTTTATGATCATATAATTGTAAGTCATTTACAGATTCATAGTATACAAAGTAGCAGTTTGACCGCAATTCTTTCAAAACATTTTACAAATCGGTAAAATTGGACGACAGAGAGATAGAAAGGTTAATAGATGCAAAGGAAATATGGATGAAATAAGTGATGAAAAGAAAAGAAGTTGTCCAACCATGGTAGAAACCAGAGGTTTGTCAGGTCAAGCTGAACTTCGATGCTGGCTCACTCGACCACCGGGTTTCTGCCTTTAGTCAAATCTTGTTTTCTTAGGCCTTTTTCGAAGCTTACTACCCAATTGACTCAAGCTGTTTTTGTGGGACGACAAATCTTGTGGTACATTTCCATCTAACAAACCTAAATACTTCCTCTGTTCCGAATTAGTTGATGTTGATTTGTCTAAATACGACTATATCTATATGTGTTTTAGTGTATAGATACATCATCTGGACATATCTTTTGTTAGTTGTCAAACATATATTTTCTGTTCAGGGCTTTTCTCATATGAAATGTACATTGGGTCTGGCAGTAGTACTTTGTAGTAGTATGACTTAACATGAGATAGCTAGTACATGAAAGAACAAACATTAAGAATCGTGTGTGCGTGCGCGCGTGTGCGTGCGTGCGTGCGTGTGCGTGGGCCTGATGGTCTTTCTCTCTTCCTCACTCCTCTTTTACGCTCAAGAACCCGCCTCTTGCAGAAGAGTCTCTGTAGTGCATCACCCGGATCTGACATTTTCATCCGAACCTACAAAACCCCGCAGGGCAGCACCTCTAGGGCTATGAGTTGGCCATGCCCTTAAAATGTTCAAGGAAAATGCATCCATCGGAAACTATTCATATCTAGCAGATAAATTGTACTCCCTCCGATCCATATTAGTGGGCATAGCTTTGTCTAAATTCATATGTATCTAGTTAAGTATTTAGACTAGATACATGTGTATCTAGACAAAGTTGTGCCCACTAATATGAATCGGAGGTAGTAACAAGATAAATATTATTCCAAGAAAAAATATTGAATGAAAAAAAAAAAAAGTCTTATCTCGTGACAGCTCTTTCCTGCTTTTCTCGTATCCGGCTAACTCGGCCTGGTCGTCCACCTTCTCCTTCATCGCCGCCGGCACGACAAACACGCCGCCGCCGTCTCCTCATATCTAGCTCCCTGCACTACCACCTCGTCCCCTTCCTCCCTCCCTCCCTGGGCGCAGGCGTCGATTCCCCACCTCCGACCTGCCGTTAGCTCTGGTAAGCCTTCCGCTGCTTCTGCTACGGCTCCGATCTACTCTCCCTTAGCTCAGATCCATTCCGGCGTCGTCGCGACGGACCCGTGATCTTCCTCCGGAGCTGCCCGATGCTCTTTCGAGCTTGCTCCTGCCTGCATGCGAATTGCGTCATCTCCCGCGACGCGACCTTGTCTTCGTCGCTGGAAGGAGTTAGTGGTTAGGTGGAGAGAATGCTTTGTCGCTTAGGGAACTGGGAATTGTTCCCCTCGTCGGTCGTTCAGTGATTCACTGCTGTCCTACTAGAAACTAATCTCTTCTTACCATAGCTTCTGCGTTTGCTCGCCTTGCTACAAGCCGCGGAGATGCTTACCGGAAATGTTTCTATTCATGGCAAGCTGTTCCTTCCATAAATTGGAATCGCAAATTGAATGATTGGATTGCCATTTTTAAGTTTTGTTGTACTTGTGATGATGTTATCGAGAATTTACGAGTTTTTTTCTTCTTTCTGTGCCCTTCTAGGGTTCTCGCTCATTTGCGGATGTGATTAACAGAGAGGCCGCACCTCGATGCTGGAATCGAAGATTTGATCCATCGTTTCTCAGGACCTGTTTTTTTCCCTCCTAGGTGGTACGAAGACTCCATGGCTTTCCGAGAGGAGAGATATGTCAAGTTAGTTTCTCCCCTCTCCTTGCACTAAAGAGTTCGTTGGTATCTTACTCATTTTAAAGAGAAGCATACCCCATAGGAAAATATTTTGTCGGCTTCATTATGGTTTACAGAAAGTTCATATTAGATTTCCAAAGTTACTGTATAATACAGATAAATAAGAACGAGCAGTTTTCAGACTAGTCTAAGCTGTACTTTTTTTCTTCAGATTTCAGGACTGGAGGTCAGAATATTCTATCAGTTCAGAGAAGATAGTTTCAGAAGAAAGACATAATGCATTTGACTCACTAAAGGATAAGACTCTAGGAGCTTTGTCATTCTTCTGGAACGTTTCATATTCCGAAAACCTCAACAGATCAACTCTAGAGGAAAGGAAGACCAAAACAAGGGTTCTTGATCCTCAAGGGCCATTTTTGCAAAGATGGAACAAGATATTTGTCATATCATGTCTCATTGCAGTTTCTGTGGACCCATTATTCTTCTATATCCCTGTGATTGATGGTGACAAGAGCTGCCTGTATTTGGATAAAAAGTTGGCAAGGATAGCAAGTATCCTGCGGTTTTTCACAGATATCTTCTATTTGCTCCATATGATATTCCAGTTCAAGACAGGATTTGTTGCTCCCTCTTCCAGAGTATTTGGTCGAGGTGTCTTGGTTGAAGACACGTTTACAATAGCAAAGCGGTATCTATCAACATATTTTCTGATTGATTTTCTAGCTGTCCTACCCCTCCCTCAGGTACTTCATATGTCATTTTCTTTATTTACCTGCAAGATTGGAAGTATCTAGCATCATGTGTTTCTTGTATTTTCGATGATTTTGTTCGGATCCATTAAGACTCATTGTACGCATGCACTTTTTTACTAGTTTGTTCAAGTATGATCATGAAGAAGGCAGTAGGAAACTGTTTGCTCTCAGCTATATTAGGATACTTTAATAAACTTGTATGGCCTAATTGCCCCGAATGCATCAAGATATGGAACATCCATGAAATCAGTTGCAGCAGCGGGGAATCAAACCTTTACTGACTCAGCAATGAGAGGTTTAGTGCAGCTATGCACAGAAATGTTAAGTGCTGATAAGATGGATTGACCAAGTGAATGTTAAGTGGGATCATTCAATATTTTAGCATGCTGACTAATATGCTAATTCTGTACAGTTCATTTACTTGGTAATTTGGTATGGTTGAAGTACATGCAAAGCATGCCAACATGGGGACATACTTTTAACCTATAAACTTGAATAATTGAATGTGCCATTTTTAATTTTCGGTGGAACAATGTGATTTTTTTTCCTTGTATGGAATATCTTCTGTCATAAAGCTGTAAATGACCACATCATTTTCATAACCAGGTGTTTGTATTGATAGTGCTCCCCAATCTCCAAGCTTCAGAGATTATGAAGGCAAAAGATGTGTTGATGATTATAATTACATGTCAATATGTGCCTCGACTAGTCCGAATAATACCACTCTACCTTCAGATCACGAGGTCGGCTGGTATAATCACAGAGACGGCATGGGCTGGTGCTGCTTTTAACCTTTTAATTTATATGCTTGCTAGTCATGTAAGTTCTCTACTCATTACCTGGTAAGAAGAATGCAAGTGTTTGCTCTTTTCCTTCTCTGAAATATAATTAACACATTCGAATTCTAAATCCGTCCTAACTTGAGTCTGCTGTATCTAGTTTTTGCGTTATATTTCTTGGTGGTTAGTTGTCACCCAGAAGGATTGTCTGATAATAGTTCTTTATTCGTGACTTTACTTGAGAGATTGGAACTTTAGTTGTGAGCCCACATCAACACAGCTAGAAATAATAAGTAGTAATAAAGTAGGCCGTATGCATCGTTTTGATGCAGAGGCTGCGGGCTTCCCCCTTCTCGAAAAAAGCCAAAAATAATAAGTACACGAGTGGGAGTTTGTATATTTTTTTTCTTAGATTCATGGCCGTCAGATTGTTGTTGTTAGTTTTGACCCCTCCTGGCAGTGCGCTCCAACAACATCACGTCACCAAAGCACAGGGAACATGTTTTCTGAAACATACTACATGCTTTCCATTATCAGCGTCTAAACTATAATGTCTGATACATTGTAGCATGTACTCAGCAGAAAAAAAATGAAATCGTCATGTTGTCACACATCCTCTTGCCAGTCTTAGCCGACGCATATTGAGAGAATGATGGTAACATTTACTACTATGTGCAAATCAATCCTTGATTGCCGCTTCATTTCTTGATGTAATTGTCTTTTTGAAGGAACAAACGTGTCCAGAACCTGCATCATAAAGATGCCTAACTAAGTGATTTGAAAATGTTAACAAGTTTATTCTGAAACCAAGTGGCTTGATGAATCACCCTTGTCTATTTAAACCAGGAATATTTGATATGATGTGATTGTGATATGAGAATGCTGAGCACCTTATCCAAGCAAGCACTTGTTCACTAAGAAATACCGTACCTGAGAACTTCGAAATTTTAGACCAGACTGGATGCCAGTGTTGATACACATATTAGCCATACTCAAGATATTTCTAACTGATCTGGTAACTGCTTGCAGGTATTTGGAGCTCTATGGTACCTTCTTTCCATTCAGAGAGAAGACACTTGCTGGAGAGACGAATGTAACAAGAGGAGTTGTGATTTTGGATCTTTATATTGTGGGAGTGCCATTGCTGGAGAGAATACTTTCTTAGCAAAGGCTTGTCCGACAAATGGTACCGCCGACATAGACCCAATATTTGGAATTTATCTACCGGCTCTTGTTACTGTTTCACAGTCGACGAGTTTCTTTGAGAAATTTTTCTACTGCTTTTGGTGGGGTCTGCAAAGTCTGAGGTTTGCCTACCTCTCTCTCAACCACCGCACACAGTTCTCCTGTTATCAGTTTTCAGTTATTGTTCCACCAAGGAATGTTGAATTTAATTAGATATTGTATTTATGTATTGATTTACCTATTGCAGCTCTCTTGGTCAAAATCTGAAAACAAGCACTTACACATGTGAGAATTTGTTTGCCGTGTTTGTCTCGATATCGGGTTTAGTCTTGTTCGCACTCCTTATTGGTAATGTGCAGGTATGTGTTTACCACGA
Source organism: Poa pratensis (assembly GCA_947311845.1). Taxonomy (NCBI): domain Eukaryota; kingdom Viridiplantae; phylum Streptophyta; class Magnoliopsida; order Poales; family Poaceae; genus Poa; species Poa pratensis. The sequence goes on along the minus strand of CAMZMU010000063.1, from coordinate 139,715,031 downwards.
ATGCCAGTTTTTTGATAATGTGCAGGTCAAAATTAGGATATTTTTCATTTAGATTGCATTAGAGTGTCTTAGAATTAGTAGATGAGTATAGTCAAGTGATGCAAAAGTATATGAAGTCGTTTAAGTGGTGCAAGAGACATGGGAGTAACGACACCTTGTGGTACCTTGTCTTTTTCCCTCTAATATATTTAGCCAAATGCTTTGACAAATGTGAGTTTAATTTTTCTATTTTATAGAGCTCTCAATACAATAATTGGTAGATACTAGGTGAACATAACAATTTTCTAATTTTCTTTATCAAAATCTAGGGATGTTAGATGATCGAGTGGTACTAAGAGCAATATTTTCCATTGAAAAATGATAATTTTCTTATACCTGCTGTCGTTCTTGACTGAATCTGCCTGATAACAGAAAACGTGTTTTAGGAGGATTTTTAGGAAACATGTTTAAGTTGAGAGTGGTATAAATCATTGTCTATATTGTACTAGAAAAGGTTCACTCTGCTGAGTCAAACTATTTTAGAGGAGCACTCAGACCTGCAAACCTATTTTACCATCACTTAAGCATGTAAGGTTCTTATACCATATCACTTTGCTCCCTATGGTGGTTTTCTCAGTGTCACATCCACATAACTTGGTTTTAGACATATGGTGGCTAAATCTCTCTCGGTCGGAAATCAGATTTTACAAAAAAATACTGTATTACTTATCCATTGATCAGTTAGTATCCACAAAGGCATTTAGTTAGTATCCACATCAGGTTTTTGTATCATCATTTCTGGTTTCTCTTTAGAATGGCTCATTATTATCTGTACAGCGTTTATTTGTTACATATGTAAAGACAGAAATATTTTTAAAGGTGTAACCAGGAACAAATATTTTAATTATATATTTACTAGACAGCTAGTTGTGTAAAGGGACCATACTAATGCTAATTACTTCTTCCCATTTTGTAGACCTATTTACAATCAGCCTCTGTACGTATAGAAGAAATGAGAGTGAAAAGGCGCGATACGGAACAATGGATGGCACATTGGCTACTTCCCGAGAACCTCAAGGAGCGAATACTGCGTCACGAACAATACAGGTGGCAAGAAACAAGAGGAGTTGACGAAGAAGGCCTTCTTATGAATCTTCCCAAGGATCTTAGGAGAGAGATAAAGAGGCATCTTTGTCTATCCTTCTCAAGAAGGTATTTTCTCACATCTTTTGATCTTCTAGGAAAATCTCATATATCCTTGCATGGGTCTACTATATATTATTATAGATTTTTTGTCTTGAGTATTTCGTCCCAGTACCACATTTATTGTCGGGGTCACACACACTCACCGTCCGAATGTAAATATACAGACATGCCCATGCAAACTTTCCAGTTTTGGAAAAGGCCACCGGATGTCTCAGCGTCATGTGAGACCTGGACCCACATGTCATTCTCACATCCAGTGGTATTTTTCAGAGTTGAAACTTTGCAGTGGCATAGTTCCAGTATTCCCATTTCTAGTGCTGAGCCCTACAGGCTCAACCATACAAAATGTATCAAATCATATGCGGAAGATTGGATATTCTTGCCACTTAGTGTCCTCCAATGGATGTTCCTGCCACTCACTGATGCTTATCTAACTAAGTTTTTTTAAGAACCCCTAAGTCTGATTTTGAAAGCTAATATCCTGTTGCATATGTAGTAGAGTTGTTTGGTTTTAAAATCACGCAGTGAAAGCTTTTTGGTCTCTCATCTTAGTCCTTTTATACTGTTTTCAGGTTCCTATGTTTGAAAACATGGACGAGCAGCTCCTGGATGCGATGTGTGATCGTCTAAAGCCCATGCTGTACACTGAGGACAGCTGCATAATTCGAGAAGGAGACCCGGTGAACGAAATGCTTTTCGTCATGAGGGGATATCTCGAGAGTATGACAACAAATGGTGGACAGAGTGGTTTCTTCAATTCCAATGTTCTGAAAGGTGGAGACTTCTGCGGTGAAGAGCTCCTTACTTGGGCTCTTGACCCCGCCGCAGTTTCAAACCTCCCCAGCTCAACCAGGACAGTGAAGACATTGTCTGAAGTCGAAGCCTTTGTTTTGAGGGCTGATGACTTGAAGTTTGTGGCCACCCAGTTCAGGAAACTCCATAGCAAGCAGCTCCAGCACACCTTTAGATTCTACTCACAACAATGGAGAACTTGGGCCGCTTGTTTCATACAGGCAGCTTGGCACAGATATTGTAGAAAGAAGCTGGAAGATGCGTTGTTTGAGAAGGAGAAGAGGTTGCAAGCGGCGATCGTAAGTGATGACTCTACCAAGCTCAGTCTCGGCGCGGCACTATATGCCTCGCGTTTCGCTGGCAACATGATGCGGATCCTACGGCGTAACGCCACCCGAAAGGCCCGTTTGCAGGAAAGAGTGCCGGTAAGGCTGTTACAGAAACCGGCGGAACCCAACTTTTTTGCCGAAGGAGAGTAATTTTTCCATACCTTGCTATGCCCCATCAACTGGTAAGAGTTTGCTCCTGCGCCCCCATCAACTCACCGCTTGACTCAATTTATGATTGGATGTTGTACATAGATAGACCACGTTGTCTGAAGCTTTTTGTGATTTATACGATGTAATTAAATGTATTATTGTTTTTATTGTATGTACATGTGCTATCTTTGTATACGGAAATACAGAATGCATATATTATAAGCATTTCATATTGCATTCGAACCACTCATAATCTCTTGGTCCTAAACCCTGCATGATGATACTAAAGAATCTGCGGGGCCGTGTTGGTTCTTTGTGGTACACCAAAAAACAGCCCCATGGTCACAGCCAAGCCCTCCTTGGTTCCTGCACAAGAAACTCAACAAGCAGCGCACAGTCCGTTCTGCTCCTCATCTTTGGTCTTGACTTCCTGCAGCCGCAAACAAGTAGCAAAACAGCACGCTGTGGCTCGCTCGTCTCATTGTGCCGCTGCAAGCATCCCGCGTCTCCGCAAATTGGACGGAAAAAACCGTAGCCAAAAAGGTCCTTCGCACCTGAATCTGAGTAACAATAATCAATTTATCTTATCCACGTAAATTTTTGAACTTCAGTCTTAATTCCAGAACATTGTTAGTTTGTTCCATGCTCTCCCAGCTGCGTACTTTTAATTACTAGTTCTCACCTCTTTTTAAAAAAAAATATCTTGCAGAGTTCTTCTGGATGTGTGGTTGTGTGTGTATCTTCTTTTTGATCTGTCATTGGGTTTGGATTGCATATCAAGAATTCTAGTATTGTTATTGTGATTTTTTTTTACAATAGTAAGTTATTATGATCAAAATTTCCTTGGTTAGCAGGGCCAACCTATTTCGTCACTTGCAACAGCAACAACAACAAAGGTTTTCATTTCCAAACAAGTTAGCTAGGCTAGAGGTGAGACCCACATGATCTCGCAACTAACTCATGATTCTGGCTCATGGATAGTTAGCTTCCACGCACCCGTGTCCATGGCTAGTTCTTTGGTGATATTTCATTCCTTTAGATCTCTTTTGACAGACTCCTCCCATGTCAAATTTGGTCTACCACTGTCCCTCTTAGCATTATTATCACGCTTTATCCTACCGCTGTGCACTGCTTCCGGAGGCCTGCGTTGTATATGCAAGGATTACGAGTCGATGAGTCGCAACTTGTCGCTTGGGTACTGACAAGTAGACAAGTCGCGCGACTTATCTAGACTTGTCGCAACTTGTCGCGACTAGTCGAGATTTTTGGTTGGAACACAAGTACCGACAAGTAGACAAGTCGCACGACTTATCTAGACTTGTCGAGCGACACTTAATCCTTGTGTATATGTCCAAACCATTTTAGAGCATCTCCAACCGTCTTTGTATATTTCGTCAGAATTTGTAGAAAACTATATAAATCTGCCCCAAAAGGGTGCTCCAGCAACCTTTGTATAAGTGGTCCCACACCATTTTTTAATAAAGCTTGCTATTCTTGAACTGACGAGGTTATATCCTTCGGGTACCCTACTATGAGGGTACCTGGTGTACGTGACGACTAAAGCCCAATTGTTGACAGCCCAACGAAGCCCACGAAGGGAGGCCCAAGACGAAGGATTGCTTCCCAAGCTAGGCATAGTTGGTTATGTTTCCTTATCTGTAAACCTAGTCGGTTACGTACCCGAGACCCAACTTCCTATATAAAGGCTGGGAGGGCGACCGATCAAGAACACGCAATACCAAACCACCAGAACCCTAGCGAGATCGACACCTTGCCAGGACCTTTGTAGCCCCGATATTCTCATAATCAATACAGACAAGCAGGACGTAGGGGTTTTACCTCACCCGAGGGCCCTGAACCTGGGTAAATCCCGCTTGTCAGCCGACGATTCTACTAACACTAGGCGTTCTCTACCACATAATCTCAACCCTAGGTCCTTAACCATGGGTATGCCGAGGACACCCCTCGTCATGAACCCTTACTTGGCATATTTGCAAAGTGGAGAGCCGCTTTATATATCAAGAAAACGATCGCGAGAGAGCCCAACCGCCTGTGCATGGAACTTTCCCTGCACGAGACCTACTGATACATCTCCAACGTATCTATAATTTCTGATGTTCCATGCTTATATTATACCAATTGCTACATGTTTTATATACACTTTATATCATTTTTATGCATTTTCCGGGACTAACCTATTAACAAGATGCCGAAGTGCCATTTCCTGTTTTCTACTGTTTTTGGTTCCAGAAAATTACTTCTGCAAATATTCTCGGAATTGCACGAAACAAAAGGCCAAGTCCCTATTTTTCCAACACCGTCACGGAGTCCGAAGGAGAGACGAAGGAGGGCGCCGAGGTGGCCAAACCACATGGTGGCGCGGCCAGGGGTGGGACCGCGCCACCAGGTGAGGTGGGCCCCTCGGGCATCCACCGACGCCGCCCCTTCGCCTATTTATTCCCCCCGACGCGAAAACCCTAAAACACCAAGTCATATTTCCAGAAGAGTTCCGCAGCGCCGCCGCCATCGACGACAAGTTTCGGGGGACAGAAGTCTCTGTTTCGGCACACCGTCGGGACGGGGAATTGCCCCCGGAGCCATCTCCATCGACTCCACCGCCATCTTCATCGCTGCAGCTGACTCCCATGATGAGGAGGGAGTAGTTCTCCCCCGAGGCTGAGGGCTCTACCGGTAGCTATGTGGTTTATCTCTCTCTCCCATGGTGTGATCTTTATGTGATCATGAGCTTTGTAATCTAGTTGAATAAGTAGATGTTACTCTTTATCTATTATGCCACTCTAGAGGTTACTTTAATATGAACTCCGGTACTCTCCACGGTGTAAAGGTGACAGTGTGTGCATCGTGTGTGACTCCTTTATGACGTTGTGGTGTTTGTTTACCCTTTGAGGTGTGCTTTTTAGCCCTACGCAATGAATGGTGTTTTATCCAACAAGAGAGTGTTTGAGAGTATTTATTATTCAGTTATGAGTCATTGTTGAGAGTGTCCACTAGTGAAAGTATGATCCCTAGGCCTTGTTTCTAAGCATTGAAACACCGTTTACAACAAGTTCTGCTACATGTTTGCTTGCTGCCATTTTTATTTCAGATTGCAATTACTACTTATAATCATCCATATTACTTGTATTTCACTATCTCTTCGCCGAACTAGTGCACCTATACATCTGACAAGTGTATTGGGTGTGTTGGGGACACAAGAGACTTCTTGTATTAATTGCAGGGTTGCTTGAGAGGGATATCTTTGACCTCTACCTCCCTGAGTTCGATAAACCTTGGGTGATTCACTTAAGGGAAACTTGCTGCTGTTCTACAAACCTCTGCTCTTGGAGGCCCAACACTGTCTACAAGAATAGAAGCGTGCGTAGACATCAAGCTATTTTCTGGCGCCGTTGCCGGGGAGGTAAGTGTTGGAAGGTATCTCCTTTAGATTCTGCAATTATTTCTTTTTGTTTCTTGTTTTTATTTTCACTAGTTAGGCTTAATGGAAAACAACAAAAAAATTAGAGATCTTATGAACTTTATATGAATTAGGACATGATGCTTTTGAAGAGAAAATTAAAAAACCTATGGAGGCTTGTTTGCATAATAGTGGTAGTAATGTTATTAGTATAAATTCTTTGGACACCATTATTGCTAAGGCTGTGGAAAAGCCTAAGCTTGGGGAAGCTAGTTTATATGAAAATAATCTTTTTTGCTCCTCAGCTATGGAGGAATTATTTTGCCTTGATAATGCTTTGTCTCCAATATGTGATAATTCTAATGATGTTTGTGATATTCCAAATCCACCTGTTGAAAGTATTTCTTTTAAAATACCTATGAAAATTGTTGAAAGGGTTATGAATGATCAGTATGCAGGGGATGGATCAATCCATCCAAGTGCTCACTTGTCGAAACTTACAGAACTTTGTGAGTTATTTAAGGTTGCAGGTTTATCAAGAGAAAATGTCATGAGGAAACTATTTCCATTGTCACTTAAGGACAAAGCAAAGGAATGGTATAGGCTGCTGGATGAACAACCTTCGAATTGGAAACAGCTTGAATCTCTCTTTTACTCTAAATTTTATCCTCTTCATGAAGTGCATCTAGATAGGAATTACATTTATAATTTTTACCCTCATGATGGAGAAAGCATTGCTCAAGCTTGGGGAAGGCTGAAAACATTAATACTCAAATGTCCTAACCATGAGCTTTCTGAGGAAATAATTGTTACTAATTTTTATGCAAGGCTTTCAGGTCATTACAAGGATTATGTAGATGCATGTTCACATGGTTCTTTCACAAGCAAGAAGGTTGAAGCTAGATGGGATCTTCTTGAAAGAATTCAAAACAATGCTGAGGATTGGGAGAATGACAAAGGTAAAGAATCAGGTATAAACTATGAATATGATTGCATTAAGTCTTTCGTTGAAACTGCTAGTTTTCAAGAGCTTAGTGCTAAATATGGTCTTGATTCTCAAATTATTGTTGATTGTTTTAGAACCTTTGCTTCTCATATTAATGTTCCTAAAGAAAATTGGGACGTGTATCATGAACCTTTCAAAGACACTTGCATGGAAAATGAAATTGTTGTTAATGATTGCAATAAACATGCTCAAACTTCTGAAAATACTATTTCTTATAAGCATGTTAATTTTTGTGGAATGCATAGACCTTGTGGAATTAATCAAATCGAAGATGAATATTGTATCCATCATAGGAATGAAAAAACTAGAACATGGTACAAGGCTCTAAGAGATCTTGGTGAAAAAGTTTGTGACCTCCATCCTTTTATTTGTGAACTTTGCTATGAAGTGGGTCATTTTAATTTTCAATGTTCAGGTCATGATAATAGCCTTTCGAATCCAATTACTGCAAATTTGTATTGTGATAACATGATCACTCCTAATCAACATGATGAACTTACATTATTTTTGGGGTGTGAAGAGTTATCAAGAAAAACTTCCTTGTTAGATATGAGTGATCTTGATATGAATAGTGTGTTGCATGGATGTTATCTCTATTGTGTTAATAATTGCCATGCTAACACCTACATACAAAATATTATAAAGGATGAGACTTTACCAAAGTATGACAGGACTAATATGTGTTTTGTTCTCATTAATGAAAGAGAGGAGTCCCCCCAAGTTTCTTCCATTGTCTCTAATACTAAACCAGGTTATGTGGAGGAGCTTCCTTTCAAACCTCTCCCTCCTAAAGATAAAAAGAAGAGGGGAAAGAAGAAGAAGAAGAGGAGTAAAAGGAGAGAGGAAACGGTATCTTCTCCCAAACTTGTTGCTCCTGTTACAATTGATACTTATAATTCTGAATTCGATGATTCTGAACTTGATGATGAACCTATGCCTGTTACTTATATTAGTGATCATGATTGGGAAAATGAAACTACTTTTGATATTGAAAATCTTTGGGGTACCAATTCTGAAAATGATGATATTAATGATTGCCATACTATTAGTACTATCCATGTTTCTTCCAATGATGATATGAAAAGCTCTAAGCTTGGGGATGAGGTGTTTGAAAATCCTTTTGCTAGTAATAATTATATATGAGACCTCTTCTCCTAGTGATGTGTTTGAAAATCTTTTGCTATTGCTGATTATATGTTGATACATCTCCTTCTATTAAAAATAATGATATGTTTACGAATGAACACAGTTTGGAAGATAACTATTCTATTGCTTATGATGATACTATGCCTCCAGTCTTTGATAATTATTATAAAGAATACTATGACATAGGTTATAATTACAGTCATCCTCATGAAACTTGTCATAGTTATGGAGAGATTACCCAAAACCATCCCTTTAATATACAACTTGTCTATCATGTTCGAGTTCTTTATGATGATCCTGCCCCATTGTTATTAATGAGAAGAACTTTTCTTATGTGGAAAATAAGATACTTTTGTGCATATGGATCATGGTAAGAATGTTTCATGTGATGGTTATATTGTGGATTTTATCAATGATGCTACTGAAAGTTTTTATGAGAGAGGGAGACATGGATTCATATATCTCAATAATATCAAGTCTCCTCTCTTTTTGTTGAAATTTTTGAAGTTGCACTTGTTTTGTCTTTCTATGCTAGTAGCTTCATGCATCAATAATTTGTTTTCTTACAAGATTCTTTGCATAGGAAGTGGGTTAGACTTAAATGTGTTTGGTATTTGCTTTTTTGCTCTCTTATATTCAACTCTTATACATATGAGAGCATATCAAAATTTCATGCCTAGCTAAAAGGCTTTAAAGAAAAGCGCTTATGGGAGACAACCCATTGTTTTTATTTTCTGTTATTTTTTTTTTTTGAGTCAAGGTGCTTGTTACTTCTGTAGCAACTCCTTTGTATCTTTATTTTATTGCATTGTTGTGCCAAGTAAAGTCTTTATTGAAAGTTGATGCAAGATTTGGATTTCTGCGCAGAACAGATTTTTAGCTGTCACGAATTTGAGCTTCTCCTGCAGAAAATTCGAAAAATTCTGTAAAAAATCACGCATCTTCCTCAGATATGTACGCAACTTTCATTAATTGGACCAGTTCCATCTGAGCAACTTAAGTGCCTCGAAAAAATTCGTCATTCCAGACTGTTCTGTTTTTGACAGATTCTGCCTTTTGTTTTGCATTCGCTCTTTTACGATGTTTGAGTGGATTTCTTTGCTCCACAAAGCATCAGTGGCTGTAGCTAATGTCCAGAAGCTTTAATGATTGTATCATCACAGAATATGAGAATTTTTGATTATGCACTAACCCTCTAATGAGAACTATTTCGAGTTTGGTGTGAAGGAAGTTTTCAAGGATCAAGAGAGAAGGATGATATTATGTGATCAAGAAGAGTGAAAAGCCTAAGCTTGGGGATGCCCCCGTGGTTCATCCCTGCATATTCAAGAAGACTCAAGCGTCTAAGCTTGGGGATGCCCAAGGCATCCCCTTCTTCATCAACAACTTATCAGGTCATCTCTAGTGAAACTATATTTTAATTCTTTCACATCTTATGCGCTTTACTTGGAGCGTCTGTGTGCTTTTATTTTTGTTTTTGTTTGAATAAATTCGGATCCTAGCAATCCTTGTGTGGGAGAGAGACACGCTCCGCTTTTTCATGTGAATACTCATGTTCTTCACTTATATTTGTTGAGTATTCTTAACTAGCTACTGCAGTGCTTTTAGCTCCTGTTTTTCATGCATCTCTTCGAGCTGTTAGCACTTGTTTATAAATACTCTCTTGCTGCATTATATTATCATTTGGAGAGTTTATGTTTAAATAAATTGATTGGTGTTTGTTTGGAAGAAAGAAAATGCTACATGTGGTAGTTGGTATTGGAAAAGATATGCATCTTGTACTAGTCATTAGTTGATTTTGTCTTGTTTCGATTTGACACTTTGCAATTGTTTTGAGCTCTCAAGTAGATCATGTTTAAGCTCTTGCATCATGTAGTTAAAGCCTAGTAGTGGAGAACTACCGTAGAGCTTGTTGAGACTTGGGATGCATATTTGTTCTCTCTAAGGTCTAGATATTTTCTGGTAAAATGTTTGAGCAACAAGGAAGACAGTGTAGAGTCTTATAATACTTGCAATATGTTTTTATTTAGTCTTGCTGTACCGGTTTATACTTGTGTTTGCTTCAAACAACCTTGCTAGCCTAAACTCTGTACTGAGAGGGAATGCTTCTCGTGCATCCAAACCTTGAGCCAAAACCCATGCCATTTGTGTCCACCATACCTACCTACTATGTGGTATTTCCTGCCATTCCAAGTAAATACTTCATGTGCTACCTTTAAACTATTCAAAACTTTATTACTCCTTATTTGTGTCAATGTTTTATAGCTCATGAGGAAGTATGTGGTGTTTTATCTTTCAATCTTGTCATTTACTTCAGACTTTCAACCAATGGACTAGTGGCATATACATCCGCTTATCCAATAATTTGCAAAAAGAGCTGGCAACGGGGTGCCCAGCCCCAATTAATTACAACTTTCATTAATAATTCTCTTCACATGTTTTGCCCTGATTTATCAGTAAGCAACTTAATTGCAAATAGACACTCCTCCATGGTATGTGAATGTTGGAAGGCACCCGAGGATTCGGTTAGCCATGGCTTGTGTAAGCAAAGGTTGGGAGGAGTGTCAACTATAAAGAAACTAAAATACATGTGTAAACAAAAGAGAAGAGGGATGATCTACCTTGCTGGTAGAGATAACGTCCTTCATGGGAGCCGCTCTTGAAAGTCTGGTTGACAAGGGGGTTAGAGTGCCCACTACCATTCGTTGACAACAACAAACACCTCTCAAATACTTATTTTGTGCTCTCTATATGCTTTCGAAAACTTAAAAAGCTCTAGCACATGATTTAATCCCTGCTTCCCTCTGCGAAGGGCCTATCTTTTACTTTATGTTGAGTCAGTTTACCTACTCCTTTCTATCTCAGAAGCAAACACTAGTGTCAACTTTGTGTGCATTGATTCTTACATGTTTACTTATTGCACTTGTTATATTGCTTTATGTTGACAACTATCCATGAGATATACATGTTACAAGTTGAAAGCAATTGCTGAAACTTAATCATCCTTTGTGTTGCTTCAATGCCTTTTACTTTGAATCTATTGCTTTATGAGTTACCTCTTATGCAAAACTTTTTGATGCTTGTCTTGAAAGTACTATTCATGAAAAGTTTTTGCTTATATGATTCATTGTTTACTCTTTATCTATCTGTTAGCAAACTATAGACCATTGCTTTGAGTCACTTCATTCATGACATGAGCCTTGCAATATATTGATCAAGATTGTGTGAAAGCATGTCTCCTCAGAAATTATTTGTTGTTATCGTTTTACCTACTCGAGGACGAGTAGAACTAAGCTTGGGGATGCTTGATACGTCTCCAACGTATCTATAATTTCTGATGTTCCATGCTTATATTATACCAATTGCTACATGTTTTATATACACTTTATATCATTTTTATGCATTTTCGGGACTAACCTATTAACAAGATGCCGAAGTGCCAGTTCCTGTTTTCTGCTGTTTTTGGTTCCAGAAAATTACTTCTGCAAATATTCTCGGAATTGCACGAAACAAAAGGCCAAGTCCCTATTTTTCCAACACCGTCACGGAGTCCGAAGGAGAGACGAAGGAGGGCGCCGAGGTGGCCAAACCACATGGTGGCGCGGCAGGGGTGGGACCGCGCCACCAGGTGAGGTGGGCCCCTCGGGCTCCACCGACGCCGCCCCTTCGCCTATTTATTCCCCCGACGCGAAAACCCTAAAACACCAAGTCATATTTCCAGAAGAGTTCCGCAGCGCCGCCGCCATCGACGACAAGTTTCGGGGGACAGAAGTCTCTGTTCGGCACGCCGCCGGGACGGGGAATTGCCCCCGGAGCCATCTCCATCGACTCCACCGCCATCTTCATCGCCGCTGCTGACTCCCATGATGAGGAGGGAGTAGTTCTCCCCCGAGGCTGAGGGCTCTACCGGTAGCTATGTGGTTTATCTCTCTCTCCCATGGTGTGATCTTTATGTGATCATGAGCTTTGTAATCTAGTTGAATAAGTAGATGTACTCTTATCTATTATGCCACTCTAGAGGTTACTTTAATATGAACTCCGGAGTTACTCTCCACGGTGTAAAGGTGACAGTGTGTGCATCGTGTGTGACTCCTTTATGACGTTGTGGTGTTTGTTTACTCAGACTTTGGGTGTGCTTTTATAGCCCTACGCAATGAATGGTGTTTATCATCCAACAAGAGAGTGTTTGAGAGCAGTATTTATTATTCAGCTTTGATGTCATTGTTGAGAGTGTCCACTAGTGAAAGTATGATCCCTAGGCCTTGTTTCTAAGCATTGAAACACCGTTTACAACAAGTTCTGCTACATGTTTGCTTGCTGCCATTTTTATTTCAGATTGCAATTACTACTTATCACCATCCATATTACTTGTATTTCACTATCTCTTCGCCGAACTAGTGCACCTATACATCTGACAAGTGTATTGGGTGTGTTGGGGACACAAGAGGCTTCTTGTATATTAATTGCAGGGTTGCTTGAGAGGGACATCTTTGACCTCTACCTCCCTGAGTTCGATAAACCTTGGGTGATTCACTTAAGGGAAACTTGCTGCTGTTCTACAAACCTCTGCTCTTGGAGGCCCAACACTGTCTACAAGAATAGAAGCGTGCGTAGACATCACCTACCGGCGGCCCAATGGCCACCGCCATCTCAATATGCGCATTTCTGATATACCTAACTCTTGGTTGGACAACACTTTGCGCCATACAACATCGCAGGTCGAATCGCATTTTAGCTTTTGTGACAATCTCTTGTCGGCAGAAACTTGGCGCCCCTTTATCCAACCAGTTTTGATTCGATGACTCACATAGTCCGCCTCCAAAGCTCTAACTTTCTATTAACCCCCGCCCGGCTACGCCTTCTCTGTCAATGGACACCATATGAAGTATTGAGTTGCGCGACGAAAATTTAAATATTTCACTAATCATGCTACGACAGCATCCCAGTATCTATTCTTATGAAGATACATGCGAATACAAAGATCCGAACATCTAGATAGAATACGTAACCAACGTCGAAGTCAAGGAAGAAGTGTTGATGTAGCCCGTCGTCGATGTCAATGACATGGTCGATATAGCCTGTCCCCGATTCCCTCAACCAGAGATCCCGTTGTATTCTCCTTGGTCCAGCAGAGTGAGAGTCAGAAGTCTCATCCCTCCGAGAGCTCGCACGCGTATGCCATGAAAGGTTTAGCAAGGCTTCACCGTCCAAGTTTGAAGCACTACAAGCGCATATGATGGTGGAGTTCTCAACACATGAGAAGGAGAAAGAGAGATTAAATATAGTCTAATAAGAGAGGTTGCCTCTAATTAGAGGTTTCCTCTAAACCAACTAGAAAAGATCTAAAACTTGAGAGTCTATTGTGTCTCAATTGTGTGTCTCAAAATAGGAGGGGTGTGGGTTTACATAGATGGCCAAGCGGTGAAGGGACCGGACCACTGTTACCTCTTGTTCAGGGTGGGCATTCGGGTTACCCGAAAAATTCGGGTCGGGTAATACGGGTTTTTAAAATTTCGGGTTTTCAGATCTGCTACCCGTAATTTGTCTGAAAACAGAGATACCCGAGATTTCGGGTACCCGAAAATTCGGGTTCGGGTTTCCCCGAATTGCCCGAAATTCTTCCACCATGGGGAAGAGCAGCTTCCAACCAGCGGTGAAGGGGAATCCGAGGGAGGCGGTCGTCCTTGTTGCGCCCCGGCAGCGGGGAAAAGGGAGGCGGCGGGAAAAAAGGGAGGCGGCGTGGACTCGCGGTGGTCATCATCCATGGCGGGGAAATAAAGCACGCGAGCCTCTATAGGATTGAGGTTGGGGTGGCCGGCGTTAAGGGGATCTGGTGCGCGGCGAGATGCAGCGGCCGGCCGGCGAGGTTGAGGAAAGGGGATCGAGGAGGAGCGTGCCGGAATCGCGGGGCGGCGGAAAGTGCTGGAGGAGACGGGGAAAGGACGGGGAAAGGAGACTTCCCGTCGCATCACGGCCACGAGGGGAAGATGGCGGCGCGGAGGGTGGAGTTGTGGCTAGGTTAGGCTGGAGTTGGGCTGGGCTTTGGCAGAATAAGAGTTTTTTTACTGGGCTTTCTCTATTTCGGGTTATTCGGGCAATTCGGGTTCCGTGACTTCAAACCCGAATTTCTCTAATTAAATTTGGGTTTTCAGATCTGCTACCCGTTGCAGCGTTCGGGTTGGTCGGGTTTGGGCAGTTCGGGTTCGGGCTCGGGTTTTTCGGGTTCGGGATTCGGGTTTCGGGTTTTATGCCCACCGTGACCTCTTGTATTGTTTATGCTGTTTTTTGAAATGTTGTTGAAATAGAGCTGAAATGCTGTCGAATCACGGCCAAGAGGCTGCTGAAATATTGTCATATGTTGTTGAACATGTACTGCTGCAATGAAGCTCAAATGATGTTCAATGGAGATTATAAACATGTGAAGAGGCAAGGACTTCTGTGTCTTTTTTCGAGATGTTAGTCTCTGGTAGTGACTTGTGGCATTTTGACATGCAAAACAGAAGTGGAGTGGTATTTTGGCAACTTGGTTTTTACTAGTGATATTTTGGCTCTTTCGGATCTCATTAGTGGTATTTTAGCTATTCTGTCTATTAGTATCGTTCAGCTCACAGATAATTAGTGAGAACAGGGCAGCGGCCCGGTGGCAAGGGAAGCGGTGGCTAATCCCAGCAACCAGTGTTCGACCCCCGTCGGGGGCGAATTTCCTGGAATTCTCACGTAGGAGCTACTTCTATAAAAATAAAAATAAGCCACCAGGGCTAGTCCTGGCTGGTCTCGATTTTTGTGTTTTGTGTGATGTTTTCATTGTTAGCCGGGAGAAAGAAAGAAAATGAACAATGCAGGGTAAATGATGGACGTTCACTACATAGAAATACACGGGCCGCACGAGATCCCTCCTCCCGGAACTCTTGTCTCCTTTCCGATTTTCCATCTCGGTTCTTTATCCAGCAAGCAGGCGGCGGCCGCCGCCGCACCTCCCACTCTTCTCTCGTCGGCGCCTCCTTCAGCCGCTCACACAGCACAGGTCCAATCCCTCTCTTCCCTTCTGCCCTCCAGGATCCGGATCTTAGGCCCCCTCGCCCTCTTCTCCGCACAGCGCGGCGCGGCGGCGGCTATTCTGATGAACCGCTCCTGATATTTACACCAAGAGCTAGAACTGAATATTTACCTGCGCTTTAACTTCTTTTCATGTTTTTTCAGGTACCCAAATCAGCAACAGTGAGCTGCTGATGCACAGATGGAGGCAGCGGA
Organism: Poa pratensis; assembly: GCA_947311845.1. Taxonomy (NCBI): domain Eukaryota; kingdom Viridiplantae; phylum Streptophyta; class Magnoliopsida; order Poales; family Poaceae; genus Poa; species Poa pratensis. The sequence goes on along the minus strand of CAMZMU010000063.1, from coordinate 139,699,757 downwards.
TAGTCTCGGGGAACTGGTGCCGGGACCTGAACTTCTTGCAACAAACACTAATCAAGTAATGGTTACTGGTAGATTTGTCTGGGGATTCTCTACTTTGCGGAAGTTTTTGGACTGTATGTGCAATGCATGATAGATGGAAATGAAATTGTTACAGGTAGTCATGGCTGATTTGGGTCGGGTCGCGCAATGGAACCAGTCAGGAGCAGAGCTGCTCGTTGAAATGGTATCACTTGAACTCATCTGCTTACAATGTGCATTCGTCATTTAGTAATATGCAAGAGAGATATGCAATTAGCATAAAAAATGGTGAATTTCTGGCCCTCGCACATATCATATGACAGTAATTTATTGATGAGTAACAGTATTTAACATGACTAGGATATTCTACATTTGTGTTTAAGCTTCTGGGCCAGAACCTGTAGTTGGTAACATTATGGGCTTCTGGTAATACAACTCGGGGAGGGCCGTGCCTTTGGCTCCTTTCTCTTAAAAACGCCACTACTCTATCCTTTTAAATCTTCTCATGCCTGGTTTTACTAGCAAATAAATAATAACTTACACAGGAACCTGTTGGGAAACAAGCAATACCAGAAGGAGGTCTGCAGCAGACTGGTGAAAATGATCAGGTAGGGATACCAAGATAACATTAGTATTGCTCGTATACAGATGGCTCTGTACAACATGTGAAATTCAATATGACATTTGCATGGTAGCTTAACAGAGTTTTTCACTTGCATACAGAAACATGCTTCAAATGGCATTGACACAGCTGCAGAAGGACTATTGGCAGATATATTGGATGAGCAAACCAACTTGGTGGACCCTACAATGCAGCACACTGAAGAACAAGGTCAATTGCATGATGTTACAGAAGTGCATGAAATGCCTAGCAATGGTATAAGCAGTGGAAGTGATTCAGGTAGCAGCTCAGGGAGTGAGTTAGATACTGAACTAGGAAAATGCTTTAACCCTAGTTTTGAGGCATTGGAGAATTCAAGACCACCAGAAATTGGAATGAAGTTTCCAACCCTTGAAGATGCAGAACGATTCTATAGCACACATGCTCTGCTAACTGGTTTTGCAGTAAGGAGGGGATCAAATTATAGGAGAAAGAAGTTTCATCTAAACTGCAACAGAAGTGGCAAACTAAAGCCAACTGAAGACCTGCAAAGGAAGAGGAAGAATAATGTTTTGGCCTCACAATGCCAAGCAAGGGTGATAGTGAAACTCCATCAGGAGCAATGGGAGATCATAGGAGTTAAGCATGAGCACAACCATCCATTATGTCCACACCGATCACTCACAAGATTCTTTCTGGACCACAAATATTTGTCAAGTGAAGAAAAGTCATTTCTAAGAGTTCTGCAACAAAGTAGGGTAAATCCAAGGAAAGCTATGAAGGTTTTCAGGAGAATGAGAAGCAACCTCGGAAACACACTATCATCAAAAGAGAAAGATATGCACAATTTACAGTGTGTAGAACAATGGAGAAAAGAGAACTCAGATGTTGAAACGGCACTGAAGCGTTTCAAAGAACTGGAGCTGCGGAACCTAGGTTTTTCCTATACCATGCAAACGGATGAAGATAACGTTGTAAGGAGCCTATTCTGGACTGATGCAAGGTCGAGGGTGGATTATGAGATTTTTGGTGATTTTATATCGTTTGATACTACCTACAGCACTAATAGGCATAATATGCCTTTCACCCCTATTATTGGAATGAATAATCATGGCCGAATCCTTTTGTTTGGGTGTGCCTTGCTACAAGATCAGAAAGCTGAAACCTTCAAATGGATGCTCCAAGCGTTCTTGCATGTGATGGGAGGGAAAATGCCAAGAGCAATCATAACCAGCCAGGATGAAGGTATGATAAAAGCAATTGCAGAGGTCATGCCACAAGTAAGCCACAGGTTTTGCAAGTTCAGTGTGATGCAGAAAGCACATGAAATGCTAGGAGCCTTCATGGCAACAAGGGGCAACATAAATGCGGAGTTGCGCAGCTTAGTGGACAACTCACTTAAAGAAAAGGAATTTGAAGATGGATGGGCTGTGCTCATTGATAGATACGACGCAAGTGAAAATGAGTACCTACGACTCATGTGGGAGGCAAGGAAAAATGGGCTCCTGTTTATTTGCTATCAGTTTTCTATCCATTTGTTGAATTAGCTGGGCATGGTGAAGGGACAAACTTATTGTTCAAAGACAATGTGCTTCCTAAGGACAGAATCGAGAAGTTTATTGAACAATATGAGAGGATGCAGGAGAGCATAATAAAAACAGAGGAAGAGGATACATTGCAATCAGGAACTGAACCAGCATACTTCTCCATGCAGCCAATAGAAAAGTATGCAGCGCATATATACACAAGGCAGATATTTCTGAGAGTACAGAAAGAACTATACTATTCTACAGCATTCAACGTGCATGAGATACAGGGAGGATCAGTTTACAGACTTGAAAAGGTCTCCAACTATGAGAACCCGGAGTTTGATAGAAATTCTTTCGAAGTGGTAGTTGAAGCTGGCACCCATGCATTCAAATGTCAATGTGCAAAGTTTACTAGGGATGGGATTTTGTGTTGCCACATATTGAGAGTCTTCACACAGCTCGGAGTCAATGAAATACCAGCGCAGTACATACTGCCCAGGTGGACTCGCAAGTTCAGAGAGGAGCAGCTGAAAGAGTACGAGGAAAAATGCTTGAAGGAAACAGAAAATAAAACGAGATATGCTATGCTATTGAGTAAAATGGCAGACATCGGCAAGGGAATATGCACCGATGGCGCAAAGTGTAGTTGCTTCATGCTCGAGTTAGACAAGGTTCAAGAAACATTGGCAACTGACGGCGGAAGAAAATCCCGGAAATAATCACATTGCAGATTGTGGGCAAGGGCCTGTGCGATATGAGAATTAGCGAGTTTAGTTAGCGGATTTCTCTTTCCAGGACGAATTAGAATAGCTAGCATGTTCAGTTTAGCGTAAGGTAGGTAGTCTTAGGTCATGAGAATTAGATGTCTCTGATTAACCTCCTGTCTTCTCTGTTTTCGTCAGCAGCTTCCTCTTACATCTGGCAGCACATATTGTTTTCAGGTTTATGTATCCTGATTGGTTGTTAACTTATTATCGGACCTCTTTAATCTCTGTGAAATGTGAATCTTGCTGGGTAGTTATGCAAGATAATGATCTCTGGAAGGTTAAGTTAATTATTAATTTGTCCATGGGCTATGATTGCAGTTTCAGTTACTTGACACCCATTGAACGGTTAATGACACATGACATCCTCGACCAGTTCATAGATTGAAAGAAACTGCGGGGTAGTATATAAACGGTGGCTGTTTACTGTATCGCACGATCCCTTCTGCACAGTCCTCTCATTAGCAGCGGTCTTCTGCATCCTCCCGTCCAGACCCAACCCAAAGCAACCGGCACGACAGAGCTGATTAATTGCACTTCTTAGGACATCTATTATCCGATATGAAGTTGGTCACCAACACCTCTGCATCAAGCGTAAACATACAAATAGAGAAACATCATTCCAGGGAAATCAAAGTATATATGGCTACTGCAAGCTTAATGTCGACGTGTCGGTATATGCACGGGGCAACGATTGCGGCCAGTCGTGATGATACGGGAAGCTATGACACGCGTTGTGCTACGGTATCCCCTCTACTTCTCATGCATCTACAAGAGAAGCCCGGGCTCTTCGAGACTGCCTTCTTTTGGTGGGATACGTTGGTGCACCAAACTAATCACCAGCAACGACTATATGGAGGTAGTCACAACCATGCAAGATGGCGGTAGCTCCATTGGTGCCCGGGCTACAATTTATGAGGTGTGTTCTCTTCTCGGTCAAGGTTTGCGCATGATTTTTTGTTGCCATAATCCTAGGATAAGCAATAAAGTAGCTCATATTCCATTTTGTACGGTGGAGTGACCACAGTCAATTGGCTAGAGGATCTACAATGTAACTATTTTCATTAATCAATAAAGTCGTCATGATGACTTTCTCTCAAAAATACTTTCCCAAGTAAGAGAACATAACCAAATGAACGAAAAACCCAGAATTTTTAGAAATAAAAGGCCTCAGGCCCGAGAATTTTTAGAAATCATAGACACAATTCACCAAAATTGCATCAAGTGGCATTCCACACACATAGAACCTAAGTAATGGGCAACAATACCACAATGGTTATGACTTATGGCTAAAACCTAGCCCGATCTCGTTCCTTATTCCCCATGTATCACACTGTCGTGGAAGAAGACAGGGAAATAGAACTTGCTCGACGTCACAAAACACTATTGCTCCATTGCATGATGGCCAGTAGACCGCTCGTAGATGACCTACAAATTTACTTCCCCCTTGGCGATTGTGAATGTCGATTTGTTGCGACATCTATAATTTTCCGACCAAACATTGCTTCGGCTACTGCGGCATAAGCAATAGCAATGAAGGAATGTTTAGTTGTCTCAGGATGTAACGATGATGTAGCAGAATCTGATTCTATGGAAACGATCGAGGCATGCTCAAGTGAAGAAGTGTAGTGGGGGTGGATCTTCATCGGTTTTTACGGATTGCATCTATTTTGCCGGGTAAATTGGTAGTTTCTTATAATTAAGTTTTTCACGAGGGAAGCAATTGAAGTTGCCCATGAATTAGCCAAGTCATGTTTCTTGATACAAATTCTTATGATTGTGTCGATGAACACCTGGCTTTATAGCCGGCAAACTCTTGAAAACCGGCTGCGTCCGCTAGACAGCTAAGGGGTGGATGTTCGCTAGATTGCGAGACAGCACACAGCGCACGATAACCCTTCCCTCTCTGCTGCACACAGCAGCAGTCTTTCTTCTCCCGGCCCGTCCAGAGTCCAGACCCAAGCCCAACCTAGCCCCCTCGTCACCTCGCCGCTCCAGCAACGGCGGCGGTCGTCGCCGTCGTCTCCTCTCTCCCCGTCCAGCTCCACTCTCCCCCTCCCCTCCCCTCCTCGCCTTTGCCCTAGCAGCCGCACGGGACACGGATCCAACTCCTCGCCTCTTCCTCTGCTCATGGGAATTCGGATCTAGAACCCTAGTCCTCTTCCGCCGAGGCGCGTCCCTACGCTGCGGTGTAACTGACGATGGAGGTATATTGCAATACCTGCTGCCAACACTTGTACGGTGGTATATCTCGGCCCGATTTTATGTGACAAATTGCTTTGTTTCAGGTGGCGGGTTCCCCAAATCTGGAGCAGCTGGACGTGCAAATGGATGGCGAGCTACTGACACCGGCAGCCGATAGTCAAGCTGCTCCTCCAGCCAATTCCAGAAACGTAAGATTGCTCTTGTTGTCTGAGACTTGGGACTAGGTTTAACTTAGGGAAACTGTGCCAGGTTGTAATGACGGGAAAGGTCGCGAGATTGAACACTTCAGGTAAAGTCGCGGAGAACTCCGCGAACAAGAGGGTGATATATATTGTTGCTGGGGATGACGGTTCCCATGTGCCCACCTTGCGCCAAGTTGCGCTGCATGGAGAGCAGGTACTTGAACACAACTTTTTTCTGTCTTTCCCTTTGCATCTATTTATCAGTGGATAATGTAGAAGAAAATAGGCGATACTGTTACCTCAAAGACGCCTATGCATTGTGAATTGCCGTGCCTCATGCATATGTGTATTACAGGCTAGTAAGAGTGGTGCGAAAACTGTAGCAGCTGCGCGCAACGTGATTGAGGTATTTGAAGTCGCTGCTTTTCCTTGCCTTCTTATAATGACTTGCCGCACGGCATTAACTTGGAAAGAAATACACAGGGGGCTGTTGGCAAACAACCGGCGAGACAAGGAAGAGTACACCTAAACAGTGATATTTATCAGGTACGGTAGCCAAACAAAACATACGTGATATTGCTATGTAGGATTATTTCAGTCGTTTGAATATGGCACAGTTAGAAGGTTATGTTAATTATGCACTTTCATGCAGAAACAATCAACAGAGGTCAATGAAGTTGCAGAGAAGATACGGGCAACTAATTTTGAGAAAAGTACCAACCCTGTGGACCATTCACTGCAGAATGCTGAAGAGCAGAACATATTGCATGATGTTATGGAAAGCAATGAAATATCTAGCTGTGGTACAAGCAGTGAAGAAAGCGATTTAGAGAGCAGCTCAGGGAGTGATTCAGAAAAAGAAACTGGCAAGTTCTTCTATCCTAGTCCTGAAGTACTGGATATTGCAAAACTACCGGAAGTTGGAATGAAATTCCCAACCCTCGAGTATGCACACGAATTCTATAACACATATGCTCTCCAAACCGGTTTTGTGGCAATTAGGGGAAGAAATTACAAGAGACGGAAGTTTCAGCTAGACTGCAACAGGAGTGGTAGAGGAAGGCTAGTTCACAGCGGTAATATGAAGAGGAAGAGGAAAAGAAATGTTGTAGAGAAGACAAATTGCCAAGCAAAAGTGATAGTGAAGCTTATTAATGGACACTGGGAATTCACAGCAGTTCAGAATGAGCATAACCATCCATTATGTCCAAGCCGTGCATTTACAGGTTTCTTGATGGGCCAAAAGCACATGTCAGCTGAAGAAAGGTCATTTTCAAGAGTTCTTCAACTAAGCAGGGTACCTCCCAGAAAAATTATGAAGATTATAAGAAGAATGAGAGGCAGCTTTGGGATAATACCATCAAAAGAAGAACATGCAAGCAATGGGCAGTCTGCAGAACAACGGAGAAAAGCAAACTCAGATGTTGAAAAAACGTTGAATCACTTCGCGGATGTGCAGCTCCGGGACCCATGTTTCTCCTACACTATGCAAAAGGATGGAGACGACATAGTTAGGAGTATTTTCTGGACTGATGCGAGGTCAAGGGTGGATTATGAGATCTTTTGCGATTTCATATCGTTTGATACTACCTGTAGCACAAATAGGCATAATATGCCTTTCACTCCTATCATTGGCATAAATAACTATGGGAGAACAATTGTGTTAGGATGTGCCTTGCTGCAAGATAAGACAGCTGAAACCTACAAATGGATGTTACAGACTTTTTTGCAAGAGATGGGAGGTAACATGCCAAGAGTTATCATGACAAACCAGGATGAAGACATGGCAAAAGCAATTGCGGATGTCATGCCACAAGTGAGGCACAGGTTTTGCAAATGGGATGTAATGGGGAAAGCACAGGAAAATATAGCAGACTTTATGGCAGCAAGGGGCAACATAAAAGCAGAGCTGGATAGCTTAGTTGATAATTCACTGACAGAAACAGAATTTGAAGAAGGATGGAGTGCACTCATCGAGAGATATGATGCAAGTGAAAATGAGTACCTACAGTTCATGTGGCAAACAAGGAAAAACTGGGCACCTGTTTATTTCATGGAAGATTTCTATCCTTTTGTCACGTCAGCTGGAGGTAGCCAGGGGACAATCTCATTACTCAAAGAGAATGTGCTTCCTAAGGATAGAATAGAGAACTTCATTCAAAAATATGAGGAGATACAAGATATGATAATAAAAATGGATGAGGAAGATGGATTGCAATCTGGAACTGAACCTTCATGCTTCTCATTGCAGCCAATAGAAAGGCATGCAGCAGATATTTACACAAGGCAAATATTTCTGAAAGTTCAGAGGGAACTACTCCATTCTACAGCATTCAAAGTGCAGGAGATAGAAAGGGATTTTCTGTATAGACTTGAGAAGGTTTCCAATTACGAGAACCCAGAGTATGATAGAAATTCTTTTGAAGTGTTAGTTGAACCTGGCACCAATTCATTCAACTGCCAATGTGCAAAATTTTCGAGGGATGGAATATTGTGCTGCCACATATTCAGACTCTTCACCCAGTTTGGAATCGATGAAATACCAGAGCATTACATAGTGCCCAGATGGACTGACGAATATAAAAAAGAGCAGCTCAAACAGTATAAGGAAAAATGCGTGGAGATACAAGAGTCAGAGAATACAATGAGATATGCAATGTTAATGAGTAAAGTGTCTGGCATCGGCAAACAAATATGCGGTGATGGTGCGAAATGTGACATGTTCATGCTGGAGTTAGACAAGATTCAAGAAAAAATGGCAGCGATGATGGCAGAAAGGCCTGAAAATAATCACTGTTAGTACATGTTGAGCTTCGGCAGCAAGTGGCACACCTGTCGTCTGTAAGGTACGTGGAGGCTTACGCATGTGGTGCCCAGAATGTTCAGCAGCAAGATGCTGTTGTCAATGCAGACATAAATCAGAAGAAGTCTGTAGATAGTCAGGAGTCAAGCAATTAATCTTGTGCCAGCCCAGGAAGAGGACCTTGTCCAGGATGTAGAATAGTTGGTGAGGTTTATTTTTCTTAAGTAAGATATAGACTAGGTAGTCTATTCATGACCCGCAAACTATTCAGGATGTGCATCATGATTCTGTTAGCACCTGCAGTTCATGTAACCTATACTTGTTATGCTGAATATGTTGCTCGTTGATCTCTTGAACATCCACATCTCGTTCGTGCCATGGACACGTTTGTTCCCGTTTATGCCTCGGTTTCGTAATTTTCTTTTGGGGTGAACAGGGGTTGGCTTATTCTGATGTTTGTCGTGATGAAAGGATATTTTGGGTACTGTGCTTCCTGTACTTTGAACTATCAACTATAACAGGAGCTCAAATTTCTGAATGTTTTGGTTATGGTAATTTGAAAATGTACTTGTGCTTCTATTCCAAATATGTTATTGTGTAAGATGTCTTCCAGCTTAGTCTCTGCAAGCGCAAGGCGTGTCAACGCTTATACTTGATGACTTCGCTTATACTTGATGAGTTAGTATGTTGATTAAAATGGGAAAGGTTTAGATCTTCTTTAGAGCAGTTCAAAACTGTGACACTTATTTTAAAATGGAGGGGACACTTAATATTGTTGGGCTGACCCTGCAGGCCATGGAAGCGCAGTAGAACCTATAACTGTATAAAACAACCATCCAGAGAGAAATATCGACCAACCGAATGTATTTCATCAAGACAACAGCCTTATTATTCCTAAGATCAAAAAATAATCTCCAAAGAATCGCATACCGTTACACGCACAATCAAAGATAAGCTAGTGGTAAAATCACGAAAACAGTAACCCCCAGTTCACGATCGTGTTAACAATCCATGTATGCATCAGTCGTGGCGGATATGGACGTTGTACTCGACGGTGGCGTCGCCGGTGTTGGCGTCAAACCAGCGCGTCCGTGCCTGGCAGTAGCCTCTTGCGAAGCGGAACACGCCGGTGCCGCCGACGACGGGCATCTCCCTGACGGCCTGGTCCGTGGGGTTGGGCCCGACGATGGCGATGCTGCTGCCGTTGTATCTGCCGTCGATGAAGACGAAGTTCATGGCCATGAGCAGCGACAGGGTGTCCTTGCCGGCGCTGACGTAGACGCCCTGCGAGCGGCCGATGAGCCTGGACCCCGTCAGGTTGGGCCCCTCGGTGAGCGGGTCGTCGATGACGAAGGCGGTGCCGAAGCCGGTGGCGGAGGCGTTGGAGGCCGGTCCCTGCGCCACCTGCACCACCGTCGCGTTCGGCCCGCCGCTCACCACGTCGTGCCAGTACACGCGCAGCCGCGTCTCCTTCTCCGCCGACGCCGTGGAGGCCGCGAGGACGAGCAGCATGAGGAGCGCCGGCAGGCAAGAGACCGAACCGGTGCCGCTCGCCATTGGATTGGACAGGCTAGGTGGCTAGGAATGCTGGTGAGGTGGTGATGTCACGCGATGCGATTATGCCTGGTTCTTTTTCCGTGGAGGAGCTCTGGTTTGCGCAGCTTGCGTGGCGAATGTACAACGACGGGTCCATTTAACGGCGGCAAGCTGTGGTTGTTGGGTGCTTGGCGCTGATTTCTGGTCGTGTTTTCGGTTTTAGTACCTAGCTCGTGGTCTTCACATTCGTTCTTCTCGATCGTTGTGGTTTGTGTGACTGTGAGAGAGATGATTGACTTGGTCAGATCGTGGATGATACTGTAGGAGTTTGAATAACTATTAAGAAGGCACGCGCAGTAGGTAAAGGTACGACTGGGACTGGATTAACACGTACAGTACTACGTTCAGTAGTTATTAGTTCGGCATGCAGTCTGCAACTTAATTCCATGCATCCACACACCGTGTTGAATCATATGTCAACTTTTGTATCTACGTCCGTGTTGGGATTGTTGAGATATAAACATATTGCATTTTAAATAGTCCGCACTTTTGAGATATATGACTGTTATAACAATTTTATGTGGTATCACAACTACGAGGTTTCGAGTTTAATACCCTGCTCACGCAATATTAAAAAATTCTTATGCGGCCTGGCTAAGGATTAAACTAACTTAGACGTGAGGATAAGTGTTGAGATATAAATATAGTGCATATCCTTTTTGTCAATTCGGAATTTAGTGCAACAACTTTATAGGGACTAGAGAAAAAACTGGATTTTTCTACACTCATCATTTGTGTTGAATTGGCACAATAGGTATGAAGAACTTTCTCCAAGGATCGAAGTTGCATTGCTCATACACCTTGTTCTTGTAGCAGCATATATACTTGAGCAACCTCCTACAAAAAAAAAACACACCGAAAAGTGCATGGTGTTCACATGTGTGGTTTTGATAATTGATGATAATTTGTATGGAATAATGTTTGCATTAAGACATATTGAAGGGTTTGGTTATAGGCGATACATGTAGTCCATTTATTTGGGATTCAAGGTTTGATGACATGAAGATAATGATATGAATTGAGACTTTGGCATCAATAATAGCATCAAGATTATTGATTATTATAATATTATGTGAGCATTCATATTTACCTCCAAGACATTATTATAATGAAGAGCAAAGAAAGAGGAATATATGTAAGTTTGGTTGAGAAAAATGCAAAAAAAGGATTCAAATAGATCAACACACAAAGGTAGAAGATGCATGTACCAAGTGGGATCAATTGATCTCATGGTATAGTAAGCAAATTTCAATTTATTTTTGTGGGCTAGCTCATGAGCTTTGTGGTTGGTGTTTCTATGTGGTAGTGACTATCTTTCTATTACCCGCCAAAAAAAAAGTGGCTATCTTTCTATGGGTTTGTATCAACACAATTTTTAATATAACCCATGAGAGGATGATGTCACGTGGTGATCTATCAAGGTGTTGAGAAGCATCTCCAAGAGATAATACGCTTAAGTTTCACCATTCATTTGGTTATAATGTTCAAGTGAATATGTGACTAAGAGAGGCTCTCCCATAGTGGATTATGAGGGAGAAATGTTCCAGCTTCACCAAGCAGGTGCAATAAAAAGGTGTTTACGAGAGATAGCCGTACTATTAAATGGAGATTTTAAGTGAGTACCTTGGTTGTATCGTTCGTACAAAGTTTAAAGTATACCTTTATATCCCTGGCATCATCTTTTAAGTGAGTACCTTTTAAGAAGTCTCCTGAGCATTTTTTGGAGTCTCTACCCACCACAGTTTCTGTCCACCTGATGGCCCTTGAAGAGGGTTGATCTACGGCTCCAGAAAACGGTCTTGATGTCTGGTGCGTAGTTACCTGCGTCAAAAATAAATGGGTTAGGTTGAGACTCCAAGTGCAGAGTGTGTAGTAAGTGGAAGACGTGTTTTCCCCACGAGGGTGACTCGAGGGTTTAATATCGAACTCTCGGGGAATCAGTAGTGAAAGATTTATCTTCCTATCCTTCTTTTGGTCACCTACAAAATACTGTTAAATGTTTTGGTCCTCAACCTCACCTGTGGTTGTCAAGCACAAGGTGTAAGAATGATATCAAGATAGTATGTAATGCAAGCAAGAAATAAATATGCAATGATGGGAAATAAATATGCAAGGATGATGATAACAATGATAAATAATATTTTTGGGTTTTTAATGATGTATGCAAGATGTAAAAGTGTTTTTGTATTTTCGGATTTAATAATGGCAGAAAATGTAAAAGTGGTAAAAGTTGTTGGAAAGTTGTTTCTTATGATTAAAAATGGACCGGGGTTCATGGTTTCACAAATGCACTATCTCTTTAATAAAGTGGTAGACAATGGAACACTAGAGTTGATATATGAGATTGTAAGACAAAAGTTTAGTGACAAGTTACTAATTATATGGGCATCACGTCCTAACATAGAGACCTTTTGTTTATTAGTCTCACTTATACTCCACCAAGATGCGAACTAAATCATAACACCTCAGTAATTAAGATAACTCAGAGTATAGCTTTAAGTATCATGACATGAAGTTAAAATAAGAACATGCTAGATCTAGTCATGGAGTAGTGGCAATGGTCAAACCCACATCTCCCGTAACATGGTATTTTTGTTTATCCCTAGTGAGGTACCAAAGTAAGGTAGAGATACCCAAGTGGATCGCAGAACTTTCTCTCACGTTCACTGCACTAGCCACCCCCCGTTACTCCAACTAATGCACACATCACCCCACACACGCTCTCATAAACATGCTTGATCATAACAAGTGAATAAGAACGGGTACATAATATGCATCTATATTCATAACTGAAACAAAACATTTGCAATCTCAAACATATATTAACTCATAAAAAGATCCACCACATAGGTATTACAACGATGATCGTAACCATGTTCAGCAGCTTATACGGTACTAATTAGTGAAGCTCAAAGAGAGAAGAGATACATAAGTTATTTCCACAAACCCATAGTCCAGAGGTGGACTACTCCCTCTTCATCATGGAGACGGTGGAGAAGTCGATGGAGAAGATGGAGACCACGCCGGCAGCGCCCCGCCGGAGTTTTCCCTCTCCAATCTGCAGCTCCAGATCTCTCTTTCGGTGTTTCTGTGTTTCGGTGGCGCTCCTTCCAGAGAACGACGGGGGGTTATTTTTATTGGCGTTTTTAGGTCAAGACGAGGTCGGTGGAGAAAAGATCGACGGCAACGGAGCCACGAGGGCCAAAAGAGTGGGCCCCACGCGGCTAGGTACAGGGGCCGCGTGGGCCACCCTCTTTTGAGCCTCGGGCCTCCGTTTGTTCGCTTCCTTCGCCCCCACGTCTTCTTCCTTCCAAATATTGACGCTCGTAATTTTGCAGGTCATTTGGACGTCGTTTGGGTCCCTAAAACTTAAAAGGAAAAAGGTAGGGTTTTCTACCTGCGCAGGGTTAATTCCGTAAAAATAGGAAAATTATGAAATATTCCAAAAATTATTATATAACAGTGATATAACCCTTATATGATGCAAATATGTTTGGAATACAAGTAATATAGTGCAAAGTTCATGTATGCATTTTACATGCAGGAATCTATAAGCAGGTTTATGCATAAGCAGGAGTCCAAAAGAAGTCATCCTTATTCTTGTTTGGCCTTTCTCTTTGTGAGGTTTCCGTGCTTGTTTCTGATCTTCATGACACGATCAGATTTATCAAAATCGGAATTTATTGAAAAATGTTCAGTTTTTATGTTGAGAGTTTTTTCGGTTCTTCGATTACGGAGTGAAAAATCGATGTACGGTTACTAGATGTGGGGCGAATAATTGACACTTTTGTTTTGACGTGTGTTTGTTCATACAACTTGGTTTTCTATTAATGAAATTTGTAGTTGTAAGTAAAACTAGGTTGATTATGTTTTTCTATTTAAAATATTATCTATGGTGACGCACTTCAACCAAACTAATTATTCCCTTTGACCCGACCAATTTTTAAAAAATATTAAAATGTCAAAACAAATCTGGAAAAAATGCGGTTGTATGTCCAAATATTTTATATTCATCGCACAAAGCTTCACAAAAAGATACTTTATTTTTTTTTGGTGTGTAAAAATGTCAATTTTTGGTGTTTATTTTTTCAAGGGAGTAAAATCGGAAAAAGAAACTCTGCAAGTCGAGAGAGCTAAACGGTGGACGTCCACTTCATAGTACAAGGGCTAGCGCATGGGATCCCATCTCCTTGTCCATCTCCGTTCTCTATCCAGCAGCCGGCCGCCGCACAGCTCTCGCCGCCACCTCTACAGCAGCAGCACCACAACAACGGTAGACTTCGTCTCCCCCTCCAGACCCAACCCCTCCTCTCCTTGCTCCACCGGCCAATCCCTCTCTGCCCTCTCGTCTTGGATTTGGATCTAATCCTGCCCCCAACCCACTGATGCTGTTATCTAGTACAAGGTATACCCAAAAACCCTAAAATCACTTTTTCCCCCTATATGTTAGTTGCTTTGATCCAGGTGCCGAACCCCGAATCGTAGTATACTGTCGGCTACCGATTCTATGATGTGTTTTGTATGTCAAGTTAACCAATGGGATTGTTGCAGTTTGTAATGACAGGCATGGGTACAGAACTGGGCAAGCAGACAGGGGCAGGAAATGGAGAGAACTCCACAGAAACAAGAGAGCCATACATTGTATCTGATGGTGAAGGTTCTTCTCTACCAAAGCTGCCTAGTGAAAAGGTATCACTTGAACATGTCTGTTTAGTGTTTGTGTGCATTCGGACAATACTGCTGGCCAACTCGGGCAAAGGCTAGTTAATACATTGTATCTAGTTGGTGGGTACCTCGCTAGGCTGGTGATGTTTACGTGTTAATAGTAGGCACCAACTATTCAGTTTGTGTGGTTGTACGTGATTGTGTGTGTTGTTCGTATCCGTCTGCTTGGGCTGCAATAAAAGTTTGTGCCTAAAAGTTTAGGCAGAAATAAACCTAGGCTTGCTTGGGCTGCAACTAAATGTAACAACAACACCAAGGTTTCAGAATTTCAATCTGATTCGCAGATAATAACTAACAACTGGATAGCATGGCATGTCAATGTAATAATTAGATCTGCCGTCATTGCTGTTATGCATTTTGTGTTGTTTGAATTTAAAAAAGAATTTGTGTGGAGAGCTATTTGGCTATCAGTCTTTGTATTGTTTGACTGGAAGAAAGATTTTCTTTTTTTGACTTGGAACAAAGATTTCTGACTGGCAATGATTAGTACTGTGTAGGTTCATATATGTCACTTTTCTATTTCGTGAGACAGTCATATAGCTCTCCACACAAATTAGTACTGACTGGCAATGGTTAGTACTGTGTAGGTTCATGTATTCGGACAATACTGTGTAGATTTTTTTTTACATGGAAGAAAGATTGCTGTTATGCTTCATTGAAACAAATTAATACCTAACACAGCTACCTGTTGGCAAGCTATCAATGACAGAAGGAAGACTGAAACCAGCCGGTGATAATTATCAGGCATGCAGACAAAATAAGACATAATTATGGCCTTCACGGCTGCTATGAATTTTATGTTGTTTGAGTTGGAAAAAGAATAAGTTTCATGAGCTATTAGCGTATCAGTCTTTGTATTGTTTGACTTCAAGAAATAATTCTGACTGAGAATGATTAGTATGATATAGCTAAATATATGTCATTTTTCTGTTTCGTGTGTCATCCTGTCATTTAGAATTTATATACAAGTTAATACCTAACACAGGAACCTATTGGCAAAGATTCAATCGTAGAAGGAAGGCTAAAACCAGCTGGTGATTATTATCTGTATATGGCATTGCATTGCACGGTGCTTACCATAAATTGTTCATTGTCATGCAGGAACTATCTTCTGGTACTGTTGAAAGGATTACAGAAGGACTACTGGCTGATAAACGGGATAAACTTACCAACTCAGATGACCATCCACTGGCACTGCAAGAAGCTGAAGAACAAAACCAGTTGCATGCTAATGTGGAAAACAATGAAACGCTAAGCAACAATACCAGCAGTGGAAGTGATTCGGACCACAGCTCAGGGAGCGACTCAGATTGTGAAATCGGAAAATACTCTTATCCTAAAATTGAGCTATTGGAGACTGCAAAACAACCAGAGCCTGGAATGAAATTTCAAACCCTTGAAGATGCGTACGGATTCTATAATGCATATGCTCTCCTAAAAGGTTTTGAGGCAAAGCGCGGTACAAATTACATGAGAAAGAAGTTTCACCTCGTATGCAACAGGAATGGTAAATCGAGGGCAACTCAGGACCTCATCAGGAAGCGGAAGAGAAAATCTATAGAGAAGACAAATTGCCAAGCAAAGGTGATAGTGAAGCTCAATAAGGGCCAATGGGAGTTCACCACAGTTCGTAATGAGCACAACCATCCTCTATGCCCAAGCGCTTCCCTCACAAAATTCTTCTTGAGCCACAAACATATATCAGCTGAAGAGAAGTCGTTTCTGAAAATTCTGCAACGAACTAGGATACCTCCCACTAAAGTGATGAAGATTTTTAAGAGAATGAGAGGCAGTTCTGGAAACTTACCATTCAAGAATAAAGATCCAATCAATTCACTTTGTGCAGAACAACATAGAAAAGAGAACTCAGATGTTGAGAGAACATTAATGTACTTGAAAGAACGGGAGCTTCGTAATCCAGGTTTTCGCTACACGAAGCAAACAACTGGAGACAACATAGTTCAGAGTATTCTCTGGACTGATGAGAGATCAAGGATGGATTATGAGATTTTCGGAGATTTCTTGTCGTTTGATACTACCTATACCACAGAATGGCATAATATGCCATTTGCTCCTATTACTGGAATAGATAACAATGGGAGAACCCTCTTGTTTGGATGTGCCTTGTTACGTGACGAGAATACTGAAACTTACAAATGGATGTTCCAAACACTTTTGCATGTGATGGGAGGAAAAATACCAGGATCAATTATTACAAACCAGGATGAAGCTTTGGCAAAAGCAATTGCAGAAGTCATGCCACAAGTAAGGCACAGGTTTTACAAATGGGATGTCATAGGGAAAGCACAGGAAAGGATAGCAGCCTTCATGGCAGAAAGAGGCAACATAAAAACTGAGCTGGATAGCTTGGTTGACAACTCACTGACAGAAACAGAATTTGAAGAAGGATGGAGTGCACTCATCGAGAGATATGATGCGAGTGAAAATGAGCACCTACAGTTCATGTGGCAAACAAGGAAAAACTGGGCACCTGTTTATTTCATGGAAGATTTCTATCCTTTTGTCGAACCACATGGACGTGGTGAAGGGATGAACTTATTATTCAAAGACTACGTGGTTGTTACCGACAGAATAGAGAAGTTCATCGAAAGGTATGAGGAGATACAAAAGAAGATACTAACAACGGCTGACGAAGATAGACTGCAAATAGGAACTTTACCGTCATGCTTCTCACTGCAGCCAATAGAAAAGCATGCAGCTAATATTTACACAAAGCAGATTTTTCTGAAAGTGCAGAGAGAACTTCTCCATTCTACCGCGTTTAACGTGCAAGAAGTACAAAGAGGGTCTGTTTACCGCCTGAACAAAGTTTTCAACTATGAGAATCCAGAGTTTGATAGAAACAGCTTTGAAGTGCTAGTTGAATCTGACAACAACGCGTTCAAATGCCCTTGCGCAAAGTTTACCAGGGACGGGATACTGTGCTGCCACATATTCAGACTTTTCACACAGTTTGGAATCAATGAAATACCAGGGCAGTACATCGTGCCGAGATGGACTTACCAATTCAAGGAAGAGAAGGCAAAACAGTACAAGGAAAAATGCTTAGAGAATACAGACAGTACAACGAGATATGCGACGTTTATGAGTAAAATGGCAGACCTTGGCAAAAAAGTATGCAGCAATGGCACAAAATACCACACATTCATGCTTGAATTGGAGAAGATTCAGGAGAAATTTGCAATGGCAGAAGGAGAACATCCTGAGAATAATGACAGTTAGACGGCACATGTCGTGGAGAAGGGGCAGGCAACAGAAACATTGGCTTCACTGCACATTGTATACTGCGGCACAGCTGAAGCTGTGTCTGACATGCGGGAATCTAGATGTGCAGCAGCAATAGTCCCTAGAGAATTAATTAGGAGAATTCTCATGTTTATTTACTTTAGCTAGGGATAAGAGATGAGTCGACTAGAACTAGATAGTCTGTACGTTGTCTGTTAGATAAACGCTTGAGTTGTACTTCGTTAATCTGTTTGCCTCAGCAGTTTATGCGATTTTTGTACAGTTTGTGCTAAATGCGTGACATTCAGGTAATTCTGACAAGTCTGGGTTAAGTTCTGATCCGGCATCTTGCTTATTGTCTTATACCTTTTCTTTTTCATGTCCCTCATATTTCTTATGGTTCAGTTTTCACGATTTTTTTTCTTTCAGAAATTCAGCCTAGTCTATTTGGCAAAATTAACGGGGATTGAGAATTTTCATCAGCCATATCCATCTCTAGGACTGTATACTTTGTATCGAATTCATTACAGCATCCGATACTCAACACAGGGGAAACGCAGAAAACCCCGTCAGTTTTGAGTTCTGGGAGGCGTAAAAACGACCAAACAGAAGCACAAAAAGCGGCTGTAATCAATTTATTTATGCGTATACCCAAAATGGAGCCTCCCCTGCTGCAAATTTAAATTTGAATTAGGTGGTGCGTACAGAAAAAATCCAAAAATGTGGCGGGAGACCGGTAGCTCGCACGCCCAAGCCCCCCCCTCCCCTCCCGTGTGCCGGGGGCTCATTGGGAATGATTGGGATGCTGGGAGCTCGTGCGAGCTCCCATTGGTACTCCCTGACCGAGTTGTGCTGCCCGTGCCGTGTCCTGCTGAGAGTGACTATGAGGTGCTCGGTGGAGTGATTCCTTCTTGCAAGCTTGACAAGCGCTAGAAGGAGGAGGGCTACGAGAAGGAAGATCTTCGCAAAGCTCTGGTGAAGCAGAAAGCTTTCTGCACCGCCAAGTACATGAAAAATCGAGAGAAGCATCGGGCCAAGTTTGAGCTTGCACGTCACTCCCTTTCGCCATGGTCGAGGAGTATGATGCGATGGATGACTTGGGCCAAGGGGACACTTACAAGGAGGACTCCGCTGCCTCCTCATTCCAAGCCACGGGTCTTCGATTACAATTAGTCTTGTAATTTTACTCGATTTAATCTTGTATCTGAACTTATAGTTGATGGTGTCCTTGATCTATATCAAAGCTGAATTTTGTGTTTGCAATGTTTTAATATGTGATTGATCAACGTGTTGTTTGAATTACATGTGTCTCTATGCGTTGTTTAAGCGAAAAACGAGTTTAAATTAGAGAAAAACTTTTTTAACTACACATTTTTTGTATATCTGTTCTAATACTACCTAAAATCTTTTTTAGCACGAGATTTGTGAGTATTGCTAGATACCTGAATTGGCACGTAAGACTTTGCGAAAAAGTTGCCAGGGGCAACTATGATTGTGGTAGGTAGGCCTAAAATTAAACTCGAAACTGGCGAGTTAAACGAGCAGAGCGTAGCTCAACTAGGCTTGGCTTCGATTTTCTATCCAACGAACCAAACCAAGTTTTCATTTTATACATTAAACGAGTTTGATTAAACGAGCCGAATTATTAAGTACTCGTTTAGCTAATTTAACTTGGTAAAAAAGAGTCGATACCTGATATTCTTATTTTCTCACTAAACAATTGTTCTTGATAATATTAGTATATCGACTACAAATTAGTTGATTGTGGTATATATTCATTGATCGTTGTGATGATTGTATCATACATGTTCGAATAATTAACAATAATTATATGTACGAGTTTGTGAAAAAGTTCTAAGGATAACTGTGACCGTGGTAGATAAACCTGTAATTAAAACTTGAACTTGCAAGTTAAACAAGTATCTTTTAAACGAGTACTAGCTGATAACTTGACTTGGCTTGGCTTGTACTTCATGTCATTTTAGGGGAATAAAGGGAATTCTGCACCCGGTGAGTTAAGCGGTGGCCGTTTACTCTATAGCGCAAGGGTTTGAGAGCAACGCAGCACAACACAGAAAGGGTTACAGAAGCAGAGCAGCGCAATAGATCCCTCCTCCTCCACCTCTCCCCGTCCCGCATCTCGGTTCTCTATCCAGCAGCCGGCCGCCGCGCCACAGCTCTCCTCAACGGCAGTTTCCCCTCGCCGTCCAGACCCGAACCCTCCTCTCCTTGCTCCAGCATCCAGCCTGAGCCTATCCCTCTCCTCTCGTCCCGCCTTGGATATCTGGATCTACTCCCCCTCCGCGGTGCGCCTGGCCGGCGGATACCTACAAGGTACACACAGAACACCTAGGTTTTCATCATTTCTCTTATTATATCGTAGTATGTTTCTTTGATCGAGGTGCCGGCCGAACCCCAAAATCAGCTACCGATATGCACGACGTATCGTAGATGGAGTGAAATGGTTACAGCTTGTCATGACAGGAATGGTCACCGAGTTGGACAACCCAGGAGCAGACATCGCAGCAGATCAATCTGCAAAGAAGAGGAAGATACGCATTGTAGCTGCCGATGAAGGCCCCCCTGCACCAAAGTCGCCTACAACAAAGGTATCGCCGGAGCATATCTGTATATTCTTTCTGTGCACTCGTCAGTCAAAAATACTAGCGGGCACGCGTTCCAAATGATTGTTTGTGGCTTGTTGGACTATTTTATTATTTAGTGCCTTGTTGGACTATGAAATTTAAATGTCTTTGGTAGGTATTTTAAGTAAACAGAAATAGTATTGCTATACTAGCTGGTGTACCTATTCCAATGGGTTTTCTTTTGATAGTAGGCATCACTCGCATCTCACAACGATGCAGTGGCGGAGCTACAAGATTTGGAACCAGGGTGCACCCACAGTGTTACAACACATTTAAAACATTTTATGGGGGTGCATATGTGGTGAAAAAATCCTATTTTACAAAGAAAGATATTTTTTCCCGGTGTCCTGTGCACCCGGCTGTCCTTAGGTAGCTCCGCCAGTGCAACGATGCACGTATGGTAACTTTGTAATATTGTAGCACTGCTGCCCTAGTTTCGGATAGTCACCTAGTTGCAACTGTACTACTGTAGTAAACGACAACACTAACTTTGCAGAATTACGGACTAAGTTTGCAAATAATAACTAACATCTGAATGGTGTGGCCGTGGCGTAATACTTATTTCTTGCATCAGGGCTGCTATGTATTTTGTGTTGTTGCCTTGTTGGAGTCAGAAAGAAAATTCATGTCCAGAATAGTTAGTGCACCAGTCTTTGTGGTGTTACGTTTGGAGAAAATTCTGACAGAGAATAATTAGTTTTGTGTACTTTATGTCAGTTTTCTATTTGACAAGTCATCTTATTACACAGCACTAAAATAAATTAACTGGAAATCATGTATACGGCAGATGGAGCCTCCTTCTCAATTAATCACGAGTCTTGTATCTGGCTTTAGACCTAACTCATTTTTACTAATGTTTGTTAAGCAGACCTATTTTAACTGGTCCAACCAGATAGATAGTCAGATGTTTTTATTTTTTCTCCCATTAATATGGTAATTCCAAGTAGGCTGTAAGTAGCATAGATAGATATAAAGTAGATAAATGTCTTCTACAATTATCAAAATTAATCGTGGCTGTATTTCACAAAAAATGATTGCAGGCCAGTAAAAATGCTGTGGAAGCAATGATGTTTGCAAGTGAGTTGAGCAAGGTACTTAAGCAACAACTTTGTCATTTTTTCAGAATGAATTCATGTCTGGTATTAGTTAGGATTAACTAATACCTAACGCAGGAACCTGTTGGCAAACAATCAATGAAAGAACAAAGATCACAACCAACAGGTGATAATCATCAGGTATGCAAACCAGACAAAACATAATTATGGCACTTTAGTTCAAAAATCCAATACGACATTCTACAGTAGCTTATCATTGTCGTGCAGGAAATATCTTCAGATAGTATTGAAAAGAATACATATGGACTATTGGCAGATGAAGTTGAGAGAGAAACCAACTCAGTCAGCCATTCAGTGCAGCAAGCTGAAGAACAAAACCAACTACATGTTAACGTGGAAAACAATGAAATGGTAAGCAACAATACCAGTGAAAGTGATCCAGACAGCAGCTCGGGGAGTGACTCAGAAAATGAACTAGGAAAATACTTTTATCCTAAATTTGAGGAATTGGAGACTGCAAGAAAACCAGAACCTGGAATGAAATTCCAGACTCTTGAAGATGCGAACGGATTCTATAATACATATGCTCTCCTAAGTGGCTTTGTGGCAAGGAGAGGCACAAATTATAAGAGAAAGAAGTATCAGATCGAATGCAACCGGAGTGGAAAATCAACACTAACTCAGGACCCGAACAAGAGGAGGAAAATAAATACTGTAGAGAAGACAAATTGCCAAGCAAAGGTGATAGTTAAGCTCACTAAGGGACTATGGGAGTTCACAACAGTTAGGAATGAGCACAACCATCCACTATGTTCAAACCCTTCCCTCACAAAATTTTTCTTGAGCCACAAGCACATGCCAACTGAAGAGAAGTCGTTTCTAAAAGTTCTGCAGCGAAGTAGGATACCTCCCAATAAAGTTATGAAGATATTTAGGAGAATGAGAGGCAGTTTTGGAAACATACCGTTCAAGAGGAAAGATGCGACCAGTTTACAGTATGCAGGACAACAGAGAACTGAAAATTCAGATGTTGAAAGCACACTGAAGCACTTCAAAGAACTGGAGCTGCAGAACCCATGTTTTGTCTATGCCAAGCAAACAGATGAACACAATATAGTCCGTAGTATTTTCTGGACAGATGCAAGGTCGAGGATGGATTATGAAATATTTGGAGATTTCGTGTCGTTGATACTACCTATACCACAAATAGGCATAATTTGCCCGTTGCTACCATCATTGGGATAAATAACCACGGGAGAACCCTCTTGTTAGGATGCGCCCTGCTGCATGATGGGAAAGCTGAAACCTTCAAATGGATGTTGAAACACTTTTGCAAGTGATGGGAGGAAACATACCAGGATCAATCATAACAAACCAGGATGAAGCCATGGCAGAAGCAATTGTTGAGGCCATGCCACAAGTAAGGCACAGGTTTTGTAAACGGGATGTGATGCGGAAAGCACATGAAAGGATAGCAGCCTTCTTGGCAGCAAGAGGCAACCTAAAACCAGAGCTGGATAGCTTAGTTGACAACTCACTTACAGAAACAGAATTTGAAGAAGGATGGGTTTCACTGATGCAGAGATACAATGCAAGTGAAAATGAGTACCTTCAGTTCATGTGGCGAATAAGAAAAATCTGGGTGCCTGTTTATTTCAGACATGATTTCTATCCATTTGTCCAGTCACTTGGATGTGGCGAATGCACAAACTTATTATTCAAAGACTCTGTGCTTCCTAAGGACAGCATCGAGAAGTTCATAGAAAGATACGAGGAGATACAAAAGAAGATGATAAAAACGGACGATGAAGATAGACAGCAGACAGGAACTGTACCTTCATGCTTCTCATTGCAGCCTATAGAAAAGCATGCATCTAATATTTACACAAGGCAAATATTCCTGAAAGTACAGAGCGAACTACTCCATTCTACAGCATTCAACGTGCAAGAGGTACAAAGGGGGGCTGTGTACCGACTAGAAAAGGTTTTCAACTACGAGAATCCAGAGTTTGATAGAAAATATTTTGAAGTGCTAGTTGAACCTTGCAGCAATGCTTTCATATGCCAATGTGCAAAGTTTGCCAGAGATGGAATACTGTGCTGCCACATATTCAGACTTTGTACACAGTTTGGAATCAATGAAATACCAGGGCAATACATAGTGGCCAGATGGACTGACACATTCAAAGAAGAGAAGGCAAAACAGTACAGGGAGAAATGCTTAGAGAAGACAGACAGTACAGCGAGATATGCCATGTTAATGAGTAAAATGGCTGACCTTGGCAAGAAAATATGTGGTGATGGTGCAAAATGTGACACATTCATGCTGGAATTCGACAGTATACAAGAAAAATTGTTAACGGCAGAAGGAGAAAATCCACAGAGCAGTGACAATTAAACATCACGTTTTGTGGACAAGGGCGCAGGCAACAGAAGCATTTATCTACTCTTATCTTTGTCCAGGTCCAGGTGGATGCTCTTGTCCAGGATGAAGGAGAATTGCAGTTGGCTTGTTTAGTTTAGCTAATTAGTTTAGAGATAAGAGTTCAGGATAACCGGATATTCTATGCGCTGGTGGTCTATTGGTGTAGAGTTAGGTCTCGTGAGTTTTGTGCCAGAAGAGCATGAAGTTTATCCAGCATTACTGTAGTTAGCAGTTGGCTTGTTTAATTTTAGCTAATTAGTTTAGAGATTAGAGTTCAAGATAACAGGATAGTCTATGCGCTGGTGGTCTGTTAAAGGTGTAGAGATAGGTCTCGTGAGTTTTGTGCTAGAAGAGCATGCGGTTTATCCAGCATTACTGTAGCTAATGCTGACGAGGCTGAGATAATTTGGCATGTTGTCTTAACATTTGTCTGCATGTTTCTCTTCTAGCTTGCTGCACTCCGCCTTGATGAACATTTCAAATTTTCAGTGTTCAGACCTGAGTTTCTTTGATAAGAACCCAGGAGGATTGAGAAATGTCATCCTTTTATCAATATTCATATGTATCTGTATGTGTTGGATCGTATTCATTTGGGGTGACATGGTGCGATCTAGTGAAAAAATTCAGATTGCCAACTAACTATAGAATGGCATCACAGTTCGTTTATGTTCTTGGGAGTGCTGGACACACGAGAGACGATGTCTCCATCAACAACGGCTAAGGTGGTGGAAGAGGATGTGCTCATCGACTTCAAGCCCAATTCCAAGTGTCGACCTCCACCTCCGTTCGCTGCACCCCAACCTTCTAAAGCCGACCGCTGGGCATCGCTGCACTGCCGTGGAGAGGTGAGGAGTTTGGGGCGTGAAGCGATGGTTTTCCATCAGATTTTAAATGAAACAACAAGACTCATAAGTCATACTGTAACAAAAACCCTCAAGTGATGCATTACAACTTTCAGTTCAATAGAAAGTCAAATTGATCTATTGTCCAAACCAAAAACCTTAACGATGCATTACAACTTCCAGTTTAACAGTACATGAATATGTATTGCCCCAAACACAAGCAAGAAACAGATCATGGAAGTTCATCCCAATCAAAATTATTCTTTCTATCGGAGTATTTTTTCTCTATGTCGAGAAAGAATCAAAACCACAACTTTTCTCAGCCGAGACAAGTCAGCACCTCCCGCGCTTCTTCACTGGTTTCTCCTCCTCGTCCGAGTCGACGCCGTCGTCAAGATCCTCGTCGTCGAAGTCGCCGTCGAACTCCTCGTCGCTGCCCATGTCCTCAAACTCGTCATCATCGTCGTCGTCCTCCTCCTCGTCGCTGACCGCCGCCGCCTTCGTCTTCCGAGCCCGCCGGCGTACCCGCGCCGGGCACACAGCAGCGCCGCCGCCGCGGCAGCTGCGGTAGGCTGGAGGGACCGGCGCGTGCCGGCGGTGAGCGCCGCGGCGGCAGGCAGAAGAGACGCCGCCGCTGTCGGGCGGGAGGCCGACGAGGCGAAGCGGCGGATGGCCAGGGACGCGACCGTCGCGGCGGCGCGCTGCATGGCGGGCGTCGATATGATGCGCGCGTGAGGGTGGCGGCTGGCTAGGGTTTCGAGGGTGGCTGCCTTGGGTTACGGTGCGAGGTGGGTTTTTAATGGAGGTGGTGGGCACGAGATGCGAGGTGGGGAGATTCGTTCGGGAGCGCCGCCGCCGCCGGCTTGGCTCAGCGACGTCTGCGCATTTGTTTCTTCTTTCGTACCTAGTGGGTTAGGGCTTTTCTGGTAGTGCAATTGGGAATGGGCCAGAAACATCAACCGTCGTTGGAGAATGGTGGCCCAACGCCTGTTTGTGAGGCCGGAAAGTTCGCTCGGACGTGAGCGAAAAAAAAACTCTGCCCAGATAAGACGACCTCAATTTTTAGTTTTACCAACAAAAACACAAAAATCCACCAAGTAATTGCATGTCTTATGTAGTGGCATCTAGGTGTGTAAATAAATAGGATAATTTTGCACCGTTTTGATTCTGAAACCGTTTTTGAGAATCCACATCCAGTCCAACTCAATTCGACTAAGGATATCCGATTCCCAACTTGACATTTCGATACGGTATGGGATATAGTGCAATTTGTCATGGGCCTGAAACATCAACCGTTGAATGAAGCGTTGGAGAATGATGGCCCAACACGTTAGGGGGCTCGGACGTGAGCAATTGTTTTTTAACTTTGCCCAGATAAGAAGATGTCAACTTTAATTTTACCCAAATTTTACACAAAAAGGCACCCAGTAATATGGCTTTCCATGTTCACAGGGTGCTTAACCATCTTGAAATTCAAGCCCAATCATCATTGTAAACAACATAATATGTACCACAAAAGTAACATATGTAATTGGTCTTTGAAATAAGCTTTCAAAGGTGTAATTTGTATGTAAAACGAACTCGTTGATACTTTGTTTTATTTGTTTTCTTGCAATTGCAAATGGATTGAATGTAGTTTGACCGGGCGAGGGTCCAGGATAAGATGGACATGGCTAATAAATTTGGAGAAGAGTGAGAAATAAATGAAAATAAAGTTGGGAAAAGAAAAATATATTGAATCCTTGGAGCTTGAGAAAGACAGATGATGAAAGAAACTAGTAGTTGATGAACATAAATTACATAAGGAGATCAACTAGGGCAAAACTGGGGTGTCGTCCATGTCTATTCACTGGGTCAGCCATGAGGTTGGTAGTCGACGTCATCCGTCAAGCTTCTTGAATTTCACCCCTTGACTTGGTCCCCGAATTAGCCTCATGAGTCTACCTGGTATTTGTCCCACCATCATGGATGTTTTATTCATTTATTGTATCGTCTTGTACGAACTGTTTAAAATTTTAGCTTGTGTTGCCGAGACTTATTTCTGTTTACACTGAATTGTTAATTGGTGATGAATTGATTGTGAGCTATATGGTGATTGGCATACATGTGTATGCATTTGCATGGATTTGAAGTTTGGGCGAGTGGACAAATGGGCGTTGTCAGGCTATTATCCGCGGATACATCTGAACGTGTCCATAAACATATGGGGGGTTAAATTAGTAAAGTTTAGTTGGAGATGCTCTAAAAGTAATTGGTATTTCTATTGATGAATGAAGATTATTTGAAATTCTGACTTGTTTACAAATGACGGAATACGTGAAAATTAGCAAAACTGGCAATTATTTGCAGATGCCATACATACTGTTTGATGCACACTGCAAACAAATAAGTACAAAAAGTTATATATTGACTTATACGATGATTTTAATAAGAAAAAGAGAAGAAGAACAATGATAGATTGATAGATCGTCATGCGTACACAGCATGCATGCATGCAAGAACAATGAATATGTTCTAGCTACAAGGCTCCAAGCACCAACATGGATCTGACCACATAACTAAGCCTTGGGCGTCTCATCCTCCTGGGCTTTCGCCGGCTCCGGCTCGGACGGAGTAGCAGCTTCTGCTGTGGCCTCAGCGATCGGCGCTGCACTCTCTTCGATGGCCGGCTCGGCTGCGACAGAAGTAGCCTCCTCAGAAACCGCAGCTTGGGCCACTACCTCGTCTTTCTTCTCCTCTGCCTCCGTCTCCGCACCGGCCGGAGCCTCCCTGGGCGTCTCCTCGGCCTCGGCGCCAGGGAGCAACGTGGTGACCTTGTCGAAGGTCGCGAATAGCGGGCTGGACAACAGGGCCGGACCCACCTTGGCGATGCCCTCGCTCACTTGTTTGGCTCCAGGGAAATCTGAAACCAGTAAATATGAATCAGCAACATTCAGCAACAAATTCTATACTGAGGATTAATCTTGAGGTATTCTGAACATTTTATATATACCAATGTTGGCAAGATCTTCTACGAACTTGGTGACGCCTGCAGAGTTCTTCTTGATCCAGGACACCTTCTTTTCCTTGATCAGAACCTATAAAAAAACACGTGCAAAAATTATGTTATTGTTCCGTAGCTTTAAAACACGACAAAGATACCAGCCCGTCCATTATTGTGACAGTGCACATGGGTAGGGTTTACACAAAATGGCATTGCTTTTGTCAGGGACGGACCTAGAAAAATCAGTCGCCGGGGTCATGTATTATGGTTTTACCTTGAGTATGCTAGATCAACAGTGTCATTAGATTAGCGCGCACACTATTTCTTTAAGCATTTTCAGAAGTCACCGGGGTCAATTGACCAGAGTCTTTGAACGTAGGTCCGCCACGCAAGAATTAGACAAAAGAAAAAAAAAAGAATACGCAGGAATATGCTGCCATAACAAAATCATGCATCGGTTATATGGTATCAGTACATAGTTCCTGGACGTGCAAATACGGGCAACAAAACTCACACACCATGGGAAGTTTCCGTATTATAAGAGCATCTCCACTCGCACCGTCCAATGGACACAAAAAGTCTGTCCGGACTCACGTGATTTGGGGCGTGCCGGACAGAAATAGAGAGCAATATTCGTTTGAGCGGCCACAAAAAAACACGTCTCCCAGTCGCACACCCCAAACGCGCACCGGGACCCACCTCTGCAACCTCTCCACCATCTCCCTCCCTGTACTTGTCCTCTGTGCTCTCGGTGGTGCGGCTGCGGCGCCGTTCCTGTTGTCGACGGGATGCTTGGTGGAGATGGCCACGGGTAAGGCTGGAGATGTAGACCGAGCTTTTGGCTCGGCCCGAGCTGGGATAGGCTCGGCCCGAGAGAGAAATTGACCGAGCCGAGCCCACTTTGCTGGACCGCGGCGAGCTCGGGCCGAGTCAGGCTCGGCTCGGTCCAGCACGTTGGCCCGTTAATTTCCTTTTTTTTACGAGTTGAGAGGAGAAATATGAGCCTAGATGCGTCCCTGCTGGCCTGTTTAGCCTTCTGGAGAAGGTCCAGCTAACTCTGTGAGCGGATAGGTCCAGCTCTCTCACTCGTTCGCATCCTTTGCTCGAAATGAAGTTGCTCCCGTACGCATCCAGCTTAGGTCATGCGCAGCCGCAGCAGCAGATCGAGGTCACCGCCTCCTTGCCGCTTCGCCTCGCCACCCTAGCACCATCAAACTGGTTTCTCGCGCCGTCACCCATAGATAAAAGCGGTCCTGATCGCATCCCGAGCAGCCACCGGCATCGTGGTTCGCCGGCCGACACCGCCGGCCGCTCTCCATCAAGCAGGCATCGGATGCGCTCGCCTTCTCCAACCTGATGCTGCCCCCGCCGGCCACTCCGCTCCATTCACGCGTCTTCTTCCTCTGCCACCGGCCTAGCGCCCACCTGTCAGTGACCGATGGCTGTTTGGCTCGCCGAGCCTGCCGAGCCGCACCGAGCTTTGCGATAGCTCAGGCCGAGCCTCAGGTTGCGGCTCGCGGCAGTAACGAGCCGGCTCGGGGCTCGGCATTTACGGCTCGAGCTTTTCCGAGGCTCGGCCCGAGCCGGACCGAGTTGGCTCGCGTCCTGCCAGAGCCACGGGCGCGGAGCGCGTTCCTGCTGCCGGAGTCGCAGGAGGAGGCCGACGAGGACGAGGACGAGGAGGAGTCGCGCGAGAGGAGCGGCCGGCGCTCATCGCCGTTGTCCTTGCGCGCTCGACGGCAGCGCATCCACGCCCGGCGGAGAGGCCCGGAGGTTTGGTCCGCGCCCGCGTCCAAGCTTCTCTGCATACGCCCGTTGGCGTCTACAGCAGGCTCCTCTTCGCGCCCGTCCAGGGCTGCCGCCTACGCGCGGCCTTGCCCGTCTTTCGTCTCCGCCACCACCTGCCGGCGTGCTGCGCGTCCGCCCGTGTCGTGGCTCCAGCTCCATCGTGCTCCAACGTCCTTCGCCCGTCAATCTACATCGATATCTAAGCAAGCAGCAGGTACCTGAATCGAATCAACTGATTAAGCAAGCGTGCAAGCAGGTGGATCGATCGAAGCAAGCAAGCAGATAGCTGGATCAAATCAGCTAACGAGGCAGGCATGCAGCTGAATCATTCGTGCTTGCACGCTCCTCCAGCGTGCAGCGCGGGGCCTCTCCGACGGCGGTGGCCATGGCCCGGAAAGGGAAGCGGCGACTGGGGCGGGGAGAAGCGGCAGCGGAGGAGGAGGTGGGGAGGCGGCGGCGTGGGGTGGAGACGGCCGGGGAGAGAGAACGAGAGGAGAGGAGGATATGGTTGGTGGAAAGATGAGGGATGAGGAGAGAGAGGGGCCGCCCATGACTGACGCGTGTGACTTTTCCCTCTGTCCGGACAGAAAAATCGTGTCCGGCACCGCCCAAGGAAACCCTTGGCCTAGGAGGTGGTTGGGTGTGCCGGACAATATTTGCGGACCAATTTTGATTTGGGCGCTCCGAGTGGGAGCAGTTTTTGGTCCAAAAGCCCCAAACGTGCTTTGGGCGGGGCTTTGGGCGCCCCGAGGGGAGATGGTCTAAGCCGTTTTGGCTAGGTAGAACAGTTTGCCAAAACGGCTTATAATCAGGAACGGAGGTAGTACATACGTACCTTGACTGCGGCGGTAGCAGACTCGTAGATCTCGACCACCTTAGGTTGGAGATCCGCCTTCTTCTCCTCGAACTCGCCGTTGATTGCATCCTAGATCGTTAACCGATGATATAGTCAATAAATAATCCTACGTCGGAGTGGAGCTTTGAGGAAATGATCACGAAATGTACGAACCTTTGATTCATCGAACGACTTGACGAGCTCGGCGGCGGCAGCGGCTTTCTTGCCGGCGCTCTTGGCGAAGACGGTCTTCACCTTGGGCAGCACCTTGGACTTCCAGTAATCCATGCTGCCACGAAAGCTCGATCGATGTCGATCCCTTTCTCGGTGCTAGCCTGATATGGGAGCTGCTCCTCAGCTGGAGACGTACGAGAGAGAGAGAAACAACAGGCCGGCTATGGTGATTGGCAGCCTCCAAATCAGGACGTGAACTGGAGGCTCTGCTGTTGCAGTTTTAATGGTGGCCAGTCCGGGACGCTCTGAGCTGTACTTGGAGAAGCGGCTGTGCTGGCATGGTGCCACACCTACAAGGGAGTTCTGGCATTGCAGGAGTGCCACCGGCAGCTAATAATTCAGCGGGATTCCGACAATCTGCCAGCGGAGACGCAGAGGTTCCGGATGATTGATTGTCACGATGCATGCATAGACGCGCGCCAAAGATATACTCCCGATTTGCACGTTGACTGATCAAGGCAAGGTCTACCGTCGGGTCTCGGGTGGGAGGCTTTCTTGGCATCCGTTCCAAATTCGTTGGCATTACCCTCTCCGTTTTAAAGCAGTATCTATACAAAGATATTTATACCAAGTGTTGATACATGTACCCATTTAGTTTATAATGCAAAATTTGCAGTAGGGTAGTTTCCTACTGTTGCCCAACAAGCAAAAAACATACCAATCACTAGAAGAGGCAGTAGTCTTGTGATTTGAATAACCGTCTTGCGAAAGCCATTGCTCCGAGAGGCTCAGTTTGGATGTATGCATTTGGAGTCTTGCATTTCATTTGATTGAATATTAAAAGATAATGCTAATAAAAGCTACGTACTGATCTTACGAAATCAGATTAGGGTGAGGGAGATTATCAGGGGATGGGCCCAGTGAAATTCAGGATGGTGTGTAAACTAATCATGCTCGGACACGTCAGTCCGTAGGCCTAGTCGGTGAATTGTGCGTCCGTAAGTGTAGGGTTTCCGATATTAAAATCACATGATAATGAAATCGAGGATGAATGTCAATGGTTTTATTTGGATGTTGAGGTATTTGGATTTTAGAGGTTCAATGTCACATGTTATTTGGACGCCCCAAAGTGAGCAATTACAGTTATACAATCATTGTTGCTTTGTACATTGTTTTTTCCGTTAACATCTGAATTTATCTGAGTAATATATATCACATCAAAACAAAAAGGAACTACTCCCTGTGATCCCTTTTATGTGTCTTGGCAAAACAACTAATCACGTACAACCATTCGGCTCAACTGGCGACATTTAATTCAGATAAGAGGGTGTAATGTATAAAAAATGTTACTTCATCTTAAAACTTCCAATAAATATGGAAAATTGTACGCAAGAGCCAAATCATTGTTATTATAGCGACAACATAAAATTAATAGTCTGACGACATTGCATATTGGCAAAAATATTCTTATCAAAAGTATGATAAGAACAACAATGTAATGTCGGGTGATATGCATAATCCATTAGAATGACAATATAATGGATTAAATGGGCCGGCTACCTAAATTAAACGAGCATTCTCACATAACTTAAATGGGCCGACCTACTAACTTAAATTGGTTAGCCCACCAAATTTACATTGGCCATCCCACCTAACCCTACCTTCCCACTTAACGGTGATAGGCCTCTTGTGGGTTACATATCTATCACGGTTTACACCGTGGTAGAAGAGATGACAGCTTGAAAATAATTTTACCGCGTGTATTTTATCTTTATCTACCACGACTATCTTGTTATTCGTGGTTGATTCGTGAACCATCTACCTGGGTTCTTAGGATCTATGGTGCTCAGCCAGTTGCTTCTAACATGATACCCTTACCATGGCAAAAGACTTTAACCACGAAAATCGGGCGTGTTAAAAGTCATGTTATCTAGTGTAAACAAATCAGGACTTATCACTCCTTCATTTACATTTCCCTTGTACAACCCGCACTATTGTTACCTTCGGTCCATTTACATTGTGAAGCGTCAAACTGTTTGTCACCCAATTTGTATCATCTGCAGTATTTGAAGGTTTTTTCCTTAAGCAAACATCACATGTGGCTTCATTTATCATTGTTTCATGTCTCAAGTATCACTTATCAAGTACTGAATAGTCTCAACTTTCTTACATACTCGATTTCATAGTGTTATTTTTATAAACTCCTATTCACCCTCACCCTCTTTAGTACGCATATCTTGATCCTTCAACAATAGTCTTGATGTTGTGGCTATGACTATGTTGAAACGATATGGTATTTTAATTGTAAAAAATCATCTCATGCATGTCCATGTTATCTACTAGTGTACGTATTGACTCTGTTCATGATGTATTTTTCAGAGATAGGAATTTCCTGAGCTATGTACGGCAGTGTGAACATGATTGGGTCCCAACGATTTCGTTATCTCACATGGATAGTTGCATAATTTTCCTTGTAGTCGTGCATGACTATGTATTTTCCTTTTACAATGTATTTTTCGTTGAATTGTGTATTTATACAACCTTAGCCATGAAATGGTGGCACGCAATTCACGAACAAGTCCCATGAGTTGAAATACACATGTGGCATCCTCATCTTACACCTCATATCAAATTTGCATAAATTGTACTCCCACTACCAAAGATTAATGCAGTTTTTGGGCCCTTCCTATGTTAAAAAATATTGACTCTGAGCGAACAAGGCGGAGGCCTAGTGGTAGGGGCACAGTGGTGCTACCCAGCAGATCAAGGTTCGAATCCTATCAGGAGCGAATTTCATTTGGTGCTAGTGCCCATGGGTCGCATTTTTAAAAAAAAATATTGACTATAGATATGCTAAATTAGATTTAAATATTATTTATTAAAGCACAATTTCATCCCATAATAGGGACTGGAGGGGATTTGGTGAATAGGACGGAATTGGATGAAATCGTTCTTTTCACCCAATCTCTCCTATCTAAAAGAAGAGTTTCGTTCCTCTCGTACGTCGTCCGCTTCGTCACACTTCGACCTTACGTTTCGTCCTTCATCGCGCTCCCGCTGCTGTCCCCTTTACAATTTGGTCCCTTCCAAATCGTGAAATTAACCCGCAGTACATCAGCCCCAACCTCGCGGCCCGCGTCATCCCCTTCCGAGCGCCGCCACAGCCTGGTCTCCTCCGCCCCAATTCCCTCTCGCCGGCCATGTTTGCACGGCCAGGCGAGCCCCGACCAGATATCGCCCTCTTCCACTCACGGGACCCAAGGTCGCCGGCGTCCTCCTCGCTCAACCATGCGACCTCGCGTCATCATCCTCGCACGCCGGCCGAGCTCGCCGTTTTCTTCCACACGTCGAGGGCACACCTCGCTCATGGCCAGCTTCGTCATCCGCTATGGCCTCGACGACTCCCATTCCATCAACTGCAGCCCCAGGTCCCACGAAGCCACGCTCAAGCATTGCCCTCCTGATCTGAAATGCCGGCCTCCACGTGCTCCTGCTGGTGGTCGCATGCCGGAGTGGACGGATCCATGGCCTCCATCAAGTCAGGTCGCTGCCACACAACGATCTGTGACCTCTTGTCAAACCGCCGGCGCGCTCCGTGGTTCCCACGCAACTGCAGTATGCCTTCTTGATTTCCTCCGATGTCCACCCAACGGCCCAAACCATGGATGAACCCCATACAAGAAAATATATCGGAGGTAATCTTAGAGGAAGGTGATCAGTGGCATTTGTATCTAAATTTCAAGCATGATCATTAGCATAATTCACTCACATTTGAATATTTCTTGATCAACCATGCCACTGAAATAATAATTAACAAGCTATATTCATTACATTAGCTATTTTACAGCCTTGCTTTCATTATTGCAGGATTGGTGCGCAAAGGCACTGAAATTCTACACAAAAGTTGTCCAAGGACCTGTCAGCAACAATCGCTTAACAGAGGAGGTCCTGAACAGGAAAGAGCAGGGATCTTCTTGTGATGGAAGAAGAGAAGTGGAGGGGCCAAGCTGAATAATGTCCAGATCAGATCGGGATAAAATCCCCAGCTGCTTTCCAATCGAACTCAGGCCTGGCATTTCTCTCCCCCGATCCCCCATCTCCATCACCAGCTCCGGCCGCCGCCGCGGCCAGGCAGGCGTGGCGGCGCGCCACCGCTACTACACGACGCCACCACCACTCCAGCAAACCACCACGAGCTGCTCCAGTTCCTGCCCTGCGAAGCCGGCGACTAGGCGACTACTATCGAGCTTGGCTAAAGCTAGATCACAATATAATGGTTGATTTGCAGGAATTTAATCTAACTAGCAAAGCATCTTTTTGGTATTTTCAGTTTAGGAATTAACAAAGCACAAACAATGATTATTTAAGACACACAAAGACAAGCATACATCAAAGGTTGGGATAGAAGCAAGGTTTAGAAGCAGGAATTGACAACACAAGGTGCAGGAATTTAAACTACAAACACATACACGTTTACAAACAATAGCACTGGAAACAACTATCAATTGCCAAAGCACAAGACCTGAACAATCAGTAGTACATATAGCAGTACATCACATAGACAATTCAACAAACAGGTTTATGCAACACAATCTCACGAGTAGCAGAAATAGTACAAGTCTAGCACATATATTTATTCAGCAAAAGAGAAGGAAAGAGAGGATCGATGGGATTCAACCACAAAGAACAGCTTGCTTGGTGTTGAGGAGCAGCACACGGCCGGATGCGTCGGATGGAGTAGCAGCAGCACGTGGACTTGGGGAGGAGCAGCAGCAAGGAGCGTAGAAGGCAGAGCAGCAGCAGGGGAGGTTGAGGAAGATCAGCAGTGGAGGTTGAGCAAGAGCCTTGTCAAAATGATCAATGCAGAATAGTGGAGTTTTATCGTTCTCTCCACAGGGACTAGGCGACTACTATCGAGCTCGGCTAAAGCTAGATCACAATATAATGGTTGATTTGCAGGAATTTAATCTAACTAGCAAAGCATCTTTTTGGTATTTTCAGTTTAGGAATTAACAAAGCACAAACAATGATTATTTAAGACACACAAAGACAAGCATACATCAAAGGTTGGGATAGAAGCAAGGTTTAGAAGCAGGAATTGACAACACAAGGTGCAGGAATTTAAACTACAAACACATACACGTTTACAAACAATAACACTGGAAACAACTATCAATTGCCAAAGCACAAGACCTGAACAATCAGTAGTACATATAGCAGTACATCACATAGACAATTCAACAAACAGGTTTATGCAACACAATCTCACGAGTAGCAGAAATAGTACAAGTCTAGCACATATATTTATTCAGCAAAAGAGAAGGAAAGAGAGGATCGATGGGATTCAACCACAAAGAACAGCTTGCTTGGTGTTGAGGAGCAGCACACGGCCGGATGCGTCGGATGGAGTAGCAGCAGCACGTGGACTTGGGGAGGAGCAGCAGCAAGGGGCGTAGAAGGCAGAGCAGCAGCAGGGGAGGTTGAGGAAGATCAGCAGTGGAGGTTGAGCAAGAGCCTTGTCGTTGAAGAGCAGAACTTGGGGGTCTGAGAAGAACAGCAGCACGTGTCGGAGAGGTCGTCGTCGTCGCCGAGTCGCCGGCTTCGCAGGGCAGGAACTGGAGCAGCTCGTGGTGGTTTGCTGGAGTGGTGGTGGCGTCGTGTAGTAGCGGTGGCGCGCCGCCACGCCTGCCTGGCCGCGGCGGCGGCCGGAGCTGGTGATGGAGATGGGGGATCGGGGGAGAGAAATGCCAGGCCTGAGTTCGATTGGAAAGCAGCTGGGGATTTTATCCCGATCTGATCTGGACATTATTCAGCTTGGCCCCTCCACTTCTCTTCTTCCATCACAAGAAGATCCCTACTCTTTCCTGTTCAGGACCTCCTCTGTTAAGCGATTGTTGCTGACAGGTCCTTGGACAACTTTTGTGTAGAATTTCAGTGCCTTTGCGCACCAATCCTGCAATAATGAAAGCAAGGCTGTAAAATAGCTAATGTAATGAATATAGCTTGTTAATTATTATTTCAGTGGCATGGTTGATCAAGAAATATTCAAATGTGAGTGAATTATGCTAATGATCATGCTTGAAATTTAGATACAAATGCCACTGATCAACTCCCCCACACTTAAATCTTTGCTTGTCCTCAAGCAAAGACAAGTGAAAAGAACTACCGACGAATGAAAGTGAATAGTAAAGCTGCTTGGCAAACATGTAAATCCATTTAAACTTGTTCCAAAATCGAATTGTTGACCATGAAGTTTGAACAATGGTTTCAGAACACATTTCGAATGTAAAGTTTTATGTTTTTCAAGAGGTAAGATCAGTGAAAACTGGAGATACTGCATTTGGAAACAAACTGAACTAACAGGATCCTGGAGTGAGCCATAAGGAACCAAACTTTTGCATTCTGTCAGTGCGTCACATGCTAGAAGGAGTACGCGGGTACTGAGGGGTCTTAGGATCTGTGCCTATATGGTGGAAGCTGAACAGGGGAGGTCGGAAGGATGTGGCCGACGATTTCTACTCCGTTCTTGGCGTCGTAAGTGTTCTCGAACAATATTTCAAATTTTGCACGCTTTTGTCTGACAGTGGAACAGTGAGTGTGATCTATGAGCAAACAACCATCTCTTGCAACTATATAAATTAGAAAATCACTAGATTAACATGCCTCGTGGTGGCAAACTCAAAGTTCTTACCTTTCTTGGGACATGCTGAGATATGGGGAAATTTTGGTTTATTTTTGCTGGTTCGGATAGTAAATGCTGGTTGTCATTGGGATATTTGGTTTGCTGCTGATCTATAACCCATCGATTCTTGATTTTTGTACCACCGGATGCCAGATGCGTGTAAGGAGGAAATCAAGAAGGCATACTGCAGTTGCATGAAAACGTATCACCCTGATCTTAGTGGAGACGATTGTTCTTGAATATGCCTACTTTTGCATTGAAATGGTCAATGTTCACAAAGCTAACAAGAGGGGTTTTGAACTGAAGAGCAGGTGCTGGCCGATCGGGTGCAGCGTTCAGTGTATGATGAGATCCATGGGTACACAGCGATGGCGAGAAACCCGTTCTTTGATGACAGTGCACCCAAGGATCACATGTTCATTGATGAGTTTACCTTTAGAGGTATTTACAAGAGGAACGCAAGTTTTTGTTAAAAAAAATCTACATAGGGAGTCGATTTATTTTATCTTGGTCACATTATTCAGGATATAAAATTTGTGCCAATGTGTGCCCCAATGTCTTTGAAATTGAGGAGAGATTCGGGAGGTCAAGAATCTACTCTGAGACTTGGGTAGCACAGAGCTAATTCAGGATGCTATTGATAACAGGTGAGAATACAAAGGCCACCATAATGTTATTTGATCATTAGGAGTTTATGTCCTGCCAATTATCCCCATCGCTATATTGAAGTGTTCTTGAAATCTGTTCAGATTTTGGAATTATTATACTGTGTTATTGACACGTTTCATGATATGGTGCACATGCTAAGATTGTTGCACACTGAACTTTCTTATGTTTCCCTTTCCAGCCCAGTTGACTGTATATTGGACTTCTGCTGCACAATTCTCACTCCTCATGGATGAAATGCGAAGAAAATAGAGAGTGAATGTAAGATCATGTCATATATATATATATTTTTTCATATACATATATATATATTGTTGAACAAAACTTTCTTTCATATATAGTTTTACAACTCTATGTGATCATGTCAACCTTTTTGAGGACCTTGTAGTTCACTTTCGAATAAAATGAGCCATCGTATTACATGTGTGCTGCCTGATTTTATTTCAGATCAGCAGTTAGTACTAATAGGCTACATGAAACGAGTAATTGGCTAGAGGCGTTTTGCTTACTGTAACAGAACTTACCAAGTGAACTGAAGTATTCAGCTTAGAACAGGTTGTCCTGTTAGTTGATGGATGCTCGGCCAGGAGAGGGAATTAATTCTTCAATGGCAGAGTAAACTGAACCTCATGCTTGGAGCCAGCTCCAGGATAGGATTAGGAGTGCTAGCAGTAGCTTACCCGTTCGCTTTGAGAACAGTTTCTAAAACTGTATTACACACAGGTTTTGGACCGGTGAGACTTGGGCAATCCACCGACGGAGCCCCTGGTGGATGTGCAGGGGGGAGAGCCTCGGGCGGCAGGAGCCTCAGGTGGATGTACAGAGGACTCGCCACGGCGTTGTGGAGGTCCGCAATGGAGCTGGTCAGGCTGGAGGCCGTGGCGTGTGGCCTGCTCGGGAGTTCACCGACGATACGCTATGCCAAGTTTCTGATGTAGTTTACAAAGTCAGTAGATTGAGCTATGTGCTTTTGTCACACAGGATTGAGTGGAGCCAAACATCAGAGGTGTATCCGTTCCTTCTGGGACTATAAGTGCTCTAAATTATGATCTGGTAATAGATGTAGCCATCTTTGTAGATATGTACATTGACGAAATAGGCCGTAGCCCCGCTAAACAGATATGTACATTGAGATACACTGACACCAGGAACTTATGTAAGATGTTGTTTTTATGTTAGGAAATGATCCAATTAATGTGCATGTTTCATGCATTTCGAGAGCACTATATCACGTGCTTCCAATCTGTTTACTTCTCTCAAGAAATTTTTAAACTTCCTCTGATTATTAAGTGTTTCTCTGATTAACCATTACATGTGCATTAGAATCCTTTTTCTCATTTCTTCTGCAGCTAACGCTAACTTCAGCTCTTTTGAGATTATGCTATATGCTAATGTAAAGAAGATAATGTCAAGAGATTTTGCTACTTGCTAAATCTATCTTAATCAGTATGCCACCGGCAAATTACTCCTTTTTATCTCAATCTAAGATGTCAAAAGAACAAATATGGGCAAACTAAGCTAGAAACTCTTCACACTCTTGTGCATTAAATAAAATAGACGTAAATCTCTTGTCGATCCCCGTTGCAACGCACGGGCATTTAGCTAGTTAACTAAAATACTCTTACATCCTAATCCACATGTATGATGGAGTGTTTTATACAACAGTAAGGGGAAATGTGGTGGATATCTTGATATTAGCAAATCAATTACGTGCTTGGTAAGGCTTTATTTAGTTTTAGTGTATTCGAAGTGTAGGAATGTCAATTTTACCGATAGGTACGGCCGTACGGGTACCTGACCTTATGGCAGGACATGAACACATTTTTTTTATCCATGCATACTGCCCATATCCTACCCATCAAGTTGTGGTTAGTGCGTGGGTACAGTCATGTACCCACGTGGTATATGACATAACGTGTACTTGTGTATTTATTTTAGTTACTAGAGAATTACTTTTTTGTTGAATATGTTATTTGAGTTGTGATAATTTTCATGTGCTCGTGTACTTCTTTTGTGAGTAGAGATCAGAAGATGAATGTGCTATGAGTGAGTGTGAAATTGCAAATTGTTGATCACCCTAATGGGTACTAAGCTACATGTATCGTGCCCTACCTATTGCCATGTCTAGTTTGATACCCAAAAATTACCAACAACTCGTCTACCAACTGGTTTTGGATAGAATAATCCTAACGTACCCTTGAACATCTCATTTTTTGTTCAAATTGAACACACTACACCGTACTAGCTATGATTGAGATGAAACAATATTTGAGAGGATTGGGCGAAGGGTTTCCTCTCCAATCCCCATCTCCTTGGGTCAAATGACATCCCTAGTAAATAAAGGGCCTAAACAAATTGTTGGTTTTTTTTTCGGATCTCGAACTAAACAGAGACAAATACACCGACTTGACGAGCTATTCATCTGCATCGATATCATTGAGCGATGGGCACAAATGATATAATAGACAGAATAACATAAAAGACACAAATGAATCGAATTTTGGATATGTGTATTGTTTTGGCGGGAACGTGAGTGGATGAAGCGATCTAAGTAGAGGATTGCCTCCTAAAAGTACTCGAAATCAACGTAGGACGACGGATCAGCGTGAGGCGAGCTGGCCTTTCCACCGGCCGCGGCGGCGCTCCTCGGCGTGCCGCCCTGCGACGACGCGCCGCCATCCTTGTCAGGGAGCCGGACGGCGGCGCAGGCTTCCACGGCGACGTCGGGCACGTAGGGAGGCGCGGCGCTCCTGACGAGCGCCCAGTTGACGCCCTCGAAGAAGGGGTGCTGCTTGACCTCGGCGGCGCCGCGCCGGTACGCGAGCCGCTTCTGCGGCTCCTTGGCCAGCAGGCCCCTGATGAGGTCCCTGGCGGCGGCGCTGACCCCCGGCGCGTCCGGGAACCGCAGCGGCTGTCCGACGACGTTGAAGAGCGTGGCCCGGTTCCCGGAGCCCTTGAAGGGCGTGGTGCCGTGCAGCAGCTCGTAGAGGAAGACGCCGAAGGTCCACCAGTCGACGGCGCTGCCGTGGCCCTCGCCGCGGATGATCTCGGGCGCCAGGTACTCGTGTGTGCCCACGAAGGACATGGAGCGCGCCCCCGTCGGCTCCGCCGTGAACTCCAGCGACGTCCACGCCTGCTTCTTCCTGCCGTCCCCGGCCACCAGCTGCTGCGGCTGCTGGTCGTCGTCTTTGCCTTTGGCCGCCTTCTTCTTGGCCCTCGTCTTGGACGATGACAGCATGCGCGGGAGCTTGCAGCCGTGGACGGCGCCGCTGACGCGGCCGGACGGGGAGCGGACGAGCGCGGGGCTGACGGAGCAGCGGAGGGAGAGGTCGAAGTCGGAGAGCATGATGTGGCCTTCCTCCCTGACCAGCACGTTCTCGGGCTTCAGGTCCCGGTACACCACGCCCAGCATGTGCAGGTACTCCAGGGCAAGCAGCACTTCAGAGGCGTAGAACCTGCATGCATCATTGAATACGGATTGATGAGGATCTATCTCAGTAAACAATCTGATTGATTTCAGCAGTTCGTAAGACCGTGCCGTGAAAAAGCTGCAGCGGACGCGATCACCTGGCTGCGTGCTCGGTGAAGTGCTTGTTGGGCTGCTTCTGCCTGAGCGAGTGCAGGTTGCCGCCGCTGCAGAACTCCATGAGGAGGCAGAAGAACTTGTCGGTCTCGAAGTGGGAGTAGAGCGTGGGGAGGAAAGGGTGGTCGAGCAGGCCGAGTATCTCCCGCTCCGTCTGCGCGCGGGACAGCTTGTTCCGGCTCACCAGGGAGCCCTTGTCCATGACCTTCATGGCGAACAGCGCGCCGCCCCCCGGTGCAGCGCCCCGGAGCTCCACCAGGTACACGCTGCCGATGTCGCCGTAGCCGAGCCGCTTGAGGAGCCTGAAGTGGCCGAGGCTGAGCGGCGACTCGCGCGCGTCCGCCGCCCTGATGGCCTCCCAGCGCCCGTCCCCGCCCGTGTGCCGCCGCACCAGCACCGCCCCGTTCACGCCCTCCACCGCGTCGACGTGGCGTCCGGAGCCGTTGTCGAGATCGGCGGCGCCGGTCACCGTCGTCGAGGGGATCGCAGGATCTGCGGCGACGTCGAGGGAGGTCGGCGATATCGCCATCGACGTGGGAGTGGGACGGTTTGTCCCGTCCGCGTAGATCGGGTTCATGCTCTTCCTGAACCCAGGGGGCTCGTGGGGCGAGTGGACGTCCGTTGCACCGACGAGCATCCTCGGGCTTGGCAGCGTCGTCGGGTACACGCCGGAGTCGACGCTCCTGAACCTGATGCGCTCCATGCCGCTACCACCACTCAGCAGATGTGGTCCATCGTTACTCCATGATGATGCTGCCTCTGTACTTCTGCTGTGCTGTATATGATCACGAAGAGGTAATTACCTGCAAATGCAAGAAAAGGAAGAGGTAATTATCTGTACTTGTTCCTGGAATTGCTCACCAACAATCAAAGAAGTACTACGATCGAGACCTTATACTATCGCATTAACCAAACTGTGCAAGAAAAGGAACAGAGAAATCAAAGCAGAGCAATGAATCCACATACTCCAATTGGGCGAAGGTCGATGATGCAGGCGACGCACTGGAACTCGATTGCGTGCAGAGATGGCAGTTCGGGTCGTGGAGTTAAGGGCGCGCATGTCACTCGTGTTCGTGGCTGCCACCAACAGTTCGAGGGACGTGGAGAAAAGGATAGTTTAAAGGACGTGGAGGGCTCGAAGGGAGTGGGCTGTTCATATTTGGTCGTGGCGGGAGGGAAATGGAAGACAGGGGCCGGGCAATGTCAACACAGCCGGTCGGTCGTTGGAGACGATGGGTTGGCTTGGTACTTTGGTTAATTGGGCGGCTAATAATATCTCCCATATATTTTCCCCTGAGGATATGATTCTTGTCGTCTATGAAGTATCTCCACATGCGCATCCAATAAAACGTCCGGCAAATGTCACGGCCATGCGCTATTAGGAGCACTGGCAAAGATTGCCGTCTTATTGGGATCGGATGCCCCGGCTGCGTTCCTAGTTGTTTTTTTCTTCAAAAACATACGATTCAAAATACACAACACCATTTTCTCCCTTCAGTCTCTCCGTCTCGGGAAGCTTCTTGACTAGCGACAAAAAAGTAGCTCCATCCACCCAGATTATCCGTGGTCGCCGACATTAAGCCTTATTCCCCCATTTTTCTGAAATGTGTGCCATGCCTTCTCGGCTGCTTTCATAGATCGAAACAATATCAAACCCTTGTAAACGGTAAATTTGAATAGATCTGAATGTTCTATGGTAGGTTTTGCACATGTATGGCGTAATAATGTTGTGTAAGGATGTGGTAAATGAGATATCTGCTTGGTATGTATACTTTCTCTGATCCAAATTATAAAATGTTTTAGACATTTTAGCGTGGACTTGCGGACTAAATGGTGACTGAAATCAGTGAATCAAAACACTAGAACGCATAGAAACTTATGAATCAGGAAAAGGCTAAAACATTTATATTTATGAATGGAAGGAGTATTTGTTTGTCCACAGTGATGATGTGATGGTATTGTGGTAGATTATACCGTAGCATGACATATACTTTAGATGTGATAATACAAAGATCTTGTATTATGTTGCATGTGTTCAATGCTTAGTTATTGACGTTATACTGCTCATCCGGAAACAAGTGATCTCTTTTTATGTGATAGCATGTTTGTGCATGCCTATAATTGATATTATACTATGTTAGATCATCATAATGCATACTTACAAAGTTAGAAACGTAACTTGTAGGACACCGCTAGCTCTCTCTAAAATCGCCTGGCTGAATCAGTGATGCTTCACGATGCGTGATGCAGAACTCGAATGTGGATGCTCGCCGTTTCGATATGTAATTAATGGTGACTGATATGTACCTCATACGTTAAAATAATAGAATCACCATGGTATAGATGGAATTTTTTTGTCCGACTTCATATGGAGAAAGGTGTTTATGACTTCCAAATAGGGACAGAGGCATAAATAATAAATCAAGGGGCCAAAGCGAAAGAATATGACTATAGTGGGGGGGGGGGGGATTGACAAAACACATAGCCTATACAATTGTACCTATATATTAAGGCTGAAGGGATTGGAGG
Organism: Poa pratensis; assembly: GCA_947311845.1. Lineage (NCBI taxonomy): Eukaryota > Viridiplantae > Streptophyta > Magnoliopsida > Poales > Poaceae > Poa > Poa pratensis. The sequence continues at coordinate 139,655,881 of CAMZMU010000063.1, read as the reverse complement.
CCTGTCCGCACTCGCGATCTGGGCCGTTGGATCGAGATCCGACGGTCCAGATCGCTCGGTTACTGTTGGATGAACAATTATCCACAGTAACCGACGCGATGTGGGCCGTCCGATCGTGGATCCAACGGTCCAGGAGCCACCCAGCGGAGCTTTTACATAAATCTCCTCCGCAATCCACGAAATAGATCCGCAGTCCACAGATTTGCGAGGGGAAGGTCCCATTTGCAATCGCAGGAAAGTCCAAGGACTTTTCTGCAAAACGTCCTCACAGATCCCCTTTCTCCTCTCTCTCGCGCGCGGCGCCGAGGTCGCCGCCGGCGTCGCCGCGCCACCCCGCCGCTCCGACCCTCCCCGCACGCATCAAACGCCACCGGAAGCTCCGCCGTCGCCGCGTCCACCTCCTCGCGAAGCACCGCGTCCTGGGGCGTCGCGGCCGCGACGGATTCGCCGCCTCCGTGCCCACCGTCCTCCGCCGCTTCCGTCGTCGCCGGCGGCTTCTCCGACGACCATATGGTCCAGGGCGCCGCCGCCCGGCCTCCCCGCGACGCCCCCTCGCCGGAACGCGCTGCCTCGGCGCCGCGCGCACGCTGCTCGCTCGACCGTGAGCTCTGCCCAGCCCGCCATGGCCGCCGCCGGGTGACGTCACCTGTGACGTCACCGCGGGCCCCGGTCGTCAGTCTTCCAACAATTTCGCAAATAATAAAATGCTGACGTGTGGGTCCCACCTGCCAGAGTTTTATTAATAATTGCAGAAAAGGACAAACTTTGTTTAATCCGTATATTTTGATCTGAATTTCAGAAAAATGCAAATAATATATACAAATTTGCAGAAAAATGAAACCTACACAACTATTGCATACCCAATTTATATGGATTTGAATTTACAAAAAATTCTTTGGCTATAGAATTCAAATGCATAAGTATGTATTTCCACTCATTACGAAATTTGGAAAAATGTTAATGGAAGATATAAACGTGTTCGAACATTACAATTTACTAAAAAATATGTCATACTCTAAAACATATCAACATGCCCGCAAAAAAAAGGCCAACTATTTACAGCATAAAACGCTTAACAAAAATGTTAATGAAAATATAAACATGTTCGAACATGACAATTTAAATTCCAACAACATTTTTTTTTGCAAAACCAACAACTTAAAATCTACCCACCGAAAAAAATATATCAAAATAACCACACAAACAAATGCAAACTGTTCATGTCATGTGGTTGAATTTCAAATTTGAATTCTTACGAATTTCAAACGACTTCCAAATCTGGAAATTCGTAAAGCTAAAACAATTCAAGCGTGAATAACTTCCCAATATGAACAATTTTTAAACTGAACCCTCTTCCAACAATTTGGAGCCAAAAAATATTTTTGAAAACGCCCGTTTTCAAATTTAAATTAATTTTCAACTTGGTTAATGTTTGTAGGTAAGCATAATATAATTCATCTGAATATGGTGGGAAATAAGAAAATTATTGCAAAATTAAACCATATTTGATCATTACAATTTAGCAAACATATTTCGAAACTATATAACTTAAAACTCTCTAATTACGTAGTTCTATTTAAAAAAAATGCTTGATTAGATACATGTTTCAAGATAATGCAAATACATTTCCTCTAAATACAAATCGCTTTCAAATTGAATTTCAACGAAGCAAATTAGAACTACCGTTTTTCCTTACAATATATATAACACATCTAAACCAACAAACAAATTAGTACAAATATTCTCATAAAGGGCGCGGCGTGTCGCCGCGCCAATTCAACTAGTAAATAGTTAGGGACCTCATCTTTATCAGAACATGGGGGAGGGGGGGCAGCCCCCTGAAGGTCCCTTGCCTCCGCCACTGCTCATTAATTATTACGCAAAATGCGTTCATCCTAAATGCGCAGATTCACCCTCGGGATTATCCGCTAGTCCCCTATTCATCCGTAGGCCCGCTTCCGCACTCTTACCACTTAGTTGCATCGCAACATTACCTCGTATGCACTAGCTTCGGAAGCGATTGGAAGGTGGAGGAAGTCGGCTGTCCATGTCCGCGTCTTGTTGAGACCACCTTCAGGCACAAGAGTGAGAGAGAGGGAGGCCCCCATCTAAGCAGTACAGCACCCGGGTGACTTGACGCCCAATGCCACATATCAATGATGCCTTGGCCCACGAAGCTACAAAACCAAGGCGTCACACGATCGGAATCATCTCAGCCTTATAGCGCCAGCTTCATGCCACTCTTTTCCGTCGAAGAAGCCAACTAATGAACGAAGATCAAGGTCGTCGGGTGGCATGCGACCTCCCGGATATGAACAAACCGCAGAGGGGCTTCCCCACATTCAGGAAATGTGCACAAACAAACACCTGACTCAGCCGAATACACATTACAGTAAAAAGACCAAATTTGGGAAGCATGGTAACTTGTAAGTGCATACCCCAGTATGCTCCGCGGAGAGAGGGTCATGGCTCGCCCCCAAATTTAAACCGGCTGGTTGCAAACTGGTGTCACACCAAAAATCTATACCTAACTCGGTGACAATGTAAGTCCTCGCATGTGGATATCATCCAACCTGCCATGTCACCCCATGGTATGCCCCAACTAGAAAACACTTGGCTCGTTTCGTTTGGTGTCGGTTCGAAAACTCTAACCTATTCATGTCAACTCAAATCGTATAGTTGCATAAATAAGTATTCAACTACTCTCTCCCATCCATATTAATTATCGTTAAATCAAATATATCTAGATCTAATTAAGTTCTATAATCGACGGAGTAATCGAACTAATGGAAGGAGTAAATCTTTTTTTACGTGTGCCAATTTTCATGGTGAGTGACAGTTGCAAGGGTAAGTTTTGAGTTGCGCTGAGAGATAACATGTCAGTCTTGGTGTTTGTTTGTATCCGAGAAAAAGAGGTTTTTTGCTGTCCCGTCCAGAGATAATTCCTCGTGTTGGAATATCAAAGGAATTGAGGTTTTAGCCAAACTCGAGGGCCAGCGACGTGGCCCGCCCCGCAGCGCACACGGCCACGGGCAGCCATGGCCGTTATCCTCCCTCGCTCCACCGCCGCTCCCCGCCCTACAAAACCACCCGGACTAACCCGAGCCACCCGCCGCGGCAGCACCCATTCCCCACTCCACCCATGCAGACCATCACCGCCCCCTCCGCCCGCCGCCTCGCGACGCCGCCGCCGTCGGCCAACCTCTCCGCCGCCCGGTGCTTCCTCCTGCGCCCTCCCCAGGCCCGCTGCCGGCGGGCCCGCTCAGTCAGGGCAGCGGCCTCCCTCGACCAGGAGGTCAAGGAGCGCGCCGACGCACCCTCTGCCTCAGGTAAGCACTGGAATCAAATCCAGCGAGGAATGATACTCGGTGTGTTTATAGGCCTTTAGGGGAACAAACTTGAGGTAGTTCAGTGCGCGAGGCTGCCGAGTACCTTGTACTGAAGGCATGTCGGGTTATCTTGTGCCGACAAGTTTGGTTGCACTGTCGACGGACCAGTGAGCTGAAACTGAGCCTGTAATGTTGTAGGCGGCAGTTAACTTTGTCCTCCTAGCTCCAGTGTTTTCTGGCCATGGCTGCTGTGTAGCGATCACGGCTTTACATGGTGCAAGGTCCTAGCAGTTTTCCAGATGTGGTGATTCTTGGCCAGCCTTGCTTATTAGATTGATTTTTGTTGAGATAGTCATTTATCATGTGAAATACACGTATACTTGGGCCTTTCTGTGTCGAAATTCATCTTCATCTTGTACTAGCTTCATTTGATACGGAAGTTTCAAAAGGAAAATGTTTTACCTGGTGTGATCAAAACCCGTTGTGTATGGCGTCAAAATATTTCTTCATAAAATAAATCTAGGTAGGTTGGCTTTTTTTGTATGTTGCTAATTTATATAATTCACTGGATTATTCAGCGGGCAAGGGTACTCAATCAACTAGAAGAGACGTGAGAAATATAGCAATTGTTGCTCATGTCGATCACGGAAAGACAACTTTGGTGGATTCCATGTTAAAGCAATCCAAGGTACATCGAAGAAGTACTATCTTTTGCTCTGTGAGATTAATTTATTTCAATTAACTGGCTGCAAATCGGATTTCTCAATCATGAATGCTTAACTTGGAACACAAGCACACAATTTGCAAATAAAACATTACTGTTCCCACATATTGCCATACTATTTCAGTTTGTTAGTTAAACTTAATTTTATACTCTGGTCTTGGTGGGTAGCTTTTACTTTGTTTGGGTGGCGTGGGCTCTATAAACTGCTATTTTGCTCCTGTTCGGTTTGGTAGGTTCATAGAACTGCCCTGTTTGGTTTGGTAGGTTCATAGAACTGCTTTGAGCGATCTTCTAATACAAACATGGTAGGTTACCTCATCATCTAGGGACTTACATAACACTAATCATATAAGTAGGGAAAAAATACTTATTGAAAACTGACATTGATTTTAGTTGAAACATAACCTGCCATAGTCATATCTAGAGCCAAAAGGTTGGTACTCCTTGTGCTGCAAAATGTAGGGCACATTCGGATAGGTTAAGCCATGAATTTTACCAACAATTACTCCAATAATATGCAGTATCATTAGATTCTTATTCAAAATACTTACAAGTGACTGGTTTTGTGTGATCGTGCCACATAAACCACAGATTTATGGAGTTTATTCGTCCAAGCTATGACTTAATAACAAATAAAAATACACCCTACATTTTGCAACAGAGTGATTCCTCCAAATTGAAAGACACAAGACATAAAAACGAATTAACAAGGTGAAGTGATTTTTTCTTCTCTTTGAACATATGGGAAATGCCACTTTAAGTTGTGTTCTCATAGGTGGTGTGAAAACAACCCTATACTTCTCAGTCACTCACCTAAAACTGTTTGTATGCTTATTCACTTTATGCTGTTTGGGGTTTGTCCAAAGAATACACCAATAACTTCTTTTTACTGCGTGTTTCTTTAATTTATCTTCTTTCCTGCGTAAAACAGAACTATTTTATTTTGGCACAAGATTTGCAGGCCCTAGTAATAATAGCTAAGCTCATATAGATATTTTTGTTTTGTCGAACCTGTTTCTGTTGAATCACCATGTTGTTGCACAAATCAAGAGTATATTTACTGTGAAATGTTTCAGTGGTTGTGTTAGTCTGACTGTATGCCTTATGCAGGTTTTCCGAGAAAATCAAGTTGTGCAGGAAAGAATAATGGATTCAAATGATCTGGAGAGGGAAAGAGGAATTACTATACTGAGCAAAAACACGTCGATAACATATAAGGGCACTAAAATCAATATTATTGATACTCCCGGGCATTCAGATTTTGGTGGGGAGGTGGAACGTGTTCTCAACATGGTGGAAGGAATTCTTCTAGTGGTACTACCCACTATTCTAAATGACATATTTCTTATTTAATGCTTAAGATCTTTTGGGGACACATTTGAATTCCTGTGACCTTCACTGTAGTTAGTTGTTCGATCTTCCACTGCACGTCACCAAGTTCCTACCAAACAGAATTTCAGAATAGTGTCACCAGGTGTAAGATCGTCTGATTTATTAAGCATCTCCTTTCTAGGTTGATTCTGTGGAGGGACCTATGCCACAAACAAGATTTGTTCTGAAGAAAGCTCTAGAGTTTGGACATGCTGTTGTGGTAGTTGTAAACAAGGTTGACAGACCTATTGCTCGTCCAGAGTTTGTGGTGAATTCAACATTTGAGCTATTTATCGAATTAAATGCTACAGATGAACAGGTGAAAGAGCCATGCCTGGATTATTATTCATTTAATTTATTCTTTTGGAGTATCAACAGCAGTCATGTCCTAGTCCTAATGTTATTTTCTGCAATGATAGTGTGATTTCCAAACAGTCTATGCAATTGGCCTCAAAGGAAAGGCTGGGATGTCTGCAGATAATTTGGCTGATGACCTTGGACCCCTTTTTGAGGCTATTCTTAGATGCATACCAGAACCACGCATTGAGAAAGATGGTGCCCTCCAAATGCTCGTGAGTCATAAACTTTGTTGTCTATATTTCAATTTGTCATGGATCATCTGCCCTTCTTGATTGCTATGATGAGCTGGAACACATTCACACATTACCTCCTAAGCTGTAATACTATAAAATGCATTCAGTTTCATTTATTATTTTAATTATATTTTATCAATGATTAAGCATAATTTTAAGATGCTTAAATCCATCCAATGGGAAGGAATAAAGATACTCTAGTATGCGGAGTTCAGTTATGTATGTTTGTGAGATAGCTGAACTGTATATTAACAATGAAGACTGAAAACCTTCGTATTCCTGGACGGCTAGTGTCGCTTTTACTCTCGCATTGCTTCCTTCATTGAATTGCTCGAGCTATCTTCGTATGAAATATTCTGCCGAAACAGCTTTCGTGAACTTTTAGCATACTTTGCGTTCATGAGCAACATCAGTACTTATCTTTTGTTGCTTTCAGTTCGATGCTGAATTGCTCATTCAAAAGGCTGAATGAAATGCAGGTAACTAGTACTGAATATGATGAACATAAAGGAAGAATAGCAATTGGACGACTGCATGCAGGAGAACTGAAGCGAGGAATGGAAGTAAAGGTTAGATTTTGATAAACTCGTTCTTGTTTCTGCATGAAAATCTAAACAACAACCAACATCACCAATAAGAAATAGGTTCACATGGCAACATGGCATAACTTAAGGGATAGTTAAACTAATCCTGGCTCATCAGAAAATAAAAGGATAAATTTCTACGTGCCATCGCATGTTGTGGAGATGCAAATCACCATTGCTGATATGGTTGAGTTCAGCATAACATTGCAAATACCAGAATTTATATATTAGGCCAGTAATAAAGAAAAAGTTTTTGAAATGACAAAGTTTCATTTGGCGTGTCTGTTTTTGCTTTTTGGCCCGGGCCTCTTTCTTGATGATGCATCCCAAGGTGGGGAGGTAGGCACTGCATAGCCATGATGATTCCATCAGGTGGCATGGCATGACTTAGAGCAGCAATTGCTGGCACAGACAAAATATAGACTAAAAGAAGCTTAATTAGTAACGTCCAGTAGTAGCATGAGGACATAGGAGGAGTGGGAGGAGACGGAGATTGTTGTCGCTGTGGTACATCCTATGTTACATGCCACATTTCTTGGAAGATCTGGGAGCCCTGTGGGCAACTATTGGAAGGCAAAGAGTAGACAAATCCCGCGGTGGCTCAGCACTTGTGCAGATGCGACTCTAGGAGAGAGACATCCAGCTCTATCTCCCTCTTTTGGCTACTGCTTCCTCTCTGCAGTCTCCCTTCTATGTGGGACTTTCCTTGCTCGATTGATCATGAATTTCTTCTGGAAAACCTTGTTTTGTTCCTTTATCTTTCCATCCCGAGGCTTGAAGAAGTTCGTGAAAATAATACTCTGTCCATGTTTACGTGTAAGGTAGTCACACATTTCCAGAGTCAAATTTGATCAACAATTGGACATCATTGGATTCATATTCATAATTTTTTCCAGAGATATCACTTTTGTCACATAACCCGTGAATTCTGTTTCTCTAATTGTTGCTCTAGTTAGTTGCCAACTAGCAGAACTGATGACACATCTCCTGGTAAAATCGGAAATCTATTTCGGCTCATGGGTGCAGCTGCACCCATTGCTCAAAAAACAATTTTAAAAATGTCAAAAAAATTGAAAATAAAAATTTCGGATGTACTTTAAGACATTGGATGTTAGCACAAAAAGTTTCACGGTGAAAAGATACTTTTTGTGACCTATGCAAAAAATACAAATCCGAACGCTGCAAAATGATATTGTACGAGACATCTTTTTTTTTGCACAGGTCGCAAAAAAGTTTTTTCTCCACGAAACTTTTTGTGCTAACACAAAATGTTCTGGTGTATATCCGAATTTTTTTCTGAATTTTTTTGACATTTTGAAAAAAAATAAAAAAATGTTTTACATAATGGGTGCATCTGCACCCATGACCCGAATCGCCGTGTCCTGGTAAAATGTATTACTATTGGGTCAAAGAGATGTATAAATCAAGCACCAACAGAAATGCATAGGCATGACTTACACAACGGTGACCAACGGAGTAAAAAAAACATGCCGGGTGGAGCTTTTTTTATAGGATTATTTTGCATTCAACTCAACTGAAAAAAGGATGGTGATGCCATATTCTAGAGTACCAGCCCTTTGAAATAGTGTCCGGAAATTAACCTCCTTCATCATGCTATTTTCCAACTCAAGCCAACCTCATAGTCTTTTGAAGGTCAGCAATGCACCCCATTTTCTCATTGGCCTCCCAGTGTAGTGTCAGGAATGTACTTACAATATTAATAATCATAAATCACTATTGTATGGTTTATCTTCAATGCAATACCTAGCAGTGTTATCTTATGTGCTGCATGTTGCCCATAGCTGCCATGTATTTCCTAGGTTTTGTTTGAAAGAAAATGTATGTATCTTCACATGTAACTGTAGTATAGCTTCCATTGATCAAGATATTTTGCAGGTGTGTACACCAGATGATGCTTGCAGGATTGGCAAAATCGGCGAGCTTTTTGTTTACGAGAACTTCGGACGTGTTCCTGTTGAATCTGTTAGTGCTGGTGACATTTGTGCTGTATGTGGAATCAATGATATCATGGTTGGTGCCTCTTCATGTTTTATTCACATCTTTATTAGTATACATTTACCCTTACAACATGACTTGACAAAAAAATGTTGTCTAAACTCTGCAGATTGGGGAAACTATAGCTTGTAAAATTGATGGAGTAGCATTGCCCACTATCAAAATTGAGGAACCAACAGTTAGAATGTCTTTCTCCATCAATACATCACCTTTTGTTGGAAAAGAGGTATCTTTAAAGAATTTTAACTTGAAACATTGTATCTCTACTTTCTAGGACGTTGTGCTGGAATAAAAACAGAGTTAAAAATGGCAAAGATAGCCAGGCTTTCAGTCCATTCAGAATAATGTGTATGCTGCACATTGTATGGCTGTGTAGGCAGGCTAAATAGTTAGGGTAAATGTTGTTTTGATTTGAGAATTGGAAGTACTACTACTACACTTTCCGGAAACCGAAATGTTAGCGAGTTTAAGTCATCGTACTGCACAGACGCCATGCTTTATTCTATGCTCTGAAGTGGTGTAGAACGATATTTTAGATTATTAAAGCTCTTTCGTCAAGCTGAATAATCTCAATCAAACTTATGTTAGCCAATACTACCTAGGATGGCGTTTTCTGCTGGAATAGATACCATGCCATCTAAATTATCCTACATCAGTTGAGTTTCGTCTCTTGATACTGAAATTTATGTGTTTCCCTTTGGCTTTATTTCAGGGGAAATTCGTCACTAGCCGAAATCTCCGTGATAGGTTATATCGTGAGCTTGAACGGAACTTGGCTATGAAAGTAGAAGATGGGGAAACTGCTGATACATTTCTTGTTAGTGGCAGAGGCACACTGCACCTCACCATATTGATAGAGAACATGTAAGAACCTGTAATCTTTTGACACTGTCAGTCACTCGGTAGGACCTCTGGCATTGTCCTAAAAACAAAATAATTGCTTGCAGGCGGAGGGAAGGATATGAGTTTATGATTGGACCTCCAAAGGTCATCAACAAGGCAGTAAATGGAAAGCTACTGGAGCCGTATGAGGTATCTCCATCCCTAAATGGCATAACTGATGTTTTGTATATTTTGCTGATTCTAATTTTTGTATGTGACATTGCTCTGGGTACACCTGGAACTCTTCTGCTCTCAGTTTCCATGTAACTAACTTATTATTATTACTACTGCGGTGCAGATAGCTGCTATAGAGGTTCCAGAGGAATACATGGGATCAGTTGTCGAGCTATTGGGGAAAAGGCGTGGGCAAATGCTTGACATGGAAGCTAGTGGGTTCGTACCGCACTCTAGTTTATCCACCAGTTCATGCTCTGGATAACTTTTTTGCGTTTTCTCTCTAAACAAATCTGATACACAAATGAAAGAAAGCAAGGGTTATTGCAACAGTCACTTCTGTTCCGATTTAACTCTATTGCAACTGTCTCTTGCAAACAGCTAATATCGAATTGTTACCATAACGAGTCATTTCAAATGGCAGGCCGGAGGGAGCATCATTGCTGAAATACAAAGTTCCAACCAGAGGCCTCATTGGGCTCCGGAATGCAATTTTAACAGCTTCTAGGGGCAGAGCTATACTTAACACAATCTTTGACAGCTATGGCCCGTGGGCTGGAGATATTAGTTCGCGTGATCAAGGCTCATTGGTACAAATAAGATTAAAGCAGTGTGCCTTTATCTTTAGTTTTATTCAGCATCTAACATTGACGGACTGATCCAGGTGGCATTTGAAGGTGGAAGTACTACTTCTTACGCGTGTGTTAACGCACAAGAAAGAGGTATACTTTTTGTGAAACCAGGGCAGGATATTTACAAAGGACAAATAGTTGGTATTCATCAGCGACCAGGCGATTTAGCACTTAATGTGTGCAAGAAAAAGGCTGCAACAAATGTTCGGTCCAACAAGGAAACTACAGGTGAAACCTCATAAGCATTGTACACGTCGATGATATTCTTTTGTAGAAAGGAACTCCCGTCTTCTATATGACATAATTTAGCCACTACTAGTTGTTTTTCTGAAAACTCCCATGAAGTAAACTACTACTGTACTACATTAGCAGCAAGTCCTTGGAAGAGGAGACAACTAGTTTATCAAAAAAGAGAGTAGAAAGATCTTATTTATAATGTTGACATGTCCTCATGCATACATAAAACTTGATTGTTCTTTTGTGAAAAAGAACTTCTATGCTTAGAAAGTAATCAGTGGTCCAGTACCCAATTACATCGATGTTTTTTTAAGCCAACTGTTGGTAACTAAAACCATTTCCTTCTCTTGCTTTTTTCAGTGGTCCTTGATGAACCTTTAACCTACAGTCTGGATGACTGCATAGAGTATATTCAAGAAGATGAGCTAGTTGAGGTTACACCTCAGAGCATCCGCATGTCCAAGAACCCAAAAATTTCGATGAAGAAGAGGAACTAGGCAAAGTTATTCCTTCAAGGATTCTACGCTATTGGAGCATTCAGGAAGCATCGGCTTCAGATAGAACCTGCCCGTTGCTTCGACTGGTTCTGATAAGGATTGTTATACATGAGAGTTTCAACCGGACGGTAACCAAAGCCATATTTGGTGGTCGGCAATTTTCAGATATAGGATTATACTAAAATTTGCAATGAGGCCGTGATAGTCTTTTTTGCCGCAGATAAGTTGTATATGTTTTTGTGTGTGTGCAGCAAACCCAGCTGCATTTTTGCAGTTTTACGGCCTTATGACAGACTTAATTGGACTAATGGAGTAAATGGGGTGTACAGCTGTCACTGATACCTGTATCAGTTCTTTTGTAGTTTGAGATGTACCCGTAGTTTCTTTCTTATTCTGAATCTTATAACACCCTTAGTTTCTTTGTTACTCTTAGTGTAATGAATAAAAAAATCAAAATTGGGGTTACAGATTCAACTAGCCTTTCGAAATATCATGATTTGACAAAGGAATTGCCCTTTTTTCCCATTCATCGTAACAAAAGTACAAAACAACATAGCTACATCAGCCATCAGGCAAATAATTGCAGCGAAGCGGAATGTTTCACTACTAGCTAGAGGCATATGGATGATCATAACAGATTCAACTAGTCTTTCGAAATATGACGACCTGACAAAGGAGTGGCCATTTTTCTATTGATCATAACGAAACAAGATAGCTACACGAGGCAAATAGTTACAGGGAAGCGGAATGTTTCACTACTCCTAGCTAGCTAGAGGCATATGGATGCTCACATTCAGAATTACATAACGAATTAATCTCCAAGTCTTCTCTACAATGCATGGTGCTGAGTATTGAAGCTCTACTCCGGCAAGACATGTTGATCAAGACGATAATCTTGACCTGCAGTCGCCCAGTGATCACCAAAGCCCGCATCCTCCTGCGCCGCAGTTGCGAAATCACCCATCGACTCGAGGAGCTGTCCTAGCTCCGGGCCGTCGTCGAAGTCAAAGTTGAAGGACTGCTCCGGCGGCATGCCGAATTCTTGGTTCATCGGCGGCGGCTCGGTGCCGTACTCAGCAGATTGGTCCGGCGCATAGGTCTCTTGGTTCATCTGCGGCGTCATCACGCCGTACTCCATGGCCGCTGTAGTGGAACTGCTGTAAGAGAACCCCGGGAAGCCGAAGCTGCCAACATCAGCCATTGGCAGCGATTCTTGATCAACAAACTGACGCGTCATCGTCGTCAGTGGTTCGTAATAGGTTTCTTGATCCATCTGCCGCGGAATCATCTCCACGGGTACAGTGGAAGTGCCGAAAGAGAATCCCGGGAAGCCGAAGCTGCCAGGATCAACCATTGGTAGCATCTCCTGATCAGCAAACTGGTGTGTCATCGTCGACAAGGGCTCTTGATAGGTCTGATAATCTTCATCCACTGGTGCCGCATCGCTGTACACTTGGGGTTGCATCAAGAAATGTTCTTGATGCGTAGCGTTAGGGTCTTGGTAACTCGGAGTCGTGGAAGAGGGCTTTTCTTGATGCGTAGCGTTAGGGTCTTGGTAACTCGGAGTCGTGGAAGAGGGCTTTTCTTGATGCGTAGCGTTAGGGTCTTGGTAACTCGGAGTCGTGGAAGAGGGCGCCGCCGCCGTCGCGTGTTGATGATGAGTGGCGCCGCTGTCGCAGTCGCCGTAGCCGTCGAGGGTTCGCTTCCGCTTCTGGCCATTGCCGCTGAAGGAGATGTGGCAGACCTTGAAAGAATCCCAGTTCTCGGGACGACGATAGAGTACTCGAGCATGACCCAACCCATGCTGCCGCTCCTGCCCTTGCCGGGGTGGAAGTTTAGCCTGAACTTTTTCCATTCAAAGGTCTGCTCGCCGATGCGCAGCTCCCCCGTGTTTTCAGTCTTCTGCCCGACCCATGTTCCGACATCGGCGCAGGCGCGGACCTTATGGTTCTTGTTGGTGTCGCCCGGCGCCATGAAGTAGGCTTCGTTCGCCTCGTCCAGGCCGTTTCGGGAGAAGAGCTCCCATGGCGGCGTGCTCCGAGGATCGTCCTCGATGACGACGCCGTCTAACGGGAGGGGCTGGCCGAACAAGCGTCGGAGGAGGAAGAACTCAATCACTTCCTCGTCGTATGGTTTAAACTTGAAGCCCTCCGTGAGACCTGGAACGGCCGCCATGGTTTACTACGCCGGCTCGGGCCTAGGTCGACGACGTGCCCTAGAAATCGATCGTAATCGTGGTCGAGCTAGCGCTTCGTGGTGCAAGTTAGGTGATCATCAAAGGGAGCTGTATGCCTGTATATATAGCACTGTACGCTTACGATCCAAGCAGCTATGACGTCAGTCCGACTGCGCTTCCAATAAGGTATGGAGGTTAAGTATTTTATTTGATCGACCGCACAGGCTGACTATCGGATACTAACCAACCCTACCGTCCTACGCATATAGTCCGACTTCTTACGATCAAGCTTTATATGCGCTTCCGTCTCCGACTGCTACCTGGCTGATGACGGGAAAAAAGTTCCTACGAGACCCAGTCTTTTTTCGTATCAAGTAAAACCCTGCTGCTTAGGACATGACAGCAACAGCAACAGGGAGATAAAGAAAAACTAGCTAGCCGGAAGACACACGGCTTACACCCTTTCTCTTGCTCTGAATCTACTCGGACTTCTCGGACAATTTGAGGAATACAACACCTTTAGCCGCGCTACCATGTCCTCGAGTTTTGGCTTGTCCTTGTGCTTAGCGTTGACGCACCAGAGCTGCAAGAAAATCAAGGTTTTGTACACAACATCAGCTGGGTGTTTGATAAGCTTGTGTCCAATAGCAAGTTTGTTTCGCACATTCCAGAGAGCCCACGACTGAGCAACAAAGAGAAACCAGACTAGCCTACGCCTTTGTCTCGACAAAGAAGTAAGAATGGCAAAGAATTGGACAAAGTTTGCCGGCGGGCACCACCTACACCATAGTAGGTGGCGCATCACGCTCCAAGCAAAGGTAGCAAGCGGGCAGGTAAAAAACATATGCGACACATCCTCATCCGCTAGAAAAAGAGCACATTTCCCATCCGACGGGATCCTAAGGGTAGCCAACTGTTGGCCAGAAGGCAGCTTATCCAGCACAAGCTGCCACGTGACAATTCTAATCTTAAGTGGCAGTTTTGCATTCCAAACATCTGTTAAGTGCGCAACCGTCACCCCTTGTGACAGTTTCGCATACAATGATGCAACTGAGAAACACCCATTCTCCTCCAACGACCAAGAGATAACGTCCAAACGCTGGGATAGTGTAGTTTGTTCGATCTACTGTTGTACTTCAGCCCACTGTACCAAACCAGCTGGTTAAGCGTACGTCTACACTAGTAGGAAAAAGCTCTTTTGTGGCGCACCAAATTTGTATTCTGTGGCGCACCCGCGTGTGCCACAGAATCGCCGCCACTATTTTTTTCTGTGGCGCACCCCTGCGTGCGCCACATAATACAATTTTTTTTGTGGCGCACAAGGCAACCATGCGCCACAGAATGTCTATTGCAGTTTAAAAAAAATTTAAACGGAGCGGTCCGTCGTCCTCGTTCCAGTGGTCCTCGGCGCTGGGCAGGAGGAAGCGGTCGGGGGAGGAGCCGACGGGAGGTGGGAGGCGCGGATCTCGGAGCGGAGGCGGGCGAGGTAGAGCTTCTTCTCGTGGCGGAGCAGCCACGCTGCTTCTCCCGCGCCAGCTTCTCGTGCATCCGCTTGTACTACCAGTGGCGGAGGCGATGGCGAGGTGCTTGCGCCGGAGAGGGAGGTGTAGGCGACGCGGCGGATGGAGAGGTCAACGGCTTCGGCGCAGGCCCGCGGCCGGACAAGGGCAGGGTAGGGTGGCGCAAGAAGCGTCGCGGCGCAGGCCCGCGGCCGCACAGCGCCGGGGCGGACAACTTTCTGTGGTGAGAGAAACTAGATCTGGCCAGATGCCCGATCTGATATCGTACAAAGTAAGATTTCTGTGGCGCACGCAGCACGGTCAATCAACTTTCTGTGGCGCACACAACACAGTGCGCCACAGAAAGTGGCGCACGGTGCTGCGTGCGCCACATAAAGTTGGTTTTCTGTGGCGCACCGTGCTGCGTGCGCCGCAGAAATAGTCCAACATGGTCAGATCCAATAATTTTTGTGGCGCACTCCCTGTTGGTGCGCCACAGAAAGACAATAATTCTGTGGCGCACCAACACACGTGCGCCACGGAAATATTTTCTGTGGCGCACCACTATTTGGTGCGCCACAGAATTGTGTCCCACCTATAAGCTTTTTCCTACTAGTGCTAAGCTGAATCGAGTTCTGAACCGCGGCTGCCACAGAGTTGTCAGGGTCGGTGATACTTTTCAACGTATCTATAATTTCTGATGTTCCATGTTGATATTATTTCAGTTGTTACATGTTTTATATACACTTCATAATATTTTTATGCATTTTCTCGGACTAACCTATTAACAAGATGCCACAGTGCCAGTTCATGTTTTCTGCTGTTTTTGTATTCCAGAAAAGCTGTTCTGGAAATATTCTCGGAATTGAACGAAACTTGGATAGAACCTACTATTTTCACGACACGTACACGGAGTCCAAAGCAGAGATGGAGGGGAGCCACGACGCGGCCTCGCCAAGGGCCTGCGCAGCCCCACCTCTGGTCGCGCCGGGGTGGCGAGCCCACCTCGGGCGCCTCTAGCCGCCGCCCCTTCGCCTATATATTTGCATCATCCTGAAAACCCTAAATAAAAGAGCCTCCATCCACGAAAACTTTCAGAGTCGTCGCCGTCGTAAACCCTAGTCCGGGAGGGTTCAGAACCTCTTCCCGACACCCTGCCGGAGAGGGAATCATCACCGAGAGCTCTACATCACCATGCCCGCCTCCGGAGTGATGCGTGAGTATTTCATCCTTGGACTATGGTTCCATAGCAGTAGCTAGATGGTAGTCTCTCCACTTTGTGCTATCATGTTTAGATCTTGTGAGGTGCCTATCATGATCAAGATCATCTTATTGTAATGCCATATGTTGTGTTTGCTGGGATCTGATGAATATTGAATACTATGATCAAGTTGATTATCAATCTATCTTATATTTTATTTATGATCTTGCATGCTTTCCGTTACTAGTAGATGCTTTGGCCAAGTAGATGCTTGTAACTCCAAGAGGAAGTATTTATGCTAGATAGTGGGTTCATGCTTCCGGTAATCTGGGCGAGTGACAGCAACGTCTAAGATTGTGGATGTGCTGTTGCCACTAAGGGTAAAACAACAATGCTTTTTCTAATGATAATTGTATTGTTTACATTATGCACTTTACTTAATGCAATAATCTGTTGCTTGCAACTTAATACCAACGGGAACACGAAAGTCAACCTGAAGGTGGATTATTAGTCATAGAAGCTGTTGTATAACGGTCTATGTATCTTGTTGTAATGCTAATTGAATATCATAGTAGTCATCTTGTCATATATATATGCATTGTCATGCGCTCTCTATTCATCAATTGCCCAAATGTAATTTGTTTACCCAACATGTTAGTTATCTTTTATGGAGAGACACCATTAGTGAACTGTGGATCCCAGTCCATTCTTTTAAACTGATAATACAACTAACTGCAATCATTGTTCCTTTTCATTCTTTGCAATTAAATACTATTTTTCCACACCATACGTTTAATACTTTGTTTACAACAAGCCGTGAGATTGACAACCTCACTCTTTCGTTGGGACAAAGTAGTTTGATTGTGTTGTGTGTAGGTTCCACGTCAGCGCACCACTGACAACCTTCAGAAGTGATTTCTTACTCCTACTGGATTGATAACCTTGGTATCTTACTGAGGGAAAACTTGCTGCTGCACTTCTTCATACCTTCCTCCTGGGTCTCCCAACGAGCGTGTGCTTTCACGTCATCAAGCTAGTTTTCTGGCGCCGTTGCCAGGGCTTCCAATCTCTTTACTTTGTTATTGTCTTGCTTGGTTTATTTTATCTTGTCTTGTTTGCTCTATTTATCAAAAACACAAAAAAAATTAGTTGCTTAATTTGAGTTGTTATTTTGTTATTCTGTTTTAGTTTTGCTAAAATGAGTAGCCCTGAGAACACTGAGTTGTGTGATTTCACTAGCACAAACAACAATGTTTTCATTTGTACACCTATTGCTTCACCTGTTTGTAAAGAAGATTTCTATGAAATTGAACATGCACTTTTAAATCTTGATATGAAAGAGCAATTCTCTGATGTTAGTACTGACTAGCTAAATGCCTGTGCATTGTTACGGAGCACACAGATAAGATTAATTTGGGTAATACGAACAAAATGTTTGGCGGATGTGTCATTTATTCCGAACAAAATGTTTGGTGGATGCGTCACTTTGCATGACACATTTGTCTGCTTGAACTCGGTTGACTCATTTATTCCGAACATAGTTGAATGCCCGTTTGTTGCCACGGCCTGTCAATTCAATTTTCTTGCAGTAATGTCAATACAATGCAATTGAAATCCATCGTGTACAAAAACATAGACATATGGTATCCCCAGAACATTAAGATTCGACTTCACTTAAGTGATATTCACTACAAGTCATATCAGCATCATATGAATATGCAACAAAGTCTTCATGTAATTATGTCTTGTTAAAGCTAATTAATAATTTTACCAGATTATGCACGTTCAGTTGCGCCGGTGGCATTGGTATATTAATCAGTGGGGCTTTTGAGATTTATAAGATGTGTCCAACTCGACTATGATGGTGTAACTTTGTACCTTCTAGCTTGCGAAACTCGACTAACATGTCCAACTCGAGGATGGTAGCGCAAATTTTCTATTTCTATGTATTTTTCAGGCTTGAGCAACTCGATTTTAGCAAACAGAAACACCTACTAAGGTAGTATTCACATACGAAACAAAAACTTTGGCAGGCAACAAAGAGGGTTGAAAGTGGAAGAATTTTATATGTCAGTATACTCAACGTACATAAAGACCACAACCTCAAACATTAATTTCGTGAGAGAAAATTTTACTAAAGCAAGCAAGTTTATCAAGGGAGAATATACTTTCCAACTGATCAATCATATAAGCTCACAACAAAGCAGAGGAAAGCTACAAGGAATTACTAAGATAGCAAAGCAAAGCATGAAACAAGCCACATGTTTGAGTATAATCAACCCAAAGGCAATCGAACCTATCAACAAACACTCACTTCCATTTTCGTGAACCACACGAGCCAGATCGAAGGTCGATCCTTCTGGACGATGTTGCCGGTGCCTTTGCTGCTGGACAGGTCGATGACCTCATCGCATGTGCTTTTGGCACTCGTTTCCACGCAGTTCACGCACCGAGGAATAATTTTCCACATCCGCTAGCTCCAAGTTCTGTACGGTGCACAAAATCACAAGAATTAGATGAAGACTCTGCTAATTGATAACAAGTTTTATGAAAATAATATGCTCACCGTAGTGTAATTGTGAAACTGGTGGACAACTGATCACAGAAAAAAAGTAAAAGAAGACAAACACTATCATGAGGTGACTCTAGCCAAAGCTTGACACCCAGGAATATGTAACCAACAATTTCAGGTGTGCATTGAAGTGCAGCCTTCCCAAATTCAGTTCAAGTTGAGTAGACAATATGCCAATAGGAAGACAAAAGGCGGCAATGTACTATATGTTTTTTGTTCACCTGAAAACAAGCGGAAGCTACTAAAATTTGATAAACACACACATACTGAAGCAGTTAGAAGTTAAACATCATATATGTTGTGCGCACATATGCATGAAACTTTAGTAAAAGAATTTTTACATGCTTGATTTAGTCTATTTCAGGACAACAGAAATCAACTTAATATTGTTATGACTGGAAATTTTTGGGAAATGTAGCTTGACAAGCATTGGGAATTCAAATAGCTTCACCTTTCACCTGCCCAGCAGTACAATTTTCAGCTTCTCGTCACAGTTTCCTACTTGTTGGGTCCTGCAAATTAGGATAACTTCTTGTGTAAACAGATTGTAGTTAGCAACATTTATCAATCTTTAAATGCTCCTTCAAGAGAAATGCTCCGGAGTCTGGAGTGGCACATTTAGACATGCAAACAAAATGTCAAAGAGTCCTACTCAGGATCATTCAGTATCCAACTTAAGAGCCACACCTACTTTCTGCACTATAATACTGGGTTCTTTATGTGTTCCTTGTGAAATAGCAATCATGTGTAGTTCGATTTCCCATTATTTGCTGTGCAACCATCTATATTACTATTAATTGTATATGCTAGAATTATAAAATCATCACAGAAAAATGAAACCACAAGATAAATTGGTAATCAGACAACTCAGAACACGTTAACAAACCATGCAACATCATCACTTATATCAAGAATGGATTCACCTGAAACACCTTGCTCACTTTGTTCCAGTCAAGCTCCTCCTGATCCCTTGCGCCCTGATACATGCAAGCAACACCAAATCACAGGCAAGCACCCATCATAATCGAGACTAAAATATCCAAAGGACGCAACTAAATAGTAGTAAGTAGCTTGGGGTCTCACTGTCTGAGAGTAAACAAATCCTCAGGAATTTCATCCTCTGCATTTTTATTCTTTACCTTCTTCTCACTTTTCTTGGGACCATCCGAAGTAGCTTTCCTATAGAAAGAAGAACCAAAAATCAGCACGAAACCATCTCAATTAAGAGTTTCTGGACCAAACTGATATATTGACGAAGTTGCAACATGGAGGCTAGCCCCTTACTTTTGCTTGACCTTAGTTTTTCCTCCTCATCTCTTACCTGTAACGAGTAGAACACCAGCCCCATAAGCAATGGTAAACAGCAAATAATTTCATCATAGGGTTGCACTCCAATTTGAACAGCCAATTCGGGAAATTGACTACGAATTTAAAATGCACCAATACTCAAGCGAAAGCAGTCCATACGAGCATGGGCAGGTTGTGCCATGGGCCATGGGAACCGCAGTTTGAGATGGGAGCCAAGGCACCAGGCGAGGAGGGAGATCGAAATGTAGAGGGCGCGGTCACAGTTGCGAGGAGAGGGGATTGCGAGCGGCATGCGCGATGGAGGCGGCAACGGCCGGATCCGGCTGTCGGTGGCGATGGACGATAGAGAGAGGAGGGTGGCTGGGAGTGGAGGGTTGGGGGTGCGGGAGGGTTCGGCGGCAGGGGTGGACCAGAGCGAGGGGCGCGACCACGGCCAGGTAACGAGGGAGAGTTTGGGCCGGCCCATGCGAGCGATCGTAGTGATGACGGACGAAGTCGATCTGGCAGACCATGGTCTGCGTCGACGTACGAAGTACCAACTCCCATTTAATAGTAAAGATGATGCTGCTGCTCACCTTAATAATTTTGATGAGGGCATGCCAATACCTTTTATTGTTCCCATGAAGGAGGAGGTGAAGCCCAATTTCAGGACTCCACCAAGTTAGAAGCGTCGGTTGCAGTTTATTTGTTTTTATTATTCCAGGCCATGTTATGGGCCACGTAGTTTTTAATTTTGTGTGTTTCGGTTTGGGCATGTCCAACCGACTAGTTTTCAGGCTGCCTATATAAGGAGGCCGGTGGCTAGGTTTTAGGGGGAGTTCAGAATTTTGAGAGTTTAGATATCGAGTTGTGTCTCGGGGTGAAGCATCCCTCCGGGACGGCGCCGCGTGTATCCATATTAAATAAAGTTGCGTGAAGGTTCTTGTGTGCATCAAGAATTATCAGGCTGAGGTTTGAGGCGTGTTGATCATCATCACGTTGCTTGCTGGATTTGTCCATCTTCTTCAGGTTACGTTCATCGTGCGATTGGAAGATGTGTTTATCTCATTTACTCGCTGTAAAAGATTGAGAAAAAACCTACGGATTATCTAGTTGATCCTTTATCATGTGGTATCAGATTTCTGGGTTGCTCACGGCGACATTTTGCTGATCGATCTGCTATTTGGGTAGCCAAGACGCTGGTGTCGGAGAATGACTCCCACGAAACAGGGGCAGTCACACTCGCGAAGAGAGTTCGTGTAAGGGGCTGAACACGACGTCAATCAACCCTCATCCGGCGCGGCGACGCTGCTCGTCGTGCCTGAGGAGGGACATCACGGCAGAGAGAGACACGGCGCGTACCCAGGTTCACGGCCCTCTTGTGGAGGTAAAACCGCTACGTCCTGCCTGTCTGTATTGCTGCTTGTAGAGGTTACAGTACAGCGTGCTTGCCGAGGCACTGTTGTGGCAATGGCGCGTACAAGGGGAGGGAAACTACTGTCTTCTTCTCCCTTGCGCGCAAGTAGCTAGACTAGGAGTAAAATGTGTTCGATCCCCCTTAGGGTGGTGCACCAGCTCCTTTTATAGCGCCCCGGGCCTCCTCCCTGTCCTTGTGCAGCGGAGGGCTACCACATGGCGACAACGGTCGGGAGCACGGTGCACCGCTGCTTGGGCGTCCATGAGCGCGGTCCATGGGCACAAAAGCTGAGGCCGCAGCAGAGAGGCCGCCGTCCATCCAGGACGGCCAGCTGCTGCCGCAGAGGAGCGGGAGTCCCCACGGTGACGTCGCGTTTGGCGCGTAGCGCCGGCCTGCTCCCTTATCACCAAAGAGGAAAGCTTGGTGGTCTGCGCCGTTGCCCCTGCTTTGTTGACTCCTTTATCACCAAAGTGGGACTGTAGCTCCGTCGTCACCCTGCGCAGAGGCGCGGTCACTCTGCGGCCCTGCGGAAGCCATGTGCGCTCCGCAGAGCTTGCTTTACAGTGAAGGAACCCTCGCGTGGGCGGGAACGCCCTGTGGAGGATTCTGCGTTGACTTCCCTTCAGGGAAAACTTCCTTGGAGAGGAGGCAGCGGAGTAGAGGCTCCACAGGCCCTAGCTGCCTCCTCAGGCCTCCGCGAGGCGATTCTGCCCCGCGGGCTCCCCAGGCTTGCAGGCCTGGTCCTTAGCGAGATTCACTCGCCGAGTGTTGAGGGTTATAGAGGCCTGGCCCAGTACACCCTGGTTCTTACTGGGCTGACAGTAGCCCCCGGGCCCATGACGGGCACGACGCGGTCCAGGGGGCGCAGGCGAAGCGTCATGGGCCCAAAGTGTCCGGCCGGCCCGAGACACGTGGCGAGCGGTTGGTGCGTCTCGGCTTCTCCGGAGGAGGTGGGCGTCGTGGTGGGACCCACGACGCCTCGGAAACCGCTCTGAGGTGATATAAAGGCTGCCGCGGCTGTGCCGGCAGCAGTTCCGCCGCATTTACGCCTTTCCTTCTTGCATACACCTCCGGTGCTCCACTACTCCGGCGATTTCCGTTCTTCTCCGAGCTTTTCCGCCGCCCTTCCTTCGCGAGCCATGGGCCCCAAGAAAGGCAAGGCGGCGATGGTGGAGGCCTCCGCTGAAGCGCAGCGGGAGGAGGAGCTTGCGCCGGCTCTCATCGGCACTCGCGTCTCCACAGCGGAGGCGCTGGATAGGCTGAAGGTCCTCGTCGCCGGGAGGAATAATGAGCATGGCGCCAGCGGCGTCAAGGCGGCGCGCTTCGGCAAGCTGGCGGCGGGGTGGTACCCCATTTTCGTCCACACGCTGTTCGCCGGCTTGGTGCCGCCGTTCTCTCCCTTCCTTGCGGAGGTGCTGGCTTTCTATCAGATCCAGCTCCTGCACCTCCACCCGAACTCCATCCTGATTCTCGCCATCTTCGCCTATCTCTGCGAGGCGTATCTGGGAGTGATGCCTCCGTGGCCTTCTTCCGGAGCTTCTACGCGCTCCGCAACACGGCGCCCGGCGAGCGGTCTGGGTGCGTGTCTTTCCGCATCGCAGACGGGATGGGCGCCGTCTACATCCCCATGTCGTGGGATGGCGACAAGGCCGTTACGAGGGTGACGAAGAAGGTGGAGGACTTCCGCCAGAAGTGGGTCCTCGTCGACGCCAAGGAGCGGAATGCCTTCTTCGATGAGCCTGAGGCGCCGCCGCTGAAGAACTCAAATTGGTCCAGCGAGAAGTCCAGCACCAGAAGATTGCCCACTTGGTCTCGCGCATGAAGCTCGTCCGCGAGGCTGGCCTCACGGGGCAGATGGTCGCTGAGGACTTCGTGAGGCGGCGCATCGCTCCCCTCCAGGCGCACACGAAGCCGGTGTGGATGTACTCCGGCCCGGCAGATCCAATGCGCTTGCACCTCAGCGCCCACGCGCCAGACGACGTCGCCTCCATCTTAGGCACGCTCTTCATCGCCCCGGAGATCCCTGTTCCGGGCACTGAGCACCTGAGGCCCCTCCACCAGCTCACTCCAAAGAAGCGCCTCGCAGTTCTGGAGATGATGCCGACGTTCACGCCAGAGGGCTTGGAGGGAGAAGAGGCGAAGGGGGCTGCGGCGCCTGTGGTGGAGGAAGACTTGTTTGGCGAGTCCTCTGCTGCTTCAGACGCCGAAGCTGACGCCGCCGCCGGAGGAGTCAACCCCTCGTTAGGGGAGGCGAGCTCTTCAAAGCAGGCGGCCCCTGAGGAGGAGATCCTGGAGGTATCGTCCGATGTGGACGAGGATTTTGTGGTGGCCCCGTCACGACGGGCCACAGAAGAAGAAGACGAAGACGGGACGATAGCGGCCCGGAGGCCGCGGCAAAGCGGTGCGAGCCCCGCACCAAGGCCATCCACGACCGGGCCGCCAGAAGCCTGGAGAGCACTCCTCTCAAGAGGAAAGCTGGGCGGCCCCTGAGGAGCCCAGCGCTGGAGCCTCAACAGGCCTGCGGCGCTCCGCCAACAAGGTGTGGGTGGACACCCGCGCCAAGTCATCTGGGTGAGTACTGCTTCTTCTTGACTCGTTCTTGCTTATCGAGAGTTCTTGCCTTTCTCGAGGATCTCACTGTCTTGATTATCAGGGGTCTGGTTCATGCGAAGCGCGCCGACTCCGCAAGGCTGCGGACGTGCGGCGCGACGCTACGACCGTTGTTGAGGGGCCTACAGCGCCCCTTGGAGAGAGACTGAGGAGCCCGTGGTGACAGTCACCACGGGCCCGGCTGTTGACGAGGCCATGAGGCCTGTGGGGAGACGCCCCTTGAAGAAGCAACTGCCTCGCCACCTCCTGCCGAGAGTCAGTTTGAGGAGGCGGCGAAGACTCCGTCGCCGCCGCGCCCTGATGCTCCACTGGAGCCCCCAGAGACACCCGCCGTGGAGACGGCGGGGACCAGCACACAGACGCCGGGAGGCGCCGACGTCGAGATGGAGGAGGGAACTCCTCCGCCGCCCCCTCCAAATTCCGAGCCTGAGGGGGAGGCCACTTCTTCTGAGGCCGCAGCAGGCGAGGCTGCGGTTGAGCCTCTGGTGGCTAGGCCTCCCTCGCCAGCCCCCGAGGCCCACGAGGAGGTCGTCGTGGAGAACAACGACGCACAAGACGGTGGGGGCCCGCTCCTGTGGCCCCGTGCTGACCCTGGTCCAAGCACTGTGCTTTCTGCACCAGAGGCTGGCGCTGGGGCGGAGGACGTTGCGCCACGTGAGGGCTCTTGGGCCTTGGTCTTGAGCGACCGGAGCCGGAGCGGCGCGAGCCGCCAAGCTGCCCTCCGTTTGGTGAGGGGCACCCTAGACGGGCTAGAGACCCAACTTGCCCTTGAGGAGGCGGAGCTTGGCAGGAGGTATGACGCCCTTGCTGCTGACTGGGCCCGCTTCTTCGAAGTCAGGCGGCGGAGTGGCCCTGACGACCAAGCTCTTCAGGCGCAGCGCGACGAGGCGACGCGGCAGGCCCAGGAGATCCGCGAGAACGCGGAGCGCGAGGCGCAAGAGGCCTTGGCGCCGGTCCAGGCGGAGCGCAAGGCGGCTGCAGAGGATCGGGAGGCGGCTGTGGCGGAGCGCCAGGCTGCAGCCTCCGACCGAGCGGCTATCGAGACCTCCCTCGCCGACCAGCGCAAGGAGCTGGCCAGCCGCGAGGAGAAGATAATTTCTGAAGCTGAGGTGGTGAGGAAGTCTCTGGAGCAGCATCGTCTGTCGCTGGAGGCTCGCGAGCAGGCCATGACGACACGCGAAGCTGAGGTGCTCAAGCGTGAGGAGAAACTGGAGCAGGCGGAAACTGACATGAACAGAGAGCGTGAGGCCTTGGAGTCCCGCGAGAGCAGCTTGGCTGAGGCCATGGGCAAGCACGACAAGGAGGTGGAGCGGCACCGGGAGCTTGTGGAGAAGGCCAACCAAAAGCTTGCCGAGAAGAAAAAGGAGGCAGAGGCGGAGGCCCTCACCAAGCAAAAAGAGTACCGCACTGCTGTCACACAGGCCGTCTCCCGGGAGTATGCTGGGAAGTTCAAGAAGCAGGAGGACGGCTTCCAGAAAAAGCGCAGAGAGCTCGGCAAGCGCATTCGCCAGCTGGAGGAGTGGAACGCCAACTTGAAATCCTCGCTGAAGCGCGCCAAGGACGCTAATCTCCGCACGGAGCAGGCCCTCGAGCGCTCGGAGCAGGACCTCACAGCCCTGATGGCAGACATGCAGGAGCTGAATGCGCAGGTGGCCCCTGTTGTGGAGAGGGTCGAGGAGGCTGAGCAGAGCGCGGTGGCGGCACGGGTCTTGACGCAGCAGCGGGAGCGTATGTTCCGATCTTTGGTGACGCGCGGGAACGCTCTTGCTGCGAAGCTGGGGGTGGATGCTCCTGCCGTCCCCGTCCACGGGAACGCCGACGTTGCCACGTATCTGACCTACTTCGACCAGCTCTTCTCCGTCCTTGAGGGCCCTGTGGCGGAACTCGACGATGTTGTCGACGAGGAGTGCCGCAAGCTCCTGCTGGTGGCGGTCGAGCGCGTCTTCGTCAACCTCAAGCGCCTATATCCATGCTTCGACTTCGAGTCCGTGACCGAGCCCATGGGGATGCTCAGACGAGACGCGCCTCTTCAACTCGCTGCGGGAGGAGATCAACGACTATGTCAACCGCTTCAAGAGGGTCGCTGAAGAGCCGGCCTCTGGCGAGGAGGAAGACGTCGAGGAGGAAGGCGCGGGGAAGATGACGCTGAGGAGGATGAGGCCGCCAAGACTTCTGCTTAAGCTGCTCCTGCCACAAGTCGCGCCTGAGGCGCAAGTTATCTTTGTTTAAAGACTTTGTTTCATTTGTGATGGTCTGTAAAACACTTTATTGTGCTGCAATGTGCGTGTGCCCCTCGACGGGCATTTTATCCCTATTCCATGCCTTTTTCGCTTTACGTCGTCAGGACCCGTCTCTTAGCGCTATGACTCCGCCACTACGGTATGCCAGAGCAATGACTCAGCAAGGCCGGGGGGTGTTTAAGGCTTAGAGAGGTAAGAGCTCTCGAGTCGCGATGCTCGAGGGCTCCCCTTTGACGCTCAAGCAGTCCATGAAATGCGAAGGAGAAAATACCCGCCCGAGGGACGGAAGTTGCTCGTGAGAGGAAAAACACAACGCCTGAGGTGTAAGCGCAGGACTTAGCTTAGCGAGGTTCTGCCTCGTGGAGGGCGTTGATTTCCCTGAAGGTGTGCTTCCCTCTTTGGGTCTGGAGCGTGACTCCACGAGCCTTGGGGGGACTCTTGTTCCCTGTGTAGGTTAGAGGTGGAACCAAAGCAAACATGGTAGAGAAACTCATGCGCGCTTATAGGTTTCCTCATGGGTGCCTCGCGAGGAGAGTAAGTACCAAAGGTCCTTAGGTGAGGTGGCAGGTTTGGGAGCAAGCCCCTGGGCCAGAGCTCTTTGGTGAGGTAACAGGCGTGAGAGCGTGCTCACGTGTTAGAGCTCGGATCCTTTTGGTTTTGCGGTGCTGCTGGGATGCTCCCGAGGCACAGTCACCGTACTCAGCCCCCGCTCGCGAGGTGCGCAAGGGGAAAGATATGAGCGCGAATGAAAACACAGAGTAACGAGAACTAAAACTCACCCCCAAAATATTACATAGCGGCGCCGCAGCGCAATGTTTCACTAGGAAACGAATTGGTTCGTTACACTTGGGCTTGCCAAGATAAAGTTTCCATGTCGAGGCATGGGGACCACATTCAGTGGCTGAGACTCTTCACGGCCTGCGGCGGCACGTTACAGGAAGAGCTCAGAGGGACTGGCCCTCAGAGAGAGAAGCTTTTGTGAAGCTTGGAGGTGAAGCTGTGCGCTTTCCTCTAGAGACAAAAAATGCCTGGTGTGATAGAGATCACGGGTAGAACTTGCGTAGATGCGCGATGTTCCAAGGGTTCTTGACCGGGATGCCGTCCTCCGTCTCGAGGCGCACCGCGCCAGGTCTGGCGACATGCGCGACCCTGTAGGGGCCTTCCCACATGGGCGAGAGCTTGTGGAGACCTTCCCTGGAGAGGATCCTCCTGAGGACAAGGTCGCCTGTCTCGAGAGTGCGCGGACGTATGTGGCGGCTGTGGTAGCGTCGCAGGTCTTGCTGGTATTTGCCGCTCTGAGGGCGGCTCGGCGGCGCAACCCGTCGAGGAACAGCAGGTCGTCGTTGTGGAGGTCTTCTTGATTGTCCTCATTGAAGGCAAGGACCCTTGCGGACCCGTGCTTGATCTCTGTGGGGAGGACTGCTTCGGCTCCATACACCAGGGCGAATGGCGTCTCACCAGTGGGTTTGTAGGGTTCGTGCGGATGGACCAGAGCACGGAGGGGAGCTCATCGATCCAGCCCTTGCCGTAGCCCTTGAGGCGGTTGAAACTTCTCGTCTTGAGGCCCTTGAGGACCTCAGCATTTGCTCGCTCGGCTTGACCATTGCTCTGTGGGTGAGCTACCGAGGCGAAACAGAGCTTGGTGCCGAGGCTCTCGCAGTAAGCCCTGAAGATGCCGCTGGTGAACTGTGAGCCATTGTCGGTGATGATGCGGTTTGGCACACCAAAGCGGCAGACCAGGCCTCTGATGAACTTCACGGCTGCCCTGGCAGGGATGGTGCGCACCGCTTCAACCTCTGCCCATTTGGTGAACTTGTCAACAGCCACGAAGAGGAAACGGTAGCCCCCTTGCGATCTCGGGAAGGGTCCCAAGATGTCCAGCCCCCAGACCGCGAACGGCCAGGAGAGCGGGATGGTCTGGAGTCCCAGTGCAGGCTGATGGACTTGCTTGGCGTGGAACTGGCATGCATCGCAAGACTGAACGATGGTGACGGCATCTTGAAGCACTTGAGGCCAGTAGAAACCGCTCCTGAAGACCTTGCCGCGAGGGTGCGCGCGCAGGAATGGTGGCCGCACTCTCCACTGTGTATGTCCCTGAGGAGCATGCGTCCTTCCTCAGGAGGCACACACTTGAGGGCAATGCCATTTGGGCGCTTGCGGTATAGGTCTCCCTCAGGATGTAATAGGATTTCGCTTGTCGAGCGACTCGTTCTGCCTCTGCGTCTTCCTCGGGAAGGACTCCTTTTAGCAAGTAGTCCTTGAGCTCGTCAACCCAGCCTGTTTCTTGGTGCACCATGGTTAGCATCAGACGCTCCCCTGAGGATGGGCCACAGTTGGGTGCGCCACCTGTGGGAGGTGGTGGGAGTACTTCGTCTGTGCTTGTAGCTGGTGCTTGCAGCGGCTGCTTTATGGATGCCTTGGAGAGCCTCTCTTCAAAGACACCTGCGGGCTGGGCCTCCCTTCGCGATGCGCGCTTGGCGATGTCATCTGCTTCCTGGTTCTCCTTGCGCGGGATGTGCATGAGCTCCATGCCCCTGAAGTGCTTCTCGAGCTTGCGGACCTCTTCAAGGTAGGCAGCCATATGGCTGTCTTTAGGGGTGTAGCTCTTGTTGGAGAAGTTGACCAGGAGCTGGGAGTCGCCTTTGATGAGTAGGTGCTTGACACCGAGGGCAATGGCAGCTCTGAGCCCGGCGAGGAGGCCTTCATATTCAGCGATGTTGTTGGAGATCTTGTCCATCGTGAAGCACAACTGGACGGCATAGTGGAGCTTGTCGCCTTTAGGCGAGGTCAGGACAACGCCAGCGCCTCCGTTGCGGCAGGAGAAAGCTCCATCGAAGTGCATGGTCCAGTGGCTTGGCGTCGTATCTCCAGGCGGTATAGTTTCTGCTTCAGGAGGCTCTTCAGGAGTTGGGTCTGTCCATTCGGCGACAAAATCTGCCAGTGCTCTTCCTTTGATGACCCTTGTGGTGTCAAAACGCAAGTTGAAAGGCTGCAGCTCGATGTTCCACCCTGCTACGCGATCAGTGGCGTTGGGGTTGCGCAGGATTTGCTCCAGAGGGAATGATGTGACCACCGTGACAGGGTGGCCCTGGAAGTAGTGGCGCAGCTTTCTGGAGGCGATGAGCAGGGCGAGAAGGAGCTTCTGCTGCGTAGGGTACCGCTCGCGAGCATCTCTTAGCACAGTACTGACATAGTAGACTGGATGCTCGACAAGGGTTGTGGAGGGTGACGCGCGTTGGCTCCCTCGAGGGACTCCTCAGGCCCTTTGGCGAGGTTTCCTTGTGGAGGAGTCTCAGCAGGGGTGCCTGAAGTAGGCTCGACAGCTGGCTGTGGGTCTGGCTCTGGGCCTGGAGGGACTTTTTCCTTGTCGGGAGGCTCTGGACTTGGAGTGGCTGCACTTTTCTTGGGGAGGACTGGCTCTTCTCTTTCGACCACCAGGACGGCGCTTGCGGTTTGTGGAGTGGCTGCAAGGTACAGCTTTAGATGCTCGCCCGTCCTGGGGGCTACCATAACTGGTGCGCTAGCCAAGTACTTCTTCAAGTCCTCAAATGCCTTGTCTGCCTCTGGAGTCCACTTGAAGGTGCCGGACTTCTTCATGATCTTGAAAAATGGCAGGGCCCTCTCGCCAAACTTGGAGATGAAGCGGCCCAAGCTGGCCATGCACCCAGCTAGGCGCTGCATGTCCTTGAGGCGGCGGGTGGCTGCATTTCTTCTATGGCCTTGATCTTGTCAGGGTTTGCTTCTATGCCGCGATGGGACACGAGGAACCCGAGGAGTTTGCCTGAAGGTACCCCGAAGACGCACTTGGCGGGGTTTAGCTTGATGTTCACCTTGCGCAGGCTGGCGAAGGTCTCCTCGAGGTCCTTCAAGAGAGTGTCTCCCTCGCGAGACTTGACTACGATGTCGTCAACATATGCCTCTGCATTTCTTCCCATCTGAGCCCCCAGGGCGATCCTCATGAGCCTCTGGAAGGTGGCGCCGGCGTTCTTCAACCCGAAGGGCATGCAAGTGTAGCAATACACGCCACAGGGGGTGAGGAACGCTGTTTTCTCCTCGTCCTCTTTAGCCATTTTGATCTGGTGGTAGCCTGAGAAGGCGTCCAGAAAACAGAGGAGATCACAGCCGGCTGTGGAGTCCACGATCTGATCAATCCTTGGCATGGGGTATGGGTCCTTGGGGCAGGCTTTATTTACATCAGTGTAATCGATGCAGAGCCGGCCTCCCCCATTGGGTTTTGGGACAACCACGCCATTAGAGACCCAGGTGGGGTGGGCAACTTCTCGAATAATGTCTGCTGCTTTTAGCTTTTCTACTTCTTTGATGATGAAGGCTTGCTTCTCAGGGGCTTGTTTCCGTGCCTTCTGCTTGACGGGGCGTGCGTTTGGACACACAGCTAAGTGGTGCTCGATCACCTCCCTTGGTACGCCGGACATTTCTGACGGAGTCCATGCGAACATGTCAGAATTTGCCCGAAGGAAGGCGACGAGCGCGCTTTCCTATTTGGGAGGTAAGCCAGCGCCTATGGTGACGCTAGCCCCCGAGCCCTCAGCCCCCGAATCGCTGGTGCTCAGCGACACCTTCTTTGTAGCGCCTGCTCCTGAGAGAACAGCTGCTTCTTCTTCTTGGGCCTCGCGAGGGGCTCCAGGTCTTCGTCAGCAGGGAACGCCATGGCAGCAGCTTTGTAGGCGAGCTCGACAGCGCGTGTAGCGTCCTGTACGTGACCATGGATGGTGATGGTGCCGCCGCTGCCAGGGATCTTGACCATGTTGTAGGCGTGATGCGTGACGGCCATGAACTTCGCGAGGGCGGGGTAGCCGAGGATGGCGTTGTAGGGCAGGCCAATGTGCGCACGTCGAAGTCGATGAGCTCGGTGCGATAGTTTTGCTGCGTGCCAAAGGTGACTGCAAGCCTCACTTGCCCCAGAGGCGAGATTGAGCCGCTGGTGACCCCTGTGAAGGGCCTGGAGGGCATAAGCCACTCGTAGGGCACTTGAAGCGTCTCAAAGGTCTCGACAGAGATGACGTTCAGGCCTGCACCCCCATCAATGAGCGTTTTGCCGACGGCGATATTGTTGATGGTGGGGGTGCACACCAGCGGGAGGGTGCCTACAGTCTTGGTGACTTGGGGTGGTCCTTGGCGTCGAAGGCGATGGTGTACTGAGACCACTTGAGGGGACGCGATGTCTCCACCCCGGCAGCGCTGCGTTGAGCTCGCGGGCGAACTGCTTGAACTGATTGTTGGACTTGGGCGCCTGAGCCCCGCCGAGGATGCACGCCATGGCGCCTCTAGGGGCCTGGTAGCCCCCAGGCTCCTCGTCAGGGAGGTTGTTGTTCTTCTCAGCGGCGTTGGCCTGAGTCCCTTGAGGCTTCTGGTAGCCACCTTTGCGTCCGCCCTTGCGGTAGTTACGGCCTCTGCCGCGACCACCGCTGCCTTCTTCCTGCTCGCGCTTCTTGCTCAGTGCTTGAGGTCGTAACAGTTCTCTGTCGCGTGGCCGCGCCTGTTGTGGTAGATGCAGAAGGGACGGTTGTCGATCTTCTTCTCGCCATCCTCTGCAGAGTCCTCTCGAGCGTGCTTAGCGCCGGGCTCAGCAGCCAGCACAGCAGTAGGCTTGCGCTTGGTCTCGTCACGCTTCTTGTGGGCCTTGGATCCCTCTGGGGGTCGTCTGCAGAGGCCACCTTGGTGAAGAGGAGACCCTCTTCAGCCTTGGCACACTTGTCTGCGATGTCGAAGAGCTTCACGACAGAGGAGAGGGTATCGTGAATGCCGAGCTTCTCAAGCATCCTGCGGTTGGTGACGCCCTCTCTGAAGGCAGCAATGACGTGCGAGTCAGGGATGTTGGGGATTTTGTTGCGGACTTGGCTGAAGCGCTGGATGTACTTGCGGAGAGTCTCGCCAGACTTCTGGCGTACGGCGCGCAGGTCGTTGTAGGTGAGGGCGCGCTCGTACGTGCCCTTGAAGTTCGCAACGAACTGCTTGCAGAGGTCCTCCCAGGAGTCGATGGAGTCCTCAGGGAGGTTCAGGAGCCACGACAGGGCAGAGTCCCTGAGGGCGTGCGAGAACCAGTTCGCCATGACCTTGTCGTCTCCTCCCGCAGCTGGATGGAGGTGGTGTAGAGCTGCAGGAACTCGATGGGGTTGTTCGTGCCATCGTAGCCCTTGGGGAGGTCTGGCCTGAACTTCTGCGGCCAGACGACGCGGCGCAGGTTGCGGGTGAAGGCCGTGCAGCCTGTGGCGTACGTGGCCACACCGCCCTGGAGAGCTCTGCGGTTTTGGCGCCCGGCCTGGCCAATTTCCTCGACGATGCGCTTCTGGAGGTCCCGCTGGCGCTCCATCTCCACCCGCGCGTCCGGCGGCGTCCGCTGCACGATTTGACAATCATGCGGCGAGGACGCGTGAGAGGCGGCTTTGTTTGCCGCAGCCGGAGGTGGTCCTGGCGGAGGCGGAGGCGGAGGCGCTCCATGCGCGGCGGTGCCTGCGCGCCCGGAGTTGTGGTGCACCAGGGAGCGCGAAGGTGCTGGAACCGCGCGCGGCGCAGCCGCGATGTCGACGAGGTGCTGGAGACGGCCAAGCCAGTTGTCGTGCGCCTCGGCGGTGGGGCGGTAGCGGAAGAGCTCTGCTGCCATGAGCAGCGCAGTGTTTGGGCTGGGCGCCGGGCGTCCAAGCGTGGACGCGCTTTGGCGCCGAGATGGATGCGAGGACTCAGCGTCCTCGCTGTGCTCGTGGTCGACGTCTTCGTCGTAGCGGTCGTCCTCATCCTCGGGGTGCTCCACGCGTGGCTCCGCAGTAGTGCGCCCCGAAGCGCGGTTGGTGCGCGGACGGCCGCGTGGCCTGGTGGGTGGACGACGGGCTCGGTCTCAGCTCGCCTGACGCGCGCCGGTTGGCGCGAGCAGCGCGAGTGTCCGCCATGGCGTGAGGTCGATGGAGGTTGAATGCGCGCCTCAGCCCCCTACCTGGCGCGCCAATTGTCGGAGAATGACTCCCACGAAACAGGGGCAGTCACACTCGCGAAGAGAGTTCGTGTAAGGGGCTGAACACGACGTCAATCAACCCTCATCCGGCGCGGCGACGCTGCTCGTCGTGCCTGAGGAGGGACATCACGGCAGAGAGAGACACGGCGCGTACCCAGGTTCACGGCCCTCTTGTGGAGGTAAAACCGCTACGTCCTGCCTGTCTGTATTGCTGCTTGTAGAGGTTACAGTACAGCGTGCTTGCCGAGGCACAGTTGTGGCAATGGCGCGTACAAGGGGAGGGAAACTACTGTCTTCTTCTCCCTTGCGCGCAAGTAGCTAGACTAGGAGTAAAATGTGTTCGATCCCCCCTTAGGGTGGTGCACCAGCTCCTTTTATAGGCGCCCCGGGCCTCCTCCCTGTCCTTGTGCAGCGGAGGGCTACCACATGGCGACAACGGTCGGGAGCACGGTGCACCGCTGCTTGGGCGTCCATGAGCGCGGTCCATGGGCACAAAAGCTGAGGCCGCAGCAGAGAGGCCGCCGTCCATCCAGGACGGCCAGCTGCCGCCGCAGAGGAGCGGGGGAAGTCCCCACGGTGACGTCGCGTTTGGCGCGTAGCGCCGGCCTGCTCCCTTATCACCAAAGAGGAAAGCTTGGTGGTCTGCGCCGTTGCCCCTGCTTTGTTGACTCCTTTATCACCAAAGTGGGACTGTAGCTCCGTCGTCACCCTGCGCAGAGGCGCGGTCACTCTGCGGCCGCTGCGGAAGCCATGTGCGCTCCGCAGAGCTTGCTTTACAGTGAAGGAACCCTCGCGTGGGCGGGAACGCCCTGTGGAGGATTCTGCGTTGACTTCCCTTCAGGGAAAGCTTCCTTGGAGAGGAGGCAGCGGAGTAGAGGCTCCACAGGCCCTAGCTGCCTCCTCAGGCCTCCGCGAGGCGATTCTGCCCCGCGGGCACCCCAGGCTTGCAGGCCTGGTCCTTAGCGAGATTCACTCGCCGAGTGTTGAGGGTTATAGAGGCCTGGCCCAGTACACCCTGGTTCTTACTGGGCTGACAGCTGGTGTTCATCTAGTAGATCGCTGCGAGTTGTGATTTCTTCCGTATCGGACTTCACTCAAGGAGGAATCGAGGAGTTGCTGGCGGCGTCGGGTCATCCGAAGCTTTCCAGCGTTTTTCTGTTTCTCGTACAGATCGATTTGCCACGCATCGCTCGGAAGGAAAGAGGCGATCAGATCGATCGAGTTTGGCTGCGCGTGGAGTCAAAGGAAAGAAAGAAAAATAATATCACGTGGAGATCGGCTCTGATTTGTTGGTATAGTCAGATTGATTCTGGTTACGGAATACGAGAATAGTTACTCCTTGGTCTCACGTTAGCAAGGAAAGGGAAATCAGTTTTGGTGGCCACTCAAGGGAAGGAATCGGTGCATTAATTGCTAGACTACTGCTGTTATTCCTGTCTGTCGAGAATTTGTTTCAGTTCGGTTCTCACGACGCTGCTTAGCCGAGCATGTATAGCTATCTTGACGGCTACAAGCCTGCCTACGAGATGTCAGTAACGGAAAAGTAAGTTCTCCCGCCGGCTATTCAAAAAAGACTTATTCATAAACTTCCTATCACACGTTTTCTCATCTTTGAGCCTAGAGGGATGATGTTCGTGCCAGGAGTTCACCATGACGTGTCTGGCGGACTAACGAGAGTGATTTGCTTGCTGCGAGTCCACCGAACGAGGGTTTATGCCGCGACGACGTAGTTCTGCTACGGCTACCTCTGCTTGTGTTGAGAAAGTCAGTTCGCCACGGCCTATCCTAGGAGATGAGTCTAGGCGCGCTGAGAGGACAGAGTTGCCTGAGATTCGGAAGAACATTGTGAATCTTCAGGAGAATTTAAAGCATCAGACGACAAACTTTGCCAAGTCAATTTTTGGAGATAAGTCGACTGTTCCGATGGTTGATGTCAACAAGGCAGTAGCAATCATGTCTCTTTCCGAGGAGAAGAAGGCTGATGTTGATAAATATGTGGTGGATGAGGCAGTACCATTGAGTGGGCTGAATATGCAACTCAAGCGGGTACGTGATGATACTTGCATAACATTTGACAAGGGACAACGTTGGAATTTATTTCAGACGCAGTGCATGATCAAGGACAAGGCGTGCAAGTTGATTATCGATGGTGGTTGCTGTACTAATGGCATAAGCAAGGCAATGGTGACTTTGTTGGGGTTGTCCACCTGGCGTATCCCAGAATCTAAGCATCTCGAGTGGTTGAATAACTGCGGTATGCTCAAGGTTACACAGAAGGTGCGTGTGCCATTTACAGTTGGTGAATATGTTGATACCGTGGAGTGCGACGTGTTGCCATTGGTGGTGTGTGGACTGTTGCTTGGGCGTCCATGGCAGTATGATCGTGATGCTATTCATGCTGGGAGATCAAACATATATACTTTCAAGCATAATGGCAAACAGATGACGTTGAAGCCAATGACCGATGACAAGATCCAGTCTGACGTGGTGTTGATTGTGCGCAAGGAAAAAAATGCACAAGAAGACACCGCAGCCGAGGACAGTAAGCTTCAAGAAGAGGTGCAATATGCAAGGAGCATCACAGCAGTTGTTGATTCAGCTGTGCCGGTAGATGACACACTTGTTTTGCCTGTTAGTGACCAGCCAGTTGAAGTCCAGCCTCTTAGTGGTGACGATAAGGTTGGTACAACATGTTCTACACGTTCAGTTTGTGTCGACAAGGGCGTTCAGACTGAAGATGTTTGTGCTGATCGTGATTCAGTGCATGTTGAGGCGCGGGTACTAAACCGCAAATTTGTGGCGACAATTGTGAGGAATGTTGGAGCAGCGGTGCGTGTGCACAGGGGCCGGGATGGACGTGTTCGTCAGTTGTGTGGCCCGGGTATTTCACCTGTCAGGGGTCGTGCTCAGAAGATACATGTCAACGTCAACAGGGATCCAACAAGCATTGCGAAGAAGAAGAATGTAGCAGCCCAGTTGATCCGTATATGGAGAAGAAAGGAGGTGCCAAGAACCATGTCAAGTTCAGCTAGCCGCGAGGGAAGAGGTGGTGTGGAAGGCCGGCGAGACATGAAGATGGCGAAGGATTGTGGCGATGTTGCAGATTTTACGCCACCTGCTAGAGAAGACCTTCGGGCGTTGAGGGCAACCCCTTTCCAAGGGGGAGGATGATGAGGGCATGCCAGTGCCTTTTATTGTTCCCATGAAGGAGGAGGTGAATCCCAATTTCAGGACTCCACCAAGTTAGAAGCGTCGGTTGCAGTTTATTTGTTTTATTATTCCAGGCCATGTTATGGGCCACATAGTTTTTAATTTTGTGTGTTTCGGTTTGGGCATGTCCAATCGACTAGTTTTCAGGCTGCCTATATAAGGAGGCCGGTGGCTAGGTTTTAGGGGGAGTTCAGAATTTTGAGAGTTTATATATCGAGTTGTGTCTCGGGTGAAGCATCCCTCCTGGGACGGCGCCGCCATGTATCCAGATTAAATAAAGTTGCGTGAAGGTTCTTGTGTGCATCAAGAATTATCAGGCTGAGGTTTGAGGCGTGTTGATCATCATCACGTTGCTTGCTAGATTCGTCCATCTTCTTTAGGTTACGTTCATCGCGTGATGGGAATATTTGTTTATCTCGTTTACTCGCTGTGAAAGATTGGGCAAAAACCTACGGATTATCTAGTTGATCCTTATCAAATTTTGTTCAACTTTGTGAGATGCAGAAGTATAAGGAAGTAGATGGTGATATTATTAAACTGAAACTTTTTCCTTTCTCTTTGAGAGGACGTGCTAAAGAATGGTTGCTATTTTTGCCTAGAAATAGTATTGATTCATGGACTAAATGCAAAGATGCTTTCATTGAAAATATTATCCTCCTGCTAAGATTATATCTTTGAGAAGTAGCATTATGAATTTAAAACAATTTGATAATGAGCATGTTGCTCAAGCATGGGATTGAATGAAATCATTGGTAAAGAATTGTCCCACCCATCGACTGACTGCTTGGATGATCATCCAAACCTTTTATGCATGACTAAATTTTTCTTCAGGGAACTTATTGGATTCGGCCTCTGGAGGTACCTTTATGTCCATCACTTTGGGTGCTGCAACAAAGATTCTTGATGATATGATGATAAATTATTCCGAGTGGCACACCGAGAGGGCTCCACAAGGTAAGAAGGTAAATTATGTTGAAGAAACCTCTTCCTTAAGTGATAAGATTGATACTATTATGTCTATGCTTGCAAATGGACAATCTCATGTTGATCTAAATAATGTTCCTTTAGCTTCTTTGGTTGCTCAAGAAGAGCATGTTGATGTGAACTTCATTAAAAACAATAACTTCAACAACAATGCTTATAGGAATAATTTTGGTAATAGCAATTATAAACCCTATCCTTCTAATAGTGGCAATGGTTATGTTAATTCTTATGGTAATTCCTACAACAATAATAAGAGTGTACCATCTTATCTTGAAGTCATGCTTAAGGATTTTATTAGTACACAAACTGCTTTCAATTAAAGTGTTGAGGAAAATTTTGGGAAAATTGATGTTCTTGCCTCTAAAGTTGATAGTCTTGCTTTTTTATGTTGATTTGTTAAAAATTAAAATCCTGCCTCATGATGTTAAAGAGAGCAAAACTCTTAATTCTATTCAAGTTAAAATTGATAATAATGTGAGGATGTGTTAGCTGAATTGCATGCTAGGTGGGCAAGAGAGGATGAAATTGCTGAAAAGAATAATATGGCTAGAGTTTATACTATTTCTACTACTGAAAATGTTTTGCCCTCTAGTGTTAACAAACCTCCTACTATCAATGGTAAAGTATGGTGTTGGCAATGTCTCTACTTCTGTTGCCAAAACGTTTAAAATTGCCTGATAACACTAAACTGTTCTTGATAAAAGTGCTGATTTTTTCGAAATATGGGAGACAATGGTCCCATTACTTTTGATAATAATGATTTTGATTTTGATGGTTGCAATATTCTGAAGTAATTATGTTCTTTCAAAAGCTAGCTAGAAGTCCTAATGCTTGTGCTATAAACATGGCTTTTACTAAACATATTACTAATGCTCTCATGCAAGTTAGGGAGGAGAAATTAGAACATGAAGCTTCTATCCCAAGGAAGTTAGAAGATGGTTGGGAGCCCATCATTAAAATGAAGGTGAATGATTTCGATTGCAATGCTTTATGTGATCTTGGTGCTAGTATTTCTGTTATGCCTAAGAAACTCTATGATATGCTTGATTTAGCACCTTTGGAACACTGTTATTTGGATGTTCACCTTGCTGATAATACTATAAAGAAACCTTTGGGGAGAGTTGATGATGTTTTTATAATGGTTAACAACAACCTTGTCCCCATTGATTTTGTTGTTTTGGATATTGAATGCAATGCTTATTGTCCTATTGTTTTGGGAAGACCTTTTCTTAGAACTATTATTGATATGAGAGAGGGAAATATTAAATATCAATTCGCACTCAAGAAAGGTATGGAACACTTCCCTAGAAAGAATATGAAGCTACCTTTTGATTCTACTGTTAGAGCAAATTATTCTATCGATGCTTCTTCACTTGGAAACACTTGATTCTTGCTTTATGCGCCTAGCTGAAAGGCGTTAAAAAAACGTTTATGGGAGACAACCCATTGTTTTATTTCTGCAATTTTTCTTTTCTTTTTGATTCAAGGTGATGTTTACTTCTGTAGCAATGCCTTTTATCTTTAATTTTTCGAATTGTTGTGCCAAGTAGAGCCTCTGATAGAAAGATGATGCTAGATTTGGATTTCTGTGCAGGAACAGATTTTGCTGTTCACCGTTTTGTTCTTATAAAATTGCCAGAAAATTGAACAAATCTGCAAATGTTTGTGCGTGATCCTCAGATATGTACGCATCTTTCATTAATTTTGAGTTTTTCGATCTGAGCAAAGTAAGTGCCTCGAAAAAATTCGTCTTTACCGACTGTTCTGTTTTTGACAGATTCTGTCTTTTATTTTGCATTCTCTCTTTTACTAGTGTTGAGTCGAATTCTTTTTTGGGTGGAAGAGCCTCACATAACATAAGTGGTTGTAGCTAATGTTTAAAAAGTAATGGTCATGTTTGTGTCCTTATAGAAAATGTGAGTTTTTGACTGTGCACTAACCCTCTAATGAGAATTAATCTGAGTTTGGTGTGGCGGAAGTTTTCAAGGGTCAAGAGAGGAGAATGATATAATGTGATCAAGAAGAGTGAAGTGCTTAAGCTTGGGGATGCTCCCATGGATCACCCAGCAAATTTCAAGAAGACTCAAGTATCTAACCTTGGGGATGCCCAAGGCATCCCCTTCGTCATCAACAACTTATCAGGTCATCTCTGGTGAAAGTATATTTTAATTCTTTCACATCATATATGCTTTACTTGGAGTGGCTTTGTGCTTTTATTTTCGTATTGCTATTTTATTTTCTGATTTCAACTTTTTGGATCCTAGCATTCTTGATTGGGAGAGAGATACACTCCGCTTTTTCATTTGAATACTCCTATTCTTCACTTATACTTGTTGAGTATTCTTGTCTAGCTACTGCTATGTTTTTTAGCTCCTGTTTTTCATGCATCTCTTGTTCAGAGCTGTTAGTTCTTTTAGAGAAAGTACTCTCTTGCTTTACTTATAATTGTGTGGAGAGTTTGTGTTGAAATAAATTGATTGGTGTTTGGTTGGAACAGAAAATGCTGAAGGTGGTAGATGGTATAATGGAAAAGACTTACATATTCTTGTAGATCATTGTCTTCGATAATTTGATACTTGTCAATTGTTTTGAGTTATCAAGTAGTTCACGTTTAAGCTTTTGTACCATGTGGTTAAAACTTATTAGCGAAGAACTACCGTAAAGCTTGTTGAAATTTGGTTTGTATAATTGGTATCTCTAAGGTCTAGATATTTTCTAGTAAAAGGGTTTGGTTAACAAGGAATATAGTGTAGAGTCTTATAATGCATGTAATATGTTTTCATATGAGTCTTGTTGTACCGGTTGATATCCCGTGTTTGCTTCAAATAACCTTGCTAGACTAAACTCTGTACTGAGAGGGAATGCTTCTCCATCCAAAACCTTGAGCCAAAATCCATGCCATTTGTGTACACCATAACTACCTATATGTGGTATTTCCTTCCATTCCAAGTAAATACTTCATGTGCTACCTTTAAACTATTCAAAAACTATTGCTCTTTATTTGTGTCAATGTTTACCAGCTCATGAGGAAGTGTGTGGGTTATTCTTTATTAAACTTGTCAGACATACTTTCACCGCCGGACTAGTGGCATATACATCCGCTTATCCATTAATTTTGCAAAAAGAGCTAGCAAATGAGGTGCCCAGTCCCAATTAATTACAACTTTAACCGCTTAATGCTCTTCACATTTTTGCCCTGATTTATCAGTCAAGTAATGACAACCAGTGAATAACTGTATATGTAAACAAAAGAGAAAAATAGGGATGATCTGCCTTCTGATAGAAATAACGTCCTTCATGGGAGCCGCTCTTGAAAGTCTGGTTGACAAGGGAGATATTGTTTTCACCACTGCCATTCGTTGACCATTAACAAACACCACTCAAAACTTATATTTTTTACTCTCTATATGATTTCAAAAACATAAAAGCTCTAGCACATGATTTAATCCATGCTTCCCTCTGCGAAGGGCCTTTCTTTTACTTTTATGTTGAGTCAGTTTTCCTACTTCTTTCTATCTTAGGAGCAAACACTAGTGTCAACTTTGGTGCAACAATTTTTATATGCTGGTATATTGTACTGATGCCCACAAGTGTAGGGGATCGCTGAAATCTTCGTTGGGAAGTATTACCCAAATTTATAGTTCGACACGATGGGAACACAAGAATATCAATAAGACTTTGGCAATTGAGGCGTCACTCTCAACCACACCTGTATACCAATGAACTTGCAGCAGCAGTAGTTATGGCAGTAGTATGATTCAAGTAACAAGTAGAACAGCAGCAGTAAACAAGTGTTTTCCAGTTTTCACCGGAAAAGTGAAGGTGTAACTCAGAGGATTAAAACGTAGGCATGAGGTGATAGCGGAGTGTTGCATGAATAAGATTGATCATATAATAGTATATAGCTAGCCATGGGACATATCTCTAACTCCGATATATGTAGGTATGTGTTCCATAATTAGTTGTGCGTACTAACCAAGAGAATTTGCACAACATCTATTGTCCTACCCGTCCATTTCACCGGGGCCAACTTGGAACTACGGGTAATTAAGGTCTACCCTTTCGAATAGACCGGAACAATGCATTAACACTTCATGAACACATAGAATCCTCAAACTAAAACATCTCCCCCTTGTTTTCCCTATATGTCACTTTTAGGGTTCGCAGGTTCAACATAAAAGCAGGTGATACACTTTGCAGATAAATACCAAACTCAAATATATGATGAGGCAATATAAGTTCAGTACTGAAATCATGCCACTCGGGCCCTAGTAGCAAGCATTAAACATAGCATAAGTGCATCAACACAATACAAAAGTATCCTCAAGATAAACCCCTAAAATCTCGAACAACGGGTAGCATTACATGATCAATCTCATCCAATCCCCATCCACCTCATGTGCCTACAGCGGACTACTCACACATGGTGATGGAGAGGAAGCTCATGGTCGATGGAGATGAAGGCGGTGAAGATGGCGGTGAAGACGGCCTCCGGATCCCTCCACCGGAGGAGAAATCCTGGATCAATCTGTCCCCGAAACGAAGATCGTGGTGGCGGCGGCGGTGTGTTTCGCGAAAGCTCCTCCTCTTCTAGGTCAAGCGTTTTTCGTATATATGAGGGGGTACGTCGAAGACCGAAGGCGAGGCGGTGCCCGAGGCCCATTTGGGGTGGGCCCACGCGGCCAGGTACAGGGGCCGCGTGGGGCACCCCCTTTTGGCCCTCCGGCACTCCCTCGTATCCATCCTTTGCACGCTGTCCTCCTTTTCCATAGAAAATGACATGGTATTTTTCCCCGATTTTATTTCCTGCAAAAATAGCCAGAAAAGAGACTTTGCTAAAAACAGCGTCAGATTCAGCAGTTTTATTCAAATATGGAAGATTCCGGAGCAAATTATGAAGCAAAGTGCTTGGAAAAGTAGATGCATTTTGGATGCATCAACTCCCCCAAGCTTAGCTCGTTGTTTGTCCTCGAACAACTCAAACGTAGTGCAAAAGCGATGAAAAGACTTTGACAAGAACTTTGCTTTGCATATGTAACACTGTTTAATAACAACAAGCATTCAATTCATAGCTTCAGTAACAAATAATCAAGATGCTAGCAAAGGTATATCTAATCAATGTTAAAGCATTTATATTTGCTGCAAGGAAATAACATGTAATGTCAATACTTGGATGAGTTTGCTCAACTGTAGAAATAAACAAAGGTTTTTGCATCGCTAATGATTGAATCATGTCAAGATTTTTGAGATCTTTTGATTCCTTCTTTTGTTGACTAGTGAAATCATTGTGCTTACAACCTTGCTCTCATTTTTAACAAACCATTTTGTGTTCCCTATTATGACTCATATGCTTGACCAACTCATGTTGAAAACCTCATGCCCCGTGAATACGAGTACCTACACCATGACTACTCAACTCGGGCCACTAAGCAAGTTTGAATTTTTTAGTCATTGCAAGTAATAAAAGCGTCATCAAGAGCGTCAACTGGGGTACCTCTTGTCCCAGGACCTGGACAAACCCATGTCCCAACAACAAGACAAACAGACAATGAACAATCTCAGCACTCTTTTATTTACTATTTGTGTAGCTTTTTATTATGATGTGCGTCATAGAATGTTCACTATGGTGCGCTGCAAATTTCCACCATGAATGATGCATGGCTTAGGTTGGCGGCCCAGGCGTCTCTCTAGCCAATTATTCTCACTCATCAATTACTAAGTTTCCTCCTTTATTTCGCAATGATAGCATCCATAGACCAAAACACATGATATCAACTAAATATAATTTAGTGCAATGTTGAAAGCTTTCCATGTGTCAGCACATTTCAGCTAGTTCCCAACCACTAAGCCTGTCAAGCATATGACTTCATGTTTAACATTTGAAAAACTTTTACTCTTTTTGGTTGGCAAGTTTAGCAAGCACAATGGGATGCGTAGACCTTTGTTTAGAGCCACAATTATTCAACACACAGCCAAGTATTGTCACTAAATAATATCTCACTTGCATCATCATATAA
Source organism: Poa pratensis (assembly GCA_947311845.1). Taxonomy (NCBI): domain Eukaryota; kingdom Viridiplantae; phylum Streptophyta; class Magnoliopsida; order Poales; family Poaceae; genus Poa; species Poa pratensis. Next base: position 139,612,662 of record CAMZMU010000063.1, on the reverse strand, counting down.
CATACTAGAACATGGAGAAGATAAACATTTGCTACCACTTCCCTAGATGTTAAAGAAACCATGATGTGCTCACTTGCTGTTATTAAAAAGTCTACATAAGCACGGCAAAGGTGTCATACCTTTCATCCACTTCATGCACATCAACTTATCATCGTTGTTCTCCTCTCCCAACTTGAACTGCGCAATAAAACTCAAATCTGCCATAAAATGTCACTGCATACAGTACTGTTTTTACCCTACCTAGACACCTCAGAAAAATCTCATAAATTACAGGTGTGTGGGTCATGATATGTTGCAGCAGTGGTTAAAATTTTAGCTCAATCGGAGTTACAGGGAATAAATGAAAAATGAAACAGTGAGCAGATTTCAGCAATTTCAGCACTTCTGTTTTTGCGTTTGTTTCAAGAAAACGAAAATATTTTTGTTCTTTTTGGTTTTTATGCATAAGACAAATGATCAGAAGCAAATAACCAAAAAAACAAATGAAATCTTTTTGTGTTTTGTGATTTTCAGAATAAGAAACTAAACATAACAATGCAACAGTGATATAAAACAACGAATGGAGAGGAAGAGAAGCACTCCCCCAAGCTTGCGATCAAGCTAGTATCCTGGATAGTGGCCGTATCCACCACTTCCACCTCCAGGGTAGTAACCATGTGGGTATCCTTGCATGCCCGGTATGGTGGCATCTCTTGAGGTTGGTAGCCTTGTACCTCTGGAGCTTGTGGCTCCTCTTGTGGCGGCACCTCCTCTGCCTTCCACTTTCCGGTATTCCTGTCGAAAAGGTCAGTACAGGGGAGCCTAATGGGCACTCGCTGCCCATTAGTGCTCAAATATGTATAGAAATAATCCTCCCCATACTTCACACTTATTTCCATGCGAGTAGTCAAAGTAAAATCAAGTAAATTTGACATTCCCACACGAGTACCCATGTTATCATCATATCCTCTGTCATTTTTAATGTACTTATACACTAAAGTAGCAATAGCACCAGCATAAATAGGGGTTTCATCGGTGATATTCCTACTCACAGCGGTGTGCAATGATCTAGCAAGAATAACTCCCAAGTTGTACCCACACGGTGTGTTTTCTTTTGCACATTTTAGTAGATAAACAATCGGTCCAGTGCAAACAGAATTGTTGTCCCTAGCAAGAAATCCTCTTGCGAGAAACAACGCAAAGTACCTCAAACTTGGGTGCTGTATATGAGTAAATTTTCCCCTATTCAACCTATCATGAGAGCTAACGGTGATAGAGTGCCAAAATGCAACAAGTTCTGGTTTAGAATCAGCACCGGTTTCATCCCAACTCCCCGTGGTTGCCACACCAATGGCATTGCAAAATTCCTCTAGAGACATAATGATACGCTCCCCTCTCATAGTAAATTTGCAAACAAAGGTAGGAGGGGGTGCCTTACTTTTCTTACTACGTCTGTGGAGCTCAGGACCCTCAAATCTGAATGTAGAGAGGAATTCTCGCGAGAGTTCCTCGTATGTATCTTGTGGGTTCTGAGTAAACCGAAGTAGCCCAGTTGCAGCAGCGAAGATGTTGAAGTCCTCTTGAATCCCCCACTGTTCAAGAACATGGGGATCTTGCCATCTCGTTGCGTGTATCTTCAACTTCTCTCCCACAAAGTAGGCGGAATCCTCCCAAAGATGTTGGTCATCAAGGTTGAGGGAGACTTTGCATGCACTTCTTCTTGGTCTTGAGCTCATCCCTATCAATGCCTTGCCCTTGTTGAACATGGTACCTTGCTGCCCATAAACAATATTCATCAAAAATCAAGATGCAACACTCTAAAACAACATTGATCCATCCATAACTAGTCTCCACATCAATATCATGCATCAATATCAACTAGAAAACTTAAATCTATGGATTTCCCAAGCATAATAGGTGACACCAAGTGCAGCAAAATACTTCCTACAAGTTGCATAAGAACAAAAAATAATTGGATGGGTGGAGGAGTCACATACCAATGAGCAATCCTACCAAACAGATTTGAAAAATCTGCCCTAAACTGTGACACCCCTCCCTGGCACATCTTGCCAGAGAGGCGGTCGTCCCGTGCGCCAGCCCAAGATATCTGGCCGCACGTCACGACAGTGCAACATAATGGAAATCATTACACAATCAGGCACAAGAAGTGCTACAAATGGTTTACAAGGCCATCGAGGCATGACCAAATATCAAGCCAGGCATGGCTGACGACAGAGTTTAACTGGCAGCGGAAGACGACTAAGGCAACGGCTTGGAGCAGCTCCACTCCACAGGTATCTGGCTGGGCTACTGATCCTATCACGCTCTTGCTCCATCTTCTGGCTAAGTCTGGCCACATGAAAAGCCAGTCTGAGTACAATGACGTACTCGCAAGTAACGTAATCCACAAGACATGAACAGTCAGACAATCATGCAACAAGTTATACATTGGAAATAAAATACTACACATGGCAAATGTGTACTCTAGACAAACAAATATACAGTATAACATAAAGGTAGCATGGCATCACAAGCAAAACATGGCATAAGCAAACAACGGGGTATCACCAGTGCGGAGTCCAAGCCAGGTGGGGTTGGATCGTGCACCGGCAATCATACAAAGAGATTACCTGTGACGAGTAAACGAGTGTACCAGTTGGTACCAAATAATATACAACAGCACCTGTGATCACTGCTAGGCTCACTGGCCTCATCTTTCCACTCTGGCATGCGCGATTGATGTTGGCTCAGGCCTAACTCTAGGCTCCCAACGATCACACCGCCATCCTATATCATGGGTAACCATCAACATCTCAAGGTAATGTTCCCTGCATCATCTTATTGTTCATTTAGTGAGATCAGGTCGTTCATTAATTCTTTCAAACAGAACTTAAGTTTAACCTCCTGACACGACAAAGACACACAGTGTGACCGACACTGAACTGTTGTTCCATATCCCAGGAACGAGGCTAGCTTGCTAGGTTGACACTCTCGAGAGGTTGCATTTCCAACTATCAGAATGCACCTTACTCAACCGGCACTTCAGGTTGTCACGCCAAAGTCGTACTGAGCAAAATACACTCACATGACGGTCCACTTGCTAAGACACTCTCCTGCACCACCCTATACACGTGGTACAACGGGCAAGTAAATCCGGCACATCCCCCGGCGCTACCGGGTATGCCTAGCTCCGGACTCCCTATCGCAGTCGAACCCGTGCCTGTTGACCTCTACCCTCGGACAGCACAACCGAACGACTGCGCCCAATGGATGGCACAAAAGGGGGCTCAACAACCAACTAGGTCACGATCCTCCATGAGACGACGATGGTCCTGCTTTCAAAGTTCACATTAGTGGCACCATGGACTGACCCTATCGTTGTTTGGAGGGGTGTTTCGTTTAATCAAGTTTCATCATAACAAGTCCAAACAACCGAGGATTAGTCCAGCATAACAATCACAATATCATAATAATATATCATCAAACATCAAGACATTAGCAACATAATATTTCAAGCAATAGTTTGTTTGTATTGACCGGGTGACTATGACGGTTCCTCCAGCCGGCGCCACCACGAATCAGTGTTACAGAATAAATAGCACAGTGGTTCAAGCGGATGACTGTGGCGGTTCCTCCAGCCAGCGTCATCGTAGATCAATTACAAAGTTGGTGAGGCATGTAGTCTCCAAAATGAACCGAAAAGCATTCATAAGAAAGAAAGCATCCATTCCACTCGAGGATTACCTCGACGTGGTGTCAGCAATCTTGGCAAAAAGAACCAAATGGAAAGCAAATGTCCCAAGCGTCGCAGTCTAGGTGGGCTTACGCCAACCACGTTTGACGGAGGGAGAAGAAGCAAATAACTCTTTTGGCAAATGCCCCCAACTCCGAGGATCATAAGACGACATTCGTCCGCTCCTCACCTCGGCGAAGAAGAAGAAGCAAACAAAGCCCCGCAAGTGCGAGGCGCACAGTTGTATAGTTCCCCACTCCGTTGACTGTGGCGGTTCCCCCAGTCCATCGCCTCGGGAATGGGAAGTGGTACCCCTAGACGCAACACCACAACTCTACGGAAAGTAGATGTCAAAGTCATGATATCTCATGACGCACAGTTTACATATGACAGGCAACCAGATGCACAGATAAGTAACTATACAGTAATGCGACAATTTAAAATGCAACAGGCATGCAGGCATACACATGGAATCATATCGACAATCAACAATATTGACTAACAGGCAAAACACAACAGGATAAACTAGACAGGGCTTATAGCAAGTGGTTAGCTTGCCTGCGAAGATCGACACCGTTTGGCTTGGAGGGTCACGAACGTCACGATTCAGGGGCTCGGTTCACCGGTACCGCGGAATACACCTATACACGCATACAAGGGTGCTGAGTACACAAGTATTTTACAAAAAGTAAAACGTGCACCACTGGACAGATCCTTACAAACTAGGAATTTACAAATTTGAATCGACTAAAACGGAGCTACGGTTCAAAAGTTATTGACGTGCGACGGATAGCTATCCGCTGCTCACCTCGAAAAAGAAAAACAGACTGCGCGAAAAAACCGGCTCGGGCTACTTCTGTGCGTGGCTGGGCCGTTGCTGGGCCGTCGCGCGCCTGCGCGCTGCTGCGCCTGGGCTGGGCCGTTGCTGGACCGAACAATCGCTGGAGGAAAAAAAAAACTCGAACGGATGGCTTCGTTGACCTCCTGTGCGCTCATCCTTGCGCACTGGAGCTCGCCGGAGCGGGCGGCTCGGCGCGCCGGCCGGCCAGCCGACGGCGGGGACGGAGTGGCGGCGGTGGGGATCGCGGCCAGGAGGAGCTGGGGCGGCGGGGGCGTGGTCGACGATTCCCTCCTCGCGAGCACGCACGGGAAGCACTGGAGGCTCGGGTGGAGGTCGATGCTGGTTGCTGGACGCACGGGGAGGCCGGGAGATGGCGGGGACGGGCACGCCGTGGTCCACCGCGCCCAGGGGAGGCCTCGGCCTGGAGGGGAGGGCTACCGCGACGTCGCCCTCGAGCTCACCTAGCTCGGCCATGGCGGTGTCAAGCACGGGCGGCTCCTCCGCCATGCTGCTCCGCCGCTCGGGGATGGCAGAGAGGTGGTCGCCAGGAGGGGGGGCTCGGGGATGGCTTTAGGCGGAAGGGGGAGGCCGGGGTCGCGTCGCCAGCAAGCTCGGGTGAGCTTCGGCCAGCACGGCCATGGCGGCAAGTTTCTGCGGAGCGATTTTGCTGTGGTTTTCCTCTCACGTTCCTACACCGAACGAGAAGGGCAGGGAAGAGGGAATGAAGTAAACGTTGCTCAGGAGGCCTCGGGTTCCTTACATAGCCAAAGGAGAGGAGCGTTGATTGCACCGACGGTGCACCGATGCACCCACCTTGCTCCAAGAATTGATGGGGAGGATAGGGACGGCTCCGGTCTGAGCCAGGGGAGCAGGAGAGAGCTGGGTCGCTGCTGGGTTGGTCTGGGTCACGGGAACAGCAGGGGACCGGAGGAACAGGGATGCGCAAGACGCCGTCATGCGCGCTCTGGTGTTCGGAGTGCGCCACGGGCGACATCGTCGCGTTCCCGCCAACTCGGAGCACCAAAATTATCACGGGTGACGGAGTGGTTCGGGGATCACTGGAAAATTCTTGAGGGAGCAACTCCCAAGTCAATTCATCCTCAAAGATTTGAAGAAATATTTCTAGGAAAAGAGAAAAAGTTTTTCAGGTGTCATAAAACACCACTAAAATTAGGTTTAAATTTTCGGGGTGTTACATAAACTTGGAGATCCAAGGATAGCAGGAAAGGAGCACGGGAAAATTTGGGGAAAATACCTGGAGCTGTTTTTCTGTCGAGGGGAAGGAGATGAGCACAGACCCCTCACCTAACTCCCTTTGTGGGCCAAAACAGTGGTCCCACGCGGCCAGGTACAGTGGCCGCGTGGGACACCCTATTCTGGGCCCTGGTGGCCCTCTGGTGCCCCCCTTTTGGCTGTTAGTTCCTCTGGTATAATAACTTACCTCCTAATTTTTCTGGAATTTTTTGAGAAAATTTTCTGAACAGAATTTTTCAAACTACAGTTTCTGGAATTTCTGAACTTTGAAATAATCGTGTCTAGACAATAAACTCAAAAACTCTAAATAAATAGAATTAAAATGCAAAGTAAATTTGTGGGAATCAAGTTTGTATCATTTTCACATTAGTAATGAGGTTGATCAAGTCTCATTAATAATATGTAAAAGATATAACAAATGATTCTTTTATTCATAAAGATAAAGAAGATTTCAAGACACCTCATATTTGATTGGAATAGTTCCAACCATCATGATAGCATATTTTGGTTCAGGAGGTGGTAATGGAATTTCAAAGCTTCCAACGATAAGAGTATTTCTTTTAATGGAATTCACACTTTAACTTACCATTGTAATAGCTTTCTTCTTGGGGAAATAAATAGTATGCTCATTTCCCTTGACATTGAATGTCACTTTGCTTTCAGTGCAATTTATCACAGCTCCTGCAGGGTTTAAAAAGGGTCTTCCAAGAATAATAGATAGATTATCATCCTCAGGCATTTCTAATATAACAAAGTCCGTAGGAATTAACACATTAGCAATCGAGATAGGAACATCCTCACATATTCCAATAGGCACAGCAGTTGATTTATCAGCCATTTGTAATGAAACTTCAGTTGGAACCAATTTGTTTAGGTTAAGTTTCTTATATAAAGAGAAAGGCATAACACTCACACCAGCTCCTAAATCACATAGTGCATATTTCACATAAGTTTCTTTAATATGACAAGGAATAGTTGGTATACTAGGATCTCCACGCTTTTTAGGCATTTTCCCTTTAAAGGAATAATCAGCAAGCATAGCAGTAATTGCATCAGTAGGAATCTTTCTTTTATTAGTGACAATATCTTTCATGTATTTTGAATATGGAGGAATTTTAATAGCATCAACAAGAGTAATTTGTAAACACAAAGATTTAATCAACTCAAAGAATTTCTCAAATCTAGCATCATCTAAAGTTTTTATTACCTCTTGAGGATATGGTATGGGTCTTTGTACCCATGGATCCCTTTCTTTACCTTTCTGTTGATTTGGATGGTTCTTCTTTTTGTTCATCTCGGTAGATGGTTGAGGGTCTTCCTTTTCAGTAGCTTCAGGTTCTTCAACATTCTCTTCCTCTTGTGGTTCTTCTTCTTCATTATTATTATCTTCAGTCTCAACGTCAGAAATAGAAGTATCCTTATTTTGTTCTTCAGAATCATCATTATCCGGGTTTTCATTGGGAGATTTGCCTGCAGAAAGTTTCTTCTTTCGAGCCTCTTGCTCTTTCCTCTTGGGATGGTCTTCAGGATAGTCAGGATCCTGCGTACTTGCACCTCCCCTAGTATTAACTCCACAAACCTGTTCCTTTACAATAAGACTTTCATACAATTGATTTTGAAGAGAAATCATTTGTTCAACTTGATTATTCATCATCTCACAATGTTTAACAATTCTTTTTACCTATCCCACATTAGCATGTAAACTTTCACGAAGAGATTTAATTTTGTGAGAATTCTCCATAATCATCATTCTAATATTATGCTCCTCAGGATTGTGACGATAAGCAAAATCATTCATATAAGATACTTCAATAGGAGATGTTACCTTTTCATTACCTTTCGTGGAGCTAATAGCATTGACTTGAATTGGAAAACATGGTTGATCATCAGGAAGTTTGACACCCATTTCAGATAATTCCTTGAGATGAGAGGTTTTAATTCCCTTCTCTTTAATGGCCTTTGAAGCTTCTTTCATTGTCTCTTTGTCTAATTTGAGCATAACTCCTTTCTTTTCCGGAAATATCTCTTCAATATTCCAGTCTTCATAGTTTCTTGAGATAGTTTCCAATAGCTCGTTGCTTCATCAACGGTCCTTTCCCTGAAAACATTACCTGCAATACCATCAAGATAACCTCTAGTGTTTTCGGTTAGTCCATTGTAAAATATATCAAGTATCTCATTACTCTTGAAGCCATGGGTAGGACATTTCCTAACCATCTTACTATACCTCCCCCAAGCTTGGGGTAAATCCCCCTTCTCTTTCTGTGAAAAGTTGCTAATCTCAATAGTTAGACCATGAATCTTATCAGCAGGGAAATATTTGTTATAGAATACTTGCAAACATTCTTCCTTGCTAGTAATACATCCAGGTTCTAAACGATTATACCAAGTTTTAGCACTTCCTCCCAAAGTGAAAGGAAACAACTTTAAGAAATAGTAGCGTTGGTTAATTTCATCTTTCCCAAATAACACAGATAAGTCATGCAAAACAGCAATGTGTTCGAAAGGAAACTCATCCTCTCTCCCATAATACTTATACTTCTCAGCCTTTTCAATTATTTCAGGATCAACACTAAACTCATAATCTTTATCTTTAATTTTAATAGCTGGAGCATTCATTTTCTCAGTAACAGGGAAAAATCATCAAGAGGAGAATTTTTATAGCTATCAAGTTTATCCAATTTATCAAAACCCGAACCCAAAAAAGCCATAGCAAATGTAGCCTCTTCCTCAGAGGAAGTTTCCATCTCATCATCGCAATATTCATTATCTTCCAGCTCAGATTCCACATTTTCAATAATAGGAGATTCAAGATTTTCAGGTGTTTCAGTCATCTCAGATGTTTCAGATGTTTCAGGTGTTTCAGGTGTCACTTCTTTGTCTATGCTACTGCATATTAAATCACTTTCATTACTAGTAGACATTTTAGACAAAGGTGAACTAGATAAAACTCTTCCTTTTTTCTTAGGAGCAACAGCAGAAGCAACATTAGGTGAAAAGTTTGGCCTACTTGGCAAATCCGTACCTCTGCGAGTAGTTGAAGGCCTCACTTCCTTCGGAGTAATCTTTTCCTTACCCATGGTTAGGAACAAGCAAATGCAGCAAATAATATGATAACAAGTTGTCTTACCGATAAAGCTAGGTTCCCCGGCAACGGCGCCAGAAAACGTCTTGATGCCCACAAGTGTAGGGGATCGCTGAAATCTTCGTTGGGAAGTATTACCCAAATTTATAGTTCGACACGATGGGAACACAAGAATATCAATAAGACTTTGGCAATTGAGGCGTCACTCTCAACCACACCTGTATATCAATGAACTTGCAGCAGCAGTTGTTATGGCAGTAGTATGATTCAAATAACAAGTAGAACAGCAGCAGTAAACAAGTGTTTCCCAGTTTTCACCGGAAAAGTGAAGGTGTAACTCAGAGGATTAAAACGTAGGCATGAGGTGACAGCGGGGTGTTGCATGAATAAGATTGATCATATAATAGTATATAGCTAGCCATGGGACATATCTCTAACTCCGATATATGTAGGTATGTGTATCATAATTAGTTGTGCGTACTAACCAAGAGAATTTGCACAACATCTATTGTCCTACCCGACCATTTCACCGGGGCCAACTTGGAACTACGGGTAATTAAGGTCTACCCTTTCGAATAGACCGGAACAATGCATTAACACTTCATGAACACATAGAATCCTCAAACTTAAACATCTCCCCCTTGTTTTCCCTATATGTCACTTTTAGGGTTCGCAGGTTCAACATAAAAGCAGGTGATACACTTTGCAGATAAATACAAAACTCAAATATATGATGAGGCAATATAAGTTCAGTACTGAAATCATGCCACTCGGGCCCTAGTAGCAAGCATTAAACATAGCATAAGTGCATCAACAGATTACAAAAGTATCCTCAAGATAAACCCTAAAATCTCGAACAACGGGTAGCATTACATGATCAATCTCATCCAATCCCCATCCACCTCATGTGCCTACAGCGGACTACTCACACATGGTGATGGAGAGGAAGCTCATGGTCGATGGAGATGAAGGCGGTGAAGATGGCGGTGAAGACGGCCTACGGATCCCTCCACCGGAGGAGAAATCCTGGATCAATCTGTCCCCGAAATGAAGATCGTGGTGGCGGCGGCGGTGTATTTCGTGAAAGCTCCTCCTCTTCTAGGTCAAGCGTTTTTCCGTATATATGAGGGGGTACGTCGAAGACCATTTGGGGTGGGCCCACGCGGCCAGGTACAGGGTCCGCGTGGGGCACCCCCTTTTGGCCCTCCGGCACTCCCTCGTGTCCATCCTTTGCACGCTGTCCTCCTTTTCCATAGAAAATGACATGGTATTTTTCCCCGATTTTATTTCCTGCAAAAATAGCCAGAAAAGAGACTTTGCTAAAAACAACGTCAGATTCAGCAGTTTTATTCAAATATGGGAAGATTCCGGAGCAAATTATGAAGCAAAGTGCTTGGAAAAGTAGATGCATTTTGGATGCATCATGTACTTAATATATTGCTTTGTGTTGACAAATATCCATGAGATATATATGTTGAAAGTTGAAACCAAATGATGAAACATAAATCTTCCTTTGTGTTGGTTCAATACCTTTTACTAGAATCTATTGCTTTTTGAGTTAACTCTTATGCAAAACTTTTTTATGCTTGTCTCGAAAGTACTATTCATGAAAAAAATTACTTATATGATTCAGTTGTTTGCTCATTATCTATTTGTTAGCAAACTATAGACCATTGACCTGGCTCACTTGGAGTTAGCAAACTACTGTCAATGTTTTCACCACATCCTTTTGGGATGCTTGATACGTCTCAAACGTATCTATAATTCTGATGTTCAATGTTGATATTATACCAATTGTTACATGTTTTATATACACTTCATAACATTTTTATGCATTTTCTGGGACTAACCTATTAACAAGATGCCACAGTGCCAGTTCCTTTTTCTGTTGTTTTTGTATTCCAAAAAAGCTGTTCTGGAAATATTCTCGGAATTGGACAAAACATGGACAGAACCTACTATTTTCACGACACATACACGGAGTCCAAAGGAGAGACGGAGCGGAGCCACGAGGCGGCCTCGCCAGGGGACCGCGTGGCCCTACCTTTGGCCGTGCCGGGGGGTGGCGAGCCCACCTCGGGCGCCTCCAGCCGCCGCCCCTTCGCCTATATATTTGCATCATCCTAAAAACGCTAAAGAGAAGAGCCTCCATCCACGAAAAGTTACAGAGCCGCCGCCGTCGTAAACCCTAGTTCGGGAGGGTTCAGAGCCACCGGAGAGGAGAATCATCACCGGAGGGCTCTACATCACCATGCCCGCCTCCAGAGTGATGCGTGAGTAGTTCATCCTTGGACTACGGGTCCATAGCAGTAGCTAGATGGTAGTCTCTCCACTTTGTGCTATCATGTTTAGATCTTGTGAGCTGCCTATCATGATCAAGATCATCTTATTGTAATGCTACATGTTGTTGCTGGGATCTGATGAATATTGAATACTATGATCAAGTTGATTATCAATCTATCTTATATGTTATTTATGATCTTGCATGCTTTTCGTTACTAGTAGATGCTTTGGCCAAGTAGATGCTTGTAACTCCAAGAGGGAGTATTTATGCTAGATAGTGGGTTCATGCCTCCGGTAATCTGGGCGAGTGACAACAACGTCTAAGATTGTGGATGTGTTGTTGCCACTAGGGGTAAAACAACAATGCTTTGTCTAAAGATAATTGTATTGTTTACATTATGCACTTTACTTAATGCAATAATCTGTTGCTTGCAACTTAATACCAACGGGGAACACGGAAGTCAACCTGAAGGTGGATTATTAGTCATAGAAGCTGTTGGATAAGGGTCTATGTATCTTATTGTAATTCCCAATTGAATATCATAGTAGTCATCTTGTCATATATATGCATTGTCATGTGCTCTCTATTCATCAATTGCCCAAATGTAATTTGTTTACCCAACATGTTAGTTATCTTTTATGGAGAGAAACCACTAGTGAACTGTGGACCCCGGTCCATTCTTTTACACTGATAATACAATCAACTGCAATCATTGTTCCTTTTCATTCTCTGCAATTAAATACTATTTTCCACACCATACATTTAATCCTTTGTTTACAGCAAGCCGGTGAGATTGGCAACCTCACTGTTTCGTTGGGACAAATTAGTTTGATTGTGTTGTGTGCAGGTTCCACGTCAGCGCGCCACTGACAACCTTCAGAAGTGATTTCTTACTCCTACAGGAGTGATAACCTTGGTATCTTACTGAGGGAAAACTTGCTGTTGCACTGCTTCATACCTTCCTCTTGGGGTGTCCCAAAGAGCGTGTGCTTTCACGTCATCAGTTGGCACACACAACATAGATCAATAGAAATCTGTCCTTAAGAGCGTCGGCCTCGTGTCTGGAGTCTAACCAGAATCGTTACGAATAGCGTGTCGAGCCCCAACTTTAAACAGATGGTTGATTTTATTCAGGCTTCTCCAAAACTGCAAGCCCACACAGCTCGAGCAGGAGAATATGACATTGTTTCGTAAGTACTTTGCACAGATCAGTCTCGCCCAAATAGAATCCTCCTCTTGGTAAATTTTCCACACCCACTTTAACATCAGCGCTTTGTTCATCAACTTCGAATTGACGATCCCTAGACCGCCAAATTGCTTAGTACCTTTTAATATCATTTAATTTGTTTTCTTCAAGTTTTGCTAGATAAGCTCATAAGAACATATACGTTCTTGCATCCATAGCTAGCTAGTGATGCGGAGTTTGAGGCTATTGTCCCTAATATATGAACATATATTAATATTTGACTTCAAATTCTCCATCATGAGTGTGCATAGCATCTCTATGCATATCTTAGAGAAAGACATCTCCAAACTCCACTTTAGTTGCATTTATTTTTTGTTTTACTTGTCTTTGATTATTTTGAAGGAACAAAGATCAAAAAGAAAATCGGAGGATCAAGATAAGATGAGAAGATCAAGTTTCAATTCCAAGATTGTTTTTATTCCTTTTGTAATATTGTTTTCTTTTATTTGAGATATGTACTTATCCTATAAATGATGTAATAGTTAGTATTATTTCAATTTCCTCTTGTAAAGTTTGAGCATATTTCATAGTTGTATTTGATGTATTTGAATATATCTTAGACATTCATTTGAGATTGGTTCCTCTAGTTGCATGAAATGATGCATTGGTGATGTATAGACCTTACCGATCATATATATGTTGATCATGTGTATGATTGTGTTTTATGTTCATTTGTATTCTACATTTTCTCTTATATGAAATTGTGTTCAAAACGTGCCAAAGTTAACAAAGTGATGCATGTAAAATACATACATGAACTTTGCACTATATCACTCATATTCCAATCATATTTGCATCATATAAGGGTTATACCACTGTTATTTAATGATTTTAGGAAATAAAATAATTGTTTCCTATTTTTATGGAATTAACCCTGCGCAGGTAGAAAACCCTATTTTTTTCCTTTTATGTTTCAGGGACCCAAACGTCGTCAGAAAAATATGGAAAAATACGGAGGTCATTATTTTGGAAGGAAGAAGACGTAGGAGCGAAGGAATCAAGCAAACGGAGCCCGGAAGGCCAAAAGGGGGTGGCCCACGCGGCCCCTGTACCTGGCCGCGTGGGGCCCACCATCCTGGCCCTCGGAGCTCCTCAGCCGTCGATCTTTTCTCCACCGCATTCGTCTTGACCTAAAAACGCCTATAAAAGAAGTCCCACGACGTTCTCGAAAACAAGCGCCGCCATATCACAGAAACACGAAAACGAAGATCTGGAGCTGCAGATTGGAGGGGGAAAACTCCGGCGGGGCGCTGCCGGCGTGGTCTCCATCTTCTCCATCGACATCTCCACCATCTCCATCATGAAGAGGGAGTAGTCCACCTCTAGACTATGGGTTTGTGGAAGTAACATATGTATCTCTCCTCTCTTTGAGCTTCACTAATTAGTACCGTATGAGCTGCTGAACATGATTATGGTCATATATGTAATTCCTATGTGGTGGATCTTTTTGTGAGTTAATATATGTTTGAGATTGCAATGTTTGTTTCAGTTATGAGTATAGATGCATATTATGTACCCCGTTCTTATATACTTGTTATGATCAAGCATGTTTATGAGGGCGTGTGTGGGGTGATGTGTGCATTAGTTGGAGTAACGGGGGGTGGTGAGTGCGGTAAGTTGACAACTAAAATATCGCGATCCACTTGGGTGTTTACCTTACTTTGTTGCCTCACTAGGGATAAACAAAAATACCATGCTACCGGAGATGTGGGTGTGACCATCGCCACTACTCTATGACTAGATCTAGCATGTTCTTATTTTCACTTCATGTCATGACTGCATGTTCTTATTTATCTTAATTGCTAAGGTGTTATGATTTAGTTCGCATCTTGGTGGAGTATAAGAGAGATTAATAACCAAAAGATCTCTATGTTAGGACGTGATGCCCATATAATTAGTAACTTGATATCAAACTTTGTGTTGCAATCTCATATGTCAACTCTATGTGTCAATTGTCTGCCACACCATTAAAAGAGAGAGTGCATTTGTGAAACCATGAACCCCGGTCCATTTTTAATCATAAGAAACACCTTTCCAACCACTTTTACCACTTTTCCATTTACTACCATTATTAAATCCGAAAATACAAAAACACTTTTCCATCTTGCATTCATCATAAAAAACCCAAAAATATCATTCATCATTGTTATCATCATCCTTGCACATTCATTCACCAACATTGCATATTTATTTCTTGTTTGCATTGCATATTTATCTTGATATCATTCATACACCTTGTGCTTGACAACCACAGGTGAGGTTGAGGACCAAAACAATTAACCTTGTTTTGTCGGTGATCAAAAGAAGGATAGGGAGATAAATCTTTCACTACTCCCCGAGAGTTCGATATTAAACCCTCGAGTCACCCTCGTGGGGAAAACACGTTTTCCACTCACTACACACTCTACACTTGGAGTCTCAACCTAACCCATTTAATTTTGACGCAGGTAAACTACGCACCGGAGATCAAGACTGCTCATTGGGCATCAAGCTTGTTTTCTGGCATTGTAGATCAACCTCTTCAAGGGCCATCACAAAGTCATGCCAAAATTTATCGCACTCAATAGGATGGTCTAACCTTAACTCATCGAGTCGATATAAACATCAAGGCCTCTGCTTAACTTAACTCCCCCCCCCCCATTTTTCATATGCATGGCATGTAGATGCACAATTATTGCTTCAACCCTTATTAGCTAAGAAAAAAAAATCCTACTTCGACCCTTTTGAGTCTCTCAATTCGGAGATCTTATCCCCACACACACTTTATCCTCTCAATGTGCCCCAAATGTGCACTCTAAGTATGCATGACCCAGGAATCCGCATGCCCCAATTTGTTTTTGGGATTTTCTCATACTTTCGAGGTAAAACTCTCTTTAACCTGCTCTCAAAATAATAACAAAACGAGCTAGGACCTTCCTTACATAAAGCCTCACCCGAAAACGAACAAAAATTTCCATACCTTGTACTTCGATTTCAACCACGATCACCTTCCCTACTTTATTCTCCAGTCGGTTCTTGATCAGCGCCTTGTTTCTTTACCCAACTGACAACTTGTAGATTCGGATCCACCTCGCAAAGAAGTTCAGATCAAAGGATTCTAGGGATGCCAAGACATCATACAGTTCAATAATCATTGTGTTCTTCCCAAACAACCGAGGACCTCCTTCTTTGACTTTGAGCCAATATCTCAAGCAAGAACAACAGATAATAAACAATTTTTCCTAAAGATGAAGGAACTTCGTAGGCTCCATGCGATCCTTATGTGTTGCTGATGCCCACAATAGGGGATCGCTGAAATCTTCGTTGGGAAGTATTACCCAAATTTATAGTTCGACGCGATGGGAACACAAGAATATCAATAAGACTTTGGCAATTGAGCCGTCACTCTCAACCACACCTGTATATCAATAACTTGCAGCAGTAATAGTGATGGCAGTAGTATGATTCAAGTAGCAAATAGGGCAGCAGCAGTAAACAATTGTTTCCCAGTTTTCACCGAAAAAGTGAAAGTGCAACTCAGAGGATTAAAACGTAGGCATGAGGTGATAGCGGGGTGTTGCATGAATAAGATTGATCATATAATAAGATATAGCTAGCAATGGGACGTATCTCTAACTCCGATATATGTAGGTATGTGTTCCATAATTAGTTGTGCGTACTAACCAAGAGAATTTGCACAACATCTATTGTCCTACCTGCCCATTTCACCGGGGCCAACTTGGAACTACAGGTAATTAAGGTCTACCCTTTCGAATAGACCGGAACAATGCATTAACACTTCATGAACACATAGAATCCTCAAACTAAAACATCTCCCCCTTGTTTTCCCTATATGTCACTTTTAGGGTTCGCAGGTTCAACATAATAGCAGGTGATACACTTTGCAGATAAATACCAAACTCAATATATGATGAGGCAATATAAGTTCAGTACTGAAATCATGCCACTCGGGCCCTAGTAGCAAGCATTAAACATAGCATAAGTGCATCAACACAATACAAAAGTATCCTCAAGATAAACCCCTAAAATCTCGAACAACGGGTAGCATTACATGATCAATCTCATCCAATCCCCATCCACCTCACATGCCTACAGCGGACTACTCACACATGGTGATGATGGAGGAGCTCATGGTCGATGGAGATGAAGGCGGTGAAGATGGCGGTGAAGACGGCCTCCGGATCCCTCCACCGGAGGAGAAATCCTGGATCAATCTGTCCCCGAAACGAAGATCGTGGTGGTGGCGGGGTGGTTTCGCGAAAGCTCCTCTCCTCTAGGGCAAGCGTTTTTCTGTATATATGAGGGGGTACGTCGAAGACCGAAGGCGAGGCGGTGCCCGAGGCCCATTTGGGTGGGCCCACGCGGCCAGGTACAGGGGCCGCGTGGGGCCCACTCTTTTGGCCCTCCAGCGCTCCTCGTGTCCATCCTTTGCACGTTGTCCTCCTTTTCCATAAAAAATGACGTGGTATTTTTCCCCGATTTTATTTCCTGCAAAATAGCCAGAAAAGAGACTTTGCTAAAAACAGCGTCAGATTCAGCAGTTTTATTCAAATATGGGAAGATTCCGGAGCAAATTATGAAGCAAAGTGCTTGGAAAAGTAGATGCATTTTGGATGCATCAACTCCCCCAAGCTTAGCTCGTTGTTTGTCCTCGAACAACTCAAACATAGTGCAGAAGCGATGAAAAGACTTTGACAAGAACTTTGCATTGCATATGTAACACCGTTTAATACCAACAAGCATTCAAAACATAGCTTCAATAACAAATAAAAATGCTAGCAAAGGTATATCTAATCAATGTTAAAGCATTTATATTGCTGCAAGGGAAATAACATGTAGTGTCAATACTTGGATGAGTTTGCTCAACTGTAGAAATAAACAAAGGTTTTTGCATCGCTATTGATTGAATCATGTCAAGATTTTTGAGATCTTTTGATTCTTTCTTTTGTTGACTAGTGAAATCATTGTGCTTACAACCTTGCTCTCAGTTTTATCAAACCATTTGGTGTTCCCTATTATGACCATATGCTTGACCAACTCATGGTTGAAAGCCTCATGCCCCGTGAATACGAGTACCTACACCATGGCTACTCAACTCGGGCCACTAAGCAAGTTTGAATTTTTCAGTCATTGCAAGTAATAAAAGCGTCATCAAGAGCGTCAACTGGGGTACCTCTTGTCCCAGGACATGGACAAGCCCATGTCCAAACAACAAGACAAACAGACAATGAACAATCTCAGCACTCTTTTATTTACTATTTGTAGCTTTTTATTATGATGTGCATCACTGAATGTTCACTATGGTGCGCTGCAAATTTCCACCATGAATGATGCATGGCTTAGGTTGGCGGCCCAGGCGTCTCTCTAGCCAATTATTCTCACTCATCAAACTTACTAAGTTTCACTTTATTTCGCAATGATAAGCATCCATAGACAAAGCACATGATATCAACTAAATATAATTTAGTGCAATGTTGAAAGCTTTCCATGTGTCAGCACATTTCAGCTAACTCCCAACCACTAAGCCTGTCAAGCATATGACTTCATGTTTAACATTTGAAAAATTTTTATTCTCTTTTGGTTGGCAAGTTTAGCAAGCACAATGGGATGCGTAGACCTTTGTTTAGAGCCACAATTATTCAACCACAGCCAAGTATTGTCACTAAATAATATCTCACTTGCATCATCATATAACATACTAGAACATGGAGAAGATAAACATTTGCTACCACTTCCCTAGATGTTAAAGAAACCATGATGTGCTCACTTGCTGTTATTAAAAAGTCCACATAAGCACGGCAAAGGTGTCATACCTTTCATCCACTTCATGCACATCAACTCATCATCGTTGTTCTCCTCTCCCAACTTGAACTGCGCAATAAAAACTCAAATCTGCCATAAAATGTCACTGCATACAGTACTGTTTTTACCCTACCTAAACACCTCAGAAAAATCTCAATTTACAGGTGTGTGGGTTATGATATGTTGCAGCAGTGGTTAAAATTTAGCTCAATCGGAGTTACAGAGAATAAATGAAAAATGAAACAGTGAGCAGATTTCAGCAATTTCAGCACTTCTGTTTTTGCGTTTGTTTCAAGAAAACGAAAATATTTTTGTTCTTTTTGGTTTTTAGATGCATAAGATAAATGACCAGAAGTAAATAACAAAAGAAACAAATGAAATCTTTTTGTGTTTTGTGATTTTCAGAATAAGAAACTAAACATAACAATGCAACGGTGATATAAAACAACGAATGGAGAGGAGAGAAGCACTCCCCCAAGCTTGCGATCAAGCTAGTATCCTGGGTAGTGGCCGTATCCACCACTTCCACTTCCAGGGTAGTAACCATATGGGTATCCTTGCATGCCTGGGTATGTGGCATCTCTTGAGGTTGGTAGCCTTGCACCTCTGGAGCTTGGGCTCCTCTTGAGGCGGCACCTCCTCCACTTCCACTTTCCGGTACTCCTGTCAAAAAGGTCAGTACAGGGGAGCCTAATGGGCACTCGCTGCCCATTAGCACTCAAATAGTTGTACAAATAATGCTCCCCATACTTCATACTTATTTCCATGCGAGTAGTCAAAGTAAAATCAAGTAATTGGACTCTCGCACACGAGTACCCATGTTGTCATCATATCCTCTCTCATTTTTAATGTACTTATACACTAATGTAGCAATAGCACCAGCATAAATAGGAGTTTCATCGGTAACATTTCTACTCACAGCAGTATGCAATGATCTAGCAAGAATGACTCCCAAGTTGTACCCACATGGTATGTTTTCTTTTGCACATTTAAGTAGATAAACTATTGGTCCAGTGCAAGCAGAATTGTTGTCCCTAGCAAGAAATCCTCTTGCAAGAAACAACGCAAAGTATCTCAAACTTGGGTGCTGTATATGAGTAAATTTACCCCTATTCAATCTATCATGAGAGCTAACAGTAATAGAATGCCAAAACGCAACAAGCTCGGGTTGGAATCAGCACCGGTTTCATTCCAACTCCCCGTGGTTGCCACACCAATAGCATTGCAAAATTCTCTAAAGACATAATGAGGCTCCCCTCTCATAGTAAATTTGCAAACAAAGGTAGGAGGGGTGCCTTACTTTTCTTACTATGCTTGTGGAGCTCAGGACCCTCAAATCTGAATGTAGAGAGGAATTCTCGCGAGAGTTCCTCGTATGTATCTTGTGGGTTTTGAGCAAACCGAAGTAAGCCGTTGCAGCAGCGAAGATGTTGAAGTCCTCTTGAATCCCCCACTGTTCAAGAACATGGGGATCTTGCCATCTTGTTGTGTGTATCTTCAACTTCTCTCCCACATAGTATGCAGAATCCTCCCAAAGATGTTGGTCATCAAGGTTGAGGGAGACTTTGCATGCCCTTCTTCTTGGTCTTGAGTCATCCCTATCAATGCCTTGCCCTTGTTGAACATGGTACCTTGCTGCCCATAAACAATATTCATCAAAAATCAAGATGCAACACTCTAAAACAACATTGAGCCATCCATAACTAGTCTCCACATCAATATCATGCATCAATATCAACTAGAAAACTTAAATCTATGGATTTCCCAAGCATAATAGGTGACACCAAGTGCAGCAAAATACTTCATACATGATGCACAAGAACAAAAATAATTGGATGGGTGGAGGAGTCACATACCAATGAGCAATCCCACCAAACAGATTTGAAAAATCTGCTCTAAACTTGGAGATCCAAGGATAGCAGGAAAGGAGCACGGGAAAATTTGGGAAAAATACCTGGAGCTGGTTTTCTGTCGAGGGGAAGGAGATGGGCACAGACCCCTCACCTAACTCCCCTGTGGGCCAAAGTAGTGGGTCCCACGCGGCCAGGTACAGTGGCGTGTGGGACACCCTATTTGGGCCCTGGTGGCCCTCTGGTGTCCCCCTTTTGGCTGGTTGTTCCCCTGGTAAAATAACTTACCTCCAAATTTTTCTGGAATTTTTCGAGAAAATTTTCTGAACAGAATTTTTCAAACTACAGTTTCTGGAATTTCTGAACTTTGAAATAATTATGTCTAGGCAATATACTCTAAAAACTCTAAATAATAGAATTAAAATGCAATGTAAATTTTATGGGAATCAAGTTTGCATCATTTTCACATTAGTAATGAGGTTGATCAAGTCTCATTAATAATATGTAAAAGATATAACACATGATTCTTATTTTATATGTGTATAGAAGAAATTCAAGATACCTCATATTTGATTGGAATAGTTCCAACCATCATGGTAGCATATTTTGGTTCAAGTGGTGGTAATGCAAATTCAAAGCTTCCAACTATAAGAGTATTTCTTTTAATTGAATTCACACTTTGACTCACCATTGTAACAGATTTCTTTTGGGGAAATAAATAGTATGCTCATTTCCTTTGACATTGAATGTCATTTTGCTTTCAGTGCAATTTATCACAGCCACTGCAGTGTTCAAAAAGGGTCTTCCAAAATAATAGATAGATTGTCATCTTCAGGCATCTATTATATACTTAAAACACAGGATAAATAACGGCTAGGATTTAATGATTTAGTTTTACAAGATCTCAATGGCTGAGATTAGTCAATGCAGATCTCGCGTCAAGAAGTAGCATGCTATACGGCGTCAGCTAGCCTGCTATATTACGTCAACACGCTTGCATGTTCCATTAAATAAGCAATCTTCGGAGAGCGCCGTTTTGGCTCCCGGGAGCATATGCTCCCGGTATTTAAAAAAAAATTCAAAATTTGAAAACTCATCAAAAAAATCTGAAAAAAATCATGCACGTACCTGACCATGGTACGCACCACTGTATTTGTTTTCGCGCCGAAATGACATCGTACGCGCCCTGTACAAAAATGACAAATTTCCTGTCAGAAAATGAGATTCAAATTTTGAATTTCTGACAGGAAATTTGTCATTTTTGTACAGGGCGCGTACGATGTCATTTCGGCGCAAAAAAAAATACGGTGGTGCGTACCATGGTCAGGTACGTGCATGAAATAACGGCTAGGATTTAATGATTTAGTTTTACAAGATCTCAATGGCTGAGATTAGTCAATGCAGATCTCGCGTCAAGAAGTAGCATGCTATACGGCGTCAGCTAGCCTGCTATATTACGTCAACACGCTTGCATGTTCCATTAAATAAGCAATCTTCGGAGAGCGCCGTTTTGGCTCCCGGGAGCATATGCTCCCGGTATTTTAAAAAAAAATTCAAAATTTGAAAACTCATCAAAAAAATCTGAAAAAAATCATGCACGTACCTGACCATGGTACGCACCACTGTATTTGTTTTCGCGCCGAAATGACATCGTACGCGCCCTGTACAAAAATGACAAATTTCCTGTCAGAAAATGAGATTCAAATTTTGAATTTCTGACAGGAAATTTGTCATTTTTGTACAGGGCGCGTACGATGTCATTTCGGCGCAAAAAAAAATACGGTGGTGCGTACCATGGTCAGGTACGTGCATGATGTTTTTCAGATTTTTTTGATGAGTTTTCAAATTTTGAATTTTTTTTGCAAATAACGGGAGCATACGAGCCCGAGCTCCAAAGTGAATTTCCGCAATCTTCGTCTTAATATTCTCCCCTAGGTCACCCTGCATCGCGACGATTTGCAGGCTCACACAGGATAAATAACGGCTAGGATTTAATGATTTAGTTTTACAAGATCTCAATGGCTGAGATTAGTCAATGCAGATCTCGCGTCAAGAAGTAGCATGCTATACGGCGTCAGCTAGCCTGCTATATTACGTCAACACGCTTGCATATTCCATTAAATAAGCAATCTTCGTCTTAATATTCTCCCCTAGGTCACCCTGCATCGCGACGATTTGCAGGCTCGCCACGTTTTTGGAAATCGAAGAACGAGTCCTGAGCAGAATCGATCTGCCGGTCGTCACGCATAACAAGGGACGTGATGTGATCGAGGCATTGTGTTCCTCGCGTCTGGGATCACCTTTGGCAGGAAAGAACCATACGGTCGTCAGATCGACAGCGTGGCGGCGCCTTTGGCAGGATAGAACCGGACGGTCATCAGATCGGCGGCGTGGCGGCGCGCGCTAACTGTACTGGTGGTGGTAGCGCTCTTGGATCATGGACAACCGCTTCAAATTCTTAAAGTGCAGAAATTGCTTCACCTGCATGGCCATGGAGAACGTGATCGCAATTTGATTGATTGTCGTGGCTAAGCTGCCACGAAGTTCGTGCTGCTGGTCAAACTGGAGCCCGACGAGGATCATCCGGTTAGTAACTCAACCCCGTGCTCTCAACTTCACAGACTGACACTCGACATACCCACGAGATTGATTGATATGTAGTTCGTCGGAGTTGATATCTGCTTCTATAAAACATGCCATGATTTGTTGTGGAGAAGTCATGTGTTGAAGTTTAGAGTACTGCACAATGAGCCACGAAGCATTCTTCCCATGTCTTTTCAATTGATTTGCTTAATTTGGTCTGAACTGATGGTGTACGCAAGCATACTTGGCGACCTTACACGCTGCACGTCTCCACTGAGGCTTCCTCGACTGACAGTCCTGCCCCCGCGATAATTGTCCAAGGTAATATTTTCCATCGGTGCAAACATCTGGGAGCTAGCTGAAGCTGAAAAAACAGATTAGATGTTAGAGTGAAGCCTAGGTAAAACAAAGTATAAGCTGGTCTCGGAAACATGGATGTTCACATTGGTTTTTGATTACACGCAGTTTTTTGTTTTCTTGGAGGAATATGTAGATAGCTATAGAACTTCGGTCAAATCTTTTGGGAAGATTCAGATAGCTTTTACTTCATGCCCTTTTTCTGCTTGCTAAAATCAATATGTTTTCGTCTCTCTTTGTTGGCACAAAGGTTTCCAACGGCTGCAAGTTAGCAAGGATATTACTACGTACTCGGATGAGAGTCATATCTGCTCATCATCAATTAGTTTTGCTAGGGAAACCAACATCCAATATGTCATGCAATAGATTATTGAGCTGCCGATCATCCCAGGCATGCATGCAAAACAAAGCATCAGGTATCCATCTTGGTTCCTACATGTTGGTGTCATGGTCTCTAATCTCTGGACTGTGAGCATTGTTTTCTCTCCAACATCCTTCATGTATGTTTCTTAATGACCTAATCAATCTGATCTGTAGACTATGCTGAACCCTATCTGGAGTTCTGGACTCTTTGATCAATTCTTTTGTATTCTAACAAAAGGACTACACTAGGCTATTTAAGAGCCTCCTCTAAGCGCGGCGATCTGCCAGCTTGGTGTTACGTACCCAGTAGGGTTCATCTCTCAATCACTCGATTACACACTAGTTGTTACAAGGATCATCGATCCTGGGTTTCCTTGAGAGGAAAGGGGAACAATAGTCTAATCTGTTCAGGGAAGGGAGGCGTGGCGTGCAGCTTAAGAAGATGATGCCGACGCCGTCTTGGTGGTCTTGGGCTTCTGATGGGGCTGTAGCATAGTGGTGGTGGGCCGGGTCGTAACATTCCCTCCCCCTTGCGAACTGGCTTGACCCCAAGCCAGTGACATCGGAAAGCGATGTCGCATAGCATCTTTGTCTTCCCAGGTGACAGAGGAAGGAGGCAGGCCACACCATCGTACCAGCACCCGAGCGACACGGGTTCCGCCTCTCTGGACCGAACGCCGGGCCAGGACCTCCATTGGCTGCAGCACGGCAAAGTAATCAACAGAGAGTAGGGCGATATCATCACTCACCGGTTGCTGTGCGGGAAGGCTGCGTTTCAGCTGCGACACGTGCACCACATTGTGGATTTTGCTTGACGCGGGAAGGTCGAGCTTGTACGCCACAGCACCAACTCGAGCGAGCACCTTATAGGGCCCGAAGAACTTGAACGCCAGCTTCTGACTGCTGCGTGGTGCAAGCGACGTCTGCACATAGGGTTGGAGCTTCAGAAAAACCATGTCTCCGACCTCGAAGGAACGTTCCTGACGGTGTTTGTCTGCCTGGTTCTTCATCCTCTCCTGAGCTCGAATGAGATGCTGGCGCAGCAGAGCCATCATCACCTCCCTTTCTTGAAGCCAGAAGTCGAGGTCCGGCACGGAGCAGGCTGCTGTAGCTGAAATGCCGAAATGGCGAGGTGGGTGGCCATATAGAGCTTCAAAAGGAGCTTTCCCGATCGCCGAGTGGTGGGATGTATTGTACCAGAATTCAGCAAGCGGGAGCCAACGGAGCCATTTGGTTGGGCAAGCATGGACAGTGCACCGGAGGTAATTTTCTAGACATTGGTTCAGTCGCTCGGTTTGCCCGTCTGTCTGGGGGTGATATGCCGAGCTCATCATCAGTTGTGTGTCGGTGAGACGGAACAGCTCTTGCCAGACTGCACTTGTGAAGATCTTGTCACGATCAGAGATGATACACTGCGGCATGCCGTGTAGCTTGTAGATGTTATCCACCAGAACCTGTGCCACTTGTAACGCCGTGTAGGGATGTTTCAATGGGAGGAAATGGCCGTACTTAGTCAGTTTGTCGACCACAACCAGAATCACATCGTGGCCATTGGACTTGGGCAGCCCTTCCACAAAATCGAGGCTAATTGTGTGCCAGGACTCGGGTGGAACTGGAAGCGGATGTAGCAGCCCGGGCAGCTTTGTGTGTTCGGCCTTGGCGCGCTGGCAAGTGTCACAGCTCTGCACATACTCTTGAACTGATTGCTTCATGTTGGGCCGGACGAAGAGCTTCTTGATACGCTGGTAGGTAGCAAGGACGCCCGAATGGCCACCAATCCCGCTGCTGTGCAGAGCTTGCAATATGTGCTGCTGCGCCAATGCATTTCCTCCTACCCACACCTTGCCATGCTTCTTGATCACGCCATTGGCTAATTCGAAGCCATCAGCATTGGTACCAGAGATACTGAGTTCAGTCCATAACTGTTTAGTTGCTGCATCATCGTTGTAGCCTGTCACCAAGTTGTCCATCCACGACGGTACTGCAGCCGAAATGGCCTGGAAGTCAGCGTCTAAAGGGCGTCGCGATAAGGCATCGGCAGCTGCGTTGTTTATCCCCTTTTTATACTGAATGGTATAGCGCAGGCCCATGAGTTTCACAAACGCTTTGTGTTGCATACCAGTGTTTAGCCGTTGTTCTGTCAGATGAAGAAGGCTTTTCTGGTCTGTCCGAATGGTGAATTCTTGACTCTGCAAATATGGACGCCATTTCTCTACTGCCATTAAGATTGCCAAACACTCCTTCTCATATGTTGACAGTGCTTGGTTACGAGGACTAAGCGCTTTGCTGAGATAAGCAATCGGGTGACCTTTCTGCATCAAGACAGCTCCCACTCCGTACTGACAGGCATCCGTTTCCAGAACAAACGGTTGTGAAAAATCTGGCAAGGCCAACACTGGTGCCTCCATCAGTGCTTTTTTCAGAGCAAGGAAGGCTTCCTCCGTTACTGGTGTCCATTGGAACTGCTCACCTTTCCGAAGTAACTGAGTCAAGGGTCTGCTAATAATGCCGTAATTAGCAATGAAACGACGGTAGTATCCCGCCACTCCAAGGATCCCCCTTAATTCCTTCAGATTCCTCGGTCGTGGCCATGCTTGGACGGCTGCCACCTTTGTGCTGTCAGTGGCTACACCATCCACACCAATGACATGCCCGAGGTATTCGAGGTTCTGCTGCGCAAAAAAGCACTTCGAGCGTTTGAGTTTGAACTGGTGAGCATGAAGAATAGTGAACACCTCTCTGAGATGTTTCTCGTGTTCCTCTTTTGACTTACTGTATATCAGTATGTCGTCCATGAAGACTAGCACAGATTTCCTCAGAAGCTTGTCAAAGATAGTGTTCATCACTCCTTGAAATGTTGCTGGGGCATTTGTCAAACCAAAAGGCATGACTAGGAATTCGTAGAGCCCTTGATGAGTGCGGAAGGCTGTTTTGTATTCGTCCCCTTCCGCTACACGCAACTGATGGTACCCGGAAGAGAGATCAAGTTTGGAGAACCATTTAGCGCCAGCGAGTTCATCCAACAATTCTTCTACCACTGGCATAGGATGCTTGTGCTTGATTGTGATGGCATTTAGCTGTCGATAATCAATACAGAACCGCCACTCACCATCCTTCTTTCGTACCAGCAAAACTGGAGAAGCAAAGGAACTAGAGCTATGTCTGATAATCCCTTGTTCAAGCATCTTGTGGATTTGTCTTTCAATTTCATCTTTTTGGTGAGGAGGATAACGATAAGCTCGCACATTCACGGGTTGAGCTCCTTGCACCAATGGTATCTGGTGATCATGCTGGCGCCGTGGTGGCAGATTGACAATAGGTGTGAACAGATCACTGTACTCCTGCACTAAGCTTTGAAGCTCGGGAGACATACTGTCTGGAGGTGCTGGAGTGATACTGCACATGACACCCTTCTGATGAACTGGCAACACTTGAGTGCAGTGAGCTACTGCCCCTCTTTTAAGCAGACCCCGAAGCTCTGCTAGAGTTATTGGTGTTGCAGGTGTAGTGTCATCTTGTATACCCTGCAGGGTAATTCGTTGCCCCTGATAGTCGAACTTCATGCGGCGGTGGCGCCAATGTACCCACATTGGGCTGTGCTGTTCCAGCCAATCCGCCCCCAAGATTATGTCATAGCAAGTGAGAGGCAAAATCTTCATGTCTTGAACGAATGTGGTGCCTTGTACAGTCCAGGAAAGTCTGGGAACATGCTGTCACTTCCCCATTAGCTACGGTGAATCGAGATGGTGTACATGCTTCAGTTGGAACTTGCAGTTTTCCCACCAAGGCTTCATCAACAAAGGAGGCTCCACTGCCAGAATCCACTAGTATCTAAACCTCATATGGCCCAACTTGGCCATGTAGGCGAATAGTGCGGCGACGAGGCTGAGTTGGGCTATTAGCTGCCGCCCCATCGACTGCCATGAGCTCGTCATCTGAACTTGTGTCTCCCATGTCCTTGTCATACTCAGGTGGAAGAGTGTCCAGGAGCTCCTCGAGAACATGAAGTGGAACTTGAGCTGGGCATTTGTGCGTGCGACTATATTTATCACCACATGTGAAGCAAAGGCCCTTGGACTTGCGAAAGGCCCGTAGCTGTTCGAGTTTTTCATCCCACCGAGGCTTGTCCATCTTCTTATGTTCGTCACCCTGATGCACCGGCTTGGCCTTGTCAAAATGCTGATGCGCGCGATAAGTTGAGCGCGACTGCGAGCGTGAAGAATATTGTTGCCGAAGTGACTCCTGCTCCGTTTCCTGCAATTGCGCGAGAAGACTAGCAGTATCGACATCGCCAGGCAAATGTAGCAGAACGGAGGAGCGCAATTCATCAGCTAAGCCAGCAATATAACGCTCCACAAAGAAAACTTCACTAGTGTGAGGATCATGCATCAGAATTTGGTGTTTGAGGGTGTTAAATTTCTCAGTATAAGCTTCTACTGACTCCGTTTGCTTCATCATCAGGATTTGGCGCATGAACAGATTAAGCTTATTTTTTCCCCAATATGCCTCCACTGCCATAAACAGGTCAGACCAAAGCACAATGTGTTGCTTGGCCTGAAGGGTTTTCACCCACAGTGCGGCGTTGCCCACAAAATTCAACAGAGCAAATTTAACCTTCATCATTTCTGAAATTCCATAAATCTCAAAATAGAGTTCACAATTATCCTTCCAAACTGTAGGATCCGTTCCATCAAATTTGGGAAAGTCCATTTTAGGTGTAGACTGAAATCGTGAGTGATTAGCAGATCGCTCATAGTGTTCATCCTCCCATAGCCTCTACGGTACTGGAGCGGAATTATCGTACCGTTAGCCGGGGGAAACCCATGGGATCCGGGGATCTCATGAGTCTGCCCCCGTGGCGAAGTGTCGGTGCCGTGCCCCTCGGGCCGTCGCGCCGCCGCGCCCATGTGCGACGTTGTAGAGAGCGTCGCGGGCGGAGGAGGTAGTGGGGGCGGACGCGACTCGATGGCGCCCAACCGCGTTGCCGTGTCCTCGGCGTGGAGCTTGAGCGTCGCTGCTGTCGAGGCGAGACCCGTGACGGTGGTATCCATCGTCTCCATCCAGGTCGAGAGACTCTCAATTTTTTTCACCAGGGAGTCGAGCTTGTCGTTGGTGGCTTGTGCCTGCTCGGCCACCGTAGCCATGGTCTCCGCGGCTTGGCGTTCGGCCGCCGTGGGGCGTCGCGGTGCCAGCTCGAATCACAACCGCTCCGATCTAACCGGCGATTGGATTGACAGCAGCAGACCGGAATCCGCCGCCAACCTCTCTTCGGAGCAATTACAGATCAGGAGAAAATCGGAAGCGAGTATAGGTGGCTCTAGATACCAAGTGTTACGTACCCAGTAGGGTTCATCTCTCAATCACTCGATTACACACTAGTTGTTACAAGGATCATCGATCCTGGGTTTCCTTGAGAGGAAAGGGGAACAATAGTCTAATCTGTTCAGGGAAGGCAGGCGTGGCGTGCAGCTTAAGAAGATGATGCCGACGCCGTCTTGGTGGTCTTGGGCTTCTGATGGGGCTGTAGCATAGTGGTGGTGGGCCGGGTCGTAACACTTGGCTGGCGGAAGGCATCGGAGAGGAGGTCGTCGGCGTGGAGAACGGCCAGGCGATCTACCCCACACCAATTTGCTCCGCTGTGCGTCAGCCACGCCGACAAGATGGACAACGTCGATCTGCCGTCCTTTGCTCGCAGCACGAACTTAAGAGGAGGCCGTCGGCGTGGAGCACTCGACTAGACGATGGAAGTCACCACATATAATAGCTGCATGGCCAGCGACCGATGGCACAAAGGTATGGGCTCAATTGAAAGATGGTGGTGACCGGCCGCAACAGGTTTGATTCAATGTTTTTCTGATTTGTTGAAACTGCACCTATTTTTCTTACACCTTCTAGGTTGGGTTGTTAAAATATTTGGGCTTGATTTGCAACGTATGAGCTGAAATTTTCAATTTGCACAGATCGATTCTTTACGTATTGTCCGACACAGATATTGGGGCTCAGGTTGAAGCTCGAGGCCATTATTGTCCAGGACTTTGTGGAGTGGTCATGGGAGATTTGGACACCGAAAAAAGGATAGCAGTAAGATTTTTTTTTAATCTTCGCCTCTTCCATTGAATTAAACATAAAAGATTTAAGATCAGCCATAGAAATACTAATGTTCCCACATGTTCATTAGTTTTGTCCCAACTACATATCAGATCAAGATTTTGGTAAAATGAGATGGCCAAATATTTTTACTCAGTGCATGCAGTAACATAATTTTTTCGTGGATTAGTGATCTAATGACCAGCACTAACTGGATGCCGTTTTATTGGATATGTACACAGAATTGAATGAATACATCTGTAATTGAGTTAAAATATCTCGAAAGGAAGTCCAAGAACCGCGCGAGTAATTCAAAGTGGCGGCACGGTGTCCATGTCCATGTTGTGAGCAAGTTAGTGTAATTCCATGTTCGACTCAAGGTGAACTGTAAGTTGTTTCGCTACATGGAGCAGAAGGACAGTCGACGGATCTTTTCAAGTGAGACTACAGACACCTTCTTTCACCAGTAATGCTTAGAGATTGATGAATTGCTCCTTCATCGTTATCATACTTGCTAACGAATCGGTGTACATATAAATTTTGGTTCCCGTCACGGGATATTTTGGTTCTCAACAAATACTCGGTCCCAAAGGGTGCAAGACCATATAGATTGTAGAAAACTGATCTACGAGACAATTACATTTGTGAAATAAGAACTCATTGGGGTGGTTAAAAATCAAGAAACCATATACAAATGTAGTTGAGCACGATTAAAAATTAAATAATAACTCTGAAGGATAGTTAAAAATACCATTGAGTAGCCAGGTTACACTCTAATAATAAAAAATTGCACAATTCATATTTTAAATTTCTCAACCCATGCGGACACACGGGTTAATGACTCAAGTACATGTGAGAGGATGATGCATAGTAATATCGCCATGAAGAGATATTAATAAATTTGAAGCAAGGATGAGAGTAGCACGAGGTCTCTCTTGGCGTTGAACATATGCACATGCAACATAACTGGATAGGAGGGAAAGAAAATACAAATATGGCACTTCAATTTCTTATACGAATTGTGGGATAAAAATAAGAAAAATTAATTTTCATATGAACTCCATTTTAAGGCCATAGAATTGCGTGCATAGATAAATCTCGAAATAAGATACAAAGACTATTGGCGTAATGTAAAAAAAAGATTATTGGCGTCCGATTTAGAAAAATATATTGATTACATATACACATTTTGACATAAAAATAGAGGATTTTAAAAAACAAAAGCCATCGTGTAATCCATATGAAGTCCATATATCGGTAATGTCTACATTAATTATGTGAAGATTAGTAGTTGCAGTATTATAGAATATAATCTTTAAATAGCACAAATGTTTGCAACTTAGAGTGCATACGTACTCGAGTGGAAGTCCATAAATATATGAGTAAACGATGAGTGCTATGTTATGAACAATCCAGTACTATTTCGGTAAGAAGAATGGCAGAGTCAACCCATTTTCTATCTCACCAACACTAAAAGATATGGTGAAAACGGGTAATATCAAATACATCTAGCCGCGCAAATGCGTGGGCCACCCAGCTAGTTTCTAATATAACAAAGTCTGTAGGAATTAACACATTAGCAATAGAGATAGGAACATCCTCACATATTCCTATAGGCACAGCAGTTGATTTATCAGCCATTTGCAATGAAACTTCAGCTGGAACCAATTTGTTTAGGTTAAGTTTCTTATATAAAGAAAAGGGCATAACACTAACACCAGCTCCTAAATCACATAATGTATATTTCACATAAGTTTCTTTTATATGACAAGGAATAGTTGGTATACCAGGATCTCCACGCTTTTCAGGCATTTTCCCTTTAAAGGAATAATCAGCAAGCATAGCAGTAATTGCATCAGTAGGAATCTTTCTTTTTTTAGTGACAATATCTTTCATATATTTTGAGTATGGAGTAATTTTCATAGCATCAACAAGAGGTATTTGCAAATACAAGGATTTAATCAACTCAAAGAATTTCTCAAATCTAGCATCATCCAAAGTTTTTATTACCTCTTGAGGATATGGTATGGGTCTTTGTTCCCATGGATCCCTTTCTTTACCTTTCTATGGATTTGGATGGTTCTTCTTCTTGTTCTTCTCAGTAGGTGGTTGAGGGTCTTCCTTTTCAGTAGCTTCAGGTTCTTCAACATTCTCTTCCGCTTGTGGTTCTTTTTCAGGTGAAGATGATTCCTCTTCTTCAGCATTATTATCTTCAGTCTCAGCATCATAAATAGAAATATCATTATCTTGTTCTTCAGAATCATCATTATCTTGGTTTCCATTGGGAGATTTGCCTCTAGAAAGTTTCTTCTTTCGAGCCTCTTGCTCTTTCCTCTTGGGATGGTCTTCAGGATAGTCAGGATCCTGAGTACTTGCACCTCCCCTAGTATTAACTCCACAAACCTGTTTCTTTACAATAAGACTTTCATACAATTGATTTTGAAGAGAAACCATTTGTTCAACTTGATTATTCATCATCTCACAGTGTTTAACAATTCTTTTTACCTCTCCCACACTAGCATGTAAACTTTCACGAAGAGATTTAATTTTGTGAGAGTTCTCCATAATATCATTCTAATATTATGCTCCTCAGGATTGTGGCGATAAGCAAAATCATTCATGTAGATACAACAAATGGAGATGTTACCTTTTCATTACCTTTCGTGGAGCTAATAGCATTGACTTGAATTGGAAAACATGGTTGATCATCAGGAAGTTTAACACCCATTTCAGATAATTCCTTGAGATGAGAGGTTTTAATTCCCTTCTCTTTAATGGCCTTGGAAGCTTCTTTCATTGTATCTTTGTCTAATTTGAGCATGCCTCCTTTCTTCTCCGGAAATATCTCTTCAATATTCCAGTCTTCATAATTTCTTGAGATAGTCTCCAATAGCTCAGTTGCTTCATCAACGGTCCTTTCCCTGAAAACATTACCTGCAATACCATCAAGATAGCCTCTGGTGTTTTCAGTTAGTCCATTGTAAAATATATCAAGTATTTCATTACTCTTGAAGCCATGGGTAGGACATTTCCTACCATCTTACTATACCTCCCCCAAGCTTGGGGTAAATCCTCCTTCTCTTTCTGTGAAAAGTTGCTAATCTCAATAGTTAACCATGAATCTTATCAGCAGGGAAATATTTATTATAGAATACCTGCAAACATTCTTCCTTGCTAGTAATACATCCAGGTTCTAAACGATTATACCAAGTTTTAGCACTTCCTCCCAAAGTAAAAGGAAAAACTTTAAGAAATAGTAGCGTTGGTGGATTTCATCTTTACCAAATAACACAGATAAGTCATGCAAACAGCAATGTGTTCAAAAGGAAACTCATCCTCTCTCCATAAAACTTGTACTTCTCAGCTTTTTCAATTATTTCAGGATCAACACTAAACTCATAATCTTTATCTTTAATTTTAATAGCTGGAGCATTCATTTTCTCAGTAACAGGGAAATAATCATCAAGAGGAGAATTTTTATAGCTATCAAGTTTATCCAATTTATCAAAATCTGAACCAAAAAGCCATAGCAAATGCAGCCTCTTCCTCAGAGAAGTTTCCATTCATCATCACAATATTCATTATCTTCTAACTCAGATTCCACATTTTCAATAATAGGAGATTCAAGATTTTCAGGTGTTTCAGTTATCTCAGATGTTTCAGATGTTTCAGGTGTCACTTCTTTGTCTATGCTACCACATTTAAATCATTTTCATTACTAGTAGACATTTTAGACAATGGTGAACTAGATAAAACTTTTCCTTTTTTCTTAGGAGCAACAGCAGAAGCACATTAGGTGAAAAGTTTGGCCTACTTGGCAAATCCGTACCTCTACGAGTAGTTGAAGGCCTCACTTCCTTCGGAGTAGTCTTTTCCTTTCCCATGGTTAGGAACAAGCAAAAGCAGCAAATAATATGATAACAAGTTGTCTTACCAATAAAGCTAGGTTCCCCGGCAACGGCGCCAGAAAATGTCTTGATGCCCACAAGTATAGGGGATCGCTGAAATCTTCGTTGGGAAGTATTACCCAAATTTATAGTTCGACACGATGGGAACACAAGAATATCAATAAGACTTTGGCAATTGAGGCGTCACTCTCAACCACACCTGTATATCAATAACTTGCAGCAGTAATAGTGATGGCAGTAGTATGATTCAAGTAGCAAATAGCAGCAACAGTAAACAAGTGTTTCCCAGTTTTCACCGGAAAAGTGAAAGTGTAACTCAGAGATTAAAACGTAGGCATGAGGTGATAGCGGGGTGTTGCATGAATAAGATTGATCATATAATAAGATATACTAGCAATGGGACTATCTCTAACTCCGATATATGTAGGTATGTGTTCCATAATTAGTTGTGCGTACTAACCAAGAGAATTTGCACAACATCTATTGTCCTACCTGCCCATTTCACCGGGGCCAACTTGGAACTACAGGTAATTAAGGTCTACCCTTTCGAATAGACCGGAACAATGCATTAACACTTCATGAACACATAGAATCCTCAAACTAAAACATCTCCCCCTTGTTTTCCCTATATGTCACTTTTAGGGTTCGCAGGTTCAACATAATAGCAGGTGATACACTTTGCAGATAAATACCAAACTCAAATATATGATGAGGCAAATAAGTTCAGTACTGAAATCATGCCACTCGGGCCCTAGTAGCAAGCATTAAACATAGCATAAGTGCATCAACACAATACAAAAGTATCCTCAAGATAAACCCTAAAATCTCGAACAACGGGTAGCATTACATGATCAATCTCATCCAATCCCCATCCACCTCACATGCCTACAGCGGACTACTCACACATGGTGATGATGGAGGAGCTCATGGTCGATGGAGATGAAGGCGGTGAAGATGGCGGTGAAGACGGCCTCCGGATCCCTCCACCGGAGGAGAAATCCTGGATCAATCTGTCCCCGAAACGAAGATCGTGGTGGCGGAGGCGGTGTGATTCGCGAAAGCTCCTCTCCTCTAGGGCAAGTGTTTTTCTGTATATATGAGGGGGTACGTCGAAGACCGAAGGCGAGGCGGTGCCCGAGGCCCATTTGGGTGGGCCCACGTGCCAGGTACAGGGCCGCGTGGGGCCCATTCTTTTGGCCTCCGGTGCTCCCTCGTGACCATCCTTTGCATGTTGTCCTCCTTTTCCATATAAAATGACGTGGTATTTTTCCCCGATTTTATTTTCCTGCAAAAATAGCCAGAAAAGAGACTTTGCTAAAAACAGCGTCAGATTCAGCAGTTTTATTCAAATATGGAAAGATTCCGGAGCAAATTATGAAGCAAAGTGCTTGGAAAAGTAGATGCATTTTGGATGCATCAGTTGCTGATGACTCCCAAGTGCAGGAGATCAACTGTAGTACCTTTCGATTAGAAAAGGTTGTCGAACCCACGAGGAGCTGAAGGTATTGGTTAGATAAATAAAACAATAAAAGATGCAAGTGTTTTTGGTCTTTTTGGTTGTATAGTTGCAAGGCTGAAAATAAATAGTAGCAAGTGAAAGCTCTCAAAGAGAGAAAGCCCAATCCTCTTATGTGGAAAGAGGACAAGCTCAAGTGATGTGTAACTTATATGTGGAAAACGTTCCCGAGGGCGGCATGGATATTGCTAGGCATAGAGATTTATTAAACAACACGTTGAATATCTTGTCAAGTTTTAATCTTCTTTGGACGGAGCCATTATTAGGTATAGCTAAATAAATAAACTAAACCCCTTATGATGGATCATGTGGCCAAGTAAATGACTGCACAAGAATTATTAAGACATAAAGTCCCACCATAGCATTACACTCTCAGGTCCCTGATACGTTTCCAACGTATCCATAATTTTTGATGTTCCATGCATGTTTTACACCAATTAACACATGTTTTATATACACTTTATATCATATTATGACATTTATTGGACTAACCTTTTAACAAGATGCCACAGTGCCAGTTTCTGTTTATTATGTCTGTATATTGCAGAAAAGACCCGAAAACCAAAGTGCTCGGAAAAATCCAGAAAAATTACAGAAATTCTATTTCGCCAGAAGACCCATGGAGCCAGAAGGGCAGTCCAGCGGAGGCCCACGGCCTCCACACCATGCCGTCGCGCGGCCTGGAGGGGGGTGGCGCCGCCACATGGTGTGGACGGCTCGTGCAACCCCTCGCGTTGCCCTTTGTCCTATATATTTCCCCTGCACCGAAAACCCTAAAGGGATCGACGATTTCTCAAAAAGAGTTTCGTAGCTCTGCCGCCACCAAAAACCCTAATTCGGGGGACAACAGTCTCTGTTTCGGCACCCTGCCGGGATGGGGAATTGCCCCCGGAGCCATCTCCATCGAGTCCACCGCCAACTTCATCGCCGTTGCTGCCTCCCATGATGAGGAGGGAGTAGTTCTCCCCCGAGGCTGAGGGCTCTACCGGTAGCTATGTGATTTATCTCTCTCTCCCATGGTGTGATCTTTATGTGATCATGAGCTTTGTTGTAACGCCCCAATTTTGGGAAACTAGAAAAGTATACAGATGTTAGAAAGTCAAAAATCAGGGGCAACAAAAACTTTTTGAAATCCTTCACTAATGCGTGTGTCTCTCTTAGCATTGCTCTTTTAACTTTGTTTGCTTTGTTGTTTGAGTTAACAACCCCTGAAAATACCAGCCTTTGAACTCAACTAGTACAACATATCATTTAAGTGTTGGTGATCATGTCATGACAAGAAGAATGATCCATATATCTTCTCTAAATCTTATTTTGGCCAACTCCTTTTTCAATGATGTTTTGATTTTATCAACTAACCAAAGACCTACTATTTGAGAAAGTAAAAGTATTCCAAAATTTAAGTGTTTCCAAAACTATGGAGATCCATATACTATCTCCTACTTATTTTACACCTTGGTGTGTTACAAGTATCAACCTATCTTATGTGTTAAAAAAGCTCCTATTTTCAAAACACCCTTTGAAAATGATACAAGTTGGAGATATATTACTCCTATAGTTTTCTTTATCAAACCTTTTGACTACTATCAAAGTTATGAGTTGAGATATTTTTAAAACATCATCTTGTCATGATTGTGTGTGAGCAGTATATCACCTAATAGTATTAAGTGTTATGTAAATTTTTGATTTGTTGTTTGTTTGGGTTTGAATTGCTTGACTTGAGGTTGTATTTTATGAATATTCATGTGGTGATTGATTGTAGCATCATTGGATGCACATGTTTTGATTTGGTATCTAAATGTTTGTTTTGCTTGTCTTGTTTGAGTGGAATGTTTTACCTCTTTTAGAATTGTGGTGATAATCTAGAATTTTCCAAAATAGCAAAAACTCTTGTTTGATTTTAGTCAACTCTTACTGGGTTGTTTTAGTTGAGTTCTTTAGCCTTTAGTCTTGTTTGAAAACTTTTAGGAGCACTTTTATAAAATTCTTCTAGTTTAGATTTTAGTGACTACGATCTTCTTGTTTGTTAGAACTTAGCCAATCTAGAGCTCTAGATTAAGCAACCCTTGTGACATTCTTGACATGTAACTTGACCATCTTGTTCCTTGAACCTTCTATTATTAGTTTTTGCTTGATTTCATGGTTTAAAAGCTTGTTTTAGCATAAAACCATCTGTGAGATTAGGGCTACTCAAAACAGTGACTATTTGGTCATTTTCCACTACTTGTTCTGTTTTTTTTCTTTTTTTTTTAATTTCTTTCTTCATTCTTTTAGACTTGCAAACTTTTGCACCACCTCTTTTAGGTCATCGTCCACTTGATTGTGTTTAGTCCCTTGTGTTATCTTAGTTTAGACTTGTTAGTGATTTGAGTAAAACATATTAGTGTCAACTTAGAACCCTAAAACTAACTTAAACCAGCCCTCTCTCTCACCCACACCCACCCCTCTCACTTCTGGACAGAGAGGGCATCCTAGTCAGCCTGGCCCCGCAGGTCAGCCACCCCCTCCCTCTCTCCATCCTCTAAAAGCCCTTCTTTTCACCCCACCCCAATGGGAGCTCACTCCCCCTTCTTCCCACTGGCCAGACCGTGTCACCCAACCACCCTGGCCCCTGCCCGCTCCTCCACCGCCCCAGCTAGCCTCTACTCGCGCCCCACGTCACCCCAGCTCGCCTCCTTGTCCGAAAACCCTAGATCGGGTGGGCATCGTCTAAAGCCCGACCCCGACCTCCCTGCCCACCATTTCACGCTCGCAGCACTCACACACACCACCCAACTCCACCCCAGCAGCCCTCGGAAGCCCCCATCTCTGCTGCCCAGGAACGCGCTCGAACCCGAAGGTCGCCGCCGGCTACACACGGCCGTGGCCGTCGTTTCCCTGCCTCTTTTCCTGCCATTGTTGGCCCGCTGGACCCCCTCCGGCCGTAGCTAACCCATCCCCTCTCTCTTTTTTGCCCAGACCAGCGGTGGAGCTCGCTGTCGTCCCCGACCGAGGAAGCACGCCGCCGTCGCCGCCTTGGATCCCAGCCACCTCCGTTGAAGCCGCCCGTGCCTGAGCCTCTCCCTCGGCCATCTCCTTCGTCCCCAACCCTCCGCCGCTGCATGCAGGGCCTCTAGGTGAGCCAGCCCGCCGCCGCCGTTTTTCCAGACCTCGGACTCGCTCCCGCGCCGTCGCGAGGAAGGCGATGAAGAGGAGCCGTCGATCTGCGGATCGACGGCCCAGTTTGAAACCGCTCCGCGGGCCGTTCCCGCGCGCTGCCCTGCGCTACGCTGCGCATTTGGGCCGGTCCAGCTAGCCCCGCAGGCCAGATCCATGCTGGGTTCGGCCAGATCTGGCCCATGCGCAGCCCATAGATGTTTTTATTTTTCTAGCTTTATTATTTTCCTGTTTCTGTTATTTGGTTGTGGATAGATTAATTAGTTTGTTATAGATCTGTGCATGCATGTTGTTTAGAAATATTTTTAGTGAATGCTCTGAGGTTTTCTCAAACATGCAGAGCAAGTTTGGTTGAAAAATAAAGAATTGTTTGGGTTGCACATTTAATCTTGTAGAATGATTGTCTTTCACTCTTTTTAGAATATCTTGAGCTAGGAGTATTATTTTTGAGTGAATCCAATTGGTACAGAAAGATAAAATCCATATCTTTCTGTAGGATCCAGTCTTGCATGCAGGAGCTTCCTAGAATAGAAATTGTGGCCATGTTTGTGATGAGACCAGAAGCACTTGTAGGATTTTTAGCTCTCATTTGGTGATAGATTTTTATGCAAATCCATTTCCTATAGTTTAGTATGACTCTTAACAGTACTGTGTTAAGAGGGTTTAATTTTAGGAGTATTATTTAGGACTTGTGGATTTTTCCCCAAAACAGCAACTTTGCTGCTATTAAAAGTTCCATTTTTATTGATTGTCTTTAATTGTTTATGTTTAGGATTGTTTTAGGTTTATTAGCCAGAGGTTGTTTGTGGTTTGATATGCTTACTGTTTAGTTTGGTTTACTTTAGATTGTTGTCAACTCGTGCCTTTGCGGAAGGTTTGTGATTTCTATTAAATAACTCGCCTACACCTTTTTAACTCTTAGCCTTAAACTTGTGTGAACAATGATGTTACCATTGTTGGTTGCTTAGTTGCTTGAAGGTAGGTGTTCCTTGAGCTAGTGTTATGCTTTCGTGTGAGTGTGCCAAACTGATAGTGGTAATGTTTGTGATTAAGATACTTTTGTCTGAAGTATTTCCTGAACTAGTATAGCAGCCTCTGTTAAAATGATCTAATCACCATAAGAGGTGTTTCTCTTTAGGGTTTAGTTAAGACTACCTATTTTAACTATTGGGGTTGTTGTGTATACTTTCTTAGGTGTGTTCGTTGTTTGTCTTAGCTTTGTGGACTTGTTGCTTGCTGTTGTTTAACTAAGTGAACTGCCTGATTTTGTTTGTTAGCTTAGTGGCTGGTGCAATGTTTGTTGTTTGTTATGTCCTTGTGGCATTGTCTTGTATTTTAAGCTTTGTTCTTTTTCCTGTTTACGACGTTAGATACGATCGGGAAGGAACTAGAAGTGAGGAGTGAACCTGAGTAACATCAAGACCAAGACCAAGGACATTGCCAAGCCAGGCAAGCCACCTCTACACCCTATTAAACTCCTACTATTTGTACAAAGCATGTTTTATTTTCAAAATAAAATAATGCATGTTTTATCTTTTATGTGGCATTTTGTCACCCCACAAACTATTTTCAAAATTATTGTTTGGCCAAAGATATATCTACTAGCATATAATAGGTTTTATAAAAGTAAGACTTTACTTGAGAAGCCTTCCACCGAAGGCGCTATCAAGAAGATTATATTTTCTAGTAGTGTATCTGTATACCCTCATCTCAAAACTTTAGGATGGGAGCCTGTTTTTGATATAAATGTTTTCGGAGGAAAAAACCCGAAGCGCTGGGAGCGATCGGCGAGAAAGTGTTTTATAAAACCCATGTTGCTGGGAGCAAATGGAGATGTTTATGAAAACCGGATGTTAGCACCCGTTTTTGGCAGATTGCCAGTTTCAGGTTCAAGGGGGATTTGGTGGCTTAAAGAAGGCGGCGAAGAAGGCTAAAATGGTGGCCTTGGAAACTTTCCAGGAAAAGACGGCCAGAAGAAGGCAGCCAATAGTCTGGCAACTGGAACTAGGCGGAAGCTGGATTCGAGAGTGCAAAGTTGTCTGAAGACCGAGCGAGCTAAGTCAAAGGAAAGCAATAAAGGCAGCAAAAGAAGCCGACATTGTCCAAACGAGCCGGCAGGAGAGAAGCCAACTTTGTCAAAGCAAGCCGGCAGAAAGACAACTTTCCACCGATCAAGACAGCAAAAGACAACTTTTTCAAGCCAAATAAAGGTGAAAAACGTCAACTCTTCAAGTCAAATAAAGGCGGAAAAAGACAACTTTGAAGGTCAAGATCAAGGCGGAAAAGGCGAAGACGACTTTCCAAGATCAAGGCGGGAAGATAGAAGGAAACTTTCTAAAAGAAGCCAGACGGGTACTGAAGTCGGGTCTGATACGAAGCCGATCAAGATATCTCATCTCTAAGAAAGAAGGCAAGTTTGAAGCTAATACGGAAGGAAAAAAGACAACTTTTCAAGTAGCCAGCAAGTTGGAAGCCAATACGGAAGGCAAAAGGCAGCTTCCCAAAGTTGCCAGCAAGTTTGAAGACAACGTTGCCGGCCAAGAAGTTGCCTAGTTTAGAGATGGATTCGACTTAGACTAAGATTTGTAAACCTTGTAGAAGTCCAATACTTGTACGGGAAGTCCAGCCGCCTCATATATATGTGAGAGGTGATGGCCGATTGAAATTAAGCAAACAATCGACAACCTATCAATACAACCTACTTTTTCCCTCAAACCCTTGTTCATGCTTCCGTTGTTCGGCGACTTCGCGTAGATTTCACCGGATATTGAAAACCGAGCTAAGAGCGGCCAAGTCCAGCTTAGTTCAGCCAATCGTCACCGGCTTCCTCTGACGGGGCTTGTCCCGAGGGGCTGGGGCGTCTGGTCTAAAAAGCGCCTGCTTGCTGTCTTGCGTATCGCGCTGGAAGCAGGCCTCCCGCGGGGCGAGTTGCGGAGTATCTCCCCCGGCACCGCGGGTACACGAGGACGTGTTCGTGTGACGCGTTTCGAGCGCAACACACTTTTTGGCGACTCCGCTGGGGAAATTCGATCTAACAAATTGGACAGCAATGACCAATTCTAAGACCGACGCTGCCAGCATCAGTGCCGACAACATCATCAAGCCAACTATCGAGAAGTTCTCGGATGAACAACGCCAAGGTTTGGAGGCGTGGAAGAAGAAAAGAAGCGAGGAGTTCGAGGCGCTGCGAATCAAGCGGGATCAAGAAGATGAAGATCTGTACCTGTCCAGCTTCAAGGTAGATCGGCAAGGTGTAATCTCGCCGATCAAGGAGCCGGAGTTCGTGCCGTTGGACATCAACATTGACAAGCCCGCTGTAAGTAGTAGCCTTTTTTCCTCTGAACAGATAGCCGA
Organism: Poa pratensis; assembly: GCA_947311845.1. Classification (NCBI taxonomy): domain Eukaryota; kingdom Viridiplantae; phylum Streptophyta; class Magnoliopsida; order Poales; family Poaceae; genus Poa; species Poa pratensis. The sequence goes on along the minus strand of CAMZMU010000063.1, from coordinate 139,571,264 downwards.
AATTCAATTTCATGTTTCGCAAGGTACTGCCAATGTTTACGATCTTATGCTAGAACATGAAAAGGCCAAGAAAAACACGCTCTCTGATAAGCCATCGGACAAACAGCCGATGGATCAAAATAGGGAAAACCAACTTGTGCCCACACTGCCATGTCCAACTCCTATCCAGAGTGTGCCTAACTCGGCAAGCCAGCCGAGTCAAACAAGGCGGATTTTGGGTCATGAGTCAATGCCGAATCAAAATTCGGCTACTTGGGTGCAAGCTGGCCCTGCTGCCAATCCTTCTCTCATGCCGGCTCAATCGTCTGTTATGGACGATTCCTTAGCCGAATTCAGGAGAAGGCTGGACCAAATAGCTTTTGATAAACTCGGGGTGATGCCAAAACATAGAACTTACACTAAGCCTTACCCCGATTACTTTGATCTGCAACCTTATCCACCTGGTTATAGAGTCCTGAATTTGCCAAATTTAATGGGGTGGATAGTAAATCAACATGGGAACATATTAGTCAGTATTTTGCTCAATTTGGCGAAGCTAATCATGACCATATTAAAGTTCGTCTATTCTCGTTGTCTTTAACCGGCATTGCGTTTTCTTGGTTTTCGGCTTTAGCTCCTAATTCTATACATACTTGGTTTCATTTAGAGCAAAAGTTTCATGAACACTTCTTTACCGGAGAAATAGAACTCAAGTTATCCCACCTTACATCGGTTAGGCAGAAACTTGATGAATCGGTATCCGATTATGTCAAAAGATTTAGAAACACTAGAAACCGATGTTATAGTTTGGTGATAACTGAAAGAGACATGGCTGACTTGGTTTTTAATGGGCTGGGGTCCTACCTGAAAGAGAGGTTGGAAGGACATGAATTTTGTCCATTGGCCAAGTCCAAGAGAGAGCTCTGGCTCAAGAGAGTCGTGTCAATGAGTCAAAAGACTCGCATCGGATGAGCAGGAGCCGGCTAATAAATCTAATATTGTTGTTGGTGAACGCAGGAAAGTAGCCGGCAACAAGGCGGCAGGAAGACAAGTTACAGTGAGCCGGCAACCCGATGGAGGCGAAGTCATCAAGATTACCATCAATAATCCTGCACTCGGGGGGCAAGGGTCAGAAAAGTTGCCACCTAGATTTATCAAGCCCAAAAGCCCAGAAGTTGGCAGATGGAAGACAAACAAGGTTGAATATAGACCAAGGAAGACAAAGCCAACTTTTGACATGCTGCTAAACAAGTACGTGCGCCAGGCCGGGTCAAGGTCGCGCCAGTGGCAGTATGGGAAACGACCAAGGTCACCATCTGCGGAAGAAAGTAGCCGGCATCAGAGGCCGGCTGACGAGGTCAAACGCAGGGCAATCCGTCCATCTATACAGAGCCGGCTTGTGTATCCCGGAGACACGTCATATTGGCGGATTAAGGAACAAGGTTCTATAAAAGCTTGGCCAGAAGGTGGATTGGTTGCAGGCAACTTGTTGATCGTTGGAACTCATATGCTAAAGATGAAAGACCCGGTTGTAGAGCCGGCAACAAGCGAGCTGATACTTGTTATCGGCCCAAAGGCAACAACCAATGATCATGAAGCCAGCTCTAGTCAAACAACAGCAGTGCAGACCCAGGATCCAAAATATACTCAACCAAAGTGGTGTCCGCCGGGTATAACGAAGACACAAAAGCGAAAACTGCAAAGGGCAAGGAACCGGGAGAAAGCAGAAGAAGGAGCTGAGAGATCCAGGGACGCCAAGTTCAATGATGAACGACCAATGTTGCCAACTCAAATGTGGATCCCGAGGCCAGTCCTTATTGCAGCTCCGGCAACAGTCACAACAACTTTGGCTGCAAGCGATGATACCGTGTTGGCGGGTGCACCGACAGTTACTTACTCGTCATGGGCAGACGAGGTAGAAGCAGCAGATTTGGCAGAGGGAAATTCGACAAACTTGGTGGCAGAGGAGCCGGCGACTCAAGAGGGAAATTCGACAAACTTGGTGGCAGAGGAGCCGGCAACTCAAGAGGAAAATCCGGCAGACTTGGCGGAGGAGCCGGCAACTCAAGACCTTGCAATAGAGGAGCAGTTGGGAGAAGACCTCACAATGGCAACATCAGCAGTGAGCGAATCGGGCAATATGACCGATGACGAAGATCTGTTGGATTATGAAGAATCGCCGACTCGAACAGGCATGGATATAAATATGGTGTACTACTTGCTGGCTGACTTTCGCGCTATTGAAGAAGAAGGCGACATGGCGCAAATTAACTTTGGACCCAAAAATGTTGTCTTCGAGAAACCTGACAAGCCGGTGAAACACCTCAAGCCTCTGTACGTCAGAGGGCACATTGATGGTAAGCCGGTCACAAGGATGATGGTTGATGGCGGCGCTGTGGTAAACCTGATGCCATATTCTGTCTTCAAGCAGTTACAACTAGATGATGGTGATCTGATGAAGACGAACATGGTGCTGAATGGGTTTGAAGGAGGAGAAGGAGTGGAAGCCAAAGGGGTTATCAGCTTGGAGCTCACAGTAGGAAGCAAGACTTTGGCTACCGCCTTCTTTGTTGCTGAGGTGCAGGGAAACTACAATGTGCTGCTGGGACGGGATTGGCTTCATGCAAACCAATGTGTTCCGTCAACTATGCACCAGCAACTTGTACAATGGGTTGATGACGAAATTGATGTCATTCATGCCGACGATTCGGCATGCATTGCATTAGCCGAATCGATTGTTGATTGGCAACATTCCAATGTTACATGCCTTTCTGGGCGTGATCTATCCGGATTCGACTTCTTGAGTGCTACCAGGGACGGATTCGTGCCAGTGTCTTTAAAGCCGGTTGGTGGCAATCGGCTGCCGCTCAAGTAAATGGATCAAAACGATGAGTGGCTGCGGAAGCGTCTGGAAAAGTATCGGGCCGAAAGGAACGATATGTGCGAAGCAATTGAAGAACCAGACGATATGGACAAGTTGGACAAGGTTTTACGTCGGCCGACTTACTTGAAGAGGTAGACATTGGGGATGGCACTGTCCCTAGGCCGACATTTGTCAAGCAAAAGTTGGCGGCCGATTACAAGTCTAAGTTAATCGCGCTAGTCAAGGAATATGTGGATTGCTTTGCATGGGATACCACGAGATGCCTGGGTTAAGCCGAGAGTTGGTGGAACATCGGTTGCCTATTAAAGCCGGTTTCAGGCCACACAAGCAGCCGGCTCGCAAATTTAATCCACGGATCTATGACCGGATAAAGCGGAAATAGGCCGTCTTTTGAAAGCCAACTTCATTCGGCCCTGCAAATATGCCGAATGGTTATCCAACATTGTGCCGGTCGAGAAGAAGGGATCTGACAAGATCAGGGCGTGTATAGATTTCAGAGATTTGAATGGAGCCACGCCAAAGGATGAATACCCTATGCCAATAGCCGACATGCTTGTCAATGAAGCCTCATGTCACAAAGTCATCAGCTTCCTGGATGGCAACGCAGGTTACAACCAGATATTTATGGCCGAAGAAGATTCGGCTAAGACGGCGTTCCGCTGCCCAGGCTTTGTTGGCTTGTTCGAATGGACCGTGATGACCTTTGGCTTAAAAAATGCCGGAGCCACATATCAAAGAGCGATGAACCTGATATTTCATGATCTTCTGGAGTCGTACTGGAAGTGTATATTGATGATGTGGTGGTTAAGTCGGACGGTGAGTCAAATCATTTGGCCGACTTACGGCTTGCGTTTGAGAGAATCAGGAAGTACGGGCTCAAGATGAATCCTTTGAAGTGTGCCTTTGGCGTGCGGCTGGGAGGTTCCTTGGTTTTATCATACATGAACATGGCATAGAAGTTGATCCGGCAAAGATTGAAGCCATCCAGAAAGTACAAGCGCCGGGTTGCAAAAAGGAGATGCAGAAGTTTCTGGGCAAGGTAAACTATTTAAGAAGATTTATTGCTAACTTGTCTGGAAAAGTTGATGCGTTTACACAGATCCTTCGGCTCAGGAACGACGATGAATTCACCTGGGGGGCAAAGCAACAAGAGGCGTTTGACAGGATAAAAACTTGCCTGTCTACTCCTCCAGTTCTCAGGAAGCCGGCTCGTGGTCAGCCTTTCCGGCTTTATATTGCTGCTGAGGACAAAGTAGTCGGAGCTGCCTTAACTCAGGAAGCCGAAGGACAAGAATACGTCATCACATATCTGAGTAGACGTTTGCTGGATGCCGAGTCAAGTCTGCAGCAGCGGACAAGGAGTTGGCATTGTGTACATCTCACCACACGGTACTGTTTTTGAAGCCTCTTGTCGTCTTGACTATTTATGCACTAACAATGAAGCCGAATACGAAGCACTTCTATTCGGGCTAGAAATATTGGTGGACGCAAGGGTAACTCATGTCGAGGCATATGGAGATTCGTTACTTATTGTCCGGCAAGTGGCCAAGATCTGTCAATGCAACAGAGGATCACTCAACATGTACCTTGACAGATGCTGGGATATGATTTCAACGTTGGATTATTTCCATATATCTCATGTTCCTAGGCAAGACAATTGGCTTGCCAATGAGTTGGCGCAACAGGCATCTGGCTATCACGTCTGTCGTGGGATGTTCTTCATCAGGGAACAGCCAGCAAGTAATGTTGCCAACTTGTAGGAAGCCAAACAAAAAGCCGGCTTGTTGGAGCCGGCTACAGGAGAGTCAAATGTCGCCAACCTGGAGAAATCCAAACAAGATGTCGGATTGTTGGATCAGGCTAAGAAGGAGGCAAATGGCAACTTGGCGGACGACTGGAGACCACCTTATATTGACTATTTACAAGATCCCAGTCGAAAAACGGATAGAGCAGTTCGGCGTTTATCTCTCAAGTATACATTGGTGGATGCCGCCTTATATCGCCGAACAGCTGATGGTCTTCTTCTAAAGTGCTTGAGTGAAGACGAAGCTAGAGTTGCCATGGGAGAGGTACATGATGGTTTATGTGGAACACATCAGTCGGCCCACAAGATGAAGTGGATGCTCAGGCGAGCAGGTTTTTATTGGCCGACAATGATTAATGACTGCTTCAGATACTACAAGGGATGCGAAGCCTGCCAGAAGTTTGGAGATATTCAGTTGGTGCCAGCTTCACCTCTTAATCCAATTATAAAACCATGGCCTTTCCGAGGTTGGGCGCTTGACTTTGTCGGCATGATCCATCCGCCTTCATCCAAGGGGCATCGGTTCGTATTGGTGGCTACTGATTATTTCACCAAGTGGTCTGAAGCAGTACCTCTCAAAAACATGACCCACAAGGAGGTGATCTAGTTATTACAGAACATATCATTCATCGATTCGGCATTCCGCAGACTCTTACCACAGATCAAGGTACTTCCTTCATGGCTAAGGAAGTGAAGCAATTTGCCGAATCATTTGGAATCAAGATGCTCAGTTCATCTCCCTACTATGCACAAGCCAACGGACAAGCTGAGTCAAGCAATAAAATCTTGGTCAAATTGATCAAGAAGAAGGTACAAGATCATCCAAGGAGATGGCACGAGGTACTGTCCGAAGTATTGTGGGCTCACAGAATCTCAAGGCATGGAGCAACTAACACAACCCCTTTTGAGTTGGTGTATGGGCAAGAAGCCGTTTTATCAAGAAGAAGCCGTTTTATCACTTTTCCATTTTCTGCCATTATTAAATCCGAAAATACAAAAACACTTTTCCATCTTGCATTCATCATAAAAAACCCAAAAATATCATTCATCATTGTTATCATCATCCTTGCACATTCATTCACCACCATTGCATATTTATTTCTTGTTTGCATTGCATATTTATCTTGATATCATTCATACACCTTGTGCTTGACAACCACAGGTGAGGTTGAGGACCAAAATAATTAACCTTGTTTTGTAGGTGACCAAAAGAAGGATAGGGAGATAAATCTTTCACTACTGATTCCCCGAGAGTTCTATATTAAACCCTCGAGTCACCCTCGTGGGGAAAACACGTCTTCCACTTACTACACACTCTGCACTTGGAGTCTCAACCTAACCCATTTACTTTTGACGCAGGTAAACTACGCACCGGAGATCAAGACTGTTCATTGGGTATCAAGCTTGTTTTCTGGCGTTGTAGATCAACCTCTTCAAGGGCCATCAGATGCAGATTGTAGTTTCTCGCACTAACCAAGTGAAGATGGACTTCTGAAGTGGGAAAATATATGTTACATGACCTATATCTCTGCAATCTCCTACCTTGCTTTGCTGTTCTATGTAAGTAAAAATTCATTAAAAAAATCTATAAAGGGTATTACTTTCTACGACATGCTTGTTATTGGGTTACAGATTCCATTAATTGTTTCTAGAATTTCTTCCATGAGCTTACCACATCTAAGTTGTGTTCCACAAATAGAAGAAGGCCGAATTAATGGGGTACCAGGTCGTGCCATCGTTGGGTGAGGAACATGAGCTGCACCTCGCTGCTCCAAGGCTGCCAAAAGCACACCGCTACAATTCCGTCGACGACACTGTATCCGCAGTAGATTCTCAAAGAGTATGACACCAGTGTCGGACATGACACAAAACAGACATAAACATGTGGTCGACTTGTAACTCAGCCTCCATGTGCTCCTGCTATATCAATATCCATTCGCTCTCTATGCTCCTTCACCTGTAGGATCCATACCCAGCCTCCGCTCAAACTATTCAACCTCTGAAAGCCATTGACTTGAGAGAAACGGACATCCACTGCAAACTTTTGTTTCTCTGAAATCTATCGGCTACAAATAAAGGGGCCTAAGCCTGCGAAAAAATAGAAACAAAATTAGAAAAGAGGGTGAATTCACCTGGTGATTTGACAACCTTTGTAGGCAGATGCATATCGTTGCATGGTCATTCAATCGAACAGTTGGTGAGCATTGTGGATCGGTCTTAACTTTGGCTGTGCAACCATCTCTGCGTCGGCAACCAAAGCATCACATGCATCACACAACCTAGCAGGAAGCATTATCCAAGAAAGCACCCGTGCCCAGCAGAATAGGAAGCAAACAACTAAGCATGCACCACGCAAGATTTGAAGCAGCAAAAGATACCTTGCTGCTGGCGACGGGCGGCGGAATCAACTCCAGGCGGCAGCGGAGGTGACTCCAGGCAACAGAGAGGGCCGAATCCAGGAAGAGGCGATTGGAATCCGGACAGCGACAACAAGATTGGGCGGCATCGTGCGACCCAGGCAGTGGGCGCTGCGACCTTCCTGCTAGATGCCAATCGAACGAATCGAGATATAGCGCACTCACGTTGGTACGCGCCTCTACGCGGGGTGCTCGCAAGCGGCGGCACCGCTGCTGTTTGGTCGCCGGCGACATGCGAACGCGGCGGCGGAAAGCGCGCATGGCGGCTGCGATTCCGGCGCGCACGGAACATCCCGACATGCGAACCTCGGCGAGGAGGGAGAGGAGGGACGTCGGAGCTCCCGAGTGCGTCGATCTGAGCGGGGGAGGTGCGGAGCGGCGGGGCGCGCGTCGGCGGAGGCGGCGAGGTCGGAGTCGCCCGGGAGAGAGAGGGAGGGGGAGGTCTGCGGACGATTTTCAACGGAGGCCCCTGGCATTGCGGGAATTTGGAGTTGGTCCTTTGCGGGGGGTTTTCCGCAAAACGTGTGCGCCAAATTTCGTGCGAGGTGATGTGTCGTCGCGCGATTGGTAGAAACTCCCGTGCTACAGTAAGCTACAGTATTTTGCGGGTTCGTGATGCGTTCTGGACCGTCCATTGCCCGATCGGACGGCTGTGGATATTCGGGCGACGTGGACAGCGGGACTGGGCGCGAATCTGTCCAACTTTTATATATTAAGGCATGAGAGCATTATAAAAATTTCATGCCTAGCTAAAAGGCTTTAAACAAAAGCGCTTGTGGGAGACAACCATGTTATTTTATCTTCTGCAATTTTCTTTTATTTGATTCAAGGAGATTGTTTACTTCTGTAACAACTCCTTTGTATCTCTATTTTATCGCATTGTTGTGCCAAGTAAAGTCTCTAATAGAAAGTTGATGCTAGATTTGGATTTCTGCACAGGGACAGATTTTTGCTGTCCACCGTTTTGAGCTTTAAAAATCCCAGAAAAATTGAAAAATTCTGAAAAAATTCACGCGCGATCCTCAGATATGTACGCAACTTTCATTAGGTTTAATTTTCTGATCTGAGCAACTTAACTGCCTCGAAAAAATTCGTCTTTATAGACTGTTCTGTTTTTGACAGATTCTGCCTTTTATTTTGCATTCTCTCTTTTACTATGTTTGACTGGATTTCTTTGCTCCACAAAACATCAGTGACTGTAGTTAATGTCCAGAAGTATTGGAGATGATTGTGACCTTACAGAACATGTGAATTTTTTATTATGCACTAACCCTCTAATGAGAATTACTTTGAGTTTGGTGTGAAGGAAGTTTTCAAGAATCAAGAGAGGAGAATGATATGATATGATCAAGAAGAGTGAAAAGCCTAAGCTTTGGGATGCCCCCATGGGTCACCCAAGCATACTTCAAGAAGACTCAAGCGTCTAAGCTTGGGGATGCCCAAGGCATCCCCTTCTTCATTAACAACCTATCAGGTCATCTCTAGTGAAACTATATTTTAATTCTTTCACATCTTATGTGCTTTACTTGGAGCGTCTGTGTGCTTTTATTTTTTCTTTGTTATTTTTTTTTTCTGAATAAATTGGATCCTAACATTCTTGTGTGGGAGAGAGACACGCTCCGCTTTTTCATGTGAATACTCATATTCTTCACTTCTATTTGTTGAGTATTCTTGATTGGCTACTGCAATACTTTTAGCTCCTGTTTTTCATGCATCTCTTGTTCAGAGCTGTTAGTTCTTGTAGAGAAGTACTCTCTTGTTTCATGTTGTATTATTTGGATAGTTTGTGTTGAAATAAGTTGATTGGTGTTTGGTTAGAAACAGAAAATGCTACATGTGGTAGATGGTATATTGAAAAGACATGCTTATTCTTGTAGATCATTGTCTTGGATAATTTGATACTTGCAATTATTTTGAGATCTCAAGTAGATAATGTTTAAGCTCTTGCATCATGTAGTTAAAACCCATTAGTGGAGAACTACCGTAGAGCTTGTTGAAATTTGGTTTGCATGTTTGGTATCTCTAAGGTCTTGATATTTTCTGGTATAAGTGTTTGAGTAACAAGGAAGACAGTGTAGAGTCTTATAATGCTTGCAATATGTTTCATGTAAGTCTTGATGTACCAGTTGATATCCTGTGTTTGCTTCAAACAACCTTGCTAGCCTAAACTCTATACTGAGAGGGAATGCTTCTCGTGCATCCAAACCTTGAGGCAAAACCCATGCCATTTGTGTCCACCATAACTACCTATTATGTGGTATTTCCTGCCATTTCAAGTAAATACTTCATGTGCTACCTTTAAACTATTCAAAAACTATTATCTCTTATTTGTGTCAATGTTTTATAGCTCATGAGGAAGTTATGTGGAGTTGTCTCTGTCAACCTTGTCATTTACTCATAACAGACTTTCACCAATGGACTAGTGGCATATACATCCGCTTATCCAATAACTTTGCAAAAAGAGCTGGCAAATGCCCAGTCCCAATTAATTACAACTATAACCGCTTAATTCTCTTCACATGTTTTGCCATGATTTATCAGAAGCAAATTTCAAAGTGTTAAATATTATCAAATAGGCACTCCTCCATGGTATGTGATTGTTGGAAGGCACCCGAGGATTCGGTTAGCCATGGCTTGTGTAAGCAAAGGTTGGGAGGAGTGTCATACCAATTTATAAATATGCATGTGTAAACAAAAGATAAGAGGGATGATCTACCCTTGGGTAGAAATAACGTCCTTCATGGGAGCCGCTCTTGAAAGTCTGGGTGACAAGGGGGATAGAGTGCCCACTGCCATTCGTTGACAACAACAAACACCTCTCAAAAACTTACTTTATGCTCTCTATATGATTTCAAAAACTTAAAATCTCTAGCACGTGATTTAATCCCTGCTACCTCTGCAAAGGGCCTTTCTTTTACTTTATGTTGAGTCAGTTTACCCACTTCTTTCTATCTCAGAAGCAAACACTTGTGTCAACTTTGTGTGCAACAATTCTTATATGCTTGCTTATTGCACTTGTTATATTACTTTGTGTTGACAATTATCCATGAGATATACATGTTGAAAGTTGAAAGCAATTGCTGAAACTTAAATCTTCCTATGTGTTGATTCAATGCCTTTTACTTAGAATCTATTGCTTTATGAGTTAACTCTTATGCAAAACTTTTTGATGCTTGTCTTAAAAGTACTATTCATGAAAAGTTTTTGCTTATATGATTCAGTTGTTTACTCTTTATCTATTTGTTAGCAAACTATAGACCATTGTCTTGAGTCACTTCATTCATGACATGAGCCTTGCAATATTATCAAGATTGTGTGATAGCATGTCTCCTCAGAAATTATTTTTTTGTTATCGTTTTACCTACTCGAGGACGAGTAGAACTAAGCTTGGGGATGCTTGATACGTCTCCAACGTATCCATAATTTCTGATGTTCCATGCATGCTTTACACCAATTATCACATGTTTTATATACACTTTATATCATATTATGACATTTATTGGACTAACCTTTTAACAAGATGCCACAGTGCCAGTTTCTGTTATTATGTCTGTATATTGCAGAAAAGGCCCGAAAACCAAAGTGCTCGGAAAAATTACAGAAATTCTATTTCGCCAGAAGACCCATGGAGCCAGAAGGGCAAGTCCATCGGAGGCCCACGCCCTCCACACCATGCCGTCGCGCGGCCTGGAGGGGGTGGCGCCGCCACATGGTGTGGACGGCTCGTGCACCCCTCGCGTTGCCCTTTGGCCTATATATTGCCCCTGCCCCGAAAACCCTAAAGGGATCGACGATTTCTCCAGAAGAGTTCCGTTGCTCCGCCGCCACCAAAAACCCTAATTCGGGGACAGAAGTCTCTGTTTCGGCACCCTGCCGGTACGGGGAATTGCCCCCGGAGCCATCTCCATCGACTCCACCGCCATCTTCATCGCCGTTGCTGCCTCCCATGATGAGGAGGGAGTAGTTCTCCCCCGAGGCTGAGGGCTCTACCGGTAGCTATGTGGTTTATCTCTCTCTCCCATGGTGTGATCTTTATGTGATCATGAGCTTTGTAATCTAGTTGAATAAGTAGATGTTACTCTTCATCTATTATGCTACTCAAGTGATTTTATTAATGTGATCTCCGGAGTCACCTTGTCCCACGGTGTGAAGATGACAGTGTGCGCACCGTGTGTGGCTCTTAGGCTAAAGTTTGCATAAATACTTATCATGAGTTATGATTTGAGTTGGATGTCTCCATGAAATTGGGGTGTTTGTTTACTCAGACTTTGGGGTGTGCTTTTATAGCCCTACGCACTGAATTGGTGTTCGTTATCCAACCGGAGTGTGGTTCAGAGTAGCATAGTGAAGAGAAAATATTTATATATTCAATTATGATGTCATTGTTGAGAGTGTCCACTAGTGAAAGTATGATCCCTAGGCCTTGTTTCTAAGCATTGAAACACCGTTTACAACCAGTTCTGCTACATGTTTGTTTGCTGTCATTTTTATTTCAGATTGCAATTACTACTTATAATCATCCATATTAGTTGTATTTCACTATCACTTCGCCGGACTAGTGCACCTATATACCTGACAAGTGTATTGGGTGTGTTGGGGTCGCAAGAGACTTCTTGTATCTTAATTGCAGGGTTGCTTGAGAGGGATATCTTTGACCTCTATCTCCCTGAGTTTGATAAACCTTGGGTGATTCACTTAAGGGAAACTTGCTGCTGTTCTACAAACCTCTGCTCTTGGAGGCCCAACACTGTCTACAAGAATACAAGCGTGCGTAGACATCAAGCTATTTTCTGGCGCGTTGCCGGGGAGGTAAGGTAAAAAGGTACTCACGGTCTCTGGCAACTAAGCTCTTTACTAGCTTGGAAACCGGGGAAGTGTGTGCTCGAAGTTATTTCCTTAGATTCTGCAATTATATCTTTTTGTTTCTTGTTTTTATTTCACTAGTTAGGCTTAATGGAAAACAACAACAAAATTAGAGATCTTTATGAACTTTAGCTTGAGTTAGGACATGATGTGTTTGAAGAGAGATTAAAGAACCCATGGAACTTTGTTTGCATAATAGTTGTAGTAATGTTATGAGTGCGGAATATGTGTTCATGGTGGTAGATGCGCACCCTGCCACTGCCATTGGATGCTCATGTCCGGCCGTCCGATCGTCCTTGCTCTGACACTCTTTTGCATGTCCTTTCCGTACATGACCCGTGTTTTATTCACCTAATACGCTGGGTCCCTAGCGCGCTAGCTGTTATCCCAGCATATATTCTGATTCTTGCGTGCTGGCGCAGTCCGTGGCACGGAATATATTATGATTCTTGCTAATGATGCATGCTAAGTGAACGATACCCTACTTCCCGTGTCATATGCTGGGATATAGTTCGTTGTGTCATATTGATGCATGCTAATGATGCATGCAAAACATTAATGATGACGCACGGCATATATTCTGATTCCTCTCGCACGCATCTACGTTTCTAGGTGAACGATACCTACTTCCTGGTTTTAATCGCTCTTGCTAATCTAGGACACGTGCAAGGCTATGACCGCGTGTGCATCTACCACCAAGTGTAGCAAATTATTTTCGGTAATGTTATTAGCATGAATTATTTGAACACTATTAATGCTAATGCCATGGAAAAGTCTAAGCTTGGGGAAGCTGGTTGTGATGAATATGATATTTTTAGTCCCCCAAGCTTTAAGGAGGAAATTTGCTTTGATAATAATTTGCCTCCAATTTATGATGATTATAATGATTGTGATATTTTCAGTCCACCTACTATTGAGGATATAGTTTTATGTTGATATTCTATGCCTCCAATTTATGATGATTACAATGATGGATGTGATACTTTTACTCTCACTATTACTAATGATATTGTTTATATTGTTTATGCTTATGTGGAGAGTAATGATACTTTTATGCATATGGATCATGATAAGATGTTTCATGTGATGGTTATATTGTGGATTTCATCAATGATGCTACTGGAAGTTTTTATGAGAGAGGGAGACATGGCTTCATATATCACCATAATACTGAATCTCCTCTCTTTTTGTTGAAAATTTTGAAGTTGCACTTATTTTGTCTTTCTATGCTAGTAGCTTCATGCTTCAATAATTTATTTTATTACAAGATTCCTTTGCATAGGAAGAGGGTTAGACTTAAATGTGTTTGATATTAGCTTTTTGATGCTCTTTCATATTCAACTCTTATACATATGAGAGCATTATCAAAAATTTCATGCCTAGCTAAAGGCTTTAAACAAAAGCGCTGGTGGGAGACAACCCATGTTATTTTATCTTCTGCAATTTTCTTACACTTCCCATGGCTAACTGAAATTTCAGGTGCCTTCCTTTTCATTCACATTCAAGAGCATAAGTATTGAAATATCCATGATCATTAATTTGCTCAAAAGATACTAGATTCTAACAAGAGTGTTTCATATCCTTTTCATTAACTCTTCAACTTTTTATCCTAAAAAACTATATCTTAAACTTAAAATATTAATTTTCAAGTCATATTGACTCATTCTATTTACTTATTTTAAAATGGATAATTCTACAATTGTCCAACACACTCAAGTTAATTAATTCAAGGCAAGATGTGACTGAAACCTCTAATTATGCCACGCTCATTTGCATGAGTGTTACCCATGAATCTCCAAACAAGAGAATCATGGATGACACCATACTTTAATATTCATTGATAAACCATATGATAGGGATACATGATAAGCTCCATGAGCTCACACACGCCTAAGAGATATTGATAACTAAACGATAAAAGCAAAACACACCATGACTAGATAGATATGATAAACTAGTAGAGATAAAGACTAGGTGGAACTCCCCCAAGCTTGACGTTTGCTAGAGCCTCTTACTTCTCTTCCTTCTTGTCATGATAATTATCTTCAAGTTCTCCATTGATGCTCATCATAAGGTTGTAGGCTTCCAAACTTGCTTGCAGCTTTTCCCAATTTTTCCATGAGATCTTTCTCCACCATCTTCTTGCAAGGCTTCCACTCCGGGCTTGGTACTTTTACATTAGGGATCTTACGATCCCATTCACCAGGATAGTTCTCTTGGGTGATACGCCGAAATTCCCTGTCAATAAGAGCAGAAACCACGTTTTTGCTTGCAAGTGCGTGCCTAGGAGCCTTCCTCCTGTGCTTATGCGCGCCGTCTGCCTCTTGTTTCCAAGAGACACGTTCACCTCACACCAGCAACAACAATGGGTGAAGGTGGTGTGTGCAGAGGTGCGATGTCGACGAAGGGCTTGTATTCCTCTTCCGCTTCTTCTTTCTCCATCTCCTCCTCGTGCTTGTAGTCTTCATCGGAGTAGTCCTTCCTCTTCCTATTCCTCCTCCATATGGACGTGGGGCTGTTGCCCTCGAGTTCATCATCATCATCGTCCATGGAGGAGCATTGGAAGGAGTCTCCCGAAGACATAGCTAAAAACCTGACAGGCAGAAACAGCAAAAGCAAAGAATCGCTCGAGAACGCTCGGTGCGAGATTAGATCGCAAAAGGGGTATATATTGACGGTTTTTAGGTCAAGACGAAGCGTCGGAGTCGAAAACGAGGAAAAGGGACTCCGAGGAGGGAAAGGAGTGGGCCCACGCGGCCATAGAGGGACCCCTTGTTTCCTTCCTCGGGTCTCCGTTCCTTCCAGTTTTCTTGTCCCACACGTTAATTTCCATAAAAAATGACTTCCGTAAAATATTACGCAATTCCGAGAAACTTTCCAACACTAAAGTTACCTTTATTGATTTAGGGTTTCTGAAACTGCACAATTTCTCAATTACCTCCTCCGGTGTTTGTAAATTCAACTTCCACCATTCCGATGAAGCTCTTTCCTGCAATATAATGTTTAAGGCGTTGTCCATTGACTACATGAGGTTTACCTTTCATGTCACCGTGAAGACGGATAGCTCCTGAACGGTACACCTCCTGTATCACTAATGGTCCCTGCCACTTTGAAGCTAACTTCCCTGCAGAAAACTTGAAACGAGAGTTGTAATAAAACTTGATCACCTACTTTGAATTCTTTTCTCTTAATTTTCTTGTCATGCCAAATTTAACTTTTCTTTAAACATTCTACTTTCATAAGCTTCATTTCTCCATTCATCAGTAGGTTTAAATCAAGAATTCTCTTCTCTCGCAGTTTAAAATCAAAGTTCAATTGTTTAATAGCCCATCTAGCTTTATGTTCTAATTCAACAGGTAAATGACAAGCTTTTCCATAAACCATTTTATAAGGAGACATTCCCATAGGATTTTTAAAAGCAGTTCTATAAGCCCATAATGCATCATTAATTTTAAGTGGCCAATCAGATCTAGACTTATTCACTGTCTTTTCCAAAATGAGTTTAATTTCCCTATTACTTAATTCAACTTGTCCACTTGTTTGAGGATGATAAGGAGATGCAATTCTATGGTTAACATCATATTTTGCCAAGTTTTTCTAAGAATACCATGCAAGAAATGAGAACCACCATCAGTAATTAAAAACCTAGGAACACCAAACCTGGGGAAAATGATGTCCTTGAGCATCTTCATTGCTGTGGCATGATCTGCACTTTTGGTTGGAATTGCTTCCACCCACTTTGTAACATAATCCACTGCAACCAAAATATGAGTATGCTTTGTCTTTGACTGGGAAAGGTCCCATAAAGTCAAAACCCCACACATCAAATGGCTCAAGTGGCAAAGAATAATTCATAGGCATTTCATTTCTCCTACCAATATTTCCTACTCTTTGACATTTATCACAAGATTTAACATATTCAGCACAATCCTTAAATAAAGTAGGCCAATAAAACCAGATTGTAATACCTTTGCACCTGTACGATCTCCTGCATGATGCCCTCCATAGGGACTGTCATGACAATCTCTTATAATAGCCTGTTGTTCATGCTCAGGTACACAACGTCTAATAATACCATCCACACTTTTCTTATAAAGGAAAGGATCATCCCAAAAATAATGTCTAAGATCATAAAAGAATTTCTTTCTTTGTTGAAAGTGAAGTGTGGAGGTAAAACTTTACCAACAATAAAATTTGCATAGTTGGCAAACCATGGAGATGCAACTTTAGCACTAGAAACATTAACAATTGCAAGTTGTTCATTAACAAAGCTATCATTAATAGGAATAGGATCATCAGGTATATTTTCCATTCTAGAAAGATGATCAGCTACTTGATTATCTTCCCCTTTCCTATCAACAATGTGTAAATCAAATTCTTGCAATAAAGTACCCATCTTATTAATCTAGGCTTAGCATCTTTCTTATCATTAAGTATTTAATAGCAGAATGATCAGTATGTATGTGACTTTGAATCAGTAATATAAGGTCTAAACTTGTCACAAGCAAATAGCACTGCTAAAAATTCTTTTTCAGTTGTAGCATAATTCTTTGAGCAGCATCAAGTGTTCTACTAGCATAATAAATAACATTCAGTTTCTTATCAACACGTTGGCCCAAAACAGCCCCAACTGCATAATCACTAGCATCACACATAATTTCAAAAGGCAATTTCCAATCAGGAGGTTGAATAATAGGAGCACTTATTAAAGCATTCTTCAAAATATTAAAGGACTCAATGCAATCATCATTAAAAGAGAAAGGAACATCCTTTTGCAAAAGATTGGTTAGAGGTTTTGATATTTTGGAGAAATCTTTAATAAACCTACGGTAAAAACCTGCATGCCCAAGAAAACTTCTTATACCTTTGATGTCCCTTGGGTATGGCAGCTTTTCAATAGCTTCTATCTTTGCTGGGTCAACTTCTATTCCTTTTCCAGAAATCTTATGCCCAAGAACAATACCTTCAGTAACCATGAAGTGACACTTCTCCCAATTAAGAACTAAGTGTTGGTCTTCACAACGCTGCAAAACTTTGTTAAGGTTGAACAAGCAATTATCGAAGGAAGTACCATACACAGAAAAATCATCCAAAAACTTCCATTATCTTTTCAATATAATCAGCAAATATAGCATTCATGCATCTTTGAAAAGTAGCAGGAGCATTACAAACCGAATGGCATTCTCCTATAAGCAAATGTACCATATGGGCAAGTAAAAGTGGTCTTTTCTTGATCATCCTTATGGACAGGAATTTGTGAGAAACCTGAATAACCATCTAATAGCAAAAGTGAGAGTGTTTAGATAACCTTTCTAACATTTGATCAATAAATGGCAATGGGTAATGATCTTTACGAGTTGCTTTATTTAACTTCTGAAATCAATACACATCCTATAACCAACAACAGTACGTTGAGCCACAAGTTCATCCTCATCATTTGGAACAACAGTCATTCCACCCTTTTTAGGAACACAATGAACAGGACTAACCCACTTACTATCAGCTATGGGATAAATGATACCAGCTTCAATAAGTCTTATTACCTCTTTCTTACCACTTCTTTCATTTTTGGATGGAGACGGCGTTGATAATCAACAACAGGTTTTGCATCCTCTTCCAAATTAATTTTATGCATACATAGAGCTGGGCTTATACCTTTAAGATCATCAAGAGAGTATCCAATGGCTGGTCGGTGAGCTTTAGCACATCAAGTAATTTCTCTTCTTCAGCTGAAAGGTTAGCACTAATAATGACAGGATATATGCTCTTCTCATCCAAATATGCATATTTCAGATTTGTAGGCAAAGGTTTTAATTCAAAACTAGGATCCCCTTTAGGTGGTGGTAGCACTCCTAAATTATCAGGTGGGATATGCAATTGTAATTGTGGTGGTTGTTGCCATAATATTTGTTCTAAAGCATCTTTTTCCTCATCATTAAATGGTTCATCTTGATTAAGCATATAACGTTCTACAACATCTGTTGAAGCTACAGCTATATGAGCAAGAGTTTCAATTATATCTTCAGAAATTGGCTCTTTCACAACATGTTTATCAGCAAATTTAGAAAAGTTGAATTCAAGTTTTTCACCAGCACATTTAATAAACACTTTCTCTTTAGGCAAATTAATTTCAGCACCAACAGTGTGTAAGAAAGGTCTACCAAAAATGATAGGACAAAATGAATCTTGAGGACAACCAAGCACAATAAAATCAGCAGGATATTTTATTTTGCCAACCAATACTTCAACATCTCTAACAATTCCAAATGGACTAATATAATCTTTATTAGCAAGTTGAATTGTCATACCTGTCTCTTCCATAATGATAGGATCAATATCAGGCTTGATTTCAAGATAAAGAGAATATGGAATGACACTAATACTTGCTCCAATATCACATAACCATGATAACTTGAAGTCCCAATAGAGCATGATATAACAGGTTTACCAACTTGGCCGAATTACCTTTGATGACTTTAGTAGCATCTTCACATAAATAAACATCAACAGGGTCTTCTTCATTTAATTGCTTGATAATGAAATTTGACTGTTGACTTCCACCTGTTCATAAGGCTGAGAACATCTTCTGTTACTCTTGTTAGTAACAGCAATAAGTAAATTCTCCTTAACTTGGTTTGGATATGGAGGTGGTTCAACATACTCCTCAATTGTCACAGATGACACTGGTTCTACCTGTTTAATAACTTTAGGAACAACAATAGATTGTTTAACAGGTTCAACATAAACTTCAAAACCACTTTTAGGAACACAGATATGATCAGCAAAATTTAGCTATCTCAATTATAACATAAGGATCAAGAAAAGTATCACTCAGATTTTT
Organism: Poa pratensis; assembly: GCA_947311845.1. Lineage (NCBI taxonomy): Eukaryota > Viridiplantae > Streptophyta > Magnoliopsida > Poales > Poaceae > Poa > Poa pratensis. The sequence goes on along the minus strand of CAMZMU010000063.1, from coordinate 139,552,476 downwards.
AAACAAATAGAAGTAGAGAAGTTCTCTACACATGAATATCCATAATCAAAATAGGGCTCATTACCTTTATCAAGATCCCAATGACTAGTATTTTCAGAAATAGTCTCCAATAAATTCCATGCTTCTTCTTCAGTATTATTAGTAAAACTTCCACCAGATGAATTATCCAGAATTCCTTGTTTCTTGGTAGCCTCACATAAAAGTTTATCAATATAATTTCCTTGTAAGATCATGACAAGGATTCTTGCGAAGGAGTTCCTTTAACCTCCCCCAAGCTTGAGTAATACTCTCTCCCAGATGTGGCCAGAAATTAAATATATAGCAGCGGTTCTCATAAGCTTCTTTAGGAGTAAAATATTTAAGAAAGAAAACCTTCCTCAAGATACTCCATTCAATAGTGACTCTTCATCCAAAGACCTGTACCAATCACGAGCATTACCAGATAAAGACAAATATAATAGCTTCCTTTTTACCTGATCCTCAGAAATACCAGGAAGTCTAAATAAGCCACATATGTCCTCAATTATCTCTACGTGTTCACGTGCAGACTTAGTTCCATCCCTGCAAATGGATTTTTCATAACTCTTTTAACATGACCAATGGAATTTTAAATCCCACTTTAGATACCTCAGACACAGTAGTTTCAACCACTTTAGGAGCAGTGGCATAAGCACTTTCATATAAGCAAGATGCAGCGAGGCACGATTCATAAATGCCATAGTAACAATGAAATAACACAGTAAATAAAATGGAATGAATGCCGCTACCACCATGGGTAGCTACACACCCTAGTTTGACCGACTCCAATACATCATGGAAAAAGAGAAAATACTCAAGAGGGGCGAGGGCGATCTCACCATTAGAGTTGATAGGATTATCCAAAAGTATTTTGAAATTTTTTCAAATCATATACGGTTTTTATGATTATTTTTAAAAGTCAACGAAAAAGTCAACCCTAAAAAATGACGACCAAAAAATATTTTTTCCAAAATTCTGAAACCAGTTTTGTACACCAAAAAAACCGTTCTCTACTAGAATATCAAGCTAAAACAATTTATATGGCTTACATCGCCGTATAATGCTATGGTGTGTAGCTACCCATGGTGGTAGTAAAACGCCTCTCTAAATAAAATTCAGCTTTCAAGTTTCCTTACCACACTTCTTACCAATAGCGCTACGCTCCCTGGCAACGGCGCCAGAAAAATATCTTGATGACTCCCAAGTGCAGGAGATCAATTGTAGTACCTTTCGATTAGAAAAGGTTGTCGAACCCACGAGGAGCTGAAGGTATTGGTTGGCAAGATTGATAAATAAAACAATAAAAGATGCAAGTGTTTTTGGTATTTTTGGTTGTATAGTTGCAAGGCTGAAAATAAATAGTAGCAAGTGAAAGCTCTCAAAGAGAGAAAACCCAATCCTCTTATGTGGAAAGAGGACAAGCTCAAGTGATGTGTAACTTATATGTGGTAAACGTTCCCGAGGGCGGCATGGATATTGCTAGGCATAGAGATTTATTAAACAGCACGTTGAATATCTTGTCAAGTTTTAATCTTCTTTGGACGAAGCCATGATCATGTGGCCATGGATATAGCTAAATAAATAAACTAAACCCCTTATGATGGATCATGTGGCCAAGTAAATGACTGCACAAGAATTATTAAGACATAAAGTCCCACCATAGCATTACACTCTAAGGTCCCCGATACTAATACCCTCATAATATAACTTCATGATTCGGTCTCAGGTTTACATGTCTCCCAAGTCTTCCTCAATTCATTACACTACGGTGTTCTCCTATGAGCCCATATAGGTGAAGTGTTGTGCAGTCGACGTTCGCACAACACCATCATAGAATCACATAAAAAGATAAAAACTAGACAAAATACTAACACATGTCATATATAAATCATTGCCAATCCATCCTATGCCCCAGGAACATGAGAGAACTACTCACAACGTGCAAACATGATGATATTCAGTGGCATAAGTGGTACAACACAATCTGGAAATATAACTTCACCACCAAATAATGACAAGTACTCAATCACAAACATGAATAGTAGCACAAGACAAGTATCTAGGGTATAGCAACTCTCAAACTACGAGGGGAACGGAGTGGATCACGGAGATGATGATGGAAATGGTGCTGGTCTTGATGGGGTGATGATGTAGAGGCCTCCTCCCACGCCAAGGAGGAGAGGTGATGACGATGACGATGATTTCCCCCTTCTCCGGAGCTCCGGAGCAGCAGGATCTGATCCACCACGGAGGGAATCAGGAGTTTTGCCGCCGCCGCGGCCTCGGATGGACTAGGAAAATTAGGGCCTAACTTTTCGGGCGAGACGAAGGCGTTGATAAAAAGCCCCGAGCGAGGATCCCTCTGCCATTCTTCCGATGAAAAACTAGCGGTGCAATTTTCCTTTTATTATTTGGGTTCCTGTAGCTCCTGAAACATTAAAAACAAGAAAAAGGAGGTTTTCTGCCTCCCAGAAATTAAATACCAAAAATAGGGACTTTGTATGAAAGTCCCATAAATCATATAAAACATGTAAAAACAATGATATAACAATGCAAATAACATTCTAATATGATAATAAAAGTTGTATAAATGATGATATAAAATGCACGTATCAGTTGCTCAAAGATATGCGGTTCGAAGTAGTTCAAGTTGTGAACCCTATCTAGCACCATCCACTTAAAGTCATGTTTCGGTGCCGCAGCTTCTTCCTCGAACACTAGATCATCAATCTCATCCTCCTTTATATTGGGTTACGTAGCAGAATTTAAAATTTTCCGACCTACGTAACATCCAGGATCAACTATGTAGATACAAAAAAAAAAACGAGTTGCGGAAGAGTTGTCGGTGACGATGTCGATGTCGATGATGTTGTCGTTGACGATGACGTCGACGTAATGAAGCTTGATGAAGATTCTCACGGTCAAGCCTGACGGTGAGAATATCGCCGATCCTCGTATGTCTTCTTGATCCAAAACGAGTGAGGGTCAAACTTCTATGACGCGTCACCCCTCTGAGAACTCGCACACGTACGTCTGTCAAGATCCAGCGGCGCTTCGCCGTGCCAGGATTAAGTGCTACTGGTATGCGTATGGTGGAGAGAGCCCCAACACATGGGAGAGAGGGAGAGAGATTAGATCTAGACCTTGGGAGCCTCCGAGGAGAAATCTCAAGTCTATTGTGTGTCTCCAAAAGAGGAGGGGGTGGGGTTTATAAAGAAGTCCCAAGGGGTAGGGTTGCTTGGACAAGGGGAAAGTTTTCCTAATCCAACTCAACTTGGACAAGGGGAAACTTCCCCTTGCCCAATTCGGCTAGGAAGGTGGAGTTGGCGTGGAACCCCAACTCCCCTCCCCACCGCTTCCTCCTTGGCCGCCGCCCCTAGTGGGGCCCGCCTTGGCCACCGACCCCAGGTGGGGCCTGCCTGGCCACCGACCTGCGGGTGGGGTCCGCCTTGGCTACCGACCTTGGGTGGGTGGGGGCCACCCGGGTCGGCCTCGTCTTGGCTTCCCGCCGTCTGTCTTGCTCCTTCGTGGGCCGAAGCCCACTTGGGTGGGGCCTGCGACTTGGCCCACCACCAAGTGGTGGTGCGGCTGCCATGTGGGCCCTTGCGGCCCATGTGGCAGCCACCTTTTATTGGCCTTTAATAATGTCCTATTAATTAAATAAATTAATATTTAATCAATAAATATTTTGTCTAATTAATTCCCATAATTAATTACTTATCATACAAACATATTTATATGATCCGAGACACCTAGTGTCTGCCGACAGAATATACTTGGACAATTATTTCCTTTCTTATAAACCTTTCTTTCTTCATGATCTAATTCTCCGAATGTAATTCTATCACGCTGGAAACCATCCCAGATGATACAACCTCTCTACTCCGGACCACTACAAATACAGCAGACCTTGACGCCTTAAGTGTGTGACCCCTACAGGTTCGATAACGTGTAACTATAATTGGAAATGCTTATCCAATCACTTGCCAGTGTCAGAACCTGGACGTTCTGTATAGCTGCTACCGTTATGCGAAGACACTCTTTTGAACCTGCTTGATTAGCATGTTTATCATATCACCATCACGATACTCATCAAATACCCAAGGCGAGATATATGACATTACCATAAATGATAGCTTTCATTTACTATGTCACCTTATCCTTGTTACCGGTACGATGCCTTTACTCTTTAACTCATGTTTAAGTATCCCATGATATTTGCATATCATTACCTTGTCTGCGCAGACTTGTCAATGGACACTTTCACACTAGAGCGGATCCTGGTTGTATCTCTCTATAACTTTAGAGGTGTGATTCCCAGTCTTGAACTACTATGGTTATAGTATACCTTTGAGGTTACCCAATCATAGCCTTTTTGATTACCCTGTTATGGCCGTAATGATTGACTATGTGAAAGCTTCCTCTCCAATATACATAACCACATATTCTCATGGTCTAAGGAATAAGCAAGCAACCAATCCTAGACTATACTATTTATACGCAACTTGATCTCGTAGTATATCATAATTTGGGTCTTCCCAGTCATATTGTTAACTTAACAATATGCTCCCATTAATAATGACAAGAGCACTTGTCCATGGCTGGAAATCATCGCCATCCAGTATTAACGAGTTCGTCCAAGAGACAGGACAAAGGGTAAAGGGTTTGATTATATCCTTACACGTGCGTATGTGTTTCCCTATAAATCTCACATTTATAGACCATAGCAGTTATAGCATAAAGATATAATACATTAATCGTGAAACAAATATATTTATTGTCTCTTAGGGCATATATCCAACAGTCTCCCACTTGCACTAGATACAATAATTATCTATTACATTAAACCTTCTTTAGGACCGATGTTAAACCGGTGAGGTTCAAACTTCAAGCGTGGAAGAGCTTTTGTCATAGGATCGGCTACATTGTCAATCGTATGAACTCTACGTATTGCAACGTGCCCTTTTGCCACATGATCTCTGATGAGGTGATCCTTGCGTTCAATGTGCTTGTCTTTGCTGTGAGACCTCGGATCCTTTGCCAGAGCAACGGCACTACTGTTGTCACAGTAGAGCTCGATTGGATCTGCCGCTGAAGGATACACTCCTAGTTCAGTAATGAACTTCTTTATCCAATAGCTGTCTTGACTACTTCAGATGCCGCCACATATTCCGCCTCCATTGTAGATTCTACCACCGTGCCTTGCTTGGAACTTCTCCAGCTTACCGCACCGCCGTTGAGAACGAACACGTAACCTGATTGTGCTTTGGAATCGTCTGGGTCAGACTGAAATCCCGAGTCAGTGTACCCACGTACTCTGAGCTCCTCATCTCCTCCATAGACTAGGAACATGTCCTTAGTTCTCCTGAGGTATTTCAGAATGCATTTAACTGCTGCCCAATGGGCCATACCAAAATCAGATTGAAATCTGCTGGTAACACTTAGGGCATATGACACGTCGGGACGTGTGCATGTCATTGCGTACATTATAGAACCTATTGCTGAAGCATAAGGTTTGTCCGCCATTTCCTTTCGCTCAGCAGCTGTACTAGGACACTGATTCTTGCTTAAGGTAATTCCAGGCACCATCGGAACGATGCCTTTCTTGGAATCGGCCATGTCGAATCTCTTCAACACCTTATCTATATATGTACTTTGGCTCAAACCTATTAGGCGTCTTTCTCTATCGCGATAGATCTTGATGCCTAATATATATGCAGCCTCACCTAAGTCCTTCATCGCAAAAGTCTTTTCCAATGAAGCCTTAACTTCCCCAAGAAATATTTATCATTACCAAGTAACAATATATCATCAACATAGAGAATTAGAAACACAACTGAGCTCCCACTTTCTTTCCTGTAAACACAAGTTTCTCCGAAATTTTGAACAAAGCCAAAACCTTTGACTACTTCATCAAATCGAATATTCCAACTCCGTGAAGCTTGCTTGAGACCATAAATGGATCTCTTTAGCTTGCACACCATGTTAGCTTTCTTTGGATCGACAAAACCTTCGGGTTGTACCATGTACACATCCTCAGTTAGATTTCCATTAAGGAAAGCTGTTTTGACATCCATCTGCCAGATTTCATAATCATAATAGGCAGCTATTGCTAACATAATCCTTACAGACTTAAGCATTGCTACGGGAGAGAATGTCTCCTCATAGTCTACACCTTGAATTTGTCGAAAACCCTTTGCGACAAGGCGTGCTTTATGAACGGTAACATTACCGTCCGCATCTGTCTTCTTCTTGAAGATCCATTTACAATCTATTGGTCTTACTTCCTCAGGAAGTTCTACCAAATCCCAGACTTGATTGTCATACATGGATTTCATTTCAGAATTCATGGCATCTTGCCATTTGTTGGAATCTTTATCATTCATCGCTTCTTTATAACATGCAGGTTCATCCTCTTCGAGCAGAAGAACTTCGTCCATGACGAAAACTTCTTTCTCGACACCTTCTAGTAAGAAAACTTCGTTCTCTAAAAACCTAGGTTGTTCGCGAACTCGGCTTCCTTTTCTTACTTGAGGAATCTGCCTGACTGGAGTTTCATCTTCCTCAGGAGGAGGATTTGGAATCTCCGTATCAGTGGCTGAGTCTCCGACCGGAATTTCTTCTGACGCGTTAACTCTGACTATCTCGTCGGTAGATTGTAAAATCTCCTCGAGACTTACCGTCCTCCCACTGACTTCTTTTGAAAGAAATTCTTTCTCAAGAAATACGCCGTTCCGGGCAACGAAAATCTTGCCCTCGACCTTGTTATAAAAAGTGTATCCAATGGTATTTTTGGGATACCCAATGAAAACACATTTGTCAGACCTTGGCTCAAGTTTTGTGGCTTGCAATCGTTTAACATAAACATCGCATCCCCAAACCTTGAGGTGACTTATGCTGGGTGGTTTACCCATCCAAACTTCATAAGGAGTGGTCTTGACAGATTTGGATGATGATCTATTTAAAGTGTAAGCTGCTGTTTCTAGTGCATAACCCCAAAAGGATATTGGTAAATCAGATAGTGCCAACATAGACCTAACCGAATCCATAAGAGTTCGATTATGTCTCTCCGAAACTCCGTTCCTTTGCGGTGTTCCAGGTGGCGTTAACTGTGGTACAATTCCACAGTCCTTCATGTGTTGACTGAATTCATGACTAAGATATTCTCCACCACGATCAGATCACAGGTACTTTATCTTCCTGTCATGTTTATTCTCTACTTCATTCTGAAACTCCTTGAATTTTCAAAGGTTTCCGACTTTTGCTTCATTAAGTAAATATAGCCATATCTACTTAAATCATCAGTAAATGTCACGAAGTAAAGATATCCACCGCGCGCCGAAATGTTCAGAGGCCCACACACATTTGTGTGTATGATCTCGATCAATTCGGTCGCCTGTTCGACTATCCCGCCTAACGGCGTTCTGGCCATTTTTCCCATCAGGCAAGCCTCACACTGATCAAATGAATCCTCGTCAAATGATTGCAACAACCCATCCGAAAATAGTTGTTTCATACGGCTTTTCCCGATGTGCCCAAGACGACAGTGCCAAGTGTAAGTATCATCTTTCACTAATTTTAGTCTCTTTGCATCAATGTGTAATGTGTCTTCTATCCTTCCAAGATTCAATACAAACAGACCATCCACCAGAGGGGCTGATCCGTAAAATACATCTATTCCTAGTAATAATAAAAGCATTAAGGCTTCTTGTCGTACGTCATTGAAATTGCACTCGAAGTTGACAAAAATTACCCACCACTGCCACCCATAAGTGAAAAAAAAAACGGTTCGAGTTATTTTTTTTCCTACCTCCGATCGATTCCCAAAATCCCCGGAGCGCCCAACCACTGCCTTGAGATCCTCTCACGAAACCAACTGGATGGGGAATTGGTTCTCGCTCACGAGGATGTCGACCTTGCTGGCAAATCGGTCACCACCGTCGTTGATCAGGCCTTCCCACGGTTCCGTACGGAGAGGTCGCAAACAGAGACAGTGCCATGGCGGTTGCGCCACGAAGCCAGCCACAGCGGACGGGGCGAGCTGGTGGGCGGGGGAACGCAGCGGGCGCAAGGCGGGCCCCTCGCTACTGAGCTCCGCGACGCAGCGCCTGCAGACGCGCTGGAGGAGGCACGGGCGCGGGGCCGCTGCGGCGGATGGCGCGAGGCACGCGGCATCTACGACGCCCGACGTCGCCATGTGGGGTGCCGCGAGAGGAGGCGGAGGTGGAGAGGGAGACGGCCATCTCATCTCCTATATCTGGCAGGAGCCGCGCGTCCAGACCAGCTCTCCATCCCGTCCCTAACCTCCGGCAGGCCAGCCGTGCGATGTCCCCTCCCTCAATGTCTGGCCGGACGACCCGGTGTTCGCATCGGTGGCTCTCCAACCTCGGCGCCGACCTACGCCCGCGACACGCTCTTGGCCGCCTGGCGAAGACTCAGGCCAAGATGTCGCGCTCGACGACGAGGTGGCCGAGTACCAGGAAACACACGCCATGAATCTGGTCTGAACTCTGAAGACCACACTCTCGGTGTTGGCCATGGTCCGGACGCAGAAGGCTTGGCGGATGAGACATATGTGGACCTTGACGCTATGTCCGCTGAACCTTGACAAAACACGACCTACTTCGAGCGATTCTTCCTGGACTCGTCGCCTTCAAGTGGTTGCTTCCGTCGGCTGTAGGCCTGTACGGGCAACACCTTCTTCTACTGATGTTTTCCACTCCAAGAGGTTGTTTGTGATTGGACTTTATGTGTTGTTCCCGCTGATTCACCCTAAATGGTTAACATGATGTTCCAGCTCAGCTCGAGGATGTTGCAGGCTGATGCGTCTTCTAGAAAAAACATCCTAAATTGTTTGTCTTTAGAACCTGAGATCTTTCATTGGAAAAAGATGCAGAGGGCAAGCTGAATTCAGACCAAATAGTAAAGAGCAGGGAAAACAACTACACACTTGATTTCTACTACTCTTATTAGTGCTTGCCGCTCAGTTCAAGAAGATAACTGTGGAAGATGTGGTAGTGTTAGCTTCACTCTTTTGACCTGTTGAATATATAAGCAATTTAGCAGTAGATTTAATCCACGAAAATAGTAAACAAATCATGACTAGAATAATAGGAATTAAACTAATCATGCGTTCTACTAAAACCGTAGACAAACCGAACGAATCTAGAGCAACTACCACAAGCAGGAACTCTAGTAGCATATCGAACAAGAAGGTCAAGATGACATACGTTGCAGCGGCTGTAGTAGCAGCTGTCCCGGTGTCGCCCATGTCGTCGATGAAGAGGTTGGCGATGTCGGGGAAGAAGTCGTCGTTGGGGAAGAACTCGAAGCCAGCAGTCGCGCGAGTGCGCTCCCCAAAAACCTGATCGCCCCTCTCCCGTACAGGATCACAAGAGGCGGGGTTCCGGAGGCCTGCTGTCCCTTCAACCGGTGCACGCCGGAAGACGGGATGGAGAAGACTTGAAAGACGGCGGCGCAAGGTTCTGGAACTAAGGCGGCGAGCTACCATGTGTTGCGTCTATGGCGGCTAGGGTTCGCCCAAGCAATATATAGAGCGGTCGGGTAGGACGTGGGCTGCAGCCCACGATTGAGTCGGTAACGCCTCCACCAAACGGAAACGGCAAAACAATTAACGCGTCCGTTAATTATTAATTAATCACTCAATAAATTTCCCGGACTGCAAAAATATAAGCTCGGCTCGGCGAGATTCCCGCAACCCGCGGCGTGTCGTGTCGTGACGAGACGGACGGACGGCGGCGGAGGAGGAGGAGTGCGCACGAGAGAGCCTTCCTGTTCTCACATGCTTACCAAGTGCTAGCACAGCTCACTATATAAAGTGGTGCAGCACTCTCTTAGCTAGCAGTATGGGACTAAAGGTTGCTTTCACGTACACACACAGCCAGCCAAATAAATGGGCCAAATGGGAATTTCGAATTTAGTAGTTGGGCTTTTCAGGCTGTGGCCCAAGTACAGCCCAACACCAAAATTCCAGCAATCCCCCACAAAGTCTCATTGGCACATCATACCACGTTTGTTCCAAAACATTGTTTTATATACCGGTGTTTAGTGGAGACTGTTAAGTTGAACACCACTTAGAACTTATGCTACACTAGACCGCAACTTGAATAGTGGACTATGCCTTGAACTACAAGTTTGCTGCAAATCTAGTTTCACATAAATCCTTTACCGATACTGGGCTACCGCAAGGCTTCCCCGCGGTGGAGCTTATACGTCATACTCCGAGGCCTTTCATGAGTTTATTAAAGAGCACCCAACTCTCACGGACTGCGACGTTTAACAGTCAGACTCATATAGGTGTATTCCTCAAGAGATGTTCTGCAGGGCAACATCTCCGCTTATAAAAGTAAGCCGCTTGGAACACATTAAGATAAATATCAACCTGCCATGCAGATCAGGAGAGTATTGCATCTTCATGGAGTGGGATAATAAAATATAAGGATACTCTCCTCTCAGCTGTCCAACAGCTTGTCACCCACTTCTAATTCACGGGATCTCCGATCACATAGAGTGGTTTACCACTGTGGACAACTCATACCGTGGGTCTCAAACCCATCTCCCTCGATGCACTATCTATCACATTACGTGATAAACCCTTTGTGAAGGGATCTGCCAAATTCTTAGACGTTTGGATATAATCCAACGCAATGACTCCGGAGTTCTTTAATTTTCGGACAGATTTCAATCTCCTCTTCACATGCCTTGATGACTTCATATTATCCTTAGAACTTTTAATCTTGTGAATCACAGTTTGATTATCACAGTTCATAAGGATAGCGGGTATTGGTTTTTCAACCACAGGTAAGTCCATCAAAAGCTCTCGAAGCCACTCTGCTTCAACAGTGGCTGTGTCTAATGCTGTGAGTTCTGCTTCCATAGTTGACCTCGTTAAGATGGTCTGCTTGCAAGACTTCCAGGAAACAGCTCCACCACCGAGTGTAAACACATAACCACTCGTGGCCTTAATCTCATCAGCATCAGATATCCAATTGGAATCACTATAACCCTCCAGTACCCTTGGATACCCGGAGTAGTGAATTCCATAGCTCGCAGTGCCTTTTAAATAACGCATAACTCTCTCGAGCGCATGCCAATGATCATCTCCCGGATTAGAAACAAACCGGCTCAACTTGCTTACAGCAAAAGAGATGTCAGGCCTCGTGGCACAAGCCAAATACATAAGCGAGCCAATAATCTGAGAATATCTCAGTTGATCTCTAGCAGTCTGCTGGTTCTTTCGAAGCAACACACTAGGATCATATGGTGTCGAAGAGGGTTTACAGTCGTCATACCCGAAACGACTTAATACCTTTTCCACATAGTGAGACTGAAGCAGTGTAATCCCACCATCACCATCTCGCAGCAGCTTGATGTTCAAGATAACATCAGCTACTCCTAGATCCTTCATCTCAAAACAACGAGATAAGAAATCCTTAACCTCCTTGATTAAATCAAGATTGGTTCCAAAGATCAATATGTCATCGACATATAGACAGAGAATAACTCCCTCGCCCCCACCATAGCGATAGTACACACACTTGTCAGATTCGTTTACAATGAAACCTGCAGCAGTCAAAGTTCTCTCAAACTTTTCATGCCATTGCTTAGGAGCTTGTTTTAGGCCATATAAAGACTTCAACAACTTGCACACCTTTCCTTCCTGACCAGGTACTACAAAACCATCAGGCTGATCCATGTAAATTTCCTCGTCTAACTCTCCATTTAGGAAAGCTGTCTTCACGTCCATTTGATGAACGAGAAGCCCATGCGAGGCAGCCAATGAAAGTAGCACTCGAATCGTGGTCAGTCTAGCCACAGGTGAGTAAGTATCAAAGAAGTCTTCACCTTCTTTCTGGGTATAACCCTTGGCCACAAGCGCGCCTTGTACTTCTCAATAGTACCATCAGGCCTAAGCTTTTTCTTGAACACCCACTTACATCCTACAGGTTTGCACCCATAAGGACGATCAGTGATTTCCCAGGTTCCGTTAGCTAAGATGGAATCCATCTCACTACGGACAGCTTCCTTCCAGTAGTCAGCATCAAGAGATGCATAGGCTTCTGAAATGGTACTGGGTGTGTCATCCACAAGGTACACAATGAAATCATCACCAAAGGATTTTGCAATCCTCTGTCTCTTGCTCCTAATAGGAACTTCATTGTCATCCTCCACAGAATTATCAGTGTGTTCTATCGAAGTGGTGGGATCAGGAATATCAACCAATTCCTGACTAGATGTATTAGGTATCTCCTGATTTGATGAGCTAGGCATATCCTTCATTGGAAAGATTTCCTCAAAGAAAGTCGCATCTCTCGACTCTAAAATTGTACCAACGTGAACGTCGGGTACCTCAGATTTTACCACCAAAACTCTATAGCCAACGCTATGAAAAGCATAGCCCAGAAGAACACAATCCACAGTTTTTGGTCCAAGCTTGCGCTTCTTGGGAATTGGTATATTGACTTTCGCCAAACAACCCCAAGTTCGAAAGTAAGAGAGTCTCGTATTTTTCCTTTCCCATTCCTCAAAAGGAGAAACAGTTTTCGTTTTCATGGGAACTCGGTTTAGGACATGACAAGCTGTCAACAAAGCCTCCCCCCACCATGCCTTGGAGAGACCCGAAGTGTCTAACATGGCGTTAACCAAATCAGTTAGAGTTCGGTTCTTTCTTTCGGCCACCCCATTTGACTGAGGCGAGTAGGGAGGCGTCCTCTCATGGATTATACCGTGTTCCGCACAAAACAAATCAAACTCATTGGAAAAATACTCTCCACCACGGTCGGACCTCAATCGTTTAATTTTCCGATCAAGTTGGTTCTCTGCTTCAGCTTTATAGATTTTGAAGTAGTTAAAAGCCTCATCTTTTGATTTCAGAAGATACACATAACAGTATCTAGTGGAGTCATCAATAAGCGTCATGAAATATTTCTTTCCGCCTTTTGTCAACACACCATTCATCTCGCAAAGATCAGAATGTATAAGTTCCAGTGGTGCCAAGTCTCTTGCCTCCGCAGTCATATGGGACTTGCGAGGTTGCTTAGCTTGCACACATACTTGACACTTGGAACCTTTGACAGTAGTGAATTTCGGAATTAAATCCAAACTAGCTAGCCGCGTCATGGCACCAAAGTTAATATGACAAAGTCGTGAATGCCAGATATTATGCTCAATTTCACGACAAATATTATTAATAACTTTAGTACAAAAGTCTGACAAGGAGAGGCGGAACAAGCCTCCGCACTCATAGCCTTTACCAACAAATTGTCCATACTTGGAAATTACAACTTTATTGGACTCGAAAACCAACTTATAACCATCTCGACACAGAAGTGATCCGCTGACGAGATTCTTATTGATGGAGGGCACATGATGAACGTTCTTCAGGCGCACGGTCTTCCCCGAAGTAAACTTCAGATCGACCGTACCAACACCACGAACAGAAGCATGTGAATTGTTCCCCATCAGCACGGGGGCAGTCCCTGTGATCTGGTAAGAAGAGAACATCGAGGCATCAGCACAAACATGTACATTAGCACCAGTGTCAATCAACCAGTCAGGAGAATGACAAACTGAAAGGATGGTGGGAAATATTCCGTACCCAAATTCCTTCATATCGGTGTCACCAATAACAACATTGGCAGTCTTGCCTTTGTTCTCAGATCCGCGCAGCTCATGGCGGTTGGGACATCGAGGTGCCCAGTGCTCCGGATCACCACATACATGGCATGATCCTTTCCTCGGCTTGTTGTTGTTCTTCTTGAAGTTGGTAGGCTGTGACGGTTTGAACCGTCCATCAGACTTGCCTTTACCCCCAGATTTACCCTTGTTAAATTTGGACTTGTGGGGCGGCTGGTAGTTCTTCTTCTGTACCACATGGGCACTAGAACCAGCCTCGGCAACTCGAGCACGTGTATCCTTCGCTCTCGCCTTCTCTTCCACATCAAGCGACCCAATGAGATCCGAAACGGAAAACTCTTGTCTCTTGTGTTTCAGAGAAGTAGCAAAGTTGCTCCATGAAGATGGAAGCTTGGCGATAATGCCACCGGCGACAAACTTGTCCGGTAAGTTACACTTGAAGTGCTCAAGTTCCTTTGCGAGCGACTGTATCTCATGAGCCTGTTGTACAACAGAACGCTCATCAGTCATCTTGTAGTCATAGAATTGCTCCATGACGTACAACTCGCTGCCCGCGTCCGAGGCCCCAAATTTGGCCTCGAGCGCATCCCACATGCCCTTGCCAGTGTCAAAGGACATATACGAATCCACGATGGAATCGTCAAGGATACTCAGAAGGGCACTCTTAAACAGAGTATCGAGCTTCTCAAAAGCTTCCTGTTGTTCAGGATTAAGCTCGCCCTCAGGTTTGCCTTTGGTGGCGGCATAGCAGTTACTGTTCTGAAACCAGTAAACTGCTCTCATGCGCCACCGTTTGTACAGGACACTTTTGAAGGGAAACGGCTTCGTCGACGCGAGAAAGCCAGGCGATACAAATTGCCTATAATCAGGTTTTTGGATTGTTGAATATATAAGCAATTTAGCAGTAGATTTAATCCACGAAAATAGTAAACAAATCATGACTAGAATAATAGGAATTAAACTAATCATGCGTTCTACTAAAACCGTAGACAAACCGAACGAATCTAGAGCAACTACCACAAGCAGGAACTCTAGTAGCATATCGAACAAGAAGATCAAGATGACATACGTTGCAGCGGCTGTAGTAGCAGCTGTCCCGGTGTCGCCCATGTCGTCGATGAAGAGGTTGGCGATGTCGGGGAAGAAGTCGTCGTTGGGGAAGAACTCGAAGCCAGCAGTCGCGCGAGTGCGCTCCCCAAAAACCTGATCGCCCCTCTCCCGTACAGGATCACAAGAGGCGGGGTTCCGGAGGCCTGCTGTCCCTTCAACCGGTGCACGCCGGAAGACGGGATGGAGAAGACTTGAAGACGGCGGCGCAAGGTTCTGGAACTAGGGCGGCGAGCGACCATGTGTTGCGTTATGGCGGCTAGGGTTCGCCCAAGCAATATATAGAGCGGTCGGGTAGGACGTGGGCTGCAGCCCACGATTGAGTCGGTAACGCCTCCACCAAACGGAAACGGCAAAACAATTAACGCGTCCGTTAATTATTAATTAATCACTCAATAAATTTCCCGGACTGCAAAAATATAAGCTCGGCTCGGCGAGATTCCCGCAACCGCGGCGTGTCGTGTCGTGACGAGACGGACGGACGGCGGCGGAGGAGGAGGAGTGCGCACGAGAGAGCCTTCCTGTTCTCACATGCTTACCAAGTGCTAGCACAGCTCACTATATAAAGTGGTGCAGCACTCTCTTAGCTAGCAGTATGGGACTAAAGGTTGCTTTCACGTACACACACAGCCAGCCAAATAAATGGGCCAAATGGGAATTTCGAATTTAGTAGTTGGGCTTTTCAGGCTGTGGCCCAAGTACAGCCCAACACCAAAATTCCAGCAATCCCCCACAAAGTCTCATTGGCACATCATACCACGTTTGTTCCAAAACATTGTTTTATATACCGGTGTTTAGTGGAGACTGTTAAGTTGAACACCACTTAGAACTTATGCTACACTAGACCGCAACTTGAATAGTGGACTATGCCTTGAACTACAAGTTTGCTGCAAATCTAGTTTCACACAAATCCTTTACCGATACTGGGCTACCGCAAGGCTTCCCCGCGGTTTGGAGCTTATACGTCATACTCCGAGGCCTTTCATGAGTTTATTAAAGAGCACCCAACTCTCACGGACTGCGACGTTTAACAGTCAGACTCATATAGGTGTATTCCTCAAGAGATGTTCTGCAGGGCAACATCTCCGCTTATAAAAGTAAGCCGCTTGGAACACATTAAGATAAATATCAACCTGCCATGCAGATCAGGAGAGTATTGCATCTTATGGAGTGGGATAATAAAATATAAGGATACTCTCCTCTCAGCTGTCCAACAGCTTGTCACCCACTTCTAATTCACGGGATCTCCGATCACATAGAGTGGTTTACCACTGTGGACAACTCATACCGTGGGTCTCAAACCCATCTCCCTCGATGCACTATCTATCACATTACGTGATAAACCCTTTGTGAAGGGATCTGCCAAATTCTTAGACGTTTGGATATAATCCAACGCAATGACTCCGGAGTTCTTTAATTTTCGGACAGATTTCAATCTCCTCTTCACATGCCTTGATGACTTCATATTATCCTTAGAACTTTTAATCTTGTGAATCACAGTTTGATTATCACAGTTCATAAGGATAGCGGGTATTGGTTTTTCAACCACAGGTAAGTCCATCAAAAGCTCTCGAAGCCACTCTGCTTCAACAGTGGCTGTGTCTAATGCTGTGAGTTCTGCTTCCATAGTTGACCTCGTTAAGATGGTCTGCTTGCAAGACTTCCAGGAAACAGCTCCACCACCGAGTGTAAACACATAACCACTCGTGGCCTTAATCTCATCAGCATCAGATATCCAATTGGAATCACTATAACCCTCCAGTACCCTTGGATACCCGGAGTAGTGAATTCCATAGCTCGCAGTGCCTTTTAAATAACGCATAACTCTCTCGAGCGCATGCCAATGATCATCTCCCGGATTAGAAACAAACCGGCTCAACTTGCTTACAGCAAAAGAGATGTCAGGCCTCGTGGCACAAGCCAAATACATAAGCGAGCCAATAATCTGAGAATATCTCAGTTGATCTCTAGCAGTCTGCTGGTTCTTTCGAAGCAACACACTAGGATCATATGGTGTCGAAGAGGGTTTACAGTCGTCATACCCGAAACGACTTAATACCTTTTCCACATAGTGAGACTGAAGCAGTGTAATCCCACCATCACCATCTCGCAGCAGCTTGATGTTCAAGATAACATCAGCTACTCCTAGATCCTTCATCTCAAAACAACGAGATAAGAAATCCTTAACCTCCTTGATTAAATCAAGATTGGTTCCAAAGATCAGTATGTCATCGACATACAGACAGAGAATAACTCCCTCGCCCCCACCATAGCGATAGTACACACACTTGTCAGATTCGTTTACAATGAAACCTGCAGCAGTTAAAGTTCTCTCAAACTTTTCATGCCATTGCTTAGGAGCTTGTTTAGGCCATATAAAGACTTCAACAACTTGCACACCTTTCCTTCCTGACCAGGTACTACAAAACCATCAGGCTGATCCATGTAAATTTCCTCGTCTAACTCTCCATTTAGGAAAGCTGTCTTCACGTCCATTTGATGAACGAGAAGCCCATGCGAGGCAGCCAATGAAAGTAGCACTCGAATCGTGGTCAGTCTAGCCACAGGTGAGTAAGTATCAAAGAAGTCTTCACCTTCTTTCTGGGTATAACCCTTGGCCACAAGCGCGCCTTGTACTTCTCAATAGTACCATCAGGCCTAAGCTTTTTCTTGAACACCCACTTACATCCTACAGGTTTGCACCCATAAGGACGATCAGTGATTTCCCAGGTTCCGTTAGCTAAGATGGAATCCATCTCACTACGGACAGCTTCCTTCCAGTAGTCAGCATCAAGAGATGCATAGGCTTCTGAAATGGTACTGGGTGTGTCATCCACAAGGTACACAATGAAATCATCACCAAAGGATTTTGCAATCCTCTGTCTCTTGCTCCTAATAGGAACTTCATTGTCATCCTCCACAGAATTATCAGTGTGTTCTATCGAAGTGGTGGGATCAGGAATATCAACCAATTCCTGACTAGATGTATTAGGTATCTCCTGATTTGATGAGCTAGGCATATCCTTCATCGGAAAGATATCCTCAAAGAAAGTCGCATCTCTCGACTCTAAAATTGTACCAACGTGAACGTCGGGTACCTCAGATTTTACCACCAAAACTCTATAGCCAACGCTATGAAAAGCATAGCCCAGAAGAACACAATCCACAGTTTTTGGTCCAAGCTTGCGCTTCTTGGGAATTGGTATATTGACTTTCGCCAAACAACCCCAAGTTCGAAAGTAAGAGAGTCTCGTATTTTTCCTTTCCCATTCCTCAAAAGGAGAAACAGTTTTCGTTTTCATGGGAACTCGGTTTAGGACATGACAAGCTGTCAACAAAGCCTCCCCCCACCATGCCTTGGAGAGACCCGAAGTGTCTAACATGGCGTTAACCAAATCAGTTAGAGTTCGGTTCTTTCTTTCGGCCACCCCATTTGACTGAGGCGAGTAGGGAGGCGTCCTCTCATGGATTATACCGTGTTCCGCACAAAACAAATCAAACTCATTGGAAAAATACTCTCCACCACGGTCGGACCTCAATCGTTTAATTTTCCGATCAAGTTGGTTCTCTGCTTCAGCTTTATAGATTTTGAAGTAGTTAAAAGCCTCATCTTTTGATTTCAGAAGATACACATAACAGTATCTAGTGGAGTCATCAATAAGCGTCATGAAATATTTCTTTCCGCCTTTTGTCAACACACCATTCATCTCGCAAAGATCAGAATGTATAAGTTCCAGTGGTGCCAAGTCTCTTGCCTCCGCAGTCATATGGGACTTGCGAGGTTGCTTAGCTTGCACACATACTTGACACTTGGAACCTTTGACAGTAGTGAATTTCGGAATTAAATCCAAACTAGCTAGCCGCGTCATGTCACCAAAGTTAATATGACAAAGTCGTGAATGCCAGATATTATGCTCAATTTCACGACAAATATTATTAATAACTTTAGTACAAAAGTCTGACAAGAGAGGCGGAACAAGCCTCCGCACTCATAGCCTTTACCAACAAATTGTCCATACTTGGAAATTACAACTTTATTGGACTCGAAAACCAACTTATAACCATCTCGACACAGAAGTGATCCGCTGACGAGATTCTTATTGATGGAGGGCACATGATGAACGTTCTTCAGGCGCACGGTCTTCCCCGAAGTAAACTTCAGATCGACCGTACCAACACCACGAACAGAAGCATGTGAATTGTTCCCCATCAGCACGGGGGCAGTCCCTGTGATCTGGTAAGAAGAGAACATCGAGGCATCAGCACAAACATGTACATTAGCACCAGTGTCAATCAACCATCAGGAGAATGACAAACTGAAAGGATGGTGGGAAATATTCCGTACCCAAATTCCTTCATATCGGTGTCACCAATAACAACATTGGCAGTCTTGCCTTTGTTCTCAGATCCGCGCAGCTCATGGCGGTTGGGACATCGAGGTGCCCAGTGCTCCGGATCACCACATACATGGCATGATCCTTTCCTCGGCTTGTTGTTGTTCTTCTTGAAGTTGGTAGGCTGTGACGGTTTGAACCGTCCATCAGACTTGCCTTTACCCCCAGATTACCCTTGTTAAATTTGGACTTGTGGGGCGGCTGGTAATTCTTCTTCTGTACCACATGGGCACTAGAACCAGCCTCGGCAACTCGAGCACGTGTATCCTTCGCTCTCGCCTTCTCTTCCACATCAAGCGACCCAATGAGATCCGAAACGGAAAACTCTTGTCTCTTGTGTTTCAGAGAAGTAGCAAAGTTGCTCCATGAAGATGGAAGCTTGGCGATAATGCCACCGGCGACAAACTTGTCCGGTAAGTTACACTTGAAGTGCTCAAGTTCCTTTGCGAGCGACTGTATCTCATGAGCCTGTTGTACAACAGAACGCACATCAGTCATCTTGTAGTCATAGAATTGCTCCATGACGTACAACTCGCTGCCCGCGTCCGAGGCCCCAAATTTGGCCTCGAGCGCATCCTACATGCCCTTGCCAGTGTCAAAGGACATATACGAATCCACGATGGAATCGTCAAGGATACTCAGAAGGGCACTCTTAAACAGAGTATCGAGCTTCTCAAAAGCTTCCTGTTGTTCAGGATTAAGCTCGCCCTCAGGTTTGCCTTTGGTGGCGGCATAGCAGTTACTGTTCTGAAACCAGTAAACTGCTCTCATGCGCCACCGTTTGTACAGGACACTTTTGAAGGGAAACGGCTTCGTCGACGCGAGAAAGCCAGGCGATACAAATTGCCTATAATCAGGTTTTTGGATTGTTGAATATATAAGCAATTTAGCAGTAGATTTAATCCACGAAAATAGTAAACAAATCATGACTAGAATAATAGGAATTAAACTAATCATGCGTTCTACTAAAACCGTAGACAAACCGAACGAATCTAGAGCAACTACCACAAGCAGGAACTCTAGTAGCATATCGAACAAGAAGGTCAAGATGACATACGTTGCAGCGGCTGTAGTAGCAGCTGTCCCGGTGTCGCCCATGTCGTCGATGAAGAGGTTGGCGATGTCGGGGAAGAAGTCGTCGTTGGGGAAGAACTCGAAGCCAGCAGTCGCGCGAGTGCGCTCCCCAAAAACCTGATCGCCCCTCTCCCGTACAGGATCACAAGAGGCGGGGTTCCGGAGGCCTGCTGTCCCTTCAACCGGTGCACGCCGGAAGACGGGATGGAGAAGACTTGAAAGACGGCGGCGCAAGGTTCTGGAACTAAGGCGGCGAGCTACCATGTGTTGCGTCTATGGCGGCTAGGGTTCGCCCAAGCAATATATAGAGCGGTCGGGTAGGACGTGGGCTGCAGCCCACGATTGAGTCGGTAACGCCTCCACCAAACGGAAACGGCAAAACAATTAACGCGTCCGTTAATTATTAATTAATCACTCAATAATTTTCCCGGACTGCAAAAATATAAGCTCGGCTCGGCGAGATTCCCGCAACCCGCGCGTCGTGTCGTGTCGTGTCGTGACGAGACGGACGGACGGCGGCGGAGGAGGAGGAGTGCGCACGAGAGAGCCTTCCTGTTCTCACATGCTTACCAAGTGCTAGCACATCTCACTATATAAAGTGGTGCAGCACTCTCTTAGCTAGCAGTATGGGACTAAAGGTTGCTTTCACGTACACACACAGCCAGCCAAATAAATGGGCCAAATGGGAATTTCGAATTTAGTAGTTGGGCTTTTCAGTCTGTTTCCTGGCCGAGTACCAGGAAACACACGCCATGAATCTGGTCTGAACTCTGAAGACCACACTCTCGGTGTTGGCCATGGTCCGGACGCAGAAGGCTTGGCGGATGAGACATATGTGGACCTTGACGCTATGTCCGCTGAACCTTGACAAAACACGACCTACTTCGAGCGATTCTTCCTGGACTCGTCGCCTTCAAGTGGTTGCTTCCGTCGGCTGTAGGCCTGTACGGGCAACACCTTCTTCTACTGATGTTTTCCACTCCAAGAGGTTGTTTGTGATTGGACTTTATGTGTTGTTCCCGCTGATTCACCCTAAATGGTTAACATGATGTTCCAGCTCAGCTCGAGGATGTTGCAGGCTGATGCGTCTTCTAGAAAAAACATCCTAAATTGTTTGTCTTTAGAACCTGAGATCTTTCATTGGAAAAAGATGCAGAGGGCAAGCTGAATTCAGACCAAATAGTAAAGAGCAGGGAAAACAACTACACACTTGATTTCTACTACTCTTATTAGTGCTTGCCGCTCAGTTCAAGAAGATAACTGTGGAAGATGTGGTAGTGTTAGCTTCACTCTTTTGACCAACCTAAAATTCATATATCACGTGCCCACTGTTTAGCTGTAGACCTACTGTCTCAATTACAATTATTCCCAAACATATCTTCTTTTCTTTCTATTTATGAAAAAAAGAATCTTCTTCTCTTGATCCGGTACAACTTCAAGATAAAAAAAAGAGAAACATGAAAGTCATGTAATTATTTCAGTTTTTAAAAGGTTTTGCCCCATATTAATATGTCAGTGCACATATCTTTGGACTTCAGAACGAGAGAGATATGGTTTTTGTCCTTCAGCTAATTTTTCTTCCGTTACAACGCACGGGTATGTGATATAGATTTTTCTCTCCCGTTGCAACGCACGGGCATGTTTCCTAGTATATTATTAAAACAACAAACAATTGACGGTGAAGATTAGCCTAATCAAATTTTAGATTTTTCAGCGGTTATGATGATTTGATAGACCGAGCAGCCTCTCCGCGTAGCCCAACCTGTACCGTACTAGGTCTCCTATTCAACAACGTACATGCCAGCAAAAAAACATAGATTGATTACAAGCAATGGATGCATTGTCGTCGCGGCGTCCTAGGCTCTAGGTCAGCGCCGCCGCGTTTTCCCGGCCACCAGCGCAGTCCACCGACGATTGAGTCGACGGTGTCGCGAGGTGTCGTTTTAGCAACCGAGATCGGGCGCTGTCCTACTCCTACCCGAGGCCCTCCACACCCTCCAACCTTACGAGTCCGCATCGACCAAACTTGCCAGGCCATGCTCTTTGAGGCGAGGCTTGACCAAGACGAGGATGCGTGCTGCGGCTGCGGATATGGTGTTGCCCACCGGCGATTCTGCATGTCGCCGTAGCGATTTGGATTGTAGGATAGGCCCTCGCAGTAGACGCATCGTGTTTGATCTCCTTCACTTTATCTTCCCTTGCAGCTGCAACCGTTGGTCAAAGCGTACAAAGCCGTGGTGTCTACTACCAGCAACGGTATGATTTTCATTATAATAGACTGATTAGTAGATCTTCTACATATTCATACTGAATCTTTTTTTTTTGCGGGGATATTCATACTGAATCTAGCAGCTAGGCAGGGATAACTAGCCGTCCTGAAGTGTATGTTATACACGGTTCATGCATGTCTTCCCTTTCTTAAGTTATATGGAGGAATCAAGGACAATTGAGTTGCTTCAATTACATCAGCGTCCTGAAGCACTGAATATTGCAGGTTTATGTCAGAAAGCTGAGAACTAACCCTTTTTGTACAGCATCATTAAGATGGATTACGATAGTCCAGCAAATTAATGACATAGCGAAGTGTATGTTATACACGGTTCATGCATGTCTTCCCTTTCTTAAGTTATATGGAGGAATCAAGGACAATTGAGTTGCTTCAATTGCATCAGCTGTAAGGAACCCTAAAAATAAATGGATGTATAAACGTATTAATTAATTATAACCTGATATACAGCTTATGGCAATTTTATTTTCAGAGCAAATCAGCTTTGCCTGGTGTGCTTCTGGAATAGCTAAGATTTTGTCCCCCTCTCTACTTGGGAACAAAATGGGGAAAGGGCCTACAGGTCATAGCCTCAGATACAACGAGGATCTGTTGTGCTTCTAGAATCAGGTATTTCTTTTGGATTCAAACTATTGTACAAAAATATGCCTGGATGAATTTGGTAATGCTCCTACAATCACATAAGAATATTTTGCATTCCATATTAATGATCGATGCTAAAAATTTGCAGTACAACAGGAAAATAGAAAAGACGAAAGACTTCAAAATTCTCAGCACTCATATAGACATCTCATGCTCTTATGCAAATCATCTGAAGAAAGGTTAAGTACGTCAATTTGTTTCTTTTTATTCTTTTTTGGTTCTGAATATTGAGGCATCGGTGATACACTTCTATATGTACTACAACATCCAAACAAGGATATTTAGTGACCATCTTTTTTTAGCTTTTGATATAGCACTCATCACAGTCAATACGTTATCTTATATACCCTCCTGCAGGTTAAACAAGACAAGTTAATTTGTGCCTCTATATAAACATGTTCCCTTCTTGCTAAAATGCAACGTACAATCCTCTCCATACAGGAAACCAACCATTGTTATTGTTGATCCATATTGCTGCGGGGCTCGGATGCAGCCGAAGATCGAAGAAAAATGAAGGACTCTGAACATGAAGAGACGAACAAGCAAGTAATTTCTTGATTCCTCATTTTATTTGTTTGATTAGTTCCTTACATGTCAACCATGATTTGATTGATTATTCTTCCTACATATATAGTCGGATTCTTTTCAGGACCGTCATATGCTCATGAATGCGTGACCATATAAGATATAACTGAAAGGCCCCGACAATGATACAACCAACTTCTTTTATTTTCCAGTACTTTATATCCATGTGTGTCGGCCCAGTGAAATCCAGGGTGTGCTGGGCCTGTCCTATACGGCCCTCGACACTTGATGGCCGATTTTTGCTAAGGACCAAGCCCACGGCTTGGAGAGCCTCGTGAGGCGAATTGCCTCGCGAGGGGATTTGAGGCAGCAGAGGCCTGTGGAGGCCATATCCACTACTGCCCCCTCTTTAAGGAAATCTCCCCTGGGGAGAGGTCAACGCCGAATTCTCTACAGGGCATCCAAGCCCTCGTGGAGATCGCTTCGCTGCAAAGCAACCTCTGCAGAGCGCACATGGGCTCTGCAGCGGCCGCAGAGTGACGCGCGCCCCTGCGCGCGGTGACGACGACGCCGCAGCTGCCATTTTGGTGATTAAAGGGGTCAATAAAGCTGTGCCACCCGCTCCGGACTACAAGGATTTCCTCTTTGGTGATAAGGGGACCGGCCGGCGCTACGCTCCAAGGCCAACGTCACCGTGGGCACCCCCACGTTCCTCTGCGGCCCCAGCTGGCCGTCCTGCATGGACGGTGGGTACTCTGCTACAGGAGTCAGCTTTACGCTCATGGACCGCGTCCATGGACATCCGGGCTGCGATGCACCGCGCTCCACCTTCTGCGCCACGTGACAGCCCTACCACAGGAGTGCAAGGAGGGAGCACGGGGCGCCTATAAAAGGAGGCAAGGTGCACCGTAGCAAAGGATCGCATTCTCATTCCAGCATCGCCACTTACGCGCAAGGAAGAAGAAGACCCTTGCTTCCCTTCCTTGTACACCATTGCCAAAAGAGAGCCTTCGGCAAGCTCATTGTACTGTAACCTCTACAAGCAGTGCAATACAGACAAGCAGGAGTAGCGGTATTACCTCCACACGAGGGCCGTGAACCTGGGTACGGGCTGGTGTTCATCTCTGTCGTGATGTCCCTCCGCTTGCTCGACGAGCACCGTCGCCGTGCAGGTTGAGGGTTGTTTGACCAACGTGTTCAGCCCCTTACACGAACTCTCTTCGTGAGCTTGACTATCCCTGTTTCGTGGGAGTCATTCTCCGACAATTGGCGCGCCAGGTAGGGGGCTGAGGCGCGTCTTCAACCTTCATCGACCTCTGCGCCATGGCGGACACTCGCGCAGCTCGCGCCACCCGGCGGGCGTCAGGCAGGGCAACCACCGAGCCCGCTGCCAACACCACCAACCCTCGCGGCCGTCCCCGCGCCAGCCGTGCCACGGGGCGCAACACCGCTGAACCGCGGGTGGAGCACCCCGAGGACGACCGCTTCGACGACGACGTCGACCACGGGCACGGCGAGGACGCAGAGTCCTCGCACCCGTCCCAGCGCCACAGCGCCTCCACTCTTGGGCGTCCAGCGCCCAGCCCAAACACCGCGCTGCTCATGGCCGCGGAACTCTTCCGCTACCGTCCCACAGCTGAGGCGCACGACAACTGGCTCGGCCGCCTTCAGCACCTCGTCGACATTGCGGCGGCACCGCGCGCTGCTCCTGCGGCGTCGCGCTCTCTGGTGCACCACAACTCCGGACGCGCTGGAACCACCGCGCATGGCGCACCTCCGCCGCCGCCTCCGCCAGGTCCGCCTCCGGCCGCGGCGCACAAGGCCGCGTCCCACGCGTCGTCGCCGCGCGATTGTCAAATCGTGCAGCGGACACCCCCAGACGCGCGGGTGGAAATGGAGCGCCAGAAGGACCTCCAGAAGCGCATCGTGGAGGAGATCGGCCAGGCAGGGCGACAGAACCGCCGTGCTCTTCAGGGGGCATCGCCTCGTACGCCACAGGTTGCGCGGCCTTCACCCGCAACCTGCGGCGCGTCGTCTGGCCACAGAAGTTCAGGCCTGACCTCCCCAAGGGCTACGACGGCACGAACAACCCCATCGAGTTCTTGCAGCTCTACACCACCTCCATCCAAGCTGCGGGGGGAGACGACAAGGTCATGGCCAACTGGTTCTCCCACGCTCTCAAGGATTCCGCCTTGTCGTGGCTCCTGAACCTTCCCGAGGACTCCATAGACTCGTGGGAGGAGCTCTGCCAGCAGTTCGTTGCGAACTTCAAGGGCACGTACGAGCGCGCCCTCACTTACAACGATCTGCGAGCTGTGCGCCAGAAGCCTGGCGAGACCCTCCGCAAGTACATCCAGCGCTTCAGCCAAGTCCGCAACAAGATCCCGAACATCCCGGACTCGCACGTCATTGCGGCCTTCAGAGAGGGCGTCACCAACCACAGGATGCTCGAGAAGCTCGGCATCCATGATACCCTTCCTCCGTGGTGAAGCTCTTCGACATCGCAGACAAGTGCGCCAAGGCAGAAGAAGGGCTCCTCTTCGTCAAGGTGGGCTCAACAGACGACCCTGTCGAGGGATCCAAAACCCAGAAGAGGCGTGACGAGACGAAGCGCAAGCCTACCGCAGTCTTGGCAGCTGAACCCGACGCCAAGCATGTTCGCGAGGACTCTCCAGAGGCTGGCAAGAAGGAGGTGGACAACCGCCCGTTCTGCATCTACCACAACAGGCGCGGCCATGCGACAGAGAACTGCTATGACCTCAAGCAACTGAGCAAGAAGCGTGAGCAAGAAGAGAGGCAGCGGTGGCCGCGGCAGAGGTCGTGGTTACCGCAAAGGTGGACGCAAGGGCAACTTCCAGAGGCCTCAGGGAACTCAGGCGAATGCCGCCGAGAAAAACAACAATCTGCCCGACGAAGAGCCTGGAGGCTACCAGGCCCCCAAGGGTGCCATGGCATGCATCCTCGGCGGATCCCAGGCGCCCAAGTCGAACAACCAGTTCAAGCAGTTCGCTCGCGAGCTCAACGCAGCGCTTCCCGGGGTCGAGACGTCCCGCCCCCTCAAGTGGTCCCAGTACACCATCGCCTTCGACGCCAAAGACCACCCCAAGTCTACAAGGACGGTGGGCACCCTCCCGTTGGTGTGCACCCCCACCATCAACAACATCGCCGTCGGCAAGACGCTCATTGATGGGGGTGCAGGCCTAAACGTCATCTCTGTCGAGACCTTCGAGACGCTTCAAGTGCCCTACGAGTGGCTCATGCCCTCCAGGCCCTTCACCGGGGTCACCAGCGGCTCAATCTCGCCTCTGGGGCAAGTGAGGCTCGCGGTCACTTTGGCACGCAGGAGAACTACCGCACCGAGCTAATTGACTTCGACGTCGCGCACATTGGCCTGCCCTACAACGCCATCCTCGGCTACCCCGCCCTCGCGAAGTTCATGGCCGTCACGCACCATGCCTACAACATGGTCAAGATCCCTGGCAGCGGTGGCACCATCACCATACGCGGTCACGTACAGGACGCCACGCGCGCCGTCGAGATCGCCTACAAGGCCGCTGCCATGGCATTCCCCGCTGACGAGGACATGGAGCCTCTCGAGAGGCCCAAGAAGAAGAAACAACTGTTCACTCAAGAGCAAGCATCTACAAAGAAGGTGTCGCTGAGCACCAGCGGCTCGGGGGCTGAAGGCTCGGGGGCTAGCGTCACCATAGGCGCTGGCTTGCCTCCCAAATAGGAAAGCGCGCTCGTCGCCTTCCTTCGGGCAAATTCTGACATGTTCGCATGGACTCCGTCAGAAATGTCCGGTGTACCAAGGGAGGTGATCGAGCACCACTTAGCCGTGTGTCCAGACGCACGCCCTGTAAAGCAAAAAGCGCGGAAACAAGCCCCCGAGAAGCAAGCGTTCATCATCAAAGAAGTAGAGAAGCTGAAAGCAGCAGACATCATTCGAGAAGTTGCCCATCCCACTTGGCTCTCCAACGGTGTGGTTGTCCCAAAACCCAATGGAGGAGGCCGGCTCTGCATCGACTACACATTCGAGAAGAGCCAGTTCTCCCCAAGAAAAGCACTGCCACACCAAGTCCAGAACCTCCCGACGAGGGAACGGTCTCTCCAGACCCAGCGCCAGGCCCACAGCCTCAAGTCGAGCCCTCCACGAGCACCCTGCCGAGGCTCCTCCACAGGCAAACCTCGCCAAAACTCCTGAGGAGCCTCTCGAGGGAGCCGACGCTGCTGCACCATCAACGACCCTCGTCGAGCATCCAGTCTACTTCGTCAGTACTGTACTGCGAGATGCTCGCGAGCGGTACCCAGTGCAGCAGAAGCTCCTCCTCGCGCTACTCATCGCCTCCAGGAAGCTGCGCCACTACTTCCAGGGTCACCCCATCACGGTGGTCACGTCCTTCCCCCTGGAGCAGATCCTGCGCAACCCCAACGCTACTGACCGCGTCGCAGGGTGGAACATTGAGCTGCAGCCATTCAACTTGCGCTTCGACACCACAAGAGTCATAAAAGGGAGAGCGCTGGCGGATTTCGTCGCCGAGTGGACAGACCCAACACCTGAAGAGCCTCGCGAAGAAGAAACCGCGTCATCGGGAGATACAATGCCAAGTCACTGGACCATGCACTTCGATGGAGCTTTCGCCTGCCGCAATGGTGGGGCTGGCGTTGTCTTAACCTCACCAAAAGGTGACAAGCTCTACTACGCCATCCAGCTGTGCTTCACAATAGACAAGATCTCCAACAACATCGCCGAGTACGAGGGCCTCCTCGCCGGGCTCAGAGCCGCAATCGCCCTTGGCGTCAAGCACTTACTCATAAAGGGTGATTCCCAGCTCCTGGTTAACTTCTCCAACAAGAGCTACACGCCTAAGACGACCACATGGCCGCCTACCTTGAAGAGGTCCGCAAGCTCGAGAAGCACTTCAGGGGCATGGAGCTCATGCACATCCCGCGAAAGGAGAACCAAGAGGCAGATGACATCGCCAAGCGAGCATCACGAAGGCAGGCCCAGTCGGCCGGCGTGTTTGAAGAGAGACTCTCCAAGGCGTCCATAAAGCAGCCACAAGAAGCAGCAGCCGCAAGCACAGACGAAGTACTCCCACCACCTCCTATAGGTGGGGCACCCAACTGCGGTCCATCCTCAGGGGAGCGTCTGCTGCTGGCTATGGTGCACCAAGAGACAGGCTGGGTTGACGAACTCAAAGACTACCTGCTGAAGGGAGTCCTTCCTGAAGAAGACGCGGAGGCAGAACGAGTGGCTCGACAAGCCAAGTCATACTACATCCTCGAGGGAGACCTGTACCGCAAGCGCCCAAATGGAATTGCACTCAAGTGCGTCCCCCCGAGGAAGGCCGCATGCTGATCAGAGACATTCACAGTGGAGAGTGTGGCCACCATTCCTCTGCACGCACCCTGGCAGGCAAGGTCTTCAGGAGCGGTTTCTACTGGCCCCAAGTGCTTCAAGATGCCACCACCATCGTCCAATCTTGCGATGCGTGCCAGTTCCACGCCAAGCAAGTTCATCAGCCTGCACTGGGACTCCAAACCATCCCGCTCTCGTGGCCTTTCGCGGTCTGGGGCCTTGACATTCTGGGACCCTTCCCGAGATCACAAGGGGGCTACCGCTTCCTCTTCGTGGCAGTCGACAAGTTCACCAAGTGGGCAGAGGTTGAAGCAGTGCGCAGCATACCGGCCAGGGCGGCAGTAAAATTCATCAGAGGCCTGGTCTGCCGCTTTGGTGTGCCTAATCGCATAATCACCGACAATGGCTCACAATTCACCAGCGGCATCTTCAGGGCCTACTGCGAGAGCCTCGGCACCAAGCTCTGCTTCGCCTCGGTGGCTCACCCACAGAGCAACGGCCAAGCCGAGCGAGCAAATGCTGAGGTCCTCAAGGGCCTCAAGACAAGAGCTTCAATCGCCTGAAGGGTACGGCAAGGGCTGGATAGACGAACTCCCGTCCGTGCTCTGGTCCATCCGCACGAACCCCACGAAGCCCACTGGTGAGACGCCATTTGCTCTCGTGTATGGAGCTGAAGCAGTCCTCCCCACAGAGATCAAGCATGGATCCGCACGGGTCCTTGCCTTCAACGAGGACGATCAAGCAGACCTCCACAGCGACGACCTGCTACTCCTTGACGGGTTGCGCCGCCGTGCCGCCCTCAGGGCAGCCAAGTACCAGCAAGACCTGCGACGCTACCACAGCCGCCACATACGTCCGCGCACTCTCGAGACAGGCGACCTCGTCCTCAGGAGAATCCTCTCCAGGGAAGGTCTCCACAAGCTCTCGCCAATGTGGGAAGGCCCCTACAGGGTCTCCCACATCGCCAGGCCTGGCGCGGTACGCCTCGAAACGGAGGACGGCATTCCGGTCAAAATCCATGGAACATCGCGCATCTACGCAAGTTCTACCCGTGATCATAGTCACGCCAGACATTTTTTGTCTCTAGAGGGAAGCACACAACTTCACCTCCAAGCTTCACAAAAGCTTCTCCTCCCGAGGGCCAGCCCCTCTGAGCTCTCCTGATTACGTGCCGCCGCAGGCCGTGAAGAGTCTCAGCCACTGAATGTGGTCCCCATGCCTCGACATGGAAAACTTTATCTTGGTCACACCAAGTGTAATGAACCAATTCGTTTCTCGATGAAACATTGCGCTGAGGCGCCGCTATGTAATATTTTGGTGGTGAGTTTTACTTTTCATCATCTTAGTTCATTTCGCGCTTATATTCTTCCCCATGCGCACCTCGCGAGCGGGGGCTGAGTACGGTGACTGTGCCTCAAGAGCACCCCAACAGCACCGCAAAATCCAAAGGATCCGAGCTCTAGCACGTGAGCACGCTCTCACGCCTGTTACCTCCCCAAAGAGCTCTGGCCCATGGGCTTGCTCCCAAAACACGCCACCTCACCAAAGGACCTTGGTACTTACTCTCCTCGCGAGATACCCATGAGGAAGCCTATAAGCGCGCATGGGTGTTTACTACCATGTGCCGCTTTGGGTCTGCCTCTCTAACCAATACAGGGAACAAGAAGTCCTCCCCAAGGTCGAGAAGTCACGCTCCGACCCCTAGAAGGGAGCGCACCATCAGGGAAGCCAACGCCCTCTACGAGGCCAAAGTCTCACCAAGCTAAGTCTAGCGCTTGCGCTCCTCAGAAGTGTTTTCTCCCTCTCACGGGCACCTGTCGCCCCTCGAGCGGTTTTTTCTCTCTCACACTCCATGGACTGCTTGTGCGTCAAAGGGGAGCCCTCGAGCACCGCGACTCGAGAGCCCTTACCTCTCCAAGCCTTAAACACCCCCCGGCCTTGCCGAGTCACGCTCCGGCATACCGTAGCGGCGGTGTCATAGCGCAAAGAGATGGGTCCTGACGACGTAGAGCGAAGAAAGACATGGAACAGGGACAAAGGACCCTTCGAGGGGCACACACACATGTTTGCATACGATTAAAGTATCTTACAAGCCAGCGTGAATTAAAACAAGTCTTAAAACAAAGATAATTGCGCCAAGCGCATCTTGTTGCAGGAGTGGCCTAGGCAGAGGGTTCACCATCGCCGTCCTCTTCAGCCTTCTCTTCTTCGGCGCCTTCATCCTCCTCAGCGGCCTGCTCCGCCTCAACCCTCTTGAAGCGGTCGACGTAATCGTTGACTTCTTCTCGAACCAAGTTGGAGAGCTCCCAGGCCGGATCTCCCTCGATGGGCTCGGTCACTGACTCGAAGTCGAAGCCGGGGTGAAGGCGCTGGAGGTTGGCGAAGACGCGATCGATCGCCACGGTCAAGAGCTTGCGGCACTCCTCATCAACAACGTCGCCAAGTTCCGCCACAGGGCCCTCGAGCACAGAGAAGAGCTGGTCGAAGTAAGCAAGATATGTGGCGGCATCAGCGTTCCCATGGACGGGAACAATAGGTGCATCCACTCCTAGCTGCCCCGCGAGAGTATTCCCCCGGGCCACTAAGGATTGGAACATGCGCTCCCGTTGCTGCGTCAAGACCTGTGCCGCCTGCACGCGATGCTCAGCCTCTTCGGCGCGCTCCACGACAGGGCCCACCTGAGCGGTCAACTCCTTCATGTCCGCCATCAGAGAGGCAAAGTTCTGTTCCGCACGCGCCCGAGCCTCCGCGGCAGCCTGGAGGCGAGAGTCGAATCGCTTCTTCTGGGCCTCAAGGTCCTGGACGCGAGCCTCAAGCTCTTTGCGTCTCTTCGTGAAGCGCTCCTCTTGCTTCTTGGCCTTATCCGCGAAGTCTTTTCTACAGCTGTCGCGAAAGAGCTTCTCCTTCGTCGCAGACTCTTCCGCCATCTTCTCCTCCTTTTTGCGAAGGTTCTCGTTGGTCAGCGCAAGGCGCTTCTGGTAGAACTCCTCATCTTGAGTGACCTTGTACTCGCGGGCTTCCAGGTGCTCCCGCTGCGCGGATTGATCCTTCTCGATCTGCTCAACCTGGTCTTCGCGTTTGCGCGCCTCGGCCTCGCGGGCGTCGAGATCAGCTCCGCGCTGCACGATCAAGTCTTCGCGAATGCTCAAACTCTCACGAATTTCTCCAAACTCTGCCGCAATTTTCCGACTCGGCGACGATCCCCGCCTCGCGGTCCAGAAGCTCTTTGTGCTTGGCGGAGACCGCCGCCTCGCGCGCCGCCAGCTCCTGGTGTTTGGCCTCGGTCTCCACCTCGAGAGCCTCGCGCCTAGCACCCAGGTCCGCTAGGGTCTCCTCGACCTCGCGGACCACGCTGATGCGGATTTCCTCAGCAGAGCGCAGCGCTGCCTCGCGCTGCGCCTGGGCAGCTTCGTTCTTCCGGCGGCAGCTCTCCACGGTCTCACGAAGACAAGCCCAGCCCCGCGCAAGCTCAGCGGCCTCCTCCGCCCTGGAGCGATCTTCCTCGGCAAGCTGGGCCTCAAGCTCGTCGAGAACCTCCCTCGCCGAGCGGAGGACAGCCCCACGGCGGGCTGCGGCGGGGCGCCGCCCCCGCAGAACTAAGGCCCGTGGCTCGCCGGAGGGCCTGGAAACGCCGGCGCCTGCCGAGGATTCCGGAGCGTCCAACCTTGGGCTCCGAGTGGCCTCAAGGCGCGCCTGGGGGCTCTGGTGCGAGCCCCCCTCTTGGTCCACCCAAGGGGCCTTCAGGGGGCTTTGATGAGAACCCCCCTCACCGGAGGCCTCCTGGGGGTTCGGGGCATCTTCATCTTCAACCACGTCATTCTTCTGCCCCTGGGGAGCGCTCTCCTCTCCAGGGACAGGGTTGGCCTTCTCAGTTGAGGCGCCTCCCCAGCGGCCTCAGAGTCCGCTGTGGCCTCTCCAAGTTTCGTGCTCGGTGGGGGCGATGACGCGGCGGCCTCCTCCATTTCGACGTCAGCGCACGCCCCCGCGGACGCCCCTGTCACCGCGGCACACTCCTTCGCCGGCGGCGTGAACCTCGCCGCATCCGCATCCGCCGTCCCCTCCGGCTGCGGGGGGAGACGTCAGGCCGCATAGGTGGAGGCATCGCCACCTCTGCCTCCCCCTCCATCTCCTTGCAGTGCTCCTCGCTTCAGGAGGCGGCGCCGCGGCCTCAGGAGACGAAGCAGTGCCCTCGGGAGGCACCTCGTCAACTGTACACGCTGCAGGCGCCGCTGCAGCGCTGGGGATCTCTCCAAGCCTCCGAAGTCTCCGCCTCTTCGGCACCTCGGGGCCCCTGGAGAGGCTAAAACTCAAAAACTCCGCAGGAAGCCTACGCAAAAGCAAGCCAAGACAGAAAAGGGAGTCAGTTCTTACCCTGATGTCTTGGCGCGGGAATCGACCCACACCGTGTTCGACGACCGCCACGGCCTCAGTGGTGCGGCTCCGGCGCCGGACCCCTCGAGAGCGGCCTCGGCTTTCCTCTTGAGGGAGATGCCCGCTGGACTCCCGGCGGCCCGGTCATGAACGGCCTTGGAGCGGGGCTCGCAATGGCCTGATGAAGCTCCGTCATCGTCGCTCTCCTCTTGCCCCTCGGCGCGCTGCGAGGGAGCGACCACGAACTGGCCGCTGCTGCCTGAAGAAGCCTCGTGGGCCTCCACCTCAGGCGCCGCGCTCTTCGAGGTGCTCGAGCTCTCCGCTGGAGAGGCAGAGCCTCCCGAGGCGCCGGTTGCGCCTGCGTCGGATTCCACAGGCGTTACCGTCGTCTCCTCGTCGCCTTCAGCTGGCGCCCCCTGCGCCGCGGACTCAGGATCTTCGCGGGGCCCCGCATGACCCTTGGGCACCAGGCCCCACCGGTCGAACTTCGGCATCGTCTGCACGAGCGAGACGCGGCGCCCAAGGTCAATCCTGTGGAGCGGGACCGCCTTATCGCCAGGCTGGGGGATATCAGGAGCCGTGAAGAGCGTCTCCATAATGGTGCGCACCTCCTGCTGCGTGAAGAGGTTTGCGCTCAGGCGCATTTTGTCCCTCTGGTTGGAGTAAAGCCACATTGCGTCCGCGTGCCACTGGAGCGGAGCAATGCGGCGCTTCACGAAGTCCTTGGCCACCATCTGCCCGGTGAGGCCTGCCTCGCGGAGGTCCTTCAAGCGCCTCATCACAGGGCCAAGCGCGGCTCCCTTGAGCGCTTTAGAAGACCAGCTCGCCCTCTTCATCGGAGGCGCCTCGGGCAGGTCAAAGAAGGCGCTCCGGCTGCCAAACTTCATGAGGAACCAGCGCTTGCGGAAGTCCTCCACCCTCTTCGTCACATTGGTCACAATGTTCTCGCCGTTCCGCGCGATGGGGATGTATGTCCACCGAAGGTGGGATGCCGATGTATGCCTCGCAGAGGTAGGCGAAGATGGCGAGGACAAGGATGGAATTAGGATGGAGATGAAGGACCTGGATCTGGTAGCGCTCCGGAATCGCCAGGAAGAAATCGGAGAAAGGAAGCACAAGCCCGGCGAATAGGGTGTGCATGAAGATGGGGTAGAAGTCGCCGAAGGAGTTGTCCGCCGGCTTAAGCGCCGTAGCGCCGTGCTCGTTGGTCGCTGAAGCCGCCATGTGACGCACTTTCTCCAGCTGCGCCTTCTTCTTAAAGCGGAAGCCGGTCAGAGCCGGCTCGAAGTCGCCGACCTGCTGCGTCGCGGCAGGTTCGCCGCCCTGCACCACGGCTTTGCCTTTCGAGGCCGCGGAAGCTTTCTTGGGCGCCATTGCCGCAGGATTGCAAGGGAGGAGGAGCGCCGGAGACACAGGGGCGCAGGCGTCAAGAGCAAGGAGACGAGCGCGCAAATGAGGCAGTAACTGCTGCCTGAACCGGTGCTGCAGGCTTTATTCCCCTCCGAGCAGTTACCGAGACGTGGTGGGACCCGCCACTACGCCCATCATCTCCGAGGATAACGTGTCGTCGCGGCGTAACTGCCCTGCACGTGTCTCAGGCCGGCCGGACACTTTGGGCCCATGACGGTTCGCCTGCGTCCATCGGACTACATCGTGCCCATCATGGGCCCGGGGGCTACTGTCGGCCCAGTGAAATCCAGGGTGTGCTGGGCCTGTCCTATACGGCCCTCGACACTTGATGGCCGATTTTTGCTAAGGACCAAGCCCACGGCTTGGAGAGCCTCGTGAGGCGAATTGCCTCGCGAGGGGATTTGAGGCAGCAGAGGCCTGCGGAGGCCATATCCACTGCTGCCCCCTCTTTAAGGAAATCTCCCCTGGGGAGAGGTCAACGCCGAATTCTCTACAGGGCATCCAAGCCCTCGTGGAGATCGCTTCGCTGCAAAGCAACCTCTGCAGAGCGCACATGGGCTCTGCAGCGGCCGCAGAGTGACGCGCCGCCCTGCGCGCGGTGACGACGACGCCGCAGTTGCCATTTTGGTGATTAAAGGGGTCAATAAAGCTGTGCCACCCGCTCCGGACTACAAGGATTTCCTATTTGGTGATAAGGGGACCGGCCGGCGCTACGCTCCAAGGCCAACGTCACCGTGGGCACCCCCACGTTCCTCTGCGGCCCCAGCTGGCCGTCCTGCATGGACGGTGGGTACTCTGCTACAGAGTCAGCTTTACGCTCATGGACCGCGTCCATGGACATCCGGGCTGCGATGCACCGCGCTCCACCTTCTGCGTCACGTGACAGCCCTACCACAGGAGTGCAAGGAGGGAGCACGGGGCGCCTATAAAAGGAGGGCAAGGTGCACCGTAGCAAAGGATCGCATTCTCATTCCAGCATCGCCACTTACGCGCAAGGAAGAAGAAGACCCTTGCTTCCCTTCCTTGTAAACACCATTGCCAAAAGAGAGCCTTCGGCAAGCTCATTGTACTGTAACCTCTACAAGCAGTGCAATACAGACAAGCAGGAGTAGCGGTATTACCTCCACACGAGGGCCGTGAACCTGGGTACGGGCTGGTGTTCATCTCTGTCGTGATGTCCCTCCGCTTGCTCGACGAGCACCGTCGCCGCGCAGGTTGAGGGTTGTTTGACCAACGTGTTCAGCCCCTTACACGAACTCTCTTCGTGAGCTTGACTATCCCTGTTTCGTGGGAGTCATTCTCCGACAATGTGTTTCTCCCTGTAAGCCATCCTGGAGTGATTGGATTTGGGTTCGTCATATGTTTATAGCCGGGTTTGTTTGATGTGTTGTGTAATCCTTCGTGTACTCAACGATGAAGCAAAGAAATCTCGTATGGCCCAGTAGTAATCCACCTCAATCAATGATGGTTAGACTTCCTACATTATTGCAAGTCTTTTGTATTTTAATTCATTTCAGTTATGCAATTTGTACTTAAGAACATGACAAAATTTGCAAAAAAATCTCTACAATATATATACTGGTGGTACTTTTACGGATAATTTTTAAGCTTTTTTCATTACGAACGTTACTTTCAAAGTTTCTTCTTATGTTCTTCCTTTATAAAGTCGATAGGGAAAAGGCACTAACCTGTGTTGTTACGGTTAATCTGAAGTTCATGTCAGATCAATTAGGTTGGTAATATTCCTAACTACACACTCTTAAAAAACTCCCGCTTAATGAGAAACGCCTATGCTTCCATCCGGTACGGTGAGGCCGAGTTACAACAGTTTGGATCAAAAAGGTTATTTCTTGCATTAATAAATTATAACGCCTAAGATGAAAATTTTAATTTTTCATAACTATTTATCCATGGTAAAGAAAATTTCTTACTCAAATGTATCATGGTGAGTCGGGCAACATGAACTATAGAATATGTGACTCAGTAATTTTTATAACCATCAAGTGCACTCTTTGTGTAGGTGCAACAATCCGGTAGATTGTTTCAAAAAGAAAACCAATCCGGTAGCTGAAAGTGAAGCCTTGGACGAGATGTATATCTGATCTCTAAAAAATGTTTTTTTACATAGCTCTTGAATTAAAATCGAAGTGGCACAATCTATCGGTTACAATGCAAAATCGATGGACAGTAAACTGTCATATTATAGTCCCAGTTCATCACAAGAATTGAAAGATTATATATTTGTTTTATCTTTTTGTTTATTGGAAAGAATATATATTATGGTACGCAGTTCGTCAGAACTGTCATTTTGTATTAACTTATCTCCGTATGGAACCATATTTATGAATAGAGGCAAATACTTCTTATTTTTCTGAATCAGGTTTCTACATTGTTGTTTTTCTTGGATGTAAAACTTGCGTGAGTGCTATAAACTGAGCGGTCTTACAGTACGTATTACATTATCTGTTCTGTTACTTCATAGTCATTCCATTATAGACGCAATTAAATTCCTAACAATTATATTGTGCTTCATATGCTTCAGAGAAGAAGTCCTTACTTGCCGATGTCTGAATGGAAACTAATACCTATATTTTTGGCAAGAAAACATATAAATGCTGCTACTTCTACTTGCTATCAATGCTCGAAACAACAACTATAGCTTACATTGTCAGGTCAAAACAATAGAGTCTTTTCTTAACATATTTCATTTTTTATCATTTTATGCAGGCGTCGAATCCTTTAGGATAATGGTTGTTGAATACATGACAACAAAACTTCAGTAATTTAGCTTGATGTCCGGTAGCTTTATTTCTTGCTTTTTTTAATGTTTGACAGAGCCCAAGTTCAAATCTGCAAGGGCCCCTAACAGGTAAAATATATTGCTTCATTTTCAGGCTTTCACGTAACAATGTAGATTCACTAGTAGAAAATGGGCCTATGGTCCCGGTTCGGTTGGGCCTTCAGTCCCGGTTGCCCAACCGGGACTGGCCAATCGGGACCAATGCTGGTCCCGGTTGGGCCACGAACCGGGACCAATGGTTGTCCACGTGGCCTGGTCTGGCTGCTCGTGGGGGAGACTCATTGGTCCCGGTTCTTAATACGAACCGGGACCAAT
The DNA here is from genome assembly GCA_947311845.1 of Poa pratensis. Classification (NCBI taxonomy): domain Eukaryota; kingdom Viridiplantae; phylum Streptophyta; class Magnoliopsida; order Poales; family Poaceae; genus Poa; species Poa pratensis. Next base: position 139,514,515 of record CAMZMU010000063.1, on the reverse strand, counting down.
GAGTGCTTTTTTTTTTTGGTATTTAGGGTTTAGGATTCGATCTCGCCGGTGCCCCCTCTCGCCGGTGCCCTCTCCCTCTCGCCGGTGCCCCCTATCGCCGGTGCCCCCTCTCCCTCTCGCCGGTGCCCCCTCTCCTTCTCGCCGGTGCCCCCTCTCGCTATCGCCGGTGCCCCCTCTCCCTCTCGCCGGTGCCTCCGTCGTCTCCCCCTTCTTCGCATCGCCGACGAGCTCTCCATCGTTTCCGTACGCATATTATACGCTCTACTATATACACAGTACACGTTGATGCATATATAATTAATATTCGATCTCTTGCGAGAATACAACTATTTAATTACATGGAGATAGATCAAGCCATCAAGGCATATTTAGTTCATCGTCCGAAGCATAATGTTCTCCCTTTTCATCGATGACCTCCCTAAGCAGAAATCCCGCCAATTCCTCTTGAATTGCTCCTACGCGCAGTTTGGTTCGAGCGTCTCCCGCAGGTCGCTCAAATAGTTGTTCTCCGCTCAGTGGTCAACTCGCGAATGAACTCGCAAACGTAGAATCCACATAAATTACTCCCCGGTGGCTGCTGCGGACTGTCACCGATTTATAAGTTAGCTCATCTTTGAATGGACCTTCTACCTTCTGTTTGAAATGTCCAACACCTGCTTTGGCAAAGAAAATGAACAAAGGAGTTATTAATTACTTGACATAAGGGAACGAACGAAAGAGGGCGATATAATGCGATAATGATTGAAATTACTTGTTGAGCATTTCTTTCATGTCGGACCACATGTCTTGGTCCCAACTTAATGAGTCGTGGACTTCAACTGTGGACTTGTCAGGTTGAATGCTTAGCAGAATCCAGTGGAACCTGCGGACGTTTACATAAAGCAGACATGCATAGCTCATTAATTACACTTAACATCGAGAAAGCCAAATAAAAATATGTACAAGACAAAAACACTCACTTGAAGTTGTAAGGAAATAGTATTTCCGTACAGAAATGTTGCATGGTTAAAAAGGTGGTCAGGTCATGCTCCACGTCTTTGGGGTGATTGACTAAGGTATATGAATTCACGATATGGGTCAACGAACCCGACCTCAAAAACTTTAGTTCTTTTGCATTCCATCATCTTCATTCTGCATAATAGCGTACAAAAGGATATATATATAGTCAGGATAATATAATACAGGCAATGAACGAGCTGAGCTAGAGACTTAATTACGAAAATAAATCACTTACAGACAATAGCAAGAGAGGATAGATTTGTCGAGGGCGCGCTTTTGGAATAACTGGAACAGTTCAGTCAGTTGAACCTGTATAACGTAACGTTTGAAGAAATGCTCCACTCTAACGTCCACCGGAAACCACTCTTTCGCGTCCTTCTTTGATGTGTGCACCAGGTACCAGTTATGCAAATTTCGCATATGTGTTGATAGACCGCGAGCTCCTCATTACTGACCATAGGCTCCCCTTGGACATATTTCCGTGCCATCTCTAACATTGGCGCAGATTCATAGCCTAAAAGTTGACCAAGGCTCATACCCAAGGCGGTAGCCTGTTCCTTGGCCTGCGATACAGTGACACCAAGTTCTTTAGCAGCAGCTATGGCTCTGGGGTCCAATAATTCCAGGTCCTTATCCATAGCGTCTCTGAAGTCCTTGTCGACATCGGAACACACTATGAGCGGGGGGACCGATTGATTTTTCTGCTGTCCGAGCTGGGCAATTTGTTTCCCGCTTTTTGCACTTCTTCCCTTGTTCTGCTCAGACTGGGCACGTGCTAGCTTAGTAAGTTCACGACCATAGTCAGATGGCAGATTCATCGATATCTGGGATGGCTGCTCAAGGAAGGACTTTCTCCACTTTTTGGTTTTTGCATCATATACCGGCTTCTGCTCGGGCTTTTTTGGTGCAAAAAAAGCCTTATTGTAGGCAGCCACCTCCGCGGCGTTTTCCGCTACAGTCCTGTCATAAGGTCTAATGGGAAGATTCTTATGAGGTACTGTTGGGAGGGGCGACCTTTTACGTTTCGGTGATCGCTTACCCCTCATAGTACGAGCGGTGGGCGGAAACGGCTGACGCGGCGGCGGAGACGGCTGACGCGGCGGCGGAGACGGCTGCGCTGGAGACTGGTGAGGCGGTGAAGAGGACTGTTGCGCTGGAGACTGAGGCGGTGAAGAGGACTGTTGCGCTGGAGACTGGTGAGGAGTCGATGGCCTTGGCTGCCAGTTCGGAAGCACGATGAATTCCTTTGGCCATAGAATGGTCGCTTTCTTGGCTTCTCCAAGTTCAAGCACCTCCCCATCTTCACCTGCAGGGTGTTGCAGCTTCAGCTCCTCATAATCTTTCATCACTTCATCCACCGCGACAACAGCGTAGCCATTTGGAACCGGAGAGAAATGGTAAGTTGGATTAGGTCCAATTGGTACGACATAGCCGACCGCCACCTTAAAGGTTAAGTTAAAAACTTTCACATGCATCTCACAAGGTGTGCTCTCCATGATATCATCCACTGGGTAGCGACGAAGTGGAGCCACTGCATCATCATTACCATCCTGGAGCTCCGTGGAAGCCACGCTGCTTTTCCGATTCGATGGGACACCGGTACCATCGCATGCAGCTTCTACCATGTGCCGTTGAGATTGGCCGCTAGTACCTTGCTGGCTAAGCACGGCAATTTGTTCCTTCTGCAGCTTTAATTCTTCTTCTATATTACGCAGCCGGTCTGCAGCAGCGCGTGCTTCCATTGCCTCCTTTCCTTTCTCCTCTGATGGCTTCTATCAGGAAATTTCTTCCTGTGCTCGGGAATCGCAATTGTCTTGGGCTTGGAGCCAGGTACGCCTCGTAACCGTCCGTCGTGTTCCTTATTCCCAAGGGCGCGTGTGAGCTCGTCATCCTCTCTATCGGGAATGAACCGTCCCTCTTCAACATCCTTTACTGCTTTTCTAATTTCTTGGATGGGTAGTAGGGGATTATCTTTGTGTCTTCTGTTATATATGCACTTCCCTTCTGCGTCCAACGTGCCCCCATGCCCGTAAAACCAATTTCTTGCCCGTTCGATCCACTTGAGTGGCTCTGGAGTGATCCCATTAGCCAGCAGGTCCGCCTCAAGTTTCTCCCACTTAGGCATGCTACCAGCGTAGCCACCAGGCCCCATAGTATGGTGGTACATCTTTAGAGCAGCATTTGCCGCATTTTTTGCAGACTTTTCCAGAGCTTCCTCTGATTTCTTGTACGCCACAAATTCTTCCCAGTAGTCCTTTATCTTCTCATACCCTTTATCGAAGTCTGGAGTCTTATTTTTCTTGACAAACAGTTTGTTCAATCTTTTCTTCCAGTTCTTGAATAGCTCGGCCATCTTCTTAAGTGCCCAGTCCTTGACTTTTTGCTCCATGATTTTCCGGGCAATCTTTTCTGCCTCATCTGGATCCTCCTCATCTGAATCCACCTCTGGCGCCGGCAGGGTGAAATTAACCATGAGCTTTCTCCAAAGTCTTTCTTTGCCCTCATCGCTGACATATAGCTGTCCTTTCTCCTTGGCCGATGCCATTCTCGAACGGTGATCGGGATGAAGTCCCTAACAAGAACTCCGCATTGCTTTACCATTTTATTTTTAACACCAGGGGGAGCAGTCGGTGTGCCGTCTTCAGCGACTCTTTCGATCGTGTACCTTTCTTGGTCGCCCAACTTTTTGGCTGGGCCTCGTTTTGTCCTTACAGAAGATTTGCTCGATCCGGAGGGCTAAAAGAAGAAAGAGCGTTAATATATGTATATAGACATCAGAGGCTTAATTAATACAATCTTCGGCTTCATTAATATATGTATATGCACCTCGCCGGAGTTTGCAACATTTAATGTTCCACCGGAGCCTTCGGCTTCTCCCTCGTCGGCTTCTCCCTCGCTGACTTCTCCCTCACCCCGGCCGTCGGGTTCTACCTCACCGGAGCCGTCTCTTCGGTTGAGAGACTCATCTCCCTCACCGGAGTTGTTCAAAAACTCCGTGGTGACATCGACAATATCTTCCGGCCCGCGGATTATATCCTGGAGGATATTTTCCTGATCTTCGTCTCGTTCCATAGTTTCTGCAAATTAAGAACAATGCACAAAACTTTAGTTGGGTAACTTGTTCCATATGTCAAGATACATCTATAGCTAAAATCATTTGCAAAGCTAAAATTAAAATTAACATCAATATGTAGCAAAACTAAAATTAACATCAATATATAGCAAAACTAAAACTAACACTAACAAAACTAATTCTAGCAAATGGCTAACAGAAAATGGCTAACAAAAAATAGCTAAAACCTAGCAACTAACACTAACAAATGGCTAACAAAAAACCATCTACAACTAACCTAGCAATTTCTATAACCTAACAATTTCTATAACCTAATAATTTCTATATCTAACAAATTTCTAAACATATTAATCATTTTAATCTACAATTTCTATAAATTTGCATCTTTGCATATCTAACACAATTTTTTTTTCCTAACATAGTACTAACCATTTGAGGGATAGCAAGTACTGAATATTTCTGATCTAACACAATTGGATTCAACTCATTTAGATTAACCATTTGACAGCTAAAAATGGTGCAAGTACAGAAGGGTCTACAAACGTTAATTGAATGCCAAATTATTTTTGTTGCTCAATTAATTCCACAAAAATTAGGATGCTAATTTACCACAATACTAAGCTAACAAAATTGGATTCACATTAGTTGAGCTAACAGAGCATCAGAAACAAACAATTTGGTGATTTAAACCCTCTGTAGTAATTTAAATACCATTCTAACATACACCCAATGGGCTCGGCCCATTTGTTTTTTCCCGTGCGTAAAAAAAAGTAACGCGGCGGCGGCGACAAGAGCAGCGTACGGTGCTCGGCGACGAGCAACGGCGGCGCCGCCGTGGCCGTGGACGGCGTAGGGCTCACCTCGGGTGGTGGACGGCGGAAATGGGGCGGCGGCCGAGGGAAGCGTCGACGGCGAGCACGGGCGGTGTGCACGGGCGGCGCGCGGTGTGCCGCACGGGCTCCTCCTTCTTCTCAGCACGGGCGGCCGGCGTGCGGGAGCGGCGGCGCGGGCGTCGAGGGCACCGGCGTCGAGGGCGAGGTTGGGCAGCCTGACGGCGTGCGGGCGCGGCGGCACGGGCTCCTCCTGCTTCTTCTCCGGTCCTTAGCGTTTCTGCGACTGAATTGGGGAAGGAGAAGGGCAACAGTTAAGTAGCAGGGGTCATTGGTCCCGGTTTCTGGAAAGAACCGGGACCAATACCTCTTTGGTCCCGGTTCTTTCCAGCAACCGGGACCAATGAGTGGGCAGTTAATGCCAGATCAAGCGCGGGATCCACGGACTCATTGGTCCCGGTTCTTGGTAGAAACCGGGACCAAAGAGTCATTTTTCAAAATTATTTCGAACTTTTCAGTTCTGAAATTTTGTTCCCGCCTTTTTTTTTCTTATTTAGGTGTTTGGATATGAATTTCAAATGGTTTTGAATCTGAAAAGACTTTCAACATGAAAAGTTATTAAATTTGAATAAATAATCCAAAACCATTTTCTGTTTTCTAAAATAATTATTCTAACTATACAAACTATTAACCATTTTGCCATTTTCAATTTAATATGGATAAATTCATATCTTTAAATCCGTAAGTCGAAACTCGACTAATAATACGTATAAATCGATAAAAATTGATTAAGTAAGATTTATGATTAAGTAATAATAATTATTAATTCAGTTAATTCTATTTTTGGTGTTGTAAAATCCCATGGCAAGCAGAAGTAAATGCAGAACAATTTCAGAAAACCTATATTTGTAAGATGAATGTTTGGTGTTGTAAAATGCAGAAGAAAGCAGATAAAAATTATTAATTCATTTATCTTAATGCATTACATAAAAGGTTTAATACATTATTACACATGATACAACGTCTCACAAGCGCTTGAAAGAAACACACCCCTGATCCAACATCACGAACATTATTCTACATAAACGGACTTGCTGGCTCGAAGGCCGTAGGATTAGGGGGAACGGCGGGAGGAGCCAGCCCCGTGGGCGGCCGCCCGGTTCTCGCGCGCACGTTTGCGGCGGAGGGCAAGATCCATGGAGGATGAGTCTTTCAGCGCCCAATCCAGATCGGAAGCCTCCTTCGCCTTGAGCTGGTAGGAAGTCTTGGCTCGCTGGACAGGGTAGTCGCGGACAGACTGGAAGGAGGCTTCCATGGCCTCCTGTATCTGCAACCCACAACCTTCTTCCCCGTCGTCGCTCCAGTCGAAGTCGTCGTCCTCCTCCTCCTCCGCGGGAGGAGCGGCGGCGCCTGGTGGAGGTGCAGCGGCGCCAGGTGGAGGTGCGGCGGCACCTGGTGGAGCAGGAGGCCGGTAGCTGGGCATTCCTCTCCACGCCGGGCTCGTGGGCATACGGCGGGATAGACTCCCGCGGTTGCGCCCAAGCGCGCTCTGCCGAGCACGCTCGACCTCGTCCAGAAGGCGCTGCGGCGGGCGTGGCGGATCCATCTCGTGGAGACGATGCGTTCGTGGCTAGGAATGGTGGATTAGGGTTTACCCCGTCGGCGACAATATATAAAGACCTCCAGGGCAGCGCTGGGGGAGGACAGGTGCCCAGGAAAGCGCTGGGGGAGGACACGTGTCGTGACCGCAAAGCCCGTCTTTAGTCCCGGTTGGTGTTACCAACCGGGACTAAAGAAGCACACAGATCGTGTGTTTCTTTCAATCGCTTGTGAGCCGTTGGATCAGGGGGGTGTGTTTCTTTTGAGGGATTGTGAGCTGTTGGATCAGCAGTATCACGACCACTTCGTGAGCCACATGACCCGGTTGGTGTTACCAACCGGGACTAAAGAAGCACACGGATCGTGTGTTTCTTTCAAGCGCTTGTGAGACGTTGGATCAGGGGTGTGTTTCTTTTGAGGGATTGTGAGCTGTTGGATCAGCAGTATCACGACCACTTCGTGAGCCACATGACCCGGTTGGTGTTACCAACCGGGACTAAAGAAGCACACGTACCCTATATATAACCGCCCTCCTCAGACAAGTTACTCACTCACACAAAACATTCCAGCGTCACTCGGAGAGGCATCTTTGGGCAACCAGCGGCAAGACGTCTCTGATGACCTGCGACCGTTCCAAACGGTTGCAGATCATCAGAGATGTGTTGCCGGACGGTTGTAGATCATCAGAGACGTCTTGCCGCTGCTTGGATCGAAGTGGTGCTCAAACACAAAACATTCCAGCGTCACTCGGAGAGGCATCTTTGGGCAACCAGTGGCAAGACGTCTCTGATGACCTGCGACCGTTCCAAACGGTTGCAGATCATCAGAGACGTCTTGCCGGACGGTTGTAGATCATCAGAGACGTCTTACCGCTGCTTGGATCGAAGTGGCGCTCAAACTCACGAGCCACCGTCGGGCTGTATGCAGGGGGAACTGTGTTTGGACGGTCGAAGCTGAGGTTTGAGAGGTTCCCACGGGAGGTGTGGGAGCCGACAACCACCTACCACGCGTGTTTCACCACATAAAGGTTTAATACATTACTACACATCACATAAAGGTTTAATACATTACATTGATTTACATAAAAGCCATGAACCCTTCTTCGCGTATGTCCCTAGCCTATGATCGCTTCAGCCGTAACCATGGAGCATCTTCATTATTTAACGGGATGCTTGGGTCAGTTCTCACTGTGAAGGGCGGAATTTCATCAAACTTATCATAATCTGCTGACATGTCTGTCTTGTCCTCGACTCCCACGATGTTTCTTTTCCCTGAAAGAACTACGTGACGCTTTGGCTCATCGTCTGATGTATTCGTTTGCTTGTTTTTTCTTTTTTTCGGTCTGGAGGACATGTCCTTCACATAGAAAACCTGAGCCACATCATTGGCTAGGACGAATGGTTCGTTCTTGTAACAACCAAGATTCTTGAGATCCACTGTTGTCATCCCGTACAGCTGGTCTACCTTTATCCCTTCTCCATTCATGTTGACCCAACTGCACCGAAACAAAGGGACCTTAAAAGTAGGTCCATAGTCAAGTTCCCATATCTCCTCTATGCGACCATAGTATGTGTCCTTTTGCCCATCGTCGTTTGTTGCATCAAAGCGGACACCACTGTTCTGGTTGGTGCTCTTTTTATCTTGGGCGATCGTGTAAAATGTATTCCCATTTATCTCGTACCCTTGGAAATTCAATACAGTCGAAGATGGTGACGCGGCCAACAAGTAGAGCTGATCTCCGACAGTGGTGTCATTCATGAGCTGTAATCGCAACCAACTGCCGAAGGTCTCCATGTGTTTTTCTTTAATCCAGGAGTCATCCTTCCCCGGGTTCTTGGAGCGTACATAATTCTTGTGTTCCTCGATATACGGAGCCACGAAGGTGGAACTTTGTAGAACTGTGTAGTGTGCTTGAGTTAAAGAATGCCCGTCCCTACATATCAGTGCTTTCTTTCCTAGCGTGCCTTTTCCACTCAGTCTCCCCTCATGCCGCGATTCAGGAACACCAATCGGCTTAAGGTCAGGAATAAAGTCAACACAGAACTCAATGACCTCTTCTGTTCCATAGCCCCTTGAGATGCTTCCTTCTGGCCTAGCACGGTTATGAACATATTTCTTCAAGACTCCCATGAACCTCTCGAAGGGGAACATATTGTGTAGAAATACAGGACCGAGAATGGCAATCTCGTCGCGTAGGTGAACCAGGAGATGCGTCATAATATTGAAGAATGATGGGGGGAACACCAACTCGAAGCTGACAAGACATTGGACCACAGCCTTCTGTAAACTTGGTAGAGTTACTGGATCGATGACCTTCTGAGATATTGCATTGAGGAATGCACATAGCTTCACAATGGGTACTCGAACATTTTCCGGTAGAAGCCCCCTCAATGCAACCGGAAGCAACTGCGTCATAATCACGTGGCAATCATGAGACTTCAGGTTCTGGAATTTTTTCTTTGCCATATTTATTATTCCCTTTATATTTGACGAGAAGCCAGCCGGGACCTTGATACTGCTCAGGCATTCAAAAAAGATTTCCTTCTCTGCTTTGGTAAGAGCGTATCTGCTTAAGTATTTACGCCCTTTATCCGTCTGCTTGTTGTATGGGTCTTTCATACGTTGCTGGTCTGCCCGTGCTTCCGGTGTATCTTTTGTCTTCCCATACACGCCCAGGAAGCCTAGCAGGTTCACGCAAAGATTCTTCGTCACGTGCATCACGTCGATTGAAGACCGGACCTCTAGGACTTTCCAATAGGGTAGCTCCCAGAATATAGAGCACTTCTTCCATATGGGTACGTGGTTGTCAGCGTCATTCGGAACAGATAGACTGCCAGGACCCTTTCCAAAGATTACTTCTAAATCCTTGACCATGTCATATATAACATCACCATCAGGGAGGTTAGGCTTCTTCCGGCATCTGCCTCACCGTTGAAATGCTTGCCGGGCTTTCTTACGGCATGACCGTTCGGAAGAAATCGACGATGCCCCAGGTACACATTCTTGTTTCCCAAATGTATACTTTCAGTCTTATCTAAACAGTGCGTGCATGCATTGTATCCCTTGTTTGACTGTCCTGAAATGTTACTAAGAGCAGGCCAATCATTGATGGTTACGAACAGCAACGCTCGTAGGTCAAATTCCTGTTGTTTGTGCTCATCCCACACACGTACACCTGGTTCGGACCACAACTGCAAAAGTTCATCAACTAATGGCCGTAGGTACACATCAATGTCGTTGCCGGGTTGCTTCGGGCCTTGGATGAGCACTGGCATCATAATGAACTTCCGCTTCATGCACAACCAAGGAGGAAGGTTGTAGATACATAGAGTCACGGGCCAAGTGCTATGACTGGAGCTCTGCTCCCCAAAAGGATTAAAGCCATCTGTACTTAGACCAAATCTTAAGTTCCTTGCGTCATCTGAAAATGTCGGGAACTCTCTGTCGATTTTTCTCCACTGGGACCCATCGGCGGGGTGTCTCAACTTCCCGTCTTTCTTACGCTCTTCTTTGTGCCATCGCAACAACCTGGCATGCTCTTTGTTTCTGAACAGACGTTTCAACCGTGGTATTATAGGAGCATACCACATCACCTTAGCAGGAACCCTCTTCCGGGGGGGCTCGTCATCGCCCTCAACATCACCAGGGTCATCTTGTCTTATCTTGTACCGCAGTGCATTGCATACCGGGCATTTATCCATGTTCTCGTACTCACCGCGGTACAGGATGCAGTCATTAATGCATGCATGTATCTTCTGCACATCTAATCCTAGAGGGCAGATAGCCTTCTTTGCTTCGTATGTAGTCTCGGGCAATTCGTTATCCTTTGGAAGCTTCGGCTTCATTATTTTCAGTAACTTCTCAAATCCCTTGTCAGAACAACCAGTCTCTGCCTTCCATTTCAGCAGTTCCAGTGTGGTACCGAGCTTTGTGCTGCCATCTTCGCAGTTTGGGTACAGCAACTTTTTGTGATCCTCAAGCATGGCCTCCAACTTTAGCTTCTCCTTTTCTGTATCGCATTCTCGCTTTGCATCAGAAATGACCCCACCAAGACCATCAGCGGGCTCATCTGATGCCCGATGTTCACCTCTTTCTTCTTCAACGTCTTCCATAACAGTATCACCGCATTCCTCAGGGAACATAGGATAGTTGTCATCATCCTCCTCTTCTTCATTGTCTTCCATCGTAACCCCTCTTTCTCCGTGCTTGGTCCAACAATTATAGCTGGGCATGAAACCTTTCCGAATCACGTGGTCTTGAATGGTTCTCGGGTCAGAGTACTCCCTGACGTTCCGACACTTCTCACATGGACAAGGCATAAAATTATTCACTTTGTTTGCCTCAGCCACATCGAGAAATTTATGCAGGCCTGCAATAAACTCGGAACTGCGTCGTTCGCCGTACATCCATCGCATCCGTGCATCCATCTGCATCATATATATAATTAAGTTTATCAAATACCATTACAATAACATCTTGAATAGTGAAATGACCACCGTACATCGACACGTGCAATATTTCTGTATCAATTACAGACGAAAAGGATAAAGTTGCTAACCTCGGTGCGGGTCGGGCATTTCATCGAACACATCTTGTGCGTGGCAAAGAGAAAAAAAACTAGCACCCCCACTTCCCACCAATCCAGGAAAAAAAAACAGAGGAGAGAGGGGGGTGGGGGCAACAATATATAGGCAGGGGAGGGGTATTGGTCCCGGTTCTTGGCACGAACCGGGACCAAAGCTCCGCGGCATGCCACGTGGTCCGGCTCTGGAGCTTTGGTCCCGGTTCTTGGCATGAACCGGGACCAATGCCCCCAACCGAACCGGGACCATTGCCCCACGGGGCCCTGGCAGCTCGAACCGGGACCAGTGCCAGGCACTGGTCCCGGTTTTTGCCTGAACCGGGGCTAATGGCAAAACAGTACTCCGGACCAAAAGTCCTTTTTCTACTAGTGATTGTATGAATCTACTAGAGGTAATATAATTCACAAGATTGATTAAGAAGGAGCATAACAGGTCGTGGATGTCGCTATTGTATCCAGAACATCACTCATATTTTATAATGTTCCTATTGATGACAACATCATTCGAAGAGCGAGCAGTCACAAGCAATTGCTGCAGCTGGAGGAAGAAAAAAATACAAACTGAAGAGTAGAGTTACAGTACTCAGGTTTTCGCATTGATAACATGTGAAAAATGTTTCATCTAGCCGCGCAATTGCGCGGGCCACCCAGCTAGTTCTTATAATAAATCGAACATCCATTGTTCTCAGAATTAAAAGAATATCCATCACGTAAAAGTCGTGACCCTGAAATGATGTTCTTGCTCAATGTTGGTACATAGTAGCAATTACTCATTTCCAACATGAATCCTGAAGGTAAATGAAGGCTCATGGTACCGATGGAACGAACGCTAACTTGCATCCCGTTTCCAACCCTCATGCACACTTCTCCTGGATTTAACCTCCTCGCATCTTTTAAACCACTCGTCGTGTTGAAAATGTGTGCAACAGACCCGGTGTCAAAGATCCAAGAATCACTGTGAGGTCCGGTTAAATACACATCTAACACACTGATGACTTTGGGATTTCCAATCCCTAAACCTTCCACTATATTGAGATCTCCTTCCTCCATATCTTGTGATGCCTTGTTGGATGAACCAACCCTTTTGCAGTTTTTAATCTTAGCTTCCGCTATGATTAATTTCCTTGTAAGCTCATCCATGCTTATGTTACTACAAATCAAATTTGAATTTTGAATGTACCCGCCATAATGCGGTGGTAGTGACATTAGCAATACTGTACGACTCGCTTGGGCATGCATTGGAAAACCTAGATCTTCCAACATTTGATTAAGATTAATCATCCTTGCCAAGTGATCGATGAGCGAACCCTTTATGTCCAACTTACAACTGAAGAGCTGTCTTGTAATTGCATAACATGCAACTTTGACTCTCTCCTGGAATAAACTATGCAGCTCTGTGAGCACATCATATGCACTCGCCTTCCCAAAGCGAGTATGCAATTGTTTATCCATATAAGTCAACATTAATTCCCTTATTGCCTTTTCATCACGAACATAATTGCCATTCCATGACAATTCAGAGGAAGGTGCATCTAGAACATATAACTTTCTATTTTCTCTAAGTCTACTTCTAAGGGCGCAGATCCAATCTACAAAGTTTTTACCATTAACAGTTAAAGTTTCCATTTTACAAAGCAGGTTAATGTCGGCAGGCTTTAATCTACAATGATAGCAAATTCCTTTTAGACCCCTTTTTCATGATTAATTTGCACGAGTTAAAATGATATGATTTAACTATGGTGTGCTCCCACTGAAACTGATATTCCTCATGATCAGTTAAACAGTGACTCGGAATCCGCAATCCTCAATAGTGTGAAGCATGGATACATGTCATCCACTATGACGAAGGGGTAGGCCAACTTTCCATTCACTTCCTGCCGTGATTTTCGTTCATCTTTCGATGTAGTGCTCCGAACTCATATCTAGTTATGCCAGGACGTCAAGACAACCAACCGTTCATGCTGCTAGGACGGTCCGTGCCCGCCTCCCGAACCCTTGGCACACATTACTCCTGGATAAAGGGCGCACGATGACAAGCATCCGGTTTGACGGTGCCACAGTTGGATGAGCACGATCTCCTTGATATTTTCTTGAGGAATCACTCTAACAATCACGACTACTGCGCAACCAAAGAGAGTGCAATAATAAAGAGAAGTAAACTTTCACAATTAAGTGATGTAGTATAGTCCTCTTCATCCTCCATGTGGATGTAAGAACTCCTTTGTTCCACTCCTTGTCGTCGAGGTCTACGACGCCATCTTCATGTCCGTCTCCTATTTCTAAGAAACGAAATAACATGCGGCACGCAGGCCATAGATAGCAATCATGTGGTTTCCACCCATCATGCTTCTTCTAAATCCAACTCGCAGGTTGGAATTACATATGATGGTATTTCATACAACAATTGAATAAAATTAAAGGACTATACCACATCACATCACATGCGTGCAAAAACAAGTTAGACGTCCTCTAACCTTTGTGTTTGCAATTTTTACGAGGCTTTGGGATTTACCGTGTAAAACCGTCACTGCCTACGTAAGGTAACCAAGCATGGTTAATCACGATGCTAGATTGACATTGCGGGGTGAAGGACAACCCAACGTTACAAGCACGTTGCTGCTCCCCTTCCAAACTTCACTCGTGCGCGTGAACCCCGTGTGGACCTAGTCCACATGCCCTTTTCACTACCAAGTCAACGAGACCAACTATAGAAAGACCCGGAGCTACTGAAGCACTTCGTTGGCGCCAACAAGCATACTAGGAGCAGCCGGAAGGTCAGCGGATTGCCAGAAGTCCGTAAAATCAAACTATGCCGTCGGAAACCATCCTTAAGTAGTTTATTGGGAAGCATACATAAATAACCTGAATGTCAGAAGAGTTCTGACATACCCACACAAACTTATGCGGTGCCCGCACATACTTATGTGCTCTAGTACGTACCTGTACCTACTCATAGATCGCTCTGATACCACTATTGGGTTACGTAGCAGAATTTAAAATTTTCCGACCTACGTAACATCCAGGATCAACTATGTAGATACAGGAGAGGATAGTACTGTCGTTACCAACAACGAGTTGCGGAAGAGTTGTCGGTGACGATGTCGATGTCGATGGCATTGTCGTTGACGATGACGCCGACGTAGTTGATGAAGCTTGATGAAGATTCTCACGGTCAAGCCTGACGGTGAGAATATCGCCGATCCTCGTATGTCTTCTTGATCCAAAACGAGTGAGGGTCAAACGTCTATGACGTGTCACCCCTCTGAGAGCTCGCACACGTACATCCGTCAAGATCCAGCAGCGCTTCGCCGTGCCAGGATTAAGTGCTACTGGTATGCGTATGGTGGAGAGAGCCCCAACACATGGGAGAGAGGGAGAGAGATTAGATCTAGACCTTGGGAGCCTCCGAGGAGAAATCTCAAGTCTATTGTGTGTCTCCAAAAGAGGAGGGGGTGGGGTTTATAAAGAAGTCCCAAGGGGTAGGGTTGCTTGGACAAGGGGAAAGTTTTCCTAATCCAACACAACTTGGACAAGGGGAAACTTCCCCTTGCCCAATTCGGATAGGAAGGTGGAGTTGGGGTCTCCCTTCCCCACCGCCTCCTCCTTGGCCGCCGCCCCTAGTGGGGCCCGCCTTGGCCACCGACCCCAGGTGGGGCTCGCCTGGCCACCGACCTGCGGGTGGGGCCCGCCTTGGCTACCGACCTCGAGTGGGTGGGGCCCACCCGGGTCGACCACGTCTTGGCCTCCCGCCGTCTGCCTTGCTCCTTCGTGGGCCGAAGCCCACTTGGGTGGGGCCTGCGACTTGGCCCACCACCAAGTGGTGGTGCGGCTGCCATGTGGGCCCTTGCGGCCCATGTGGCAGCCACCTTTTATTGGCCTTTAATAATTTCCTATTAATTAAATAAATTAATATTTAATCAATAAATATTTTGTCTAATTAATTCCCAGAATTAATTACTTATCATACAAACATATTTATATGATCCGAGACACCCAGTGTCTGCCGACAGAATATACTTGGACAATTATTTCCTTTCTTATAAACCTTTCTTTCTTCATGATCTAATTCTCCGAATGTAATTCTATCACGCTGGAAACCATCCCAGATGATACAACCTCTCTACTCCGGACCACTACGAATACAGCAGACCTTGACGCCTTAAGTGTGTGACCCCTACAGGTTCGATAACGTGTAACTATAATTGGAAATGCTTATCCAATCACTTGCCAGTGTCAGAACCTGGATGTTCTGTATAGCTGCTACCGTTATGCGAAGACACTCTTTTGAACCTGCTTGATTAACATGTTTATCGTATCACCATCACGATACTCATCAAATACCCAAGGCGAGATATATGACATTACCATAAATGATAGCTTTCATTTACTATGTCACCTTATCCTTGTTACCGGTACGATGCCTTTACTCTTTAACTCATGTTTAAGTATCCCATGATATTTGCATATCATTACCTTGTCTGCGCAGACTTGTCAATGGACACTTTCACACTAGAGCGGATCCTGGTTGTATCTCTCTATAACTTTAGAGGTGTGATTCCCAGTCTTGAACTACTATGGTTATAGTATACCTTTGAGGTTACCCAATCATAGCCTTTTTGATTACCCTGTTACGGCCGTAATGATTGACTATGTGAAAGCTTCCTCTCCAATATACATAACCACATATTCTCATGGTCTAAGGAATAAGCAAGCAACCAATCCTAGACTATACTATTTATACGAAACTTGATCTCGTAGTATATCATAATTTGGGTCTTCCTAGTCATATTGTTAACTTAACAATATGCTCCCATTAATAATAACAAGAGCACTTGTCCATGGCTGGAAAACATCGCCATCCAGTATTAACGAGTTCGTCCAAGAGACAGGACAAAGGGTAAAAGGGTTTGATTATATCCTTACACGTGCGTATGTGTTTCCCTATAAATCTCACATTTATAGACCATAGCAGTTATAGCATAAAGATATAATACATTAATCATGAAACAGATATATTTATTGTCTCTTAGGGCATATATCCAACACTTTATACCGAGGCGCTTCATCATATCATATAGGGCTTCAATCTTCTAACTCTCTAATGATACGTCAAACCCAAAACAATAATTCACATCTCCAAATAGATTGAAACGAGAGCGAACCCTAGCACAAACAAAGGAAAATCAAACCGAACTTCAGTAGGGACATGATTGACCGATCTATTACTGTGAGATAAGGATGAAAATGTGGACGAATGAAACTCCATGCTAGAGACGATCCTGGCGGCGGAGGAACAAAACCCTAGTTGCGCTGACATCACCTGTCATAGCCTAGGTCATACATAGGTCAGGCAGCGTGTCTTGTCTGGCTTTGGTGATTAGAAGAAGTGGTGGTGGTTCCGGATGCATCAGCAACAGCAGTCCCCAAGCCACCTCTAACCTAAGCGAGAGCCACCTCCTCCGTTGCGGTTTCACTCGTAAGATGATACAATTTGCCATCATTGGTTCTTGAAGTGGATGTTGTTATATGGAGTTATGGAGTCACCAATTGTCATGGGGTCATGCCATTTCGAAGAAAAGAAAAGTAGTGAAAAAATCATGTATGGTAAATAAGATTTCTTACATAGAATGCAAAATAGTATAACTTAAACTCATGTGATTCATGCTTGCCTAAAGCTACGGTTATAGTGAGAGTGGACAAATGGCTCCTGAACTTCATGACGGGTGTTTTTTGGGAATTTTGAAAAAATAGAGAAAAAATCATGTATGTAGATAATGATGAAATCTACTAGTGTGCAAAAAATCAATCATAATATTTCTTTTGTATTTTAGGCTCAACAAAAATGACAAATGGACCAATCTGGATGGTGAACAGTAGACGTTTTCAAAAAAGTTAAATTTGTCAGATTCGTCATTTTTTTTGTAGCACACAGTATAATGAACTTGAACTGAGATTTTACAAGATGGTAGAGTTTAATGTAATCTACACCTGATCTTTTTGAACCTTGAAAATAACATTTTCAACTTTTTTTTTAAACGGCCGTCATGGAGCTCCCAAGAAGGCCACAACCAGTGCCAAAATCCACGTTTAAAATGGAAACGTAAGAAAAGGAAAGAGAAACTGACTGTTGGCGTGAGATCTGTCGGCGCCTCCGCCCTCGGCTTCGGTTGTCGTCTCCTCCCACTCCGGTCGCCGTCCTTCCTCAGCCGTGTTTGTTGAGGTAACCGAGCGTCCTCCTTCGTCCCAGATTTATTTGATCCCCCCACACCCCACGCTGAGATACAAGATCCATCCGCGAGCCTCTGATTTGCATTCCATTCGCACCAAATCGATTGGATTTCACGCGGGGATCCAATTTAGGCGAAAAATGGCGTTGCCCTTCTCTCTGAAATGCTCGGCAAGTGCTCAAGATCATTCTTTTAGCTTCGTCCGCTGTACCAACGCATGCCGCCGCTTCCGATTCTCCAATCTACGGCCACACGACACCACCTGTCCACCTCGTCGCCGGAGCACTGCCACCATTCCGTCGAGCCCTTTCCTCCGGTGCCGCGATGTCCAGCCGTTGGGCAGCAAGATCGGTGACCCCGCTGCCTTCTGTTTTTTCTCTTCAACATCACACCAGCCTCTTGCTTGACTTCTTCCCTTCCCTGACTACAGTCGTCTGTGAGCACCTTTGTCTCGAACATCTCAGCCGCCACTGCCCTTCTTCCCTCTGCTTGTGTGAACCCCTGTTGTTTGCTACTTTGCTTAATTACTGTTACTCTTTTTGGATCATTGCTCATTTTCGTGTTCATCTGGTGTTTGTGTATAAGTGAATGGCGTTAAAATAGCCAGATGTTCCATGAAGTTGTCCCTGTCTTCAGTACCCAAATAGTCTGACGGCAAGATTGGCTTTTCTATGTTAGAACATGAGCCGATCTAGATGGAATATTTAAACTGTATGAATAATCAAAATGGAAAACAACCGAGAATAGTGTGTATTTAGAGGCAACCGTGTATTACAAAGCTAGCAATGGTTAGTGTAACATGGCAATGAGCGGAGTCAGTGGCGGACCCAGAAAAAATTGGAGGGTGGGCACACTACAAAACATTATTCGCACCACAGATTTTTTTGGCCAAACTAGTAGGATAAATAGTCAATCGATTCACAAATTTTTAAATCAATACGTATGTTCCATATGTGCATGATTCTAATACAAATACTTAAAAACACAAACAAAGTCCTACATGATGAAATATAACATAAGCATAAAATAACATCACTAGGATTTTTGATAACTCTATGTTGTTGCATCCCACTGAATTTCCTTTTATTTGTAAACAACATATATAAGCTATTTTTCCATGCAAGATAATTTCACTAATCTCATGTGATTTAGCCCGAGAATGGAGAAAAAATTACCCCTATCCCGCCCTACACCGGATGATTTTGACGTCATTGTCCACCCCACTCCAATCAAATAAATAATTCAATTCACTCGCTTCACTCGCCCAATCCAATAAATTGTTCAGCCTGAGAATGTGGTTCATGAATATTTTTGGGAATTTTTCAAATTCTATTTTATGAAAATTTACGAACCATAAGTCATGATCCATTTTGAAACTAATGAACCATTTTTAAGAAAAATTGAACCGTTTTCAAATTTATATCATTTTTTCACGATTTTTTAATTCTTGAAACATTGACCAGTAAAAGGCCAACAAAGAAAAAAATAACCGATGCAGAGTGCGTACCTAGCTACGAGTAAACCATTGGAATGGGCCAAGCCCATGAACGAGTGTTGCTGTCATGGGGTACGCGTAAGGTCAACAAGCAGCGCTACGTGTTGTGTAGGAGCCATAGTCTCACGCATGAACTCTGGAAGCAGTAGCGTTGGTCAAAAGACTATGGGTAGTCAAACAATTTTCCAAAACTCTGGGTGGGCCACGGCCCACCCGGCCCACCCGCTGGGTCCGCCCATGAGTGGAGTGGCAAAATGTTGATTACCCCATAACTGTCGAAGGTCCATGCCAGTCACTGAAGCTGCTAGCATCATAGTAAGCATAGAACGCGGACCTGCAAAAGCATAGAGCTGACACGATGTGTTATTATATTCTATCAATTTTCTCATGATTTTCAGATTAATCGGATTTTGTTTTCTTATGAACCTTTTATTTTAGTGGGTTGCAAAGGTATCTCTAGAAATGCCATTGTTGTGTGCTGCTATGTCCATCTGATGACCATCCTTAATCGCCGATGGGAACTGTTAGGTGTTCCCTCTCTGTTCTCTCGCCTCTCTGTTCCTTCTCTAGCACATGAAGAAAGAACACAGGGGACTAGCACTCGAGAGGAGCACACCAGTTTCAGGCAACAGATTCCTTCCTTTTCTATTAGCTTTTGCAGCAACTAATGCTACACTACATAGGCAACGAATACCTACAAACTTGGCAACCTATGCCTACCGAATTTTACACATATGCATGACGCACATACATATGTGCTTCAACCTAACACACATGGTTTCTACTTCATCTTGGCTTGGAACTTGCTTCTCGCCATATGGGGTGCCTCTCCTTATATAGAGGGTTCAAGGTTGGTGCTACAACATTCTAGAGCCTTCTACTGCTTCTACTGCTGCCCTATCTTACAGCCTAAGAAGTAGTATTGATCATACCTTCACCTACTGACTTAACTCCTAAACAAGGATTACTCTCACACAACCTGCAAGATAGCTGCAAACATATTGCAGCATGCCTATCTACTCAGGTCACAGGACAGGACACAAGTCATGTGCCCTGTTCACACCACAACCAGCACACAACCGATGTGTGTGTTCACACTATAGCCTGCACACAACCTATGTGTGCAGTTTATACCATGACAAGATTACATCAGGCCAACAGAAACCTTGTCTTTCCCCTTCCTTCGGCCCTGAAAGGCTAAAACACTCGAACACTAACTTTTTTATTCAATTAGGCTAACAGTTCCAGACCTTAGTACACTAATGACTCAACTTCCTTTAATATTTGACCACTCCTCCCCATGATGCCGCATTTGTATATGTTGTGCTTGAAAAGTAAATATTTTTTAGCATTTATACTTCATGTGCTGACTTTTTATACTTATTTCAGTGTTATGTTTTTCTTCACTACCAAAGCCAATCAGCTGAAGAGAAGCTTTTTATAGCGGAATGGCTGTTGAGAGAGATATCTTTGGCATCTCAGGGCCGACATATCTTAATCCAGTTAATTGGTATGTGGTAATAGCTCATCTTATTGTCAATACAGTTACATGACATTTCCTATAGTATTTGCGAGTGTCTGATGGATTGGATCTGCATAGGACTTACATTTAAATCTAATATGTTTTTCATGTTCAATTCCCATAAAAGTGTAATTGCAAAGACCTGGCTACCTTTATAAGGTCTTGTGCTGCTTAAGTTTATCCCAATAGTCGTATATAGCATGCCCTGATTACTTAAATTGAGCATCTGCTCGGGTAAATACTAGTCATAATTGATAGATCATAAATTTGTTCAAGCATTTGGTAGTATTTTCTCTCCAATAATTCCTATAAAAATAAAAAAGGAGTGTGAATTACTAAGTTACTGAACTTCAAGCTTTCTTGTAATGAATTATCAATTGGTACTTCCTTGTAATCAATTGGTACTTCCTTGCAAACATAGCTACATAGAGTTCAATTCCCATTTGAAGCAAAGAAGAGTACCAATATGTGTGAGAGCAAAGAAGAGCTACGTAGAGATCTAAGGTGAAAATAAACACGACTCTACACATTCATTACAAGGAAAAGGAAGTACCAATTGATAATTCAGTAATATTGTATCCTTGGACTAGAGAAGAAAACAAATACAGTATCCCAAATGCACCGTGAAAAATGAAGTTAAGCTTAATGTAGAGTGCTAGAGCTAACTAACTTGTTTTTGCAATTTCATATTTTTTTTAGCTGCAACTTGCACTATATCTCTAATCTCTATGGCCTATGGGTGTGGATGCGGTAATTGATGTGCTATGTGTACCTTGTTTTTAGAGAAAACGCAAAAGACTTTTGCGTTTCATTTTATTGAAAAGGTAGAGTTTTGGGTTACATTCCTCCTAAGAGGCAATTACAGAAATAAATAATGACTCAGTGCACATCCCAAATCTGGGGGATGACAGCCCGCAGGCCGAGCGAGCCGGCGCTAGCCCACAGGGTCGCCTCTTCCTTGATCTTCATCGTCAGGGCAAGGATCGATGGGTGTCCTCTGTCGAAGACACAGTCGTTCCGATGCTTCCAAACCATCCAGGGCACTAGCAGAGTTGTGGAGGCGAGACCTTTGCGCAAAGGCATGGGCGTGGCTTGTCTCGCGGTGATCCACCAATCATTGAGTGATGCCTCGCCGTTTGGAGGCTGGCAAGGCATGCTCAGCCTCGATAGGACCTCGTGTCGGATCTGTCGCGAGAACGGTCAAGCGAGGAGAAGATGGTGCGTCGTCTCGGGAGCCTGATCACAAAGAGGGCAGCGTGCTGGGTGTTGCAATCCGCGGCGAGCAAGGCGGTCCGCGGTCTAGCATCTGTCGAGATGGGCAAGCCGCGTACGCGCTGCGGCGCCCACGATTTCCAAATAAGCTTCCAAGCAGCGTTGGAGGTGGACCCCTGAAAGGTCGCCAGGTAGGCAGACTGGGCGGAGTAGATGCCGCTCGCGTTCCATCTCCAGCGTAGGCGATCCGGCTCAGCGGTGAGCGTGGTGTGCTCGATCATGCGCCATAGCAAGAGGTACTGCCCAATCTCGTGGATGCCGATGGTGCCTTGTATGTCGCGTGCCCAAAGATGGGCAGCGAGCCCTTCTGCCACCATTCTGCGCTTGCGGCGTCGCTTGTGGATGCAGGCGTACAGGATTGGCGCGATCTCGCGAAAAGAGCGCCAGTCGATCCACCTATCTTCCCAGAAAAGGGCTTCCTGGCCGTTCCCGAGCTGCATCTCCGTGGAGACGAAGAAAAAGTCGCGTTCCTCGGCGGAGAATTGCAGGTCAAGGACATGCCACGCACGGTTTTCATCAGTGCGGCTGAACCAGAGCCAGCGCGTCCTGAGCGCGAGCCAGTGCGTTGGAGATCTCGCACGCCAAGCCCTCCCAGATCGATTGGCCGCGCGACAGCTCTCCGATTGACGTGGAAGTTGCCGCCGTTCGCCTCCGCTTGTGCTGCCCAAAGGAAACCTCGATGTATCTTCTTGAGCACGCGGAGGATTTTCTTCAAAGGCGCCAGGACGAGCAACTGTTGGATGTGGATCGCACACACCACTGCCTTCATGAACGCGAAGTGGCCAGCCTTGTTCATGAGGTGCGCCTTCCAGCACGGCAGCTTGGCTGTCGTGTTGTCGACCAAGGGCTGCAGCTGGGCAGAGGTAGGCCGCCGGATCGTCAGGGGGATGCCCAAGTATGTGATGGGGAGGTCCACAATACGGCAGCCCAGCAGGTTGACACCGGGTGCAGCATCATCGGGGTCACACTGAATTATGGTGGCGGTGCTTTTGTGGAAGTTCACGTGCTGCCCGGAGGCGCGTCCGAACAGCTCAAGGATGCTCTTGACTGTCGTTGTGTCGCCGTTGGTTGCGTGGCAGAAGAGGATGACATCGCCGCGTAAAGCGAGACGACGGGGATCACGCGCCGTGTGTGCAGCTGCTGCAGGATCCCCAGCTCGACGGCGCGACGGAGCAAGCGACCGAAAACGTTGACAACAAGGACAAAGAGCTGGGGCGACAACGGGTCGCCTTATCTCAGTCCGCGCCGATGCCAAATTTTGGGTCCGGTTCGCCGTTGAGGAGCACGCAGGTGCTAGCCGACGAGAGCAGGATTGCGAGCCAGTCGAGGAAGCGATCAGTGAATCCGTATCTGCGGAGGACATCGAACAAGAAGGCCCAGCTGATCGAATCGAACGCACGTGCCACGTCAAATTTCAGCAGCAATCGTGGAGCGCCGAGCTGATGCAGGAGGCTGGCGGACTGTCGCACCAAGACAAAGTTGTCGTGCAAGCTGCGCCCAAGGATGAACGCGTTCTGGTTTGGTTTGCGCTGACGAGGCCATCAAGCTTGGGAGCGAGGCACAGCGACAAAACTTTCGCGAAGATCTTGGCGACGAGGTGAATCAGACTTATGGGTCTATAATCACCTAGGCCACTCGCATCTAGGCGTTTTGGCAGCAGCGTCAGGAGTGCTTGGTTCAGATAGCTTGGTTCAGACGGTTGAAACCCCGGCCTCGCAACTCATAGAGTTGTTGGAACGCGTCGACGAAGTCCTGCTAGACCACGGCCAGCACGCACTGAGGAATTCAGCCGTATAGCCGTCGGGGCCGAGAGCCTTGCGAGCTGGGAGTCTTTTCACGGCTTGCCAGATTTCATCCGCGCCAAATGGTGCCTCGAGATCGCTTAGGTCAGCGGGCGCAATGAGATCAGCGAGGTTGAGTGCGTAGTCGCGCGGCGCGGTCGAGCCTAGCAGCCCATCGAAGTGCGCCGCCATGTCCTCTGGGTCGGTGATCACGTGGCCATCCACGGCGAGGCTGTGCACGCGTGTCTTCTGCCGCCGGTATGTTCCTTGAGGAATGCGACGCGGGCACGCTATCTCGCCATGGTCCGTTCGAGGCAAGCGAGGCCGAGGTAGGAGGCCTTAATTTGCCGCCGTAGCCAGTCTTCGTGCGATGAAAGCGTTCTGCTCTCCTGGGGCGTGTCGAACTTCAGGAGGAGCTCGTGGGAGATCGCGAGCTTGAGGCGTACGTTGCCCACGGACTTGGCACTCCAGCTCGTCAGCTTGCGCGTTGTGGCTTGCATACGCAGGAAAATGCGCCGGAACGGGTCGGCATCATTGACGGAGAGCCAAGCCTCCGTCACCACGTCTTGGAACCCATGGAGTCGCGTCCAGAGTTCCTCGAAGTGGAATCGCTTGTGCGTCGGCGGTGTCGGCGGAGACGACCGAGGCTAGGCAGCGTAGGTGACAGTCGCCATGGAGCTCTTCCCAATCCGCGGTGCAAAGGACGCGGTCAAGCAGGACGAGGGTGGGGGGAGATCGCTCGTTGGACCACGTGTAGCGTCGCCCATTGAGATAAATCTCTTTGAGCGCGAGGTCGTTAGTCACGCGTCGGAAGCGTCCCATCATCCTACGGTTGACGATCCTGGTGTTCTTGTCCTCATCCCTTAGCACGAGGTTGAAGTCACCGCATAGCATCCATGGCCCGGGGCATTCATCGCGTACGTCGCGGAGCTCTTGGAGGAAGGCGATCTTGTCGGCGTCTTCCTGGGGGCCATAGACTATGGTGATCCACCACGGAGTACGTGCACTGGAGGTGGCGCAGACCTTGGCGGACAGAGTGTTCGTGGTGAAGTGAGGGTCGACGATGGTGACCACTCGCGTGTTCCGTTCGCGGGTGGTACACGTACTCCTCGAATTTCGAGCCAAGTGCTTCAAGGACAATCGGCGAGCAAATCAATTCCATCTTTGTTTCTTGAAAGCAGACGATCGACGTATTACAAGAGTCAATGAGAGACCGAATGGCAATGCAACGGGCACGCGCGTTTAGAACGCGCACGTTCCACACAATGATCTTGAGGTCGTACTCCATTAGAACGAGGTCGACGGGCAGGCGTGGCGGCACTGTAAGGACCCCTCAGACTACCAGTCCGAGATGCCCACGTTATGTAAACAGATCATGATCCCAATGATCAGTGCATCGCGATCACATAACCAACATGGTATACAAAGTTACATCATTCAACTCGATTACTACAAGACTTACATAAATAATGGTCACCTGACCAAGTCTGCAAACATCGCCACACATGGAGGGTTTAACTACGATATAGCGGAAGCACTCGGCAAGCGTCGGCCCTCGTCACGTCCTGACGAAATTCCACGTTGGCGGTTGACCGGTGACACTTAGTTGGCGTAGTCGTCGGCGTACTTCTCCTCTTCGACGTAGGCCTCCTCGTTGTAATCTGGACGTTTGAATATCCAGGGACACAGCCAAATAAGTACATTTACGTACTCGCAAGACCACCTCAAGGCTTAAGTTTTCATGGTAATGTAATAAAACTTGTTTTCGAACACTGGGATAGCTGCTATATATGACTATAGGGCTTAGTTTTCGCAAACAATGCTTTTAGACATAGAGAACACGACATCTCTATATCTTTGTTGAAGAAAAACTTTAGAGATAGAATTCTCTTTGGTAGAAACAGCATGAACTGTTTCCATATTTTTGTAAAACACTTTTGTAAAACTTTTCAAAGACACTAGGATGGGATACCCCTTTTTCTTTCCACGAGATCAGACTGCGTTGTCTCCCTGAGACCAACCATCTTCTCTCATCTGCCGTACCTCCCAGGTACCATCTTGATGCCTTCATGTTTCCACCGAGAAACTATTTTCTTTTTAAAAATATAAAACTTGCCCGTACGCCTATATCGGTGGCCTTTCCAACCGTCCATGACCGCGAACACGGCTATTCGAATAGTTTTACACTCTGCAGAGGTGGTGCACTTTCACCACACCAAACAGTCATTCCGCCGTGATCAGCCACGGTCCTCATACGACAGTATGCGGGGGTTCGGATAACATGATCAAATCTTTCCCCTAATCTACTCTAGTACAGAGAACTCCCGCTAGGTTTGTTCCCCTCGGCACCGTGTGCTCCACTAGACCCCTGGTCTTTCTCTTAGGACGCCACACCGCCACGACAGGGGACCCAACGTAATCGTCCGGCGCGGATCTCCCCACATGTGTATTGCCTCGTACAGACGGCAACCCGGCTTCGAGGGCCCCGCCCTTATAGAGTATGAGATCCTCCGTACTAAAATAGACAAGTTTCTGGCTAAGCCCTACCCATTTCAGGTAGTGTGGTTGCACGGGTTAATTGTTTGGGCGGCAACTCGGGTTTTTGCAAATTCGCCGAATGCTCCCAGCACCTCGGGTTTTCATAAACTTCTCCATTTGCTCCCAGCAACATGGGTTTTATAAAACACTTTCTCGCCGATCGCTCCCAGCGACTCGGGTTTTTCCTACGAAAACTTTTTATCAAAAATAGGCTCCCATCCTAAAGTTTTGAGATGAGGATATGCAGATATACTACTAGAAAATATTATCTTCTTGATAGCGCCTTCAGAAGAAGGCCTCTCAAGTAAACACTTATCTTTATAAAACCTATTATAAACTAGTAGATATATCTTTGGCCAAACAATAAAAAAATTTAAAATAGTTTTCGGGTGACAAGGTGTCACATAAAAGAGTAACATGCATTATTTTATTTTGAAGACAAAACATGCTTTGAACAAATAGTATGATTATAGTAGGGTGTTGAGGTGGCTTGCCTTGCTCAGCAAAGTATCCCGGATCTGGTTCTTCTTCGTACACTTGTTCCGTCTCCACGTACTGCTCCTCCTCTTGCGGTTCTAATGTACCGGAAAAATAAATGAAACTACCGTCACTCTAAGAGGCAGGTTGACAACAATCTAAAGTAGGTAAACAAAACAGCAAGCACTACGACAAGCTCTGGACAAAAAGGTACAAGACAAACCTAAACACAAACAAATAAAGACAAACAATAAAAGTGGACTTTCATTAGCAACAAAGTTGCTGTTTTGGGGGAAAATCCACCAGTCCTAAAATGATGCTTCTAAAATCAAACCCTTTTAGCACAGTACTGTTAAGAGTCATACTAAACTATAGGAATTGGATTTGCATCAAAAGCTATCACCAAAAGTGAACTAAAAATCATACTAGTGCTTCTGGTCTTATCACAAACATGGCCACAACTCCTGTTTTAGGAAGCTCCTGCATGCAAGACTGGATTCTATAGAAAGATATGGATTTTAGCTTTCTGTACCAATTGGATTCACACAAAAATAATACTCCTAGCTCAAGATATGCTAAAAAGAGTGAAAAACAAACATTCTACAAGATTTAGTGTGCAGCACAAAATATAGTTCATTTTTATACCAAACAAGTTCTGCATGTTTAGGAAAACATCACAGAAGCCACTAAAAATACTTCTCACTGACATGCATGCACAGATCTACAACAAAGGATTTAATCTAAACATCACCAATTAACAGAAACAGAAAAATAACAAAACTGTGGCTAAAAAAAAAGGTCGGGCCGTCTGGGCCAGATCTGGCCGTGGCTGGCCCAGATCTGGGCCGTGCGAAGGGGGCAGGCCGGCCCATTATCGCGCGATGCGTGGCCCGCGCCTGAAAATCAAATGAGCGCGCCCAGGTCGTCGTCTTCGACCTCACGACGGCGTGCTCGGTGACCTCGCGGCAGAAGAAATGGCGGCGGCGAGCTGGCTCACCTAGGGTGCTTGCATGCGGCGGCGGAGGGCTGGGAACGAAGGAGAGGGTCGAGGGAGAGGCTTGGGCACGGGCGGCTTCAACGGAGGTGGTCGGAATCCATGGCGCCGCCGACGTCGGGCTCCTCGGTGGGTGAACGGCAGCGAGCTCCTCCGGCGATCTCTGGACAAAAAGAAAGGGGGTGGAGTAAGCTGCTGCAGAGGGGAACTCGATGGGCCAACAATGGCGAGGAAATAAGAGAGAGGAACGACGGCTACGACCGTTTTCTTCCGACGGCGGCCGACGGTTTCTTGCACGATCTCGGGCAGCAGGGAGCAAGGGCTTGCGAGGGGCTTCAGAGGTGGAGTGTGGGGAGGCGTGGGCGTGCTCTGGGAGAAGAAAGAGGGACAGGGGAGGTCGGGGTCAGGTTTTAGACAGTCCACACCCGATCTAGGGTTTTCGGACAAGAGGGGCCATGGGGGTGGCGTGGGGCGTGTCCATTGGCGTGCTGGGGCGGTGGAGGAGAGGGCAGAGGTGAGATGGCCGTGGTCGACGTGTTTTGGCCAGTGAGGGAGAGGGGGAGTGATCATCTATTGGGCAACAAG
This sequence comes from Poa pratensis, assembly GCA_947311845.1. Taxonomy (NCBI): domain Eukaryota; kingdom Viridiplantae; phylum Streptophyta; class Magnoliopsida; order Poales; family Poaceae; genus Poa; species Poa pratensis. The sequence goes on along the minus strand of CAMZMU010000063.1, from coordinate 139,486,541 downwards.
CAAAAGAGAGTGAGATGAGTGGAGGGAGGGGTGATGGGAGGATGACCAGTGGGCCCTAGCTGACTAGGACACTCCCTCTGGTCAGAAAGGAGAGAGAGGGGGGGTCGATGGATTAGAGAGGGGAGGGCTGGTTTGGGTTAGGTTAGGGTTTTGGGTCAACACTAACTTGTGTAGCTACAAATACTAACAAGGCTAAAAATGATCAACCCAAAGAGCAAGGCCAAAAACATGTGTGTGGTGACCTAATTGAGGTGATGCAAAAGTTTGCAAGCCTAAAAGGGTGAAGAGAGAATTTTAAAAACAACACTAGTTGTGAAAAATGACCAAATGGTCATTGTTTTGAGTAGCCCTCGACACACAGATTGTTTTATGCTAAAACATGTTTTCAAAGGGTCAAGCAAAGCATAAATTAAAAGTAGAAAGTTCAGAGAACAGGAGGGTCAAGTTGCATGACAAAAATGACACAAGGGTTGCTTAATCTAGGGCTCTAGATTGGCTAAGTTTTAACAAACAAGAAGATCATAGTCACTAAAATTTAAACTAGAAGAATTTTATAAAAGTGCTCCTAAAAGTTTTCAAGCAAGATCAAAGGCTAAAGAATTCAACTAAAACAACCACGCAAGAGTTGACTAAAATCAAACAAAAAATTTTGCTATTTTGGAAAAATTCTAGATTTACACCACAATTCTAAAAGAGGTAAAACATTCCACTCAAGCAAGACAAGCAAAACAAACATTTAGATACCAAATCAAAACATGTGCATCAAAAGATGCTACAATCAAGCACCACATGAATACTTATAAAATAACAAACTCAAGTCAAGCAATTCAAACATAAACAAATAACAATCAAAAATTTACATAACACTTAATATTATTAGGTGATATAGTGATCACACAAATCATGACAAGATGATGTTAAAAATTTCCTCAAGTAATATTTTGCTATTTTTCAAAAGTTTTGATAAAAAGAAACATAGGAGTAATATATCTCCAACTGGTATCATTTTAAAAAAGGTGTTGTTGAAAATAGGGGCTTTTAAAAATAAGATATGTTGATACTTGCAACACATCAAGGTGTAAAATAATTAGGAGATATTATATAGAACTCCATAGTTTTGAAAACCCTTAGATTTTGGAAAAACTTCTACTTTCTCAAATAGTAGGCTTTTGGGTTGTATTTAAAATCAAGACACCGTTGAAAAGAGTTTGGCGAAAATAAGATTGGAGAAGACATATGGATCACTCTTCTTGTCATGACATGATCACCAAAATTAAATGATATGTTAAATTAGTTGAGTTCAAAGGTTTTTCAGTGGTTGTTAACCCAAGCAACCAAACAGACAAGGTCAAACAGAGTAAACAGAAGAAAAACACATCCATAAACAAGGCCTTTCAAAAAGTTTTTGACGGCCCTAAATTTTGGGTCTCGGACAATCAAGTTTTTTTTGGTTCCAAAATTTGGGATGTTACAGGCACAGCTAGACCTCGATAGGGCTGTCAGAGATCACCGTGGTGATCAGCGCAATCGTGGGGTCAGCGGACAGCTCGCGGTCGATCAGGGCGGCGATGGCCCGGAGGACGGCCAGCGGGATTGATGCCGCGAACAGTCCATCATAAGCCTTCATATCCGTGGCAGTGATCTTCTGGTCTACACCAATGATGCCCAGAGTGCGCAGGAAATGGACTTATGTGTACCTTGTAACAATTAACCACCTCCATCGACATACACCTCATCCCTCGTTGAAGTAATCTTCTTGTCCCACTGTTTTCTTCATCTGTGTTCACATCTGCCGACCTGCTCCGCCTCCGCCCAGAAAACCGTCACCCAACGTAGTCGCTGCCTCGCTGGATGCTTCTTTCATGTGCCCAACCTAACTTGACCTCCAAGGTTCCAACCCTGACCACCATCAGCTGCCAAGTAAGGGGCTATAGGTGTTAACTGCTGGTTGCTGTCGGCGGTCTAGCAAACCTCTTACCTGTAAAACCAGAGATAGAAATTACCTACCAATAAGTCAATAACATCTTGTACCTCGAGGCAAAGAATGGATATCAGGATAGGAAGGAGTTTAACTGTAACCAAAGAGAAACATAATTGTGTGCTGTGAATGCACACATTGCATATGTAGTGCTGGAAAAGTGAAAAAGAATCTCCAAACTTATTTCATTGTTGTGCTATAAATAAAAGAGCAAAAGCATTTTTTGTTCGGATGACGTAAGGTAAGTTCCCCTTTCAGGAAAGATGTCTAGTTAGGTAGAAACGTTTTGATACGACTTCATACTTGACTGCATGTTATCACGAGGTAGTAACTCTTTTCTTCTTTATGGACTCTCAAAAGGAACTGCGAGAATAATAGGAGATCTGTGGCTGCATGTTTAGTTCAGGCTGTATATGTTTTGGAGAGAGACCGGCAACTAAATCGCCAATCTATTGACGCTGCGGGACCTCCTTGGTGGGAATTCTTCCATTTTGAGATGATCCGCAAACTTGTCGATGATACCGACTTGTCTATATTCGGTGCAATATTTGAATTTAATCCTCCTTCAAGCAAAGAAGTTTCTGCCCAGGATGCCCCTAGGTTTGTCATAGCCTTCAGAGGCACCATAACTGAGAAGGAAACCATTTCTAGAGATCTTTCCCTTGACCTCCATCTTGTTCAAAATGGACTCCATAAGACCTCAAGATTCACGATTGCGATGCAAGCTGTTCAAAATGTGGCCTCGGTATTCCCTGGATCCTCCATCTGGCTAGCTGGTCATTCATTGGGCGCAGGTCTGGCCATCCTTACTGGAAGAAACATGGTTAAGAAGGGCGCTCTTTTGGATAGCTTTCTCTTCAACCCACCTTTTGTTGCTGCTCCGATAGAGAGAATCAGTGATGAGAGAGTAAAGCATGGTTTTCGCATTGCGAGAAGCGTTATTACTGCTGGATTAACTATTGCAATGAAAGGAAAAGCTGAGGGGAACAACCAGAGGTCTGTTGCTGAAGAGCCTTTCAACATTTTATCATCATGGACGCCGTATTTGTTTGTTAACCCAGGAGACCATATCTGTTCGGAGTACATCGGGTACTTCCAGCACCGGAAGAACATGGAGGATCTTGGGGCGGGATTCATCGAGAAGCTCGCGACCCAAAATTCGATCGGAGATCTGTTCTACAAGGCGTTGGGGTGGGAATCAGAACCATTGCACCTTCTTCCATCTGCAGACTTGATCGTCAACGTGAGCCCTTCACCAGACTTCAAATACGCTCATGGCATCAGCCAATGGTGGCAACCCGAGCTGAACTTGCGGTGCAATAAATATCGGTACTCTTAGGTACGCTACGGCGAAGTGAAGACATCTTAGCAGTATCATTCTCTCCATTTGTTCATATGATTCATTCAATTCATATTTAGTCAATGCATGTGCATCACCACAATGCAGAGGCTGGATTTCCATATGTGTAGTCCATCTACTTTAGTTGTTTTTCGTTGGTTGATATTTGAGGCTACTATGGCCGATTCTTGAGATGTAATAACTGAATGATACTACTCTGTTACTTTTATTTTATATAAAAGCCGTATGCATCACCACAATGCAGAGGCTGGATTTCCCTTTTCAAAAAAAAAATCCAAACAGTCAAGCAGAAAACTAGGTTACAACTTACTCCCTCCGTTTCAAATTAAGTATAGCAGATTTATTAATTTAAAGCGGAGGGGGTATATTACAAGCATACTTAGCCCAATGCATGTGCTCTGATTTTGAGCCGCCCAAATATGCTCTGATGTTGCGTGCCGCAAGTTGGAGAAATAAAATGTCAGTAGCAGCATTCGTGACATGATACGACTCGAACATCACGCTTACCTCTTCTGAAAATTGAATTTCTCAATTGACAACGAAAACAGGACTACGAGCACAACGGGAAAGGCAATGAGAACAGCAGCCACTAGGCTCAACTTGTCTTGATGAAACCCGAAATAGTCATTCAAGAAGATCGAAACCGATGTAGTTTCTCCGAATGCTTCCACCTTGCTCTCTATGTCGCCGTACTGTGATGTCAAGAGAGCATTGAGTACCCAAGACGTAGGGGTGAGATAATATAGCCAAGACCACCACTTCGGGATTCGCTGCAAATGTACAACCCAAATGATGAGTGTTAGTGATTACCTATCTTCAGGAACATACCGCTAAGATTGCATAAATACATATTCTAATTCACAAGTAGCACTATAAAGATCTCTCCAATTGGGCGTTACATTGATCTGTCGGTATATTTTTGTCATGGACGATCTCATTTTCACTAGCAAAAATATCGGTACTTTACATTACATCTTAAATAAAAAATGTACAATCTCATGATGTTGGGAGGAAGTTCTGACTTACAGGTGCAGGTAAAACAAAACCTGAGAACAGCGATTGCGTGTTGTTGAACAACGATGCCAGTATGGTCGCAACTTCAACATTGGGGGTCAGTGAAACAAGAAGCAAGCCAACGTAAACATAGGAGAGAATCGAACAAAATGAGGTGTAAAAGAACCATAGGAGTTTGTGCGCTGTCCAATAATAACCAATTGATGGATACACGATCAACGTATACAGTAGCACTTGGATAAATACATAGGGAATCTCAATGGCAGCCTGTAAAATGTGAATAAAATCGAACGTTAGTACCACTTTTACTACATATTTTTACTTCACTTACGACCGTGTGATCTTTATCCCACCTGTGCGAATGAATATGACCAAGAGGAGTACATTCCTGCAAATTTCTCACGATACATTACAGTGCGCTCCACTGTACTGAATGGTATGATTAACTGGTCATTAAAAGCACCTAGGTTTACGACACCCATATACATGGCACCAAATATATTGAGTAGATCCTGCTCGTTATTCCTTAGAAGGGATAAGAAAAAAGGTTAGATGCTAATCTATTGAGTATGTTAGTTACTTCGACAACACTGGTCTGTGGTGCAGCATTCCAAGTTAAATAATCTGCAATGTTGTGCATAGTAAAATAGTGGACTTACAATATTTTTGCATGCTTCCAGAACAATACTCCGAAGCACAGGCCAAATATTATTGCTATCACTATACGCATCAAGTTATATCGAGGACTTCTCCAGTATGTTATGTTTTGCTTCCACAAACAGGCTTTAAGTTGGATCCAGCCATTCTGTGCGAAACGATTGGAGAAACATAGATTTTCTGAATTTGGTAATGGTTTACTTAGCTGCTGAACGAGCTCTTCCATGTCTCTGCAGAAAAACAAATTATAATCCCTTCACAATTCAAATGGAGATATTTTGTTTGGTTAATATTTGTCTTGATTTAATATTTTTTTGTTACAGCTATCCATGTATCCCCTTTTGCTCACTAAATCTGAAACAAATATACGTACCTCCGCAATGACGATTCTTTGTATATAGTCGCGAAGTCGATACTAAGTTGAACCTCCATTGATGTCGATGTTACGTCCAACATCCAAGTGGCCGGGTTGCAGTTTTTCTTTATTTTTGGGACTCCAGAAATTTTCTAGCGATACAAACAAGCCGAAATTTACTCTGTTAGATCCTCCGTGAACACAGGTCTAAGTTGCCACACTCGTGATACATGAATACCAAGACACAGTTCTTCTGTAAAAACACTAAAACATAGAAGCAGATATGCCCAAAATAAATAAATAACACTCAACCACAGATCCTCCTTGAACCCATATCTGAAATGGAGGTAACAGTTCACTTCAAAATAGCACCGATCCGAAAGACACCATTCACCGGAAAGTGGCCACTAACAGGTTGGAGTTCAAGAAAACTTCCAAAATCGCTTTCTTTATCCATGGAAGGAATGAAGATATCTCCAAACCATTTCCAGGATATTTTTCTTGCAATGCCATAAATCATCAATTGGTGAAAAAACATTGAACTATAACTCATGTTTAGTTTTAACGAAATTCAAAAGAACACGTAAAGATGCATTATCAATAAATAATGATACATATGAGGAAAATGGTTCATGAAACTTGCCTCAAAATATTCAATCACTTTGCAGGAGCGCTCCCCTATTTGTCCATTGTAGATTATTTTCCCACCACTTTTCATTAATATGAGCTGCAAGAAATTTATTAATGCTTTAAAGACAACTTTGTACTAGCCTGAAGAAAAGATGATTTCTTTTAATCCGTTTGGTTATTTCAAACAAAAAATTGGGGCCTAAACTACATAGAGGGACGTCTCTTTACATAACATATGTAGTTTAAGGAATCAAACTTTCATATAAGTTTGCAGTATGAAAGCCCTCAGTCAGACGGTTTAAGTTTGTGCAATTATGTCCTCCAAGTTCAATTTAATTGATGTAACAGTCTCGCCAAGGATGTGTATAAACCCTCAGCCAGTGAGATCGGAGTGCAATGTACTTGGGTGTGAAAATTTCTCCAAAGAACATCAGATGCCTAGATAGTACATAATTTCTCCCAGGAATATTGTCTAAATATTAAATTGTATACATTAGCTCCTCACAAAACCATTGTAGCCAGCTGCTAGGCTTGTAACACATTTCCGCTTTTCAATACAAAGAAACACCGCAAGCTTTGTATTTTCTCATTTCAAGGGATCATTTGCGCTAACTGAAATAGTTTAAGGGCTTTGTTGCAACTCACCATTATTTTTAATTATGTACTTTTACTTTACTTGAACGAAAAACCACAATCCATACCCAAATACATGTACAGCAAAAGGGTAGTACTGACTATCTGTGAAGGTGGAAGCTACTTTTTGTCCTAATTGCAATGAACTTTATTTAATGGGTCCAGCAAAAAAAAATGTGTTCGTCAGGTTCGTAGTATACAATAAATTTAGAAGCTAAATTTACCTCATCAAATGCCTCAAAAATTTCAGTGCTGGGCTGATGGATCGTACAGACAACTGTCCTTCCTGTTTCAGAAATACTTTTAACTGCACGAATAACAATTGCTGCTGACCTTGCATCTAATCCTGTTGTTGGTTCATCAATTAATATGACAGATGGGTTGGAAACAAGCTCGACTGCAATTGTTAGCCTCTTTCGCTGCTCCATGGATATTCCATTTATCTGTGGTGTCCCAACTAAAACATCTTTTATTTCATCTAGTTCAACAGTTTGAAGGATTTCAGCAACAAATTTCTACATAGGAACAAACAAGAAAAATGGTTATTTATGAGTCTAGTTGGTGCCTTTCTTACTGACATCAATACGTTTTTGTGATCTTCTAGGGGACATACAGATCTTGTTTTCTCATCAACATGAGAAGGCAGACGAAGCCAAGCAGAATAAGTTACTGACTCTTCAACTGTAAGCTGTGGCGAATGTAAGTCGACTTGCTCGCAGTAACCCAAGATTCTAACAAACGTTTCTTGCATCTTGGGATATCCACCAATTCTTATGTCCCCTTCAATATGACCTCCTGTTTTCCTTCCTGCTAATACATCTAGCAGAGTTGTCTTCCCGACTCCACTGACACCCATTAATGCAGAAAGTATACCGGGACGTAATGCCCCGGTCAAGCTTTCAAGTAGTTGAATTCTTCTTGCTGGATAGCCTTGTTTCAGCATTTCCTGTACATTTTGTGCATACCTCCATCATAAAATACGAAGCAGGCGAGCAATAAGGAAAACAATGAAAATCAAATAAACAGGGAATATTGCTTAAGTACCGGTGGGGTATCAACATGATAGTTCAGATCACAGAATGTGACTGCAAGTTGCGTAATAGGTATAGCCGTCTTTGCTGCAAGATGAACATTGCATTGAAGATGCGTGCATTTTGCTTTAAAACGTCTATTAACTTCATTTTTTTAAATCTCCAATTCTTAATAATTTAACAAAAATTGAGATGTTTATGTTTTTACCTTCCTTGGGAGTATTTGAATGATTGTCAATTTTTCTTTGGATATGATCTTCTTCCTGCCGTTGATATAAGGTCTTTCTAGTCGTGCTTCCGTGACATGCTTCTATAGCTGAAATTGTCAAAAGTATAGTCTGATTCAGAAGTAAATAATTCTACATATATACTGACATTAACGGGGGCTCCATGGTGTATGGGCACCATGCTCCAAATTCAGAAGTTTTCATGTAGGTATGCTGCATGAATTTTCAATTATTGTGGGCATGATGTTTAACTTGATTATAAGCTATGGCAAACAAGTTTGAACAAACATTCAAAGTTTAGTCCCCTTTATTTATTTAGGTAATAGGCAAGTACATATAAATCTGCTAGACATGTCAATGAGTATTCCTCAGGTTCTTTTAACTCAATGGGTCTTTTAAAAGTTTTTAGAATATGCCAAATATTTAGATCCAAGTATATAATTTGAAATCAAAATTTCCGAGAAACATCACCCATATTTTGTGCAATTGAAATCTGGATCGCCGGCCGCATTGGTGCTCCAGACTAAGTTTCGCTAATATATGTTGCATCAAAATTTGTGGGTATTATGTTTAATTAAATTATAAACTATTCCAGACTAGTTCGAAAAAAAATTCAAATCATATTTCACCTTTTCGCTGATTGTTTGATTGTTGTACTGGCATATCATATGCATATATATCTGCTACGTATGTAGATCAATACAACTCAAAATATTTGAATTGGAGTTGATATTTGACACTTTGGCCATACAGAAAATAACCACAAGCAGCTATATTCAGCAAAACTGAAATTTCCAAAATAAGTGCATTACCATAATACATTATATTTTAAGTCATGGTGTCCAGGTACCCTGGCGCTCTATTCCAACATAAATGCACTTTGTATTGTTAGCAGTGAACTTACGCGTTATGTAAGTTAGTGCCAATCCAAAAGCGATATAAAATAAAATAGTACATCCTAGCAGTGCTCCGACAGATATCCAATAGAAGTTCCAACTGTAATATAGCCCATGATTAATCAGGGCTTGGTTCCCAATTGTGATGTTTTGCATAGTTTCCTGAGAAGGTACAAGTAACAATGATGTTAGATGCTTCATAGTAGCTTATCACACTCATTTGTCTATTCGAAAAAATGCCTTTTCACCTTTTGCCATCTTGGTGATAGGAATTCATCAATAGCTATGCTTATTTGTGCATATGCCAATGGAGAAACCCAAAATCCCCAGTTTAACCATCCTGGCATTGAGGCTGGAACAAAAAAAATTATCAAACACTTTGTTTCAATTGATATGCATGGTTTACATGCACTCAGTGAGCAATGGTTATCTTACATTTGGGAAGAATGAAGCCTCCAAACAAAAGCATTAGAAATACGATAATAAAAGCATAGAAGAAAGATGTAACAGGTCTTTGGAAGTATGAAGCAATAAATCGATACAGCGAAGTTACTGATTGATGGAAAAGACAAAGTATCAGCAACTGGCAGAAGAACCTAGCATAGTAATGAGAAAAAATAAATGGTGTTAGAGTTTCTCAATATTTGTTCTTAGCAATGCAAAATTGAGAAGCTTCACATGAATTCTGTACCTTGAAACAGTAGCTGTATAACCAATACCATAATATGTGATGCATATCCATACAAGCGAATTTAATACTGAAACGGGGACCTTTATGATTGAAGCTGGTATCGCATATGCCCATGAAGGATAGAAATAGTAGCTCTTTTGCTTATTAAAACTTGGTAGTCTAGCAATTTGCATGCTCATCTCTGGTATGCCATTTAGCATAATCATGAAGAGGGAATAATATAATGCTCCCATATAGTAATTGGCATGAGTTAAATCTGTTGTCATGCGAGTTCGAAAGAACATAGACATTGTCATGAGTGCAACAACGGCAAGCTGCACAAAGGAATAAACTTCACTTTGGACCTATAATTTACTTTGTACAAGAAAGAGTGCCTTGCGATAAAATATTACCTGCCCTGTTTTGAAGACATAAATAAACATACTCCTTTTCATCAGGAGTGCTTCCCTTGCTGCACAAGCTTTGAACATTTCCAGTTTTTGTAATGAGTACTTATTGAGTGCTAAAGCTTTCTTGCCGAGCTTGCTTTTCTGGGGAACACATGGTTCTTCTAGTTTTCTGTGATTTTCTTTAAACATGCTTGAAAATTCATCAGGTGAAATATATCTGTAAGATTCATTTTGACCAGACCAGTATTGTTGTTGGTCCTTCTGGGACAAGATCTAATGATTTCAAAATTAGAAAACTGGTTTCGTGAGCGTGTAAAATATCATTTGATTGACTGCGCCTATTTTTGTGATCAAGAACAATTACCTCTTGGAGAAATTCAGCTATCCCCTTTCTTTCTGGGCATTTGAACCCACACTCCTCGAAAAAACTGAGCGCTTCATTTCGAGAGCCATGGTAGATAATCCTACCTTTTGCCATTAATATCAGGTCATCAAAAAGATCAAATACCTCAGGTGTTGGTTGAAGAAGTGAAACAACCATCGTGTATTCGCTAATGTTGGTCAGTTGCCGGAAACAACTGATAATTTGGAAAGTAGTAGAACTATCCAGACCATTTGATATTTCATCCATAAAGTAAGCTTTTGCTGGGCCCACGATCAACTCAGCTGGTGCATGAAAGTGAAACAATTGTTTATGAGGTAATCTCGTTTGGAGAATGTAGTTCCCAGTCATATTGGTTTAATATACCTGTGGTTAATCTTTTCTTCTGCCCTCCTGAAATTCCTCTTCTCATTGCATCCCCAACCATAGTGTCTGCGCATATCTCTAGCCCCATGATCTACCAAATAAATCAACACTATGACTCTGTTAGTATATTGTAACTGATTGCCTTAAACACCAAATTATATTTTTTGGCACGATGTACCTTCAATAGGTAGTCTGTTTGCAGGCTTCTTTCTGAAGATTCAACTGCTATTGCCTGCAGTAGCATGAAAGGCTTACTTTTACCATAACATAGTTGCAACATTTGATCCACATTACATTTCTCTCGTCTTTAACTAACTTTAACTAAGATAATCATGTCATTGTTATAAACTGAGCAAGGATAGTGCCAACCAGTACATGAGAGCAGAATGCAATCTGTACCTTCATGTATAGATCTATGTCAGCATCCGGTATGATCCCAGCCACACTCTCCCTTACGCTCACCTCCTTCAGTATTTCTTTGGGAAAAAACAGGGAATAACAGAAATTGCAGCTACTTAAATGACATTCTTTTCTGATTATGAATCTTTATGAGGGTCCAATGGACTTACCTTGTCTTATACCAATACCTTGACACCGAGCTGAGAAGTCTAAAGTTTCCCTCACTGTCATATCAGGTATGTGCAAATCATACTGGCTGACATAAGCAGCTGTTTTCTCAGGTACAAATTCATCGAGCTGGTAACCATTGTAAGAAATGTCTCCTGTTACCTGTTTGATAATGCATTTATTTTCCTGAGATATTTACAAATCTGAGCATAGATGTATCTATTGTGGTCCTGAAGATGCTTCTTATATCAGTTATCAAGATCTCACTTAGCCAAATGCTCTTATTTATGACAATAAAAAATAATACATGCATTTTTCTTCTTTATGGAAGGAAGGCTTTGTTTGTACCTTTAGAGATTTATCTAGTTTTCCAGCAAGAGCTCGCAACAGAGTGCTTTTGCCACATCCTGGAGGTCCCAATAGAAGAGTTAATCTACAGACATTGAAACGTATGGAATCAAGAACAAACCTTAAAATAGGATAGCGAGAACTAGCAACATAAGCAATTGAACTGATACTTCCATTAGCTCACATCAACCACCAGAACATCATGTTTGGACTGGCAGCATCGTAATAGGAAATTCTATTTTTGAAGGTAGAATAATGTCCCTATCTTTATTGTTTCATGTTTATGGTCTCTCTTCCATCAACTAAAATGCTTAAGACATCTAACATACCTGCAGGGTTTTATGATTCCACTCACATCTTCTAGAATGTTGACTCGTGCTATTTCTGCCTTTAAACCCAGCAACTTGACAAGGCCCTGTTTTTTATATAGTTAGTTTGTGATAATTGAGAGGAACTGCATTATTAAACAGTTTATTCATATATGCTAGCATCCCAGGGAACTGATTACATGGTGTTGCTGTTGTATTCATAACTCGAGTATATCTGACGGCCAACTTTAAGTAGTGTAACATTTATTTTCTTTTCTAGAATGGGGTTTACACTATTATCTCAGTATCCCCTATCTGATGGCTGCAACTACATCAGTTCATCACCTACTCCTAATAAATGACCACACCATAGTGAAGAAGGCAACGAATGGTAAAATAAATGACCCACCAACTTATAATCACGTAAATGATATTTAACAAATGCGTATTGCTTCAACTGATGTCATTTGGCCCGAGATGAAATCAATCGATTCCAGAGTTGTCTTACTTCAACTACTGCAATTAAGCATTTTCTTGAAAAAAGAGAGCTGTCTTACTGAAAAAACTCCCTTGGTACTATTCCATAGCGTCGGCAGAAGAATTCCGTTAGTAATTCTGCATTCTGCTTCCACATGGAGATTGTTATACCTCACCTCTATTGCTGGCAACTTGACATCAACTCTGTCGATTTGAGCAAAACAACAGTTGCATAAATTGACCTCAACCAGATAAAAAAGAAGGGTATGCGCAAAATAAAACTTACCTTTCCATTCTTTCCTTTTGTCTGTGCAGGAAACGATGGTGGTCATCTTGGACGTTCTTTAGCAGATTGTCAAAAAACTGACGCCTCTTCAGAGCTCCTAACTTGCTGCTGCTAAGCAAGATATTTTCGGGCACATGCTCAGTGTCTGCAGCACTATTCTGGTGCCACTTCACTGCCATTTCCAACCCGAACTCATCAGAATTCCCATCGTTTGCAGATGAGGGTAAATCTGGATGCTGAAATGATGAGGTCGCCTCTCTTCCAATACGATCCATCTCAAGCTGGGTTAGTTGACTTGATAGCCTTTGCTATTGCCTTATAGCAGTCGAAGCATGTGGTGTTGTGTGTAGATGAATCAACGATACACTATGATTTTACAATTGAATATGAGGGCAAATCGATTAGCGTGTCTCTGTGGAGTATATATAACGTTTTGGCGACTAAATGCACATGTTTTGACAGATACGGCATCAAGCACAACAATTTGAAAGACCAGTCATCTGTTGACTTCACATTTAAATACTACCAGTTGGGAAAAGCATAGTTAGCATATGAAGTAGTTACTCTGCTCCCCGAATCTTGTATGGTCAGATAGTTTGCACTTGATTTGCCCTATTTTTTGGCCCAAAATTATCTCACTCCCACACCTTTTCAACTTGCTTTGATTGGACAAACGCCGCTGCAACTCTTTGCCTGATTTCTGAGACGAAAAACCCTTCTTCTACGTCCTTCATTTTCCATCTTCCTTCGTCCGGTCTAGTAACCTTTGCCGCCGTTCACCGGCGAGCCCGCCCTCCTCACCCCTGCGCTTTCCTCCGTCCCCACCTTCTCTCACCATCGGAATCTCGGCCTAGCCGCTGGGCTGCCGCAGAGGCCACCGTGCCCAAGTACCCAAGGAGAAGGGGAAGGCCGCGAAGAAGAAGGCGGCGGAAGACGATGGGCGTTGAGCGCAAGGCCTCCCCGCCCAAGGAGAAGCCGGAGGAGATGACAGAAAATGATAGGGACTTCGACGTACTCCGGCGCCGATTGGAGACGCAGAGCGGTGGCGGGCGCCGTGCTAAGGCGAAAGCTAGGAATCTGCTCGACCCGCACTGATAACCCCCAAGAGCAGGGGATCACTGTAGCACCTCTCAATGTGGAAGTAGGGTATCGATCCGCAGGAGCAAGAAGGAAGGAAAAGTTATCTATTCCCTACAACTAAAGTGTCACAAGTTTTAGTTGATTATGCACTAAACAAGTTTAAAAAACAAGATGGTTGATTTAGTGGATGGAAGTTTAATGTAACAAAACAAGAATGTAAAAGTGTCCCAATCCTCTTCAATGCAAGAGGACAAGACAAAAGTTTTCTCTTATAGGAACAATGGACATGGGTTCATGGGTTCACTTAATCCTCTCTCTCATCTACGGTGATTATCATGTTATAGATAAAGTACACACAATTGTCATGTTTTAATGGTAGTTTTATGACGGTTATATGTCCTAAAACACATAGTTGAAAGAAATACTCATTTGTGTTGCTAGGTCACCCTCGTAAGGCTAGCGTGGTTGCTGTCACACCCACATCATACTTCTCCCTTTTTACCCCAGATAAAGGATGTTGGGCGGTACTGTGTCACTCAATACCTATGCCTATGTCACAGCGGCCATCCTGTACCCACATACATCATACTTCTTAATGGACAATATTCTAAACACTATTGCAATGATTCATATTTCGTGTGCATGACCACATCTCTCTCTCATCTATCTACACTTGGTGGTGTCAATCACCTTATGATATGGATAAACAAGGCATTATGCATAAATCAAACCATCACATGCATCATAGAATATCTCCAAAGTATGACAAGTCATAAAAGCTCCAAGACAACGGTAAATGCATAACAAATATCATCTCATACCAAAATATCCACCATAGGAATTACATAGATAGATCCATACTTATGCTAGGCACATCATATGGACTTCAACAATGATCATACATAGAGAGATTAGATCAAGTTACCACCACAAACCCAAAGTCCAGGGGGTGGACTACTCCCTCTTCATCATGGAGACGGTGGAGAAGTCGTTGGAGAAGATGGAGACCACCCCGGCAGCGCCCCGCCGGAGTTTTCCCTCCAATCTGCAACTCCAGGTCTCTGTTTCGTGGTTTATGTGTTTCGGTGGCGCTCTTTTCCGAAGGGCGTCAGGGACTATTTTTATAGTCGTTTTTAGGTCAAGACGGAGGCGGCGCAAAAAAGATCGACGACAACGGAGCTCGAGGGCCCAGATGGTGGGTCCCACGCGGCCAGGCGTGGGCCACCCTCTTTTGGCCCACGGGCCTCCGTTTGTTCGCTTCCTTCGCTCCCAAGTCTTGTTCCTTCCAAAAACTGATGCTCGTAAAATATTAGGTCATTTGGACGTCGTCTGGGTCCCTGAAACATCAAAATATAGAAGATAGGGTTTTCTGCCTGTGCAGGGTTAATTCCATAAAAATAGGAAAACAATGAAATATTCCCAAAATCATTATAAAACATTGATATAACCCTTATATGATGCAAATATGATTGAAATATAAGTAATATAATGCAAAGTTCATGTATGCATTTTACATGCATCAACATCCCCAAGCTTAACCTATACTCGTCCTCGAGTATGAAGGTGATAAAACTAACATGGATTTGCAATTTAACACTATCAAAGGATATCAAAGATGATTGCTATTGCTACATAGATTCAAATGATTCATTCTTCAAAGGAGTAGCAATATGCAAGATAGATTATGAAGTGATATCAAATATTCAATGCAAGGATGTTCAATGATAATTCACAAAGTGTAACATAGAAGAAATACTATGGACCAAATGTATGCATAATGAAAAGTAAAACATCCTATAATGGTCATAGAGTATTTATTGAAAATCTGAATATAAAAGGTGGACACTTTGGAAAGATATAAATGAGTAGAGGTAAAGCATGAATAAGTTTCATCTAACTTCCAAACGCTTCTACTTAAGTTAATGATTGCAATGTGGTAATCCTTGGTGTCAAGCTCTCATTACCCCTATCATAGCATCTTGAATGATTAAAGTTTAAAGTGAAAGCAAATATGAGTAGTGTGCTTGACAAAGTATAGGTTGAATGTCTCATGCCCCTTGAATACAAGTACCTACACCATGGTGTTACTCAACTTGGGAAACAAAGTAAATTCAAGTTAAATATCATTGTAAGTAATAATAGCGTCATTAAGAGCGTCAACTGGGGTACCTCTTGTCCCAGGATATGGAACAAGCCCATATCAAAATGACAAGACAAACAAACAAAATGAACAATCTCAACACCCTTTTTATTTACTATTGGTATAGCTTTTTATTATAAGGTGCATCACTGAAGCTCACCATAGTATGTAAGTAAATTTCCACCATGAATGATGCATGGTTTAGATTAGCGGCCCAGGCGTCTCTCTAGCCATTTATACAGACTCATTAAACTTACTATGTTTCCACATTTATTTCACCCATGATAAGCATCCATAAACAAAAGTACATGATATCAACTAAATAAAATGAAGAGCATGTTGAAAGCTTGCCATGTGATAGCACATATGAGCTAACTCCCAACCCAAGACATTTGTCAAGCCCACAACTTCATAATTTTAATCACAATGGGTCATGTTTATTAATGCAATAAAAGTAAAGTGTGCATCAAGTTGTGAGAGCTCTAACCAACTTTTCCCATAACAATCAACAACATAAGCATTTTAATTCAGAGTATAGATAATTCAAATAACATGATAAACATACTCGGAATAGCATAAAGCTAATAGGTAGATATGGTGGACTCACTGGAAAAACTTTTGGTTGAAGGTGTTGGAAACAAGTTTTTGCTTGTTGGAATTTTTGGGCTAGCAAGAGGGAGAAAGTTGACCGTCTATATGCATGCATAAGTGTCCATAGAACTAACCAATCCATGTTAAACAAAGTAAAGTAACATTCAGCATCAAAACATGAATAAAAGATAGCTCTTGATAAAACACTTGCAAATTAATACTCATTAACAAAGCATATGAATCATGCAACTATATGTATCTATTTGAATCAACTTAAACACCCTTTTCCCAATCTTTTAATAGCATTCAACTTAATTCAACCCAAATTTCCAGTAGCTCTTTCATATATAAATGATGGTGGTGGTCTCACAAATAAAAAACAAACCGAAATAAAAACAAACAAATGACGCTCCAAGTTTATGCGATAAAGTGCATTGATCGAAAAACAAAAGTTAGACGTATGCAAACCGAGAGTGTGTTGGTCCAGTGGGGTTGTCTTCACATCCCCAAGCTTATGGTTTCACCATCCTTGGATAGCTCTTGGTGCATCTCCTCTAATCCCTCTGAAAAAAACTTCAAAACACTGTTTCTCCCATTTCTTTTATGTGGGGTGACATTATAGTGATAGACAAATAATTTGATTGCTGCATATAATCCTTAAACAAAAATTCATATGAATGTCCAGAAAGTGTATAATGTTGTATGCTACTTATAAACTCAATTGGATAAAAAAGATTCAAGTTAAAAGTTCAAAGAATGCATCAAACAAAATGGGACAGAATCTGTCCAGAAAAACAGCAGCAACAAAACGTATTTTCTACCCTACTTAAATTTGTCGAAAAATTCGAACAAATTCATGCATACAGAGGATGAAAAGTTGCAACTACATTCAAATATCAGCTCATTCGGAGTTACAGAAAAAAAAAATGAAAAATCATACAGTGCACAGATTCGTGCAGGAATAAAATCTCCGAACGCTATAACAACCTTTTCAAACCAAAATGGGTAAAACTTGGACTTTATTAAAAATTCCAGAAAAAAACTAAAAACTAAGTCTCTTGTTACAGCAAGAGGACACAAAGAAAATCACAAATAAAAACAACCGGGTTGCCTCCGTAAAGCGCTTTCTTTATAGCCATATAGCTAGGCTTACTTACTTGTTATCAAGATGGTTGGAGTGAGGTGGCTTGGCATCCCCAAGCTTGAATTCTTGTACTTATTTGATATATGTTGGGTGAGTCTAGGGGTAACATACCCAAGCTTGAGTTTTTGTCCCTCTTGATCTTGTTCATCATTCTCAACTCTTCCACCTTAAAATTCTGTTTACACAAAACTCATCGTAAAACTTGATTAGAGGGTTAGTGCTCCATAAATTAAATCCACATAGGTACAGCAAAGACATATCATGAGTTGATTCTAAACATTAGCTATTGTTACTATGATTGTGTAATGCTCCTTGATCAAAAGAACCACACAAAACACAAGTAATGAGAGCAATGCAAAATAAAGACAGAATTTGTCAAAAACTTGACAGCCCGTAAAGGGTGAATTTTCAGAGGCACTTACGTTGCTCAAATCAGAAAACTTTGAACAAATGATATGTGTAATAATAACTGAATATTGTTGTCATAAAATATCAGGCAAAGAGCATCGCCGCCATGAACAAGACCGTCGCCGCCTTGAACCAAGCATTCGCCTTGGGAGATAGCCAAGAGAGCACCGCCACTCTGAATTTCTAGGCGTTTGTGATATGAATTTGCAAACCCGTGGCGGCACAATTGAAATAAAAACTTTGGGAGTCCCCTTTGGGCGCCGCGAGTGGGGAGCGACGGCGCCCAAATGCGCCAGGCCTTCCGGACGGTGCCCAAAGGGCCTGTCCGGAAGCCTTTGGGCGGCCATTTGGGCGTCGCGACCGGAGATGCTCTAGGTACAGGCGATCCCATGTTTTAACAAAATCGAATCAGTGTTTTTATTCTTTAAAAAGTTCTGAAAAAGATATACACGTACCTATACTTGTCTAATATTTATGAATTTTTTTGTATCGAAACATATTTTCATATGTGGTCTACACAAGAAAAACATACGTTGAAGAAACAATGAGTCTTTTTTGCCTTTTCAGATCACGATTTTTTTGTAGCCTACAATACAACTCATTACCTAATATTGCATATGTGTAGATAACATATGTATGTGTCCATTTAAAAATATATAATTTTTAGCTTAAAACTAATAGTTTAGGTTTTTTAATATACCAAATCACCTAGAGCTTGATAGCAAAAAACTTTACCCCTTTTTTTGGGTAATTCTATATTAATATGTTTGTCGCACACGATAGCGCTGACAAATGCAATCCATGAAAATGCGTACACCCTTCGTCCTTCCTCAAATAAGTGGACGTTTAGGTTTGAAATTTGTTCACCAAAAAGTGTACATCTATATTCCCAGTGCATTTTGAAGTGGAAGAAATTGCTTATCTCTCATCACAAGGGAATCAAGATAATATATTTTCTAAATTCCCTTAGCTCAATGGAGTCGAGAGACTTGAGGAGGAGAGAGATGGTCGATTATGTTCTGCGTCAATAAGCATGAAAAGTAGTAGAAGAATAAGCGTGTAGTCGCTAAGCTGAAAACGAGGTGCAGAGGCTAAAGAAGGAGAAAAAGAATCTCAAACGTAGTTCAAAACATCGTTCATCATATATAGAGATAAATTTACTTAGAGAAGCGAAACTAGCTCTAAAACTGAACCAAAACAGATTGGCGCCGCTTCTCCTCCACATAATTGTTTCTATGCCGAAGTTCACAAAGGTAGACTTGTTGGTGGTTCTTCCCCTCTCCCACCGCTGCTTCGGTTTTGTGTGACCGGCGCTCAGCTGGAAACCACGCTGAAGCTAGCCTTTGATCAACACCTCAACCCAACGCGTGTAAGACCGGCGATAGGCTCGGCCCTGTCGCTGATTGTGGCGCGCTCGTCCGCTTCGTTGTTGGTTGTGGGCTTCACAAGTGAGGAGATCGAGCTGTCAGAGTCGGACTACTCCTCAAATGGCAGTAGAGTTGCACCACCCAGAGGAGGCGCATAGGCGAGGCCACCGAAAACACCGTCCATTTCGCTGTAATTGCTTGTCAGAGTGGAATTCTAAATGTGGCGCTGGGATGGGGTGCTAACCCGAAATGCCCCTGATAGCGCTGATATACTGTTGGAGTGTAGAAATATCATGCACCCAAAATTTATCTGAGCTGGACCGGTAAACGGTGGCTGTTCAGAACTAAAAAAGTTGAAACGCGCATATCGACCGAAAGTTTCCATGCCAGAGGCATCTACGCGATCTGCTAGAGATGTTCTTATGAGGGCCTTTACTGAAAATCAAAATTGCAGCGTATATAACCCTAAATGCCCCTGATGGCGTTGATATAGTGCTGGAGTGGGAAATATTGTGCATCCCAAAATTTTATCAGATCTGAAACGGTAAGCGGTTGTTGTTCAGGACGAAACACGCATATCGGCTGAAAGTTTCCATGCCAGAGACATTTCTCTTATGAGGGCCTTCACTCGGAAAAAGCATTTTGCTCCCGGGCACCACTGCTCCCTCCCATTTAAAAAACTGGAAATCATATTTGTGAGATTTAAAAATTTCTGAAAAAATATGTATGTAGTTGATGATATATCCCAACAACGTGTAAATTTTCAATTCAAAATAGTTTATATTTTGGCCTCAACAAAAATAACAAATCTGATCGAACTTGGAGATTTGAAAATATGTATACTTAGATCCACATTTTTGTTATTTTTGTGTAGCTCAAAATACAACTTATTTGAATTTGATCTTTTACACGTTTGTAGGAACTATCCACCGATTTTTTTTCAGAATTTTTAAAATCTTATAAATATGTTTTTCGTTTTTTTAAATGGGAGGGCAGTGGTGCCCGGGAGCAAAAACTCTCCACTGGGCCTTCACTGAAAAAACAAAGTTGCAGCATATATATATCTCAAAGAAAAAAGAGTTGTGGTATAATCTGAAGCGCTCTTCTTCGAGCTCTAATCCCAACCGTCTGTTTTTTTGTTGTTTTTAATCACAAGAAACCCTAATAACCGACAGCTGGAAGCAGAGGACCCAGAAACCCTAGGCCTCTCTCTCCGACCAAAACCTCAGCAGCGCCGCGCGCGAGGCGAGAGGAGAGAAATGGGGCGGCCGTACGCGGTGAAGGGGAAGACGAAGCGGAAGCTCGCGCACGACGCGGCGGCGGCCTCGCGCGCCGCCGACGAGCCGGAGGAAGTTCCGTCCGCGGCGAAGAAGGGGAAGAAGCAGCGGAAGCTGGAAGACGGCGCGGCCTCGCCGGTCGCCGACGAGGCGGAGGAGCTTCCTGCGCAGGAGGAAGAGGGGAAGGAGGAGGAGGAGGATGTGACGGAGGGGGGAGGGGCGGCGGCGGAGGAGGCCGAGGGCGTGGGAGAGGGGATCCCCATCATGCCCCGGACGGTGGACCGGAAGCGGCGGCCGGGCGTCATCTTCGTGCTCGAGAGGGCATGCCTCGAGGTCGGCAAAGTGGGGAAGGTACGCTAGTGTTGATTTGGTTGATTATTTGCTTAGTGTTTGAATAGAGGCTTAGAGAAATTTGTTCGAGTTGTGTTGGGTTGTCCATGTGGTCGATTAACTGACGAGTAGGGAAACAAGTGTTACAGCTGGAGGGATATTATTTAACTGAAACAGATCACATTTAGGACTGTCAGAAATTGAGGTGTTTGTGAGTTGTATACGTGTCTTTTCAGAATTTTCAATTTGGGCAATCGTATAGCTTTCACCGTTGCACACATCACTTCAGTTTCCAGCTCTGGCATATCACAATACTTTCGGGCAGAAGGACTTCTGCTTTCCTAACTAAAATTCTGTTGTCTATTGACATACCAAACGCTTCACTGTTTGTCATAGGTTGTTTTGCTGCTCTTTGTTTTGTGGGAACTCATCATGTGAGTTTTCTTATAGCTAGAATCTTGAACATTGCTGGCACTTGGAGAATAATAAGCAAGATATTTCTATGGTCTCGTCTTGTGGATGAACTTAGAAATCTTTCATTACCATGATTCCATGGATTCATGCAAGGTTATTTTGTCAGTCAGTTGTTTAACCAAACGGAATTTGGATTATTATTCACTTTCCTTTAAATGTTATACTGCGTACATTCATGTCGGTGGGTGCATTGCGCATGATTAGGCACCGTATGCATGCATGGCTGGAATATTCAGTGTCTGCTAGGATGCAACTGCTCCCATACATAATAATTTACAAGTCTGGGTTATCTAATTTTCTTAGGCAGTTATATTTGCTTCTATATTTCTGATGATTAAAGAGATCAATATGTTTTCTACTGAACAAATGTTAAATCATACATTATGTTAGTCTTGACGATTCTTGTAACAATTTGTATAGGCTATGCAAATCTTGAATTCGGATGACCATGCTAATTATTTGAGGAAGCAGAATCGCAATCCGGCTGATTATAGGCCTGATATCATTTACCAGGTATTTTCAGTTTCCTATCACTATTAATTTACTTGTGATACTCGAAGATGATCAGAAGAATCAGTTAACAGTGGGATTCTTAAGGGTAGGGAAAATACTAGGAGGACAGAGGGCGATCAAAGTTAACATAGGAGGAGGCGGTAAATAAGAACTTGAGGGATTGGAATGTACCTAGAGTTTTGGATTTCTCTCTCTCTGTGGTTTCCATATCTTCTTCTATTGGGTTTCATATCTGGCCTACCCCAACTGGCTTGGGGCAAAAGGCTTTGATGTTGTTGTATTGGAAGATGATCAGAAAGCTGTTTTATTGTTCATCGAGAAATCCTTGAAGTCAAAGGGGAAGCAAACTCAATTTTGGACTTTTGGTTGTCATCTCTCTATCTCTCTCTGCCACAGCGTTTGTTTCCTCTCTCCCCTCCCCTTGCTCTGCCATAACCTTTCTTTCCACTCTCTATTTTTCTCGCTCCCTCCCTTGCTCGGCCTCCATGGCGTTGCTTTTGTTTCCTCTCCTTTTGGATTGGGTGATGTTTGAGTCTATGAATAGCTACTAGTAATCGTAATTCATGTGTCTGCATGAATACCTGGGTGGTTTTGAGCTAAAAAAGGTCAATTGGTCCAACCGTTTCTTTATTTTCTACTCCCTCCGTTCCAATTTAATTGACTTCTTATCCACCAAATGTTGATGTATCTAGACATATACATGTCTAGATACATCACATTTGGTGGATAAGAAGTCAATTAAATTGGAACGGAGGGAGTAGTTGCTAAAAAAGCAATACATATTTGGTTTTTCATCCGAAATATTTTGCAGGCTCTTCTAGCAATATTTGATAGTCCTCTAACTAAGGCTGGGAGGTTACAAGCTGTTTATGTTAGGACTGAAAAGGGAGTGTTGTTTGAAATCAAGCCTCATGTTCGCCTGCCACGAACATTCAAACGCTTCTGTGGTTTGATGGGTAAGTTACTGATATTTTAAGTATTACACGTTCTGCATCTTTCATGTTTGTATTCTGTAATTATATTTCATAAACTATGCTGACATGCATGGTATTATACAACATTGCAGCACAGTTATTGCAAAAGTTGAGCATTACAGCAGAGGGGACACGTGAGAAGCTCCTTAACGTTATTAAAAATCCTGTTACCAACTATTTACCTGTTGGCGCACGGAAGATTGGTGAGAATTTGTATATATTTACTAAAGCATTTTCCTGAATCAGATAAGGATGCTAATTGGTGTGTCTCTGATAATTAGGGCTTTCATATAAGGCGGAGAAGTCGGTTAATTTGTTTGACTATGTTGCTAAATCCAATGATGATGAACCGCTTGTATTTGTGGTAAGTCAAACTGTAAAAGCTGTGATATTGAACTAACCTGTTTTTATCCTTGGTCGCTTCCTTGTGCATAACCTCATACTGCCTGCACATCTTTCTAGGTTGGTGCCATGGCCCATGGAAAGATTGAAAAGGAGTACTCAGATGATTACATACAGAGTGAGTAGCTATATCTTTGAAATAAAAATATTATGAGTCCTGAGAACTACCTACCGAGTCAAGTCATGTTTTTTTTCTTCTGTTTGGATCTTTTGAAAGTTTACAAACATATGTTAGATAAGTAGAATATTATGTTTGCTTTGTATGCTATGTTTGAAATTTAACCCTGTGAGTAATTCACTGTTCCCTGTAATTTGATATATTTACTGTTACCATTCAAATAACTCATATTTTCATGGAGTGTTCTGTTTACTGATGTCTCACAATAAAATGGACACTTCTTGCATTTTTTAGTTGTAACCCACAATTACCAGTTGAAAAGAGTGTTTACTTAGTTTAGCTTTGTTGGCTTTAACTATTACATAGGGTTTAGTCTGGTATATGTATTGTGAAGTTGTATAGAGCAAAGCTCATAACTTCTGAAGCAGAACAGTCTCTTCTGGTTTGTCAAACTGTCTAATTCTTTGAATTTTCTTGGAAAAAGAACAATTTCATTACCAAACTCAGTTAACAATTGACCGTAACTTAGGATAACTTTGCTGTAACTTGGAACAATGACTTGTTTCAATTAAATACTTCCCTGCTTGTTGGCTCGTTTGATCAAGAGGGACATCTTTTGTTAGAACAAGAAACAGTTAAATAATTTGAAGTTTACAAGTATATGCTTAGACTTCGTTGGAAGAGTTGGTGTTACTGTTCTCTGCCTCAAGGTTCATTACCTACCTTCTGTTTGCTGATTATACACGTATTACTTGGAACTCTAGTGACATGTTACCTTGTTGCAGTTTGCAGCTACCCTCTCAGTGCCGCTGCTGCTTAAATCGAATATGTAGTTCCCTGGAGCAGAAGTGGAACATCCGGTGAAAGAGAATTTTGAAACCAAACATTGGATCTTTGTGATGATATTTTTCGGTGCTCAATAGCTAATAGTGCTGTGCTTATTTTCCTATCATGTATCTGCAGTATTCTTTTTGTTGTGGACTTAAAGCTCAGGCTGGAAATGTATTGACAGGAATGTTTCAAGTGCTTATGATCTTTACACTCCAGTCGTTTTTGGTGAAAATCTGATCTTATTTGCTCGAAGAGATCTTAACTACAACACATTGCGCAATCAACAGTGCTACATTGCGCCCAAAAATCTTGTAGCGTGTGGTTTAATGTCACGCTGCCAAACTGAAGAAAATTGAAGTTTACTTTGAGCTCGATCGGTCGAAGAGTACTTAACAGACAGAAGTGCAAGCATAGTTGCGTTTGGAGTGTCAAAATCACGGCTGCATCATGTGACAAGATTACAGCAAAGTTGCGGTTTCTATGCTTTGGGGAGCCAGGAGGAGCATTTGAATGCCCCAAATTTTAAAGTTGAAGCAATGCCGCCTCCCTGAGCTAGAATGGCAAAGATAACCCAGGTATAACTTGATTTATTGCATTGAGCTGTTCCTACTCCTTGAGCGAGGACAGGAAACACTGCATTCGTGCCTAAAAACATGGTTCAAATTGTTTACCCCAGCTAACATAAAAAATAGTTATGTTTAAGCAAATGTAGCGGTCACAAATCATCCTAGCAACATTACTTTTTCACCTATTTAAAAACGAAGTTAGAACATAATGGGAGAAAGTTGGTGCACATATACGCACTCCATTAGAAGTTAGAACATAACGGGAGAAAGTCTACATAGCTGATAATTTGGATGGTAGGCTGGTAGCCATCCTTTATTGTCACATCATATTCACAGCAAAAGTTTATGCGAAATTTATCCAACGTCTTCAAAGATCAAAACAGCCCCGTTATCATCATGATGAAGTGCAAACTAATATTTACAAGTAGGTACAATCGAACTGATCAGTCATTCTACATAAGCCTTTCTTGTCACATTATATTCACAACAAAATTGATGTGGAAATCTATTCAACATCTTCAAAAGTTCAGGCAGGCCCATTATTTATTATCATGAAGTGAAAAATGATATTTACAAGTGGCAATCGAGCCAATCATGTATTTTAAAACTGTTATTTACAAGTGGATACAATCGAGCCAATCATGTATATTCTACTTGCTCTTTGAAAGCATGTCATCGAGGTGACGATCCATGACCTCCGATACGGCCTCAAGGAAAGTTTCTTCACTAGTTTCTGGAAGCACATTATCCTCGGCTTCGTTGATTATGACCTCAATTCCGGACTCCCTCTTGACAGTTTTCCTCCACATGATGCTGCCCACGTCATAAGGCGTGAGGCCCCTCTGTGCGCCCTTCTTCAGAAGCATGGTGCTAATATGCATAACCCGGGCGCATTGGGGAGACAGGTTCCAACCGTAGAACTTGAGGAGGGCGATGTCCTTGCCAGCATCCAGTGATGCAATGTATGAGGTGGTTTCCTCACTAAGGGCTCGCGGGATTGGGGCCAGTAGAGCCACTCGAAGGTACAATCTTCAAACTGCATTCATTGGAACAAAATTTTCCTTAAATACTACAGTATGCGAAAGAGAAAGAAAGCAGTAATTTTTATAAATAAACAGTACTACATTGTCCCCAATTATAAGACGTTTTGGAAGGCCAATTTAGCCTACCAAAACATTTTATAATTATGAACAGAGGTAGTACATAATAGCAACTACTACCTTTTCTGGCAAGCAGTATCCATGGTCAATTGGTACCAACTTGAGGTGATCTTCTCCATTTCGGCACACTAGCACGTTTCCCGCGTGACGATCAGCGTTTGCCAATCTGATATCTAAAACTGCAATTTTATGAACCTCCTGGACAGGGAAATCTCGAGGGCCCATATCCTCGCAGCTTCCATCATTCTCCACAAACACCTGCAGCGATCCGATCTTAAACCCCTTCCCCATGTGCAAGCAACGAACCAGCGCTGTGGGTGGCACGCCGGAAAATCCAGTAGTGTCATCGACGCGATGATCAAGAACATACGCAGCAACCTCCCTCAGTGCACCTTCCCCTACCTTTGTCCCCCTCTTCAAGCCCTCGCCATCAACCGAGAGAGGAAGGCCCCTGGGGTTATTTTCTGCCATCGGTTCCTCGTCGATAGGCTTGAAAACCGCGACCTTTCTCTGGCCAGAGAGATCCGGCATAAAGTAGACTCCCCAGAACCCTCTGTTGACATCGCGGGAAGGTGTCCGTTCTCCAGACCGGCCGTTGTCGCGCTGATCATTTCCATTATGGCGGGCGGCAGCTCGACCTTCTCGTTAACAATGATTGGCTCAACCGGAGCTGGTTTTGTGAGGAGGGGTAAAGCATCTGTTTGGAGGTCTGCGGAGTTATCAACTGTAACGACAGTGACCATATCAACCTGCTCAGTTTTAATCCTGGCCGGTGCACGGACGAACATGTTGATCACAGCAGCAGAAGCAGCACTGTTACTGCTGCTAATGTCAGTGATGAGCTGGTTGTCTTCAAGCTCCTCACCGTCGCACACTAGCCTTTGGTCCTCCAGCTGCTCCCCGGTTTCAGCGGCGAGCTTGCTCTTGAGATGCCCAACCTTGCTGCCGCTCTCAACCTGGTACCGGAACTTCTTGCCGGTGTCGGTCTCGACGGTGATTGCAGAGAGGTCAGCCAACGGGAAGACAAGGTGGATTACGTTCCCATCAGCGAGTCCATAATCCTTGACATTGGAGTCGCTGCGTGACAGCTCGTGCCCGCCGAAGACCAGCCGCTGTTTCGTCATGACGAACCCCTTGGAGTTCTGGATGCGGAGCTTGACGGAGGCCACGGATTCAGACCCCAGGACACGCATCGGCACGGGTGCCACGCCGGGCATGGCGAGGAAGATGAGGATCGAATCCAGCGGTTCCGACAGGCAACCGGGGACATGAAGCAGCTGGTCCAGCAGAGGGCTGAGGATGGCGACACCGGCCGACGACATCTTGGCTGATCCCAAGCGGCGCTGCCAGGAAGGCGAAAGCCAGCAGTATCACTATCACTAATGGCTGATTATTTACAACTCTGGCTACACATTAGTGGAGCCCATTGGGAGAGAACCCCTAGGATTTCCTTCGACTAGCAAGGAAACCCTAGGGGCGGCGGAACGAGGCGGCAACGCTCCTACAGTTCCATCTCGTATGCCGACGTGTTTGAACCTGCATACAAGAATCACGCGGTAAGCAATTTCTGTTACCAGATCAGCGACATCTCAAGGAATCTGAGCAATTCGTACCTGAAACTAGGGTATTGGATATAGGCAGCGAGGATGCCTCTTCCTCTGCCGCCGCCGCTGCTCCGATCGCGGAGCAGAGCATCTATACGATCGAAGGAGAAACAATTGAGGAAGAATGAAAACTAAATAAAAGAAAATCTAATCTAATCTAATCTAACTCGACGATCTACTTGGGCGACACAATGAACGTTGGTGATCGAGATCCTGACCAGAGATGAAATAACCGATTGGGGCCTCCGTTTCCGTCACCAACGGCAAGAGCAAGGGATTCCGCTTCCGACTGAAATATGTATTTGCAATAGCATTAGAAATCCAATCCAACCAATACATCCATCTCTCAGATCAAGCGAAGCTAAACCAGTCGACCTTACCTGAATAGCAGAGTGACGATCTAACGCGCTTCACCTCTAGAACGAGAGGCAAAGATTCGAATTTCTTCTCTAATAAGAAAAGAGAAAATAATTTGGTGTTCAATTCGGAGAGGCCGCCCAGGAGTATTTGAAGGGGAAGAAGCGCTCGATCTGGGTGAGTCGGTAGTACTCGATCGGTTTCGTGGAAAGAGCAATAAGTCGGTTTGTCACCTGGTTATCACAATAGACGAATTTACAGTTAATGGCGGTACTTCTTTTTTGATATGGCTGCTAAAAAAATTATGGATGGTTTAACTCTGAACAGTTTACCTCGTGGCTAAGAAATCAGAGGTGGATGGTAGAGAGAGAGGCGGTATGGCGGTACTTCTTTTTTTTGAACCCAGTCCAACTCGAGAGCCAGCTATGGCGCGGGGATGCAAACGCGAGAAAGAAGAAAGAGAGAGGCGGCGCCTAGGGTTTTAACTCTAGCCGTCGCCGCCGTTGTCATCTGCATATTCATCGTCGCTGCCGACAAAGATTCAACGGGACCTGCGCACGGCGCTATACGAAGGTCCATAATGTTAGAGCTTGATTTTGATGTCATCTTCTTCGTTAATGGAGATGGTATCGTCTGAAATAAGTGATTTCCCACGCTTCGTTCGACGACGAGATATCCTTCCCGACGTCAATGGTGGTGTTGGAAGATTAAGTCTGTCTAGGTATGGTTCTTCAGATCTTGCTTCGCCAGATCAATCTTGGAGTGTTTCTCATGGTCGCCGCGAGGAGGTTTGTCCTCGCAATATCTATCCCGGCTACTACGTCTTCGGCAATGGTGATTCGTTCTCTCGGCTCCCAACGGCGTCGACAACGTGATTCGGTTATTTGTCCCTGGAATATCAGTGGTGGTGCTCTTGCCGATGTTGCTTCATTAATTTAATGGTTGCGTGCGTGCACAAAGACTTGGCATTGCGGCTCAAAATTAAAAAGGGAGAACCTTCGGTGGTATTCACAGGTGTGTGGTTTGGTGGTTTTGGCGTTGTTCTACGGCTGCTTCAGAAAAGTACAAGATTGTATCATGGATGAAGAAAAGGCTTGAAGATCTCATAGATTTGCTAGTCTATTTTAATTTTGTTTTTTTAATCGGTGTAATCGTTTACTCTTTGTTGGTTTAATATATGTGGAAAATTCAAAAAAAAAAATCAGAGGTGGATGGTAGAGGCTGTTGGAATTTTTGGATGACATCAACATCTGCACCAAAACACAGGTGTCACGTGATGGAGGAAGGAGGTTACGTGTCAAGAATGCACGCGAACATAAATATAGAGTGCAATCAGGAAAACACGACGCAGATAGTGTTTCTTGATGTGACTACTCCCTCCATTTTTATTTACTTTGCATTCTGTGTTTAGTTAAATTCAAACGTTTTCAATATTTAGACAAATTATCAACATCTACAATATAAAATCTATAATACTAGAATCATCAGAACAAATTTTATGCATTTGGTATTCTAGATGTTGATATTTTCCTATACTTTTAGTCAAACTTGACAAAATTTGATTTTGTTTATACCTAGAAAAAACGGAGGGAGGGGTATAATACAACTTCGTCCTTGTGGCTTACGGTTTTGCATGGTTGTTGTCCAGCTCTTCCACGGTCTTTGACAGAAATCTTAGCAAAAAGATTCAAACTTGGAAGGCAGATGAGTACAGCAGTTGACCACTGATCCTGAGTTTAATAGCTAAAGATACGACGCCTCATGTAAACTTAAGAGTAATTTTGGACCAATTTGCTCCCTCAATATAAGCTGCTATATTACTGATTCTGTTGTGGCCTAAATAGAGTCCAATCAGATTACAATTAGTCTTACGAGTCCAGTTTGTTACTAGTCTAGATTAAAGAAATAGAAATATATAAGTTAGCTGCGTCAGAGGCAAGGGAGAGTCCTAATCCTAGTTGAATACTACAAGTAGGGCAGGGCATGTATCTTGTGTCTTTTGGGCAAGCAATGAATAATCAATCTATCTTCTCCTTGCTATTCCTGACCCTCTGAATTCTCTAAACCTAATCCCTGCTACCTTCTATCTCCGGCAACGGCACCAACACGCAGAGGACATGCTCGTCCTCCTGTTATCCACCCCTACTGCCTTCGCAGCTCCAACCGGCCACATCATCTGGTATCAGAGCCGACCACCATGGCTTCCGACGAGGATAAGGCGAAACAGACAACCTACACCACCGACGACATCATGGCAGCAATCATGGATTTGCGTACTACCAACTCAGCAATCCAGGAGACAAACAAGGCCATCCAGGAGACAAACAAGTCCATCAAGGACAGCCTTGCTACACTAGAGATCCGTGTGAAGGCGCTAGAGCTCAAACCAGGCAGCCAGGAGGGCTTGTTCACGCTTCCTAAGGACCTACCGCCATCTACATCGCAGATACCATTGTCAACATCGTCGGCTGCTACAGACCTAGTCGCGAACCTTACGTTGTTGCCTCAGACCCGGCTACGGCCAGCTCTGGATTACCAACAATGTCTCTGGCCCTAGGGCCAGCGCCCTCTGCCACCATGGCCTCAGTTTGTCTCGCCACCAGGTGTGCCACGCTACCACAAGCTGGATTTTCCTACTTATGATGGAAAAGAAGATCCACTCGGGTGGCTAAACAGATGAGCGGTTCTTTTGGGGACAGAGGACACTCGAAACACACAAGGTGTGGCTTGCTACATACCATATGACGGGAAGTGCGCAGACGTGGTACATGCAGCTGGAACGCAACGAAGGCACTCCTTCGTGGCCTCGTTTTAAAGATCGTTGTCATCTTCGTTTTGGCCCTCTGGTTCGGTCTGGCCCTCCGGTTTGGTCCAATTGTCTGGGTGAATTAGCAAGGCTTCGAATGACAGGGACTATCTCAGAGTACCAAGAAAAGTTTTTAGCACTTTTGGGTCACATTGATTCCTTGTCCATGGCACAACAGGTGTCCATCTTTACCTCTGGCTTGATAGACCTCTTGAAGATCGACGTGGAGCTGCATAATCCGCAAGATTTGGACATGGCAATGAGCCTTGCCCGTTCTCATGAACTGAGGGTTAAAATCGCAGCTGCTACCATCAGAGAAGCATCCTCCACCGACAAATCATCGACACCCACAGGAAAACTACAAGGTATACCCTTGACAGGTTCAGTTCCGGTTGGGGAGGGACGGGCGCTGCGCCGATTGACAACCGCAGAGATGGCAGAAAGAAGGGAAAAGGGAATGTGTTTCAACTGTGACGAAAAATTCTCAAGAGGCCATCGTTGCCAACGCCTGTTCTACCTTGAAGTTATTAATGATGGTGAGGAAGATCCAACATGAACTACAGCTCGAGGACGAGCTGTATCTAAAGAGGGGGAGTAGTGTTGTGGCCTCAGTAGAGTCCAATCAGATTACAATTAGCCTTACGAGTCCAGTTTGGTTACTATTCTAGATTAAAGAAATAGAAATATACTATAAGTTAGTTGTGTCAGAGGCAAGGGAGAGTCCTAGTCCTAGTTGAATACTACAAGTACTAATCGGTTTGGTCCTCCTATAAGAGGGCATGTATCTGGTGTCTTTTGGGGCAAGCAATGAATAATCAATCTATCTTCTCCTTCCTATTCCCGACCCTCTGAATTCTCTAAACATAATCCCTGCTACATTCTATCTATCGCCGCAACGGCACCAACACGCAGAGGACATACTCGTCACATCAGGTTCACACTTTGCAACGCTCAATACAAACTGTTATACTGCAACTTATGAGCTCAATACAAGCTGTTATACTACTAGTTTTGCAGCTTATGAGAGTTATTAGCTCTATGTAATGTGAGGAGGACACATTTAGTACGCAGTGACTATCCTGGGACTCTGCGTTTTAACCGGGTGACTAGAATTCAGAATGGCACGCTTCAAACTTCAGTTTCTTACGTTTGCACGGAAGGGAAGCACTCTTTTCCCGTGCTTGTATATAGGTGCACACAAACTTTCATGAGCGCACGCACACAACTAGTAACTACCAAAGTCAAAAGCAGGCAAAAATGCAGGTTGATTTTTTTAGGAAACGTTTCGTTAAATTGGAAAGGTAGAGTTCTTTGTTGGCGTCGATTACGGAGACATATGCCAGGAACGCCGATGCAGAGAAGGTAAGGAACCTGATTTGCATTATTGACAGCTGACAAAAGAAGACAGCCTGTGTACTAATGGTTTGTTGGCTCTCGCCTGTCGGAGAGGAAATAAATGATAAAAGGAAAGAGATGAAAAACAGAACAGCTGCTACATATCATTTCCCAACACATGCCCAATTATTTAGGCCAGGATCCCACACTATTTAGGAAACGACATACTTTCATTTTTTGATAAAACTGCTAGAGATCCCGGTTACAGTTCATCGACAAAACGCGATCAGTACAGGATCTGTTTCAGTTCAGAAAGAAAGCAAAACGCAAAATATCTGCCCAAACTACCATGTTGCATTAAGCTCATCCTTCTTAAGCTCCGGTGGCTTCATAGCTCCGTCTCTCTTTTCCAAGTGTTCAACTTCAGTCAAGGTGAAATCCCCGTCTAGACGAGGTGCTTCTGCAGTTGTTCAGTCTCAGGAAACATGCATATGCATTGATCCATCATCATCACTTCTCATTCTCCAAGATAATACATCTTCGCTTCTTCCAAGAGAAAACAAATCAAACACACTTAAATGTTAGTTATTTTTCAGATTTTCTCTACTGCCTAACTAAGTAAAGATAGACACCCAAGTACAAGCGTATTTGCTTATAGAATCACATGATGGTCTATTTGCCATATCTCGAGTTTTAGGAGAAATAAAATTAGTCTATCAAGTAAAAACATACGAGTATATTTTAAACTAAATCTGGTCTTCAGAATAGAAAGGTTCCACTCATACCCATAAGTAGTGTCTCAACACACACAAAATAGAAGTACAAAAACTGCAACATATGCGACAAATTTTATGACTAGATCTATGTAACAATGGTTATTACTGACAATTATAGGCTGTTCAGATCACTGATGCTCAGTAATTCTAAGACTAAAAGATGAATCGATGTTCAGACGGTTGATCAAGATGTTCCTAACGTGCCTGCCTGGAGACACTCAGGATGAAAAAGAAATTGAGCAAGATAAAAAGCAAGTTGAGCCATGCCAGATTGGCCTCCAATGGTCTTACCGTAGTAGAGGTGCAGCCACACCTCTTGCACTCGCTTCTCCAGTGTGTCCAATCTCTGAAGAAGTGTTAAAACAAATAACAAAGTGAGAAAACGATGCATTTCGCTTGATCTTCAATGGTTTTTTGATCAAAAAGCATCATCATGTTTGGTAACCAATATCAAAGGGAAATGTAATTCAGAAGAGGGAGTTAGTAGAAGGATTGGGTATTAGCTGCAACATACTAGATAAATTTTATGACCAGGTATCTATAAATATGGTTATTACTGGAAACTGCAGGCTGTTCAGACTAGTGACGCAATGATTCAAAGACTAAAATATGAATTGACGCCAGACAGTTGGTTGATAAAGATGTTCCTATAAATAGTATAGCACAAATGTTTGTATGTGTAAAGATGATAAACCCTGCATTCTTGGGAGAAACTCGGCAAAACTGAAAATGAACTTGAGCAGAGTAAAAAGTAACTTGGGACTGGGCCAGTTTGGCCATTTATGGCCTTACCATTGTGGGGGCGCCGCGGCACCTTTTGCGCTGGCTCCTCCTCTGTGTCCAATCTCTGCTGAACACACATGAAAAGTTAGAAAACAATGCAGTCCAACTGCATCTGAACAAAGAAATGGTAAAAAAATTGTCACCTTGCAACGAAAATGATTTCTTCCTCTGAAGTCATGATCAATTTTCAATCACTTCTGGACCAAGCCATCAACATGTTTGGCAACCATGGGAAGGAAAATGTGAATTAAGAGGCGGGAGTTAGTAGACGGATTAGGTAATTCAATGGGCATAAAGATATTAGAGCCCTAAAGCAGCATAATTTTGAATGAAAATATAAGCACAGCACGGAAAAAGGGCAAAATATAATGAATATACCTCATTTTTCAAACAAATGATAGCAAGACAGAGTTGGACTAAACAGGGTGTCCCAAACCATTAGCATATAGAAGAGCACCACATGATCCTGCAAAGAAAACACTCAGACCAATCAGTTAAGGTACTCCTACTTAACTTGAGAAGTGGGAGCACAGCAACACTAACCTTCTTGGGGTCTCTGCTTCTCACTGTGACAGTGATAAACAAAATCATTCCTATAATTCAGCCAGAGCACATGAACTTGCCAAAACGGATAAAATTACGTAGTTCATCGAATACCATAAATGAGTGCCTAATTAACATGAAGGTGAATAGCGATTAAGCACAGGCACAAGCAAGAATTATGAATTTGTGCAGATTGACCGCTACAAAGCAACCAAAGAAGCAGATGTTCAATTATTGACATTTCTGGGCATCCTAAGCCGTCCAGTCCATAATACATTTTTACCATAGCATGAAGGATCAAGTCCAACTTATGTAGTTGGTGCTAAGCCATGCATTGTTGGCATTAAATCATTGCATTATGACTAAATACTAAACCAAAAGCTGACACAACTGCTGAAAAGTAAAGGAAGCTAAACGCACATATGGGGGATAGAGCTACACAGTTCTGCCAGAAATGATCTTTGATACTAATTTAAGTAATTCTAGCTTCTACATAGCTAATCAGGAAGCCTAATTTTTTCTTCTTTTTTTGCGAATAATGAAGAACGTGAATCATTCACAGGTAAAGCTGATGCGATAAAAGATAACAGGCGGCTAAAACTAAGAATCACAAGGGAAGTAGAAGCATCCGAACTATAAGTTGTACCAAGTAGAAGCATCCCTAACGGAGAATGGCTACATAGCTAATCAGGAAGCCTAATTTTTTTGTTTTTTTTTTGTGAATAATCAAGAATGCAAATCGTTCACAGTTACTAAGTAGGGAGCCAATCAAAAATAGGTAAACAGGAAGATACCATTGCCTAACGGAGAACTGCTACTGTGCTACATAGCTAATCAGGAAGCCTAATTTTTTTTTTTTTTGTGAATAATAAAGAAAGCAAATCGTTCACAGGTAATACTAAGTAGCGAGCGCAATCAAAAACAGGTTTTTTCAGAAAAACTGACACAACTGCTGAAAAGTAAAGGAAGCTAAACGCACATATGGGGGATAGAGCTACACAGTTCTGCCAGAAATGATCTTTGATACTAATTTAAGTGTAACTCAAACATACTTTCTAATTTCTCAGTGGGCAAGGTCAGGAAAAGTACTTCTAGCGGGGAACTGCTACATAGCTAATCAGGAAGCCTAATTTTTTTTTCTTTTTTTGCGAATAATGAAGAACGTGAATCGTTCACAGGTAAAGCTGATGCGATAAAAGATAACAGGCGGCTAAAACTAAGAATCACAAGGCAAGTAGAAGCATCCGAACTATAAGTTATACCAAGTAGAAGCATCCCTAACGGAGAATTGCTACATAGCTAATCAGGAATCCTAATTTTTTTTCTTTTTTTTTGCTAATAATGAAGAATGCTAATCGTTCACAGGTAATA
Organism: Poa pratensis; assembly: GCA_947311845.1. NCBI lineage: Eukaryota > Viridiplantae > Streptophyta > Magnoliopsida > Poales > Poaceae > Poa > Poa pratensis. The sequence goes on along the minus strand of CAMZMU010000063.1, from coordinate 139,450,996 downwards.
CTAAGTAGCAAGCGCAATGAAAAATAGGTTTTTTCAGAAAAAATCGCCGTAGAAACTAGCAAGCGGGACGCTAGATCCGCCGCCCAAAGTGAGACCCTCGGCGACGGGGAACACAGCCGAGGACGGCGCTTCGCAGGAGCATCTCTGCTCGTCGCGGACTGCCACCGAGGTGGTGGCGCGAGCGAAAGTGAGAGAAAGCGAACCATGGCCGAGTCGGCGGCGCAGGGCGAGGCTCCGCTCAGGGATCGCCGACGACCATCCACGGGCGTCAGCCTCGTCGCGCAGGTCCTCGTCGCGGGCCCTCTTGGCGAGGTCGTCCCGCCGCCTGGCGACCTCGACCGGGTCGTCCGCCGCCACGAAGGTGATGGCGCTGTCGACGCCGTACCAGGCGGCGTTCGCGCGCGGGGGCATGGCCATGGCGAGAGGAAGCGCGAATCGAGAGCTAGGGTTTGGGGCCGGGGTGGAGATGGCGGAATCGAAAACAGGCAGGCTGCGCGCGAGATCGAGAGCTAGGGTTTGCGGCGGAATCGAAAGCGCGCGAGAAGAGGCTGGAAAGAGCCGCGAGCGAGATCGGGCGCCAATTTGTCAGATTGGGGTCCGAGTTGGATTCGAACTCGTTTTGCGCTAGAAATTAGGCTCGTCGCTTCGGCTCTCTTCTCTTGTTGTTGAGATAAGCACCGGCGTTATATATTTCATTCTACAAAGATTTTTTTTTTGTCTATTCTACAAAGATTGTTTTGTACAAATGAGAGCACTGAAAAGTTCCGGCGCCTCTACGACCACACAACGCCGACCTCGTGAGTGATGTACAAACCCGGTATTTTTTTCGAAACACATGACAAAACAAACACTCACATATACGCGCATATACTCACCCCTATTAATGCGCGCACACACCCTATCCTATAGAGTCTCCGAAAGTGAGTCGGCGGATCAGGTCTTGAGATTGACGAAGTCACTACGGGCAACTCGCTGTCGACAGGAACGTCGCCTTTCATTGAAGAATATTCCGCCTTAGATGAGGAACATCAGCATTAGACCTGGGATTTGAACTCTTGTGGATTGGCTACCAGCCAAGGCCCCGGGAGGTCGAGATGGAAAGACTTGTGGACGGCGATCAACTTGATTTGATGGACCTTGTGGAGACATAGGAACGGTGTGGTCTTCGAAGGTCAGACTGCCGTTAATATGGTGGAGGCCGAGTCTGACCTCTGGCGGGCAGCGAGGATGTTTAGGGGTAGTTTAGGCCCTGTAGACAGGTGGAGTGTTGGCGAGTGATCCTCTTTATTTTTGTTGGTGGATTGGCGTTTTTTGCGCATGTGACTAAACGCGTTGTAAAGACCGCTTGGCCTCTCCTTCTTGAAATCGATGCGTCCGCTTGGACGTATCCTTAAAAAAAGAACTCTGGTAGACTGAGATACAACCACCCTCCTTACCATCTTGCCACGTATAGGTTCTTTACAAACCCGGTTTCTATAAATGAAACCTAGAAAAGGAAAAATTTGAGTCATCGGCTTCATATTATATACAACTGTTGTATTTATCTTTTCTGAACCATATCATCCGCTATTTTGATCATTTATTTGCGGCCAGTGCTAGGCGTAGGTCGGCCTAAGATTGGCAAACTTAGGTCCGCTTCAGAGCCATGAGATCATCATCGTACGGCTCGAAATCAGTGTAACGTTTTTTTTTGCATAGACCTGCATTTTTTGGAAACCAACCTGTACTACACATCACATCAACTTAAACGAAGGGCTATATCGCATTGCCCCCGACTTCTTGTTAGTTATAACAAAAATGTCAGTGCGGTGATTACCCTACTTATTGCAATAAAATTTCTCGCCCGTGTACACAATTTTTAGTATTGCAACAAATAGTCGCAACATTTTAAATAAGTAATGTTACAAAAAAGTGGTTGCACAACAATTATTTTGCTGCAACTTGATTCGCAACAAAAAATTAAGAACCATTTCAACAACAATCACAAACGGTTACAAAAAAATGTTCATCACAATTAAAAAGTGGCTTAGCAAAAACAGTTTTGCTGCAAATTCATTTGCAACAAATATCAGTCACAAAACCACCCACTATTACAACAAACATTAAAAGTGTTTAAGCAACAATTTTTTGTAACAACTTGTAGGAAATGTCCAGAAATTATTGTAACAAATCGCGTCCGTAATCACACACTATTTGTGCGACTTTGGTACAAAATTAAAATATGTATGCAACAACGACAAAAAACAAATTAAGCCAAAAAAAAATTACGTTCGCTACTTATTAGGCCCACATACGTGAGCAAATGGCCCAAAAAACGCAACCCGTGCACGAGTGAGGCAAACAAACAAAAACAACCCAAGAAGCCAGCTCGCGTGGGAGCGAGTGAGCGACCTAAGATTCAATTGCGTAGGTGGTTCTATAGTAAACATTTTCCTTTATTTATCCATGTCATCCCACATTTATGAATGATATTTTATCCGTACATGCAAACTATTCACATTATATTTTCTCTCATAAAATTACATCATCAATTTTAGTCATATAATATATGAATATTCTACATTGATTAAATTAATGTTCTCAATTATTGTGGCCAATTAATACTTCATTTATACTACAATTTTTTAAAAAATACCAGGGGGTGCATTCTCCGTCTTTAAACTATCCAATTGTTCACAACAATAATTTATAATACATAATCATTTCATGTCTATTAAATTTAGTATCTTTTCGCCTCAAAAAAAAAATAGTATCTTGATTATGATCAATGGAATTTTTCATATTCTTTAGACAACATAGTGTATCATACTTCTTATATTTTTTTGCTTATAGTTTTAAAGGGAACCCGCTGCAACACACGAGATGGTCTATGAAATTTCAAGATTCATTAGGCTAAATGGGCAAGTCGTATAAAATTCAAACAATCCCCCAATAGATTTTAGATCCACATCAGTTTGCATTCTTTCCATATCACTATTTATTATATATGTAGTTCAGTGGGCACTATTAAGTTAAAATTCCACCTAGATAAGGAGTTACGCTAGACTATAACTTGACAATGGACTAGGCTTTGAATTGTCAGTCGTGTGCATCGAGTTTCACTCAATGTCATGACGGGTACTAGTCTATTGAGGCTACCCCTCGGGTGGAGCATATAAGTCATACTTCTTCACGAGCCTAGCTAAGATTCCCTCACATCATGTACAATGACCAGCACTGTGGCTTCATTTAGGGGTGTTATTTGGAAATCGCCATATAGGACAGCGTATTCGCTTATCAAGGCCACACATAACATTAGGATACAACCAACTTGGCTAACAGTATTGAGGGAACTGCATCTACAATGTTCTCTCAACCAGTAACTACCGTTTGTTTTCCCATGTCCTAATTTACGAGATCTCCAATCACATAGGTTGATGTACCACCTGGGCAGCTCAAACATGTCTCAAAACCCACCTTACTCAACCTATTGTTTATCATATTTCTTGACCTTTTGTAAAAAAAGTGTCTGATTATTAACAGTATGGACATAATCCAATGCTATAACTCCAGTTTTGGAATTTTGTGACGGTATTTAGTCTTCTCTTAACATGATTTGAACTGTCCATTTTGACAATCACATTTCGATTATCGCGGTTTATGATGATAGTCATTTCTTATTTTTTTAAACCATATCTAAGCCCGTTAAAATTTCTTAAAGCCTTTGTTGTTTCGACATTCACTTTGTATAATTGTGACTTTTATTTCAATTGTTGACCTTTGCAAGACTTGAATGAAACAACGCAAGAGTGAATATATCGAGTTGTGGTCTTCATCTTATCAGTACTAGCAAAATACCCGTGCGTTGCAACGGGAGAAAGAAAATTCATCAATAAAGCGCACAAAGTAAAGATACAACACAACTATCTACTTATTGATAATGATAAAAAATAAATTACAATTTTAAAGTATGTTTTAGTTTGATCTAGTATTTGTGTTATTATTATTTTGAATTTGTATTATCTATATAAATTGATTTATTCTTTGCCGCTTAATTTTAAATTTGTTTTTTGTTATCTACTAAATCAAACATACTCAGAGAATAAATGTTATATGAAACATAGTTTAATAGTTATTTCCTTAAAATAGATATTTTTATGAAGTTTTTAAAGAAATAGATATGTTGCTAAAGACATATAATCAAGCCAATTTAAATCATATCCATAGAAATCTGCCCGACACATCTATGTGCAAGTGAGTAATGAATAGTTATACCAAAGGCGGCATGGCCTCCTTGAGCAGCGCGGCATCGTCAGGCTCCAATACCTACTCTCCTTGTCTTCGTCGTAGTAGTAGTTGTCGCTTGCCATTGCGAGCCGCCGCCGGCGCGGCCTCCTCGAGCAGCCCGGCGTCGTCCTCCTACGGCTCCAGTCCCTACTCGTCATCGTCTTCGTCATATTAGTCGTAGCACTCCTCGCTGGCATGGCGAGCCTCTGGTTGAGTGTTTGATCGATCACGCGTGGCGGCTATTTGAGGACAGTATCGATCGCGTTCCAGTTGGACGTTGTTGCCGTGTCTAGCCATCACCTACGATGGTTTTAGGATTGTCTCGATCGTGCTCGAGCCGGACACGTACGAAAGATTAGACGGACGGAGAGATAAACTTTTGGTTAGTTTAGCGATCGTTTTCTATTGAGCGTGATGTACGTACGTACGGTCGTTTAACAGTATTATATAGTAAAAATATATATAGCAAATTGCCCGTGCGTTGCAACGGGATTATATTTGTCATATGAATTTCATTTCTTGTACCAGAAAATCATTCAACAAATGGCAAAAATATAGCTCTACGTGTCTAACTTGCAAGACTACACCATGCATAATCTGAATATATTCATCTCCAACTCAAAATGTGTACACTTGCAATTTCTGGAAATTGAAAACAGAAAATACGGAGCAAGCATATGTACATGATTTGACACCTCAAATAAAAAGAGCACGCGTGCATTTCTACGGCCGGAGTGAATAATAAACAACTATTGGTTGAAAACGATCGCATATTATCTCTTGGTATACATCGAAGATCGACATCTACTAACTTCCTCTTTTGATTTGACATATGCAGAGTTCACCATTGCAATTGATTCTTTGCATGGCGTGTTGTGTCTAAACTCACGATTAGCTCTAATTTGCTCTATTCTAGCCTTATTTCTACTAACTTCCTCTTCTGATTTGACATATGCAGGGTTCACCATCGCAATTGATTCTTTGCATGGTGTGTTGCGTCTAAACTCACGATAGTTATAATTTGCTCAATTCTAGCTTTTTTTTTGTTTTGGCTGCATATTTCAGCTTTTCTCGCACGCATTTTTTTGTCTTTTGTTCAGGTTTTAAATCTGCATATTTCTTCCTCCCCTGTGTGCATTTTTTTGTTTTGCTTTGCTGATAAGCTTGACGACGTCTTTCCAATTTTTCTCTTTTTTCTTCGTTGGTCATCCGTGCGTACCTATCTCTATCTTTTTTACTTCTTTGCTCCTTGACATCTATGATTGGAGATTGGGTCCCAAATTCCTCGTCTGCATCAGTGTTTTCCATACTGCACTGTCATCAATTAAAAAGATAAACACTTGATTAGATCTTACATCACACGTTTAAACTTAGCTTTAGTCCATGAAATATGCACCTATTGAAGCTAGCCTAGTCGATCTAACTGATTCATCTAGTATTGTTTGCATTGCACACCTACCCATGCAGAAGGGTAAGCGTGGTTGCTTTGATTAACTGTCTGATTCTTCCACGCATTGGCCGTCTCCATCGCGGCAAGTTGAGAGATGACTGCGGCAGCTGCCTCGCATAAATGACCACCTAGGTAGCAGCCATCGTACCATAGCTAGCTTGAACTAATTAGCGGGCAAATTTAATCTCATTCACTACACAGGGCTGCCAATTAAGCTAGCTCAAGATCATACACGCATTGCCATGGCGATCGATCGAAACAAGGTGCGCAGCGTACATACCTTTGCTTAGCCGCCTCCGGCTCCTTGTCGCCGCCGTGTCTCTTCCGGAGCCACGGCGAGTAAGTCGAGAGAATAGTGCAGAGTGGATTGTTGTGTTCTGGTCTAGGCGATCGTGTTCCTTTGTAATAGCAAATATCATTGGCTGATCAGTTGTTTTAAACCGAGTCGGATATAGCAAATAGTGTTGGGCTACATTTAATTTCCTTTTTGTTAAGTGGGCTGCTTCATGGGCTGCTTCATGGGTCGATCGTAAGGACAGGGATATGGAGTTGAACTCCAACCCGATTACGCTGGGTCGTTTGTAAGGACACGAACATCGTTTTTTTCCAGATCGGAGCGTGAGCCGGACCGGTTTTTTTAGCGATCGTTAAGCGTGCGATGCTAACCACGACGTACCACCGAACGGAACGGACGAAGGAAGAAACACTCCCGGTATTATATAGTAGAGATCAAAACTCCAATCTGAGTCACGGTAACCTTTAAATACTCTCGGATACCCGGTATAATGATCATCTCTAAAATAAAAGATAGAGGTTAGTCATCATGGAGATTTCGTTTCTGATTTTGCATTCCAGATATTGATACCATTTCCTACACATTCATGGTTCCAAGATATAAACGTAGATTAGAGAATGAATATGAGTTCATTCATTTTGTTATGCCAACTTTGGAAGGAGGAAATTCATTGGCGGAAGACCAGCGAATAATTCAATGCAAACAGGTGCTCACGGTCTCAACTAAATTTCAAGTGGGAATGAGGAACTATGCAAGAAAAACTTTAGAATGGAGTTTGGCGTCTTCCAAGATTTGGTTCATAGGTTGTGGGAGAAGAAGCTCCTTTCTAATGGATATGTTGTTTCGTTGGAGGAACAAGTCGCTATACTTTGGCAGATTATTGTCAAAACACAGCTTGGAAACCGTAAATTATGGAAGGACATATCTGTAGTAGTGCCAACGACATATTTGCATCATTTCAGGAAAGAAAAGAACCCGAAATCTGTAGACTGCCAAACAAGGCGATTAATAACCGATCTCTTTGCAAGTGCAGATGTTTGCATACTAGCACGATTTTACTATCCGCGCATACAAATGTGTACTCCCATGCAACAAACTTACCAAAGAAGACTCCACATCTAAAAGAGAAACACTGCAAGGAAGAAAAGACGAAAAATTTGGATTATTTGAACGCTTTCACTCTACATCCAGAGCAGCCGACTACTGTGGTCATTATCACAGAAAAGAATCATGCATGTCCCTGCACTCTGCGGGTAAATACAGATGATGAAAAATGAAATAAAACCCGAGATACAGCACCAACTATCCAGGTCAAAGTTACACAGGGCAACCGGCAGATTTATACAACACATATTGCCCACTTTCACAGGCTTCTCTCCACAAAATCGAATATCCTCTCCTCCATATAGATCCGGTCGTCTAGCTGGCGTGGCATATGCCTCTCGTCGGGGAAGAGGAGGATCTCGTAGGGCTTGCGTTCCGCCATCAAGTGGTTGATCAGCCTAGCCGTGTGCCGGAAATGCACGTTCTCGTCAATCATCCCGTGGATGAGGAGCAGCTTTCCCCTGAGATTCTTCACATGGTGCATGATTGATCCATACTCATAAGCATCACTGTGCTCTGAGGGCAGTCCCAAGTACTTCTCCGTGTAAAAGGTATCATACCCGTCCCATGCAGTCACTGGCGCACCAGAAACTGCGCAGCAGAATGTGTCGGGGAACCTTGAGAGGCACATTGCTGAGAGAAAGCCACCATAGCTCCAGCCATACAGACCGATATGGCCAGGTTTTGCAAGGCCTTGCTTTATTAACCACTCAGCACCCGTTAGTTGGTCTTCAGCATCGACACGGCCGATGCTGTACTTCAGCTGTCCCTCAAAATGCAAACCTCGCCTTGCAGATCCCCGGTTGTCCATCTGGAAGGATACATTGTCATGAGATCAGTGAGACATAGGTTCTGCCTGAATGCAAGTTTTATGCATCTAATCCAACTATCTACTAACATTTATGTACTTGTTATTTCATAGTATTCAATTGTTAAGGGCATGCTGACACAAGACGTGTACAAAAACAGCATTCCAGACTTGAGCCACCACCCTGGCTTCTCAGAGCAAAGAAATTTAAACCATCGATTTGAAAGTCGACGACAATTATTCTAATGGTACTTATGTTGTAGAGGTGTGCTGAAAACCGTTGGCATTCTAAGATCTTCAATGGCTCTATGATTTGTAGAACACATGCATATACTGCAGAAAAAATGTTTTGTTGACACATTTTACAAAGAATATTTATCTAGCAGTAGATGGCAAGTAGGCAATTCGACAGTTCTTTGCATACACAACTGCTAGACAGCCGACTAAAACTTCAATTTTATGAGGGTACGAATAACCATCAAGAAGTTAATGCTACACCTGTCTATTCCCTTTATGCTTGGAAAACCGAAAACTGAATATTGACCCTACTTTTGGGTTTCTAAAATGTGGCACTGTTATATTTCTTTTCAAATCTTTGCCTGTTACAACTGAAAACAGCATGCTGCTGCATGCATAATAAATTACTTACAACTAGAGTTGTGGACAACTCTATTAGCTTACTGGAGTGGAATTGATAGTTCTGAGCAAAGATAGTTTCATACATTTGAATTACCAACTCTGAAACCGATAGTGATTTGCAACATATGATATGCATTGCAAGTCACTTGGCTCTAATGCCATTTTCTATTTTTATACGTTACTATTCTTAATTAGGAGTTGCAATGCATTCCACAGAGGTGAACTTCTCTGGTAGATAACTTGCAGAAATGCTACCTCAAGCAAAACAAAATAGTAGCAACACAGGATGTTTACCTTCCAAACTAATATTCCCTTACTTCGCAGGTACTGAGCTCTCATGTCAACTGTACTAATCCACGAATCACTAACAAGCTGGACACTGGGACCACCATAAACATTAATTAGCGTTTTGTACGGAGGCGGTCCATATTTCTTCTCATCAGGAAGATAAAGAGTCCCATAAAAAGAAGTCCCATCCTTTCCTGAAAACTGGACCATCTCCGGAGACAGCTGCTGAAACTTTTTAAGTGGCTGAACTGTCAGTGGCTGCTCATATAGAGGCATGATTACACTTCCATCAAGCAAAGAACACAACAGGATCACAGGTGGTGATTTAACTGAGTCATACACATCAATAAACCGTAGCAACTGATGATCAAGAATTACTGAATGCCGTCCAGTGCCACGGGTCAACCTCTTAGGGGTTTGCAATGGAAGACTCCAATCCGGAAAGAGGTTGGTATAGTACAGGTTTGTCTCCAATGGTCCATCCAGTGTTCCAGTAAAATATACAAGTCCAGAACTCTCATTGACACCAGCAATTTGGTCGACCATCCAATCACCTTGTGTGACAGGCCCTAAGCACTCACCATTCTTGTCATGAATATACAAGTGTCTAAATCCTGTACTCTCACTGGCCCAAATAAATCCTCCTGGATGTTTACTATTCACTCCGCTGTCTAGAGGGGTGAAACAATCATGTAATGTTATCCATATATCATGCTCTTCTTCTAGCAAGACTTCCTTTTTACCCGTGGCAATATCAAACTTAAGCAGCTTAAGTTTTGTGTGAGTTCTGTTGAGAACTTGAACCGCAAGAGCATTATGATGCATCCAGCTAACTCTAGCAAGATATTCTTCATCACCATGAGCTCCATTTGGTTCTCCACAAAGCAGATCCATCCAAGTTACCTCTCCTCCACTGGAAGAAACAACTCCAAGCCGCACTTTAACATTAGCTGCCCCAGCAAAGGGGTAAGCATGATCTTCTTGAGCATCTAGACCAACAGAACTTTTTCCCTGATGCATTATTCTGTATAGTGGAATGGAGATGAATCTACTTCAGTAAATGCAAGGTGTTTACTATCAGGAGACCACCAGAATCCCATCTTCCTTTCCATTTCTTCCTAAAGTGAGGAATCAAATTATTAGATAACAATTATCAAAAAAAAACATCATACCATTGCTGGTGGATCATGATGAGTACCTGTGCAATATACTCAGCAAGTCCATGGACCTGAAAAGATAGAACAAATACAAACCGTTAGCAAATAAGCCTGGCGGAATGCAAGCTGTCAATTATAACGACTAATTACTGGTGGAAGGGGATGATGACTCCTTTGTGGCAGGTTAAGAGGGTAAAAGTAAGCTTGCTAGATGCTAGCTATCATTAAGCCCAAAACACAGGCCAACTGTTTGGCCCTGGCTCTAGCTTATTTTTCGTGGCAGGCTTAATATTAAACTGGAATGAAAAGGGCATAGTAACAAGAGACATGGAATATTTGAACTACGATACATGATTACACATGTTTCGATACATAAGAAGTATACAGTTTCAGTTTGAAGAATAGTCATGTCGGTTACATCTCAACAACAAAGCATGAAGAAACATCTAAGCAGTCAATATGATGTAATATTTTGCTGCATGCTGAACAAAACTGGACATGGTAGCACACAGCAACATCGAATATGCTCGTGATAACACATTACTGGAAACAGAAAACCAAGTAACTACCTTTCCACTTTCTCTTGCACCAAAGGTCAATTGCCTAGTTTCACCATCAGCAAAACCCAAGTTATATATCGTGCACATCAGTTCGTCATCCCGGACATATGCCATCATGGTCCCATCTGGAGATAGATGTGGGTCAATAATTGGGGATTTGGAAGAACTCTGTAGCATGAGTACTGGTTCAGAGCCAGATAAATCCTGGAAGTAAACCTGTTGAAAAAGCACAAAGTACAGTTATACATCCCTTAATAATCAAGCATCTCAAAGATGTACAAATAGTTCAGAAGTATCGAACACTATCGATATCAGGATATGCACGATACAAGACATGATAGCACTAAACTCACCATGGACGAAAAGAAACAACATAGTTACCTAAGAAAAATAAAATTAGAATCTCACAAAATGGATAGCCAGGAAGGTAATTTGGAAAGATTCAAGAAAAACAGAGACTATCTTAGTAAAAAAGAATCATGAAACCATGGTTACACAATGATTAGAAACTATATTTGACAGCGCTACGGAGCAGACCAAGTATATATATAAGAGAAGACATTGAACATCTGATGTTATCAAGTGTGATATTTCATCTGTTATTACGAAAATTGTGTAGGTCAGCTGCCTAATCCACCAATACAAGGTGTGGTACAATAACATGAAGACATGGCACAATATCACAAGCACAAATCTGCAGAAACCAGTCCATTGAACTCTGTCCTGCTATCCTTTCTGGAGAGCTAGAAAGAAACTAGTAAAGCTACAATATCAATCAGCTTACTTTCAATCAATATCTATTAGCTATTTAGCTTGATTCGACAGAAAATCAACCGGAACTAGCAAATCTGGAGTAGTACAAAGTTAAGCTACCAACTCAATCATATATTCATGCAGTAAACTGACGGTAGAAGGTTGTAGGGAAATTACGAACCCCGGAGGGGAGAGGCACGACAATGCCGGCGCGAGAAGAGGGGGCGCCGGACCGCCGGGCACGCCACTCGTACCGCGTGACCCCAAGGCCACGCTCCCGGGAGCGCTCGCGGCGCAGCCGCTCCTCGGCAGACAGGTTGCCCTCATCGAGCCCTCCGCCGTCAGGCGGGGCGAAGAGCAGGTCCTGGCGGCGCTTGGCGGGGTCGAAGGTGAAGGCCTTGCGGTGGAGGGTGCCGTCGGGGCTGTACAGGAAGGCCACTCGCCGGTCGTCGGGGCTGAAGCTGAGCGCCACCGGGGCCCCGTATCCCGGCAGGGGATGCTGCACGATGTCCTCCACCCGCATGCTGAGACACTCCTCATTGTCGGCGAGGGGCATCTCGGGCTGGAGGCGCGGCTTCTTGCGGTTGTGCTGATCCGACGACCTCTCCGCCCCCGCCGCTTCAAGCGATCGCATCGACCGCCCGGAGCCGAGATCGCGGCGAGTTCTTTCCGGGCCGTAATCACCGTGATCTTGCAGACGGAGGCCAAGATCCCACCTTCCGCCGGAAAGCCAAGAAACGACGAGCCGTGGGCGGCGGTGGGGATGGAGATCGGAGAGGGAGAGGGAGAGGGAGAGAAGTGATTTTGCTTGGAGTTTGGTCGTATTTGTTAAGTTTGTTGCAATTTTGTTCGATTATTGTTATTTTGCTGGGCTGGGTATCGTGGTTGACTGGGTTCATCTGCAATCCTATCCTCGACTTGGATAAGGGGTCTCCTTCAGTTTTTGAGAGGCTTTGGCTAAACAATTCAGTGGATGGAATGGAATGGAGAAGCTCATCTCAACTTTAGGATGGAAATTTGATGAAGCAAGCAAGGCTGATAAATATACTACCTTTACTTGCCTTAAGTGGTTATTTGGATAATCCTCTATTTTCTATGTTTCTTCGGTTCCGTCGCAAGAGAAAGAAAATCTAACTGTTGCCGTCTCCTCCATACTCGTCGGTTCCCCTCCTCCACGTGGCCTTTCTACAGCGAGATCTCCTTCTCCACATCGGTTTTGAATATTTTCTCATGGTTGCGGGAAGAAGATTGTCCCTACAATATTTGTCCGGAACCATGGTGATTCGTACACTCGGCTCCCAACAACATCGATTACGCGGTTCGGTTGATTTTCGCTATAGTTGCATGTGTGCATGTAGTCTTGGCATCGCTACTCAAAATTTAAATTATGAGCCAAGATGGAAAATTACTCCTTCGTGTCAAAAGAGAGATAACTAAGACCCACACGGTATACGCGTAGCGGCTAATGGGCTAATGGGCTGAAACAGCTCGGTCGGCCCAACGAATAGCCCACCAGGTCGTCTTCAACCTCCCCGTCGTGTGTTGCACGACAGAGAGTAGCAGCAGCCAATCGCCGGGAAGGCACGGAGGCGGCGCCGGAGAGGTAGAGGGAGAGGGAGGGTAGGGGAGGAGTGGAGCGACGGTGGCGTGGCTCTGGGTGTCCGGGCGAAGGCGTGCTCCCGCGAGCCGGCGGGGCCATGGTGCTGATGCTGAAGCCCGACCTCCGCTCCCACTAATCAAGGACTGGATCCTCCTCGAGCGCCGATCCCTGATCGTATCCACATATTCATCAACGAGTCCGTCCCTGCGTCCGCCCTCGAATGTGATGTCACCGCTGGGCCGCCCGAGGCCTTCGTCAAGGCTCGCCCGCGCGGCGAAGCTGCCGGCCTAGATCGAGGTAAATCTGTCTTCCTCCTGGGCTGGCTAGTATTTTGCTGCTTCCCCAATCCGTGCATATTGTCTGTCCCTGCAAACCGGCTGCGGTGTGCTCTTCACACTGCAGTCTGACACCCCATTTTACCCAATCCTTCAGCTTATGAATAAAAGGTTTTCATTTTGGGAGTAGTTTTCATACATTCTTGATGTAGAACCTTGCGTCATCTGATTGACACGGTGGCCTGAATTCCAGTTACTCCCAAGACATTGCACTGCGATGCTAGCTATTCCTGAATCCTGATACAAACTGAATCTAGTTACTCCCAAGACATTGCATGCAGGCTACCCCGTTTCTGCCCCAGATTGAGGTAAAAGTTGTCTTGCTCCTGGGCTAGCTAGTAATTCGTTGATTCCCCCATATGTGCATATTGTCTCTGTTAACCGGCTGCAGGCTGTTCTTCACACTGCAGCCTGCCCTTTATAGCATCGCAGCGCACACACCCCAGAGAGCAGTGTTCGGTTTTTGGCTGCCCCATTTTACCCAATCCTTCAGCTTATGAATAATAGGTGTGGTCCATTTCTCATACATGCTTACTTGCTTGTTTTCATATATCTGATTGACACTGTGCCCTGAATTCCAGGGACGCTACAAAAACGTCGATATGCTCTGCCGATTTAGATATCCTAAAGACCTGCCTGGCTTCTACTCCAACCATTTCCTCAAGCTTCGAGGCATGTGATCTTTTCATTCTGCACATCTGTCCATCTTTTTCTCTAGTTGTTGCTGTGTGCTACCGTTGCGTGCTACACCAAGAACTATGATAAATGCTGAAATGGTGCTGCACTTGCACTCAGTAGTCAGTATACGTAGCTTGTCAGTTATCTAAAATGTTCGTAGCAATAAATCATTTAACCTCTACACATCTATTTCTGAATCAGCTTCAAGTACAACCTAGATTCGAGCTAACCTTGACTGATAGGAATTAAGAAATATTTGCAGTATCCATTTTCATGTTTCTTTGACTTAGTTGAGATATATGGTTTGTATGCTTGCATTCTGGCAACTGCTTAAAGCACACGTGAGATACCACTATCCTGTAGGAAACTTGACTAGTTCAATTCACAAACTGTCTGTTGAACTTCTGTAGGAGCGTATAGGTTAGGTTGCTATTATCTGGGATTTTCCATAAAGTTGTGTCCATACATTAAGCAAACTTCTCATTGGTCATGCCGGGGTCATGCAATGCCGAGTACCATGTAATCAGTTTTTTTGTTTCTTACAAAAGCACAACAACATGAACATCTGTTCCTGTGTGATTGGTTTATGACCAGAACTGCTGAACAGGCAGCCTATTTTATCCCATAGGTGGCCATTTTATGTTTAGAAAAAGGAATTGAATGGTTGCATCTGATTTCCTGATGGTTTGAAATATTTAAAATGTAAGATATGCTTGAATGTTCTACTTTGGATAATGTGGTCCTATTTAGAGTTGGCAAACTACCATTTAACACCAGGTTCTATGTATCTGTGGTCCTAGTGTCTGTGCTCCGCCACTCACCGTTAACACAGACTCCCTATTTCTTGGTAAACTCGTAATTAAAACTATCATAATAGAAGGCTGATTGCTCTGCGCCAATTAATATGGAGTATTGGTAGTTTTATAATTCAAAAAGTGCCAACTTATTTCAGCATTCTAACCTGTCAGTAAATGACTATTCATGAGTTATATTTGACAAATATATTTTTCAATTATTATGTATGATATTCACCTCTTTGTTTTATTCATGGAGAGCATCTTTGTACCATTCAAAGGGAATTGGCACTTAAACCAAATAAGGGGAGTTGAGGTGTTCATCTCTTTGTTTTATTCCTTGGGAGCGTCTCTGTGCCATTCAAAGTAAACCAATAAGGGAACTTGGGGGGTTAATCACTACTAAATGATTTTCTTTGAAGAAAAGCCAGCAGAATGCTGTATATCATTGATGAAGAAAGAGAACAATTACAAATCACTAGTAAATGAGTATGCCCCTCTCCGACTCCAGATTAAGAGCATCGACCCCTCGCCAAATTGCTCAAGCCGTTGCGCGGGTGGAAGCCAAGTTCTCCTCCCTGCCTGGCATGGTCGAGCTCGTCAAGACTTGCCTCTCTGCTATGGCAATCTATCAGATGATGGCAGTTGCCCCTCCGGTCTCTCTGTGCAAGCAGCTCGACAAGCTCCGTCGTGGTTTGATCTGGGCAAAAGGTGAAGCCACTGCTGGCGGCGAGTGCCTCGTTAGCTGCCCAAGGTTTGTCAACCGAAGTAGTACGGTGGGCTTGGCATGACAGACCTGCAGAAGTACAGCTGCACCCTTGGAATCAGGTGGCTCTGGCTCGCATGGACTGACCGGTCAACTGATGAGCTGGCTCCTCTAGAATGAAAGGAACGCACACGTCTTAAACCACACCCAAAGCTCCCTTCCTCAAATCCTTGCAAGATCGTCGACGAAGCCCGCGAAACTGGCAGCAGGCAGGCATTCAACCTGGCATTCGAATTTTCCAGCCACCTTGGCTCTCTTAGCCTGTTCTCGTTCTGTGTCTCTTAATTTCTCTTATTTTTCTTGGTTACCAGTCACTCTAGTTGTAATTGCTATCTTTGTAGTACTAAATGATTGGTAACCACGTTCTGGCAGGATGTATCTTTCTTGTGGAGTGTAGGGACATACTATTAGCTTATGCCGGTTTCAATGGTCTGAATCCTTTATTTTCGTACAGGCACAACCTCGGAGATCACGGGGTCCATCGTCTGTTCAGCTTGCTTCCGAGTCAAGTCTCTGATGAAATTCCTAAAAATGATGCTTCCAGCCTAGTACCACTTGGTACAAACAAGTCAAGTTTGTTTGGAGAAAAAAGATTCATTTTTTATCGGGAAATCACTTGGATGGCTCTTTTTCTGAAGGGATTATTGCTTCTGTGCCCTGGTTCTCTCTAGTTTATCTGTTTGTGCCACCCCGCGTAGTTTCTCTCGTCTGTGCCCTGGCTGGGCCGCAGATGGCCCGCGCACGGCCAAGACGGCCGTTTCCGTCTGGTCAACCTCGTTTCACCGTAACTTTGCCTGACTTGTGGGGTCGGCCTGGCGCGGCTCGGTTGGAATCGCATCCAGTGGGGCCGGGGCACTTGTCTGACTGGTGGGGTCGGCTCAAACTGACCACGTCTCCCGCTGTGTTGTTGAATCATACGTGTTGGTGTTGTTTTTTAGTCCCACCTCGCTAGTTGGGTGTGTGCGCGACCTCCTTATATACCACAATATTCCAACGCTTTTGTTAGCATTGAACGGAGCGGGGTTTAACCGGGCCCGGACCCTCTTCTTTCGATGCTAATTTTATATCCAGTGTATAGATCTGCCCCTAAAACTGTAGATAGTTTCGGTACGGATGATTAGTCATTTGTCCCTAAAAATATAAGAAATTCCTGGTGTAAAATACGTGTTGGTGTATAGATCTGCCCCTAAAACTGTAGATAGTTTCGGTACGGATGATTAGTCATTTGTCCCTAAAAATATAAGCAATTTCTGGTGTAAAATACGTGTTGGTGTATAGATCTGCCCCTAAAACTGTAGATAGTTTCGGTACGGATGATTAGTCATTTGTCCCTAAAAATATAAGAAATTTCTGGTGTAAAATACATGTTGGTGTATAGATCTGCCCCTAAAACTGTAGATAGTTTCGGTACGGATGATTAGTCATTTGTCCCAAAAAAAATATAAGCAATTTCTGGTGTAAAATACGTGTTGGTGTATAGATCTGCCCCTAATTTCCAAATGAGACGACTGGTTTATCATAAGCGGTTGGTCCAAATAACATAGAGCTTACATTGCATTAATTATGCTTACATCACATTAATTAACTACGACTGACAATCAGCAGATAAACAAAGCCTAGAGCAACTATACAGAGATAAAATCCTGCAGCTATCAGATTAGCCTGCTTCTTCAGATCATTCATCTGCCTTAAGTGCTTGTTCAACTTCTTCAGTTCGCCTCTCACTTCCGCAAGCCCCATCGGAGGAGCAACCATGTCAGACCCCATCGGCGGAGCAACGATGCCCATCGGCGGAGCAGAGGGCGCAATCTCCACATCAGACGGCAGAGGAAGGTCGCTGGGCGCGCGCCACCTTCCATCCCGTCTAAGCTGCGTAACGTATTCATCCAACCACTGAAAATGGTTGCATGGTTCCAACCCCTGAAAAAGTCAACCTGAACCCTAAATCCCAGATCTGAGCAAGAAATTGAAAACACTGAAGAAATCAAAGCACAAGGATGCGAGAGAAAGATCTTTACATCCTGTGGCAGGCTCAGGCATTTCAAATACTCGCGCCCCTTATTGGCTGTCTCAGCCCTACTAGTCTTACGGCTCAGTAGCTCCTTGCGTGAGCATTTAGGACATGCCGGCAACGGCACCTCAGGCTGCTTTGGCCAAATGGGGCGAACGGATGAACTGGAGGAGCACGACATTGCTGCTGCCCTTCGTCGCCGGAGAGGAAGGAAGAGGAAGAAGAAGATGGTCCAAAGAGGATGGATGCTCTGTCTGTGAAGAGGAGGCAAATGGTGGGTCCGCGGTGAGCGTGTAACGGTCATTTGCGGCGGTGCGGCTGTTGCGAGTCCACCAACCCTTTTTGCTTAGAAATGGGGTTGTTTACCCTACCTTTGGAGCTCATTTGAAACACATCGAACGGGTTGTTGATGCATGTAAAATGCATACATTAACTTTGCACTTTATTTACTCATATTCCAATCATATTTGCATCATATAAGGGTTATATCAATATTTTATCATGATTTTGGAAATATCTTAATGATTTCCTATTTTTATGGAATTAACCCTGCACAGGCAGAAAACCCTATTTCCTTCCTTTTAAGTTTCAGGGACCCAAACGTCGTCTAAATGACCTGCAAATTTACGGGCGTCAATATTTGGAAGGAAGAAGACTTGTGGGCGAAGGAAGCAAACAAACGGAGTTCCGAGGACCAAAAGGGGGTGGCCCACGCGGCCACAGTACCTGGCCGTGTGGGGCCCACTCTTTTGGCCCTCGTGGCTCCGTTGCCGTCGATCTTTCCTCCACCGACTAGGTTTTGACCTAAAAACGCCTATAAAAATAGTCCCCCGAGGAGTTTCGCGAAGAGGCGGCGGAGAAACACAGAACCAAGAAACAGGAGACAGAAGGCTGCCGCCGGAGAAGATCGGAGGGGGAAACGCCGCCGGAATCACCTCCGGAGGGCTCCACCCCCCTCCGGCGTGTTCATCATCAACATCTACAGCAAGATCATCTCCATCTCCCCACTGTAAACTCTTGGCAAACATGATGTATGATGCAATATACTTTTCCCTTGATCCATTGTGTCTCTCCATCTATGTTTGAGAAGTGATTTGTTCATGGCAATAGTGAAATAGTTCGTTGTTTGGTTGCATACAAGTTTTGTTATCTTTTATGATTGTCTTGATGTACAATATATGAGTGCACGCATATGTTGGGGAATGCATGTAAGGTGATCACCGGTAAGGTAATGGAGTGAGGGTGACTTGGGAGGACATGTAAACCTGAGACCGAATCATGATGTTACTTTATTGGGGATATATATAGGGGACCTTAGAACTTAAGGCTATGGTGGGACTTCTATGTCTTAATAACTCTTGTGCAGTCATTTACTTGGCCATAAGAACCATCATACGGGGTTTAGTTCATTTACTTGGCTACACCTATTTATGGCTCCTTCCTAGAAGAAATAATTAAGACTGAAACATGTGCTTCACTAATTGTGACAACCACACGAATGAAATAACAATTGCTAGAACATTTGCTCCCTTGAGATATTTGCTACTTGAGATCTTTGCTACTTGCTACTTTGAGAAACTTTCTTGAGAAAACTGCTGAGAGAAATTTGCTCTAAGAAACTTGCTACTAGATAAACCCATTCCACGTCACTTGCTTCCATTAGTTAGATCCTTTCATATTTATTGCTTTGCATAAAAGGCCATATAAGAGGGTTATAGGACTTTAGAGAATAGATAGTTTACCTTCAGCTCCTCGTGGGTTCGACACTCAAATACTTATCGAATAGTGCTACAGTGATTCCTTGCTCTTGGGGATTATCAGTTGTGCAGAATGAGCTTCTCACACGGGTTACAGCCAATCAGATCGCAGAATGAGCCTCTCGCGGATCGCCCCGAGTCTGCAGATTCCTTCTAGAGGAACGATCAGACGGCTGCAGTTCAACGCTAGGGTTAGTTCGACGGTCATTGTTCAAATGGGGTTTGGAGGCACTCAACGGGGTTTGGAGGCACTCAACGGGGTTTTGAAAAGTTTGATAAAGTGTCCAAGCTTCATTTTGAAGTGACTAAGAAGGATCGAGTCTTCGTTTTTCAAATTTCATGCTTTAAACTTGTTTAAATGTCGGTCAATGTTAAGTTGACCGAAATTTGAAATGAGCTTCAAATATTCACAAAAAAACAAAAAATGGAAAATCTACGCACATAGTCGTCTTATGTCATATACTAACGATTCAAGCTGATAAACAATGTCTATACACATTCAGATGAAAAATGCATGTATCTAAGTGATATCCCCGAACTATGTCGTATGAACTCGAGGTTCAAATGAGCTTCAAATATTCAAAAAAAATCAAAAAAATGCAAAATCCTGCGCACATAGTCGTCTTATGTCATATACTAACGATTCAAGTTGATAAACATCATCTATAAACATTTCATATGAGAAATACATGTATCTAAGGCGATATCTCAGACTATGTCCTATGATTTCTAGGTGAAGAGAAGGGGTTTTGGATTTCCAACATAAAACGTTCAAACACCTCACAAAGTTTCATTTTGAGTGACTAAGAAGGATCCATGCTTAGTTTTTCATTTTCATGTTTTAAACTTGTTTAAATGTCGGTCAACGTTAAGTTGACCGAAATTTGAAATGAGCTTCAAATATTTAAAAAAATCAAAAAATGGAAATTCCTGCGCACATAGTCGTCTTATGTCATATACTAACGATTCAAGTTGATAAACAAGGTCTACTTACATTCTGACGAGAAATGCAGTATCAATTGTTTTCTCAAACTATGTCGTATGAACTCAAGAGTAAAGAGAAGTGTTTTTGGACTTGCAACATAAAAGTTTGAAACAAATGACTGGAGGCAAGCTTATCCATCATAATATAATTACGGTGACGCACAGAGCGCGCCCAGAGCGCGCCAGTTCATGTCCAGAGCACGCCCATAAGGTGTTCGACCAAAATACATCCGTCCAAAATCCGACCAAAATCAAATACAAATGATAGTAATATTAGTCAATCTCTTCTTTGACGTCCTTCTCTTCTTTGACGTCGTCAAAGCCGGACATCATCTCGTCAACCCACTTCTCGATCTCTTCGCTGTGGTCGCTGATCTCTTCGATGGGGTCGCTGGAGTCGCTGGAGTCGCTGTAGTCATCAAATTCGTACATCATCTGGTCGTCCCACTGCTCGATGTCTTCGTCGGGCTCCTCGACGTCTTCGCTGACCTTCTCAAATGTCAGCTCGATGTATTCCTCCTTGACGATCACCTTGATAACGTAGAGATCACCAAAGCGCATATGTAGTTGCTCCCAGAATAGATCCCAGCTATCCGTGAACTCGATGTAATCTTCGATCACTCGATATGATCCAAAGATCTCGACATCGTCTCTCGCCAAAAGACGAGATTTTCCGTGAACTTGACGTAATATGCGATCACGCGATGGAATAATATCATAACCATCTACTACCGCAATCTTGAGATGTTATCAAAATAACATGAGCATCGTATCAGAAAATGACAGAATAGTTCAAATGACATAATACTTCAAAATGACAGAATAGTTCAGAAAATGACAAAATAGTTCAAATGACAGAATAGTTCAGAAAATGTAAATAAATACAAAACGTTTGAATCATACCAGAGAATTGACATCTATAGAATCATCCTCAATCCTGCGCACGTAGAACTGAGGGATCTCTTCCAACTCCATCGTGGCATCTTTGAATAAAGCGAAAGATATCGCATTCATTTCTGAATAGGTGACATCTCTCGGTTCGTGAAATATGCTCTTTAGGAGGGCTGGCTTGCAGCATCCGACAATCTGTTCAAACTCTGATCAAAGAGAGGAAGACATTCAGAAAACTTGTAAACTACTCAATGTGTAAGAAAAAGAACACAAACCAGCATACCCGTATATTGCACAAAAGGTTTTGCAGCATTGTGCTCGCTAGTCACTTCAACATTGAACAGATGCTGATCTTCATTCCAAGTGAACTTGACAACATCGCCCTCCTCGATGCCGTAGCATTCACATAGTGCTCTCCACTGCGTTCCACAGATCGAGGTGAAAATATGGGTCTTCGGGCTATCACTTAGCCGCTTACAGAGATATCTCCGATGTGTTTCAATTTCAATTTCCACCTATCCAGGTAGAAGAAGTACTGGTCTCCGTTCGGACACCTAGCCTCCATCCAGTTCTTACGAGGGCCAATTGCCCGACTCTCTAGAAGATATCTTAAAGGGCATGGCAGAATCTACAAAACCGGAGAAACTATGAAGACACTCATTGAAGGAAAAACAAATGACATTCCCTCGAATTTGAAAGGCAATACTTACAACTTCCTCTTTGTAACCGTGTTCAATCGGGACTTTGAAAGTATTGGAACGACGAGTTAGTGTGCGACAGAAAGTTGCTGTATGGCGGCACATAGCACAGTAATCGACGATATCGCTATCGGAATCCTATTTTTACAAATGAAATTTAGAACCAGATAAACAGGCGGAACCTGGGGTTTTTCCCCATTCCGTAAGCCAAATAGAAAATCAAATCTACTCACATATAATGAACCATTCGGGAGCTCAAACAGGGAAATGAAGCATGTAGAGAAGATAGCACTGACCATCGAAATGGGGTTGATGGACTGCAGCTGGAATCGTCGGCGACCAAAAAACCCCAAACGGCGAAGGGGGCCGTACAATGGCGATGGCGATGGAGCTCCTTGCTTGTCCCTCCTTCTCGACGGGCGACGGGAGACGGGCGGGCGACGGCAATGGCGATGCCGATGGCGATGGAGCTCCTTTGCGCCTTCAATCACCCTGCTCTCCGCCCTCAATCCAACTCCTATTGCTCTGTTCTTGGGGGTTCCTCGGGGGTTCTATGGGCGGCAGCAGTGAGCCAGGGAAGAAAGACCACGTGGGCCCCATCGGCGGTATCCCTTCATTAAACAAGTGCCCCGGCCCCACTGGATATGATTCCAACCGCCGCAGCCCCACTTGACCGGTCCCACTTCCAACTCACGAGCCGCGCCAGGCCGGCCCCACAAGTCAGGCCAAGTTACGGTGAAACGAGGTTGACCAGACGGAAACGGCCGTCTTGGCCGTGCTCGGGCCATTTGCGGCCCAGCCAGGACACGGACGAGAGAAACTACGCGGGGTGGCACAAACAGATAAAACTGAGGTAGGCAGGACACAGAAACGATTGAAGAAGGCGCTCTGCAGGTCCCCCTATGCAGCTGCATCACAGGTATATTGGTCATACTCCTTGAATCATTCGAGTTCCACGTATGTAATCTCTGTTTTATTCTTAATGACTTTTTCTTTTCTTTTATTTATTGTACCTGTAGCCCCAGCAAGGTTGCTCAAATTGGTCGAGGCATTTGGTCTTTTTTACCACTTGTTCAAGCTCTTGTTCCAGGTACCTTTACTCTTCTTACTTATTGTTTATTTATTTTGTTCCTTGATTTTTACAAGTGGTCAGAATAAACAAAGATTGTAGAAAACAAAAACAAATTAACAGAATAATCCAGCATATTTACGATTTGGGTTTTCGCGTTGGAATCCATTGGGGGACTCGGTCTCGAGTTCATCACGGAGACACGGACTCGGTTTCGTGTCCTTTATTATTCGTAAGCACAGGCGCCACAACCTAATAACCGGCGCCGTTTTCCCCACCTTGGATTAGAAAAAAGAAGCTAGTTTTCGTCCACCATCGCCGCAAAAGAGCAGGAAGAAGGGAGTGAGGATTGCATGGCCCCCGGCGGCGGCGCCTGGATCTCCCTGCCTGCAGAGCTCATCAAGGAGGTCACCGACCGCCTGCGGGCCACCGACGCCGACCAAATCCACATCCACCAGCTATCCTCCCACTGGCGCTCCTCCACCGCCGCGCTCGCTGCCTGCCGCCCTGGATCGTCGCCGGCCACGACCGCCACCGCAACTCCCCCAGCGCCGTCAACCCCGTCGGCGACCACTCATTCTGGCTGCCCCGCGGCGGGAAGAGGGTCTACGCCCGGGACGCCGGCCTCCCCTACTGCTGCGGCACGCCGCGCGGCTGGCTCGCCCTCACCGACGACCTTGAATCGCCCACCAGGCTCGTCCTCTGGGAGCCCCTCTCCAAGGCCGAGATCCCTCTGCCCACCCTGGCAACCGTCGCCCAGGTGTTCCTCTCCGCCGACCCGCTCGATTCGCCGGCGGGCTGGATGGCGATCGCCAGCCAGAGAGTCCCCGGCGCGCAGATCGGCCAGAGGCTCTTCTTCTGGCGTCCCGGAGACGCGGCCTGGACGATGCAGCTCGTGTACCCTAACGGCAGGATCCAAGGCGCCGCATTCCACCAAGGCAGATTCTACACCTCCACCATCAACATGTCCCTCGACATTTTCGATCTCCAACAGAATCCTCCCAAGCGTCTGCGGCGCATCGGCCTCTACCCTCCTCTGCAAGCGCGGTATCCAATCCGCTTCCCCGGGGATCCGGTGCCGCACGTTGTGACCTGCAACAACCAGATGCTGCTAGTTATGGTGTATCGCGGACTAGGCCATGCCGTGATACTTGTAGAGGTGCACCGCCCGAATTGGGACGCGAGCCTAGACCTCCGGGAGGAGAAGGTGACGGATCTCGGCGACCACTCGCTCTTCTTGGGACGGGGTGACTCGCTCGCGCTCGCTGCAAAGGACTTCCCTGCCATCAGGAGAAACTGTGTCTACTTTGTGGAGCACGATACACACAAGCACGAGCAGTGGCTTGTTGTCTTTGATTTGGGGTCAAACGCTTTGGAACGAATTCCCCACCGGAAGAGCACAGGGAGGGCGGCAGCAAAGCCAGTGGCTGGCTCGCCTATTCCTGGTTCTGCCCCAGAAGGCCCTTCCTCGAGGAGCAGGCCCTATGAGGTATAATGTCCCATTCAGCTATCTATGTGTCAACCATCATCGTTTTAGCACCAACAAGCTGTATATGAACTTATTTTGTGATCATCAACAGGCCTGCCGGGTTGATCAGCAGCAAATAAAAAAGGAGAGATTTTTCACCTCCTTTGGATAATCTGAACATCGCCAATAATAGATGCTGTCGTTCCAGATATTCGACCTGACAATTAGGAGATGCGGTACTCCTCCAATCAACCATAAATTGAAGCATGTGCCCTCATCAGTTCCACATATTCCTATAGAATTGTTAGACTAATCTGCTATATATATTGAGAGCTTTGGTAATTATTATTGTAAATTCAGATTAGTTCAGTAGATTTATCTTTCGGCCACCCTTTGTTCTTTAGTCTCTCAAGTTGGTTGCTTTGGATAGAACATCACATCATTTATCATATTTGTATTATGGCCAGAATAAGGTGTATATTATGGCCGGAATCAGTTATCTTTGTTATGAATAACGATGGATGTCTGTAATACTATGGATTATTATCTATGATGGTGAATCCTTCTCTACAGTGGATCTCATTTTGCGTAGCATAGGCAATTCGGTATAATCTGTTCTTATTGTTGAGTAACACTCAGGACTTGGTTCATGCCATTAGCAATCAGAAATGAAACAATTACTCGCATCAGATGGAAGTTGGAAGCCCCAACCCGACCGCCGCCGCACCTCACCTTCCGCACAAGCAGAGACGTCGCGGCGGTGATGCATCGGAAGAGGGCATCCCCTCTGCCGCATGGTCGAGAAGGGTGAGACTCCGCTGATGGCGCACGGCGACTGCGCAGGCACCTGTGGCACGCCAAGAGGTTCTACAGGGCAAGGCGGCTGGGTTTGGTCCTGCCTGTTGGCAGACAGTGGAGGTTAGCGACAAATGAAAACTTCCTTCCCTGCCTTCTGCTCAAACTCTGAGTGAGGATGTGAGATTGTTTTTATTGAGTTATCCATACTGAACTGTTAAAGCCTTGCCATGTATTCTCAGTATCATGTCTTTGTTCTTGTCTATGGAAGGAACATCGATGGCAAAATGTGCAGTTAAGAACTTAAGATTTCCATTGTAGACTGAGCTCTGCAGCCTCGTTTCTTTATTTTTTATGTGTGAATGGTAATCATGATATGAGGAAGAACGCATACACCACCTCTATTATTGTTTTTTCTCTGCACTGCTAGGCTACTTGGTACTTTCTGCTAGCTTCATCATTCACAGGAAAGATAATGTAGAGTGTTTACTGTTGATCACTTTATGAAACACAACTGCCAACAGTGCATCCCACTTTGTTATATTTTGGGGTAAAAGCTAATCCAAGCATGGCATCAGTGGTAAGCATCGGTAAGTCGAGCAACATGTCAGCAGGTAATTAATCCTAACATAATCAGAAGTGCCATTGAGTGGTTTTCAGAACTTGATTTACACGTTCCACTCATGAATGCAGGAAGTCTTCCGAGTAGGAATTCTTGCATATCCTGTACAAAGCATAGACGGCTTTTGTTTTTTGGACGACACGATCTTTGTCCTGCGTTGACGGCGGCGTGTGCGCGTGCAAGGGCGACGGCGTGTGTTTGTTCAGGTCCTGTGTGCAAGGGCGACGACGGCGATCTGTCTCTAGTTGAGGACATCGCCTAGAGACGACAGCAACGGCGGCGTGTTCGGGCTCGATCTGTCTTCAGGATCGGTTTTGCTAGTCCGAACAATTTCAGTTGCCCCCTTACAACATTAAGTTGTCTCCGAACAATACTACTTGCTAATAGGACAAGTAAGTTGTATTCAGCACTAGTTTCATGTGTGTAATGTAGAAATACCGAATACGTGATACTGAATGTACCGTAGTCAACTGTATAGGTGCACGTCTAACTGTAACCCCTAGTCTAGGCTTGAGCAGGTCTTGCAGATCGTGGCGCCTGCGTGCGTCCCCCACTTGCCGCACCTCTCCTTCCCTGTATATGTACTGATCGCTGATGCAATGGAACCCCACGGGGAACAATTCTATCTGTCTTCTTGGTATCAGAGCAAAAGCTCCTTCTTCTCTCATGGACTCCGGCAACACTTCTTCTTCTTCTCTGGCCACCGACACCCTAGACACCGACCCCCGCACCCCACTGCAACACCGCGCGCCCGTCTCCCGCATGGCTCGTATGCCGCGTGCGCCACCGAGCCCTGGCTTCGATCTTCCCCTCTCTGCTCCGGCTCCTTCCGCCGTCATTCCCACCCACCCATCAGATATCGCTAGCTCCTCTTCCACTCGTAAAAAGATCGGTGATATTCACATCCACGACTGCGTCAAATTCACCCTAGATGCTTCCGCTCAGAATCTCACCAAATGGCGCAACTTCATGCTCTTTCTCCTCGGGCGCTACCATGCGTTCGACCACATCCAGGCCGGCAACGAGCATCGCCTCGAAGACGAGGACTGGCGCCAGGACGACATCGACATCGCCCTCTGGTTCATCACCACCATCTCCGACTCTCTTCAGAAGATCGCTGATCTGACGGCCTACTCTGCGTGGACACGCCTCCACACCTTCTTCTTCGACAATCAAGAGAGCCGTGCCATGATGCTCTCCCGGGAATTCCGGAACCTGAGGCGCAACGACCTCAGCGTCGATGAGTACTGCCGCCAGTTCAAGCACATCGCCGACGCGCTGGGCGAGGTTGGCGCGCCCGTCTCCGACCGCGCGCTCACCATGCAGATGGTGGACGGCCTCGGCAAGAAATTCAAGATGCAGGCCGAGATCTTCGAGCACGTCAAGCCCTACCCCACCTTCACCGAGGCCCACTCCCGCCTCAAGATCGCCGAGATGAAACTTGATCTGGAGGCCAAGGACGAGGCGCCTGGCTCCCAGGCGCTCGCCGTGTCGCAGAGCACGGATCGGCCAGCCGTCGACCGCGGTGATCGCGGCGACCATGGCGGTGGCCGTGGCGGCCAGTCTGGCCAGCCCAACCACGGCGGCGGCCGTGGCCAGCAAGGCCATCAGGGGGTGGCCGCGGCTACCAGCATGGCGGCTATCAGCACGGCGGCCACCAGCATGGCGGCTATCAACATGGTGGCCACCAGCAGGGCTACCACGGGGGCGGCCGCGGCTACAACGCTGGCAACCAAGGCGGCGACTGTGGCGGTCATGGCCGTGGCCGTGGTCGTGGCGGTTTTGACTTTGCCGGCCGCGGCAGCAGTCAGCAACCGTGGCTCGGGTACTTCGCACCCATGGGGACTCCGTTTCCTCCACCTCGCGCTCCTTGGATCCCCTCCAACTCGGCCAGCATCCTTGGACCGGTCCCCGGCAACCCGACGCAGGCGTACCCGGTGATGCACTCCGCTCCGTCTCAGCTGTACCAGGCTGTACCGTCGTGGGATCACAACGCCATGCTTCATCACACGATGCACGACGGGGCTACCGTCCCGCACCATGGCGACTGGATCATGGACTCCGGTGCTTCGACGCATGTCACCGGCAACCAAGGTACCCTCACCACGTCTCATTCCCCTTTAGAGCGTAGTTCTCAACATATCGTTGTAGGCAATGGTACTCGTCTTCCCGTTGTTGCTTCCGGTACTGCTCATCTCACCTCCCGTCCCTTCACTCTCAATAATGTGTTTTAGTCTCCCCACCTAGTTAAAAATCTCATAAGTACACGTCAATTTGCTCGTGATAATTCCTGTTCAATTGAATTTGATCCATGGTTTTTCTGTGAAGGATTTAACTACCAGGAGAACAATCATGAGGTCCAATAGCTCCGGCGACCTTTACCCATTCTTCGGAACCACCACAAGCGCTTCACCTTCGGCCTTTGCTGTCACCGGCGACCTTTGGCGCCGCCGGCTCGGTCACCGAGCTCCACTGCTTTAGCACATTTGCCCCTAGATTTTCTTTCTTCATGTAATAAAAGTACCACCCCTGTTTCCTTTTGTGATGCATGCCAACTTGGTAAACAGACCCGCCTGCCCTTCAACATTTCTCATTCACGTGCTACTTCTCCATTTGATTTATACATTGTGACTTGTGGACCTCTCCAATTATTAGTTGCTCTGGCTATAAATACTATCTTGTGATACTTGATGATTTCTCCCACTTTTCTTGGACGTTTCCCTTACGCAACAAGTCCGACACAAGTGACACACTCCAACGCTTTTTCTCTTTTATTCACACACAATTTAACAAAACCATACGATGCCTTCAATGTGATAATGGTGGTGAATTTCTCAACACTAGCTTGCGCACCTTTCTTTCCACAAACGGTGTTTCTCTCCGTCTCTCCTGCCCCTACACCTCGCCACAAAATGGCCGAGCTGAATGAATGCTACGCACCACTAATAATGTTATTCGTACTCTCCTTTTTCAAGCCACATTACCACCACCTTTTTGGGTTGAAGCCCTACACACCGCCACTCACTCACTCAACATTCGCCCTTCCCGAGTGATCACCAATCTTACACCTCACTTCCTCCTTTACGGCGTCCACCCAACTTACGACCACCTTCGCACATTTGGATGCCTTTGCTTCCCTAATAACCAAGCCACCGCACCCCACAAACTGTCACCTCGCTACACGTAGTGTGTTCATTGGGTACCCACGAGAACACAAGGGCTATCTGTTTAGATCTTTCTACTCGCAAGGTTATAATTTCCCGACATGTTATTTTTAATGAATCTTGCTTTCCTTACGAAACAGGCACACAGCAAGCCACATAGCGGGCGGATGCAGCTGATCCGCTCCCACCTGGTCGGACCCACGCCCAATCATCGCCGCAGATCCCCAGGCAGATCGCACCTGCCTTGACCACGCCTCCCACCACCCATCAGCTGCCACCTACCTATCCGCCTGCACCCCGATAACCTCGGACGCCCACGAACCAATCCACGCCCCCGCCGACACACCCTGCATGCCTGATGCTCCCCTGCCCACGCCCCCAGCTGGCCCCATGATGACCCACAAGTATAGGGGGTGTATCGTAGTACTTTCAATAAATAAGACTGTCGAACCCAACGAGGAGCAGAAGGTGTTGACAAGCAGTTTTGATATGGAATTCACTGTAAATACTAGCAGACAAGTTTTTAGGGTTTTTGATATAGCAGATAAATAAAGTACAAGTAAATAAAGTGCAGTAATAATAATTGCAGCGAGAGGCCCAATCCTTTCTATAGCAAAGGACAAGCCGGTAGGTTTACTTATGATGACCAAACGTTCTTGAGGACACACGGGAATTTCGTCAAGTGCTTTCGCTTCATATAGTTGATTAATCTTCATTGTTTTGATAAGTGTTGTGTGGGTGAACCTATGCTAATGCACCGTCCTTCTTAGGACTAATACATACTTGTGATTATACCCCTTGCAAGCATCCGCAAATACAAGAAAGTAATTAAGATAAATCTAACCACAGCCTTAAACTCTGAGATCCTGCTATCCCTCATGCATCGATATACCAACGGGGGTTTAGGTTTCTGTCACTCCGGCAACCCCACAATTGGCAACCGAATACACAATGCATTCCCCTAGGCCCATAAAGGTGAAGTGTCATGTAGTCGACGTTCACATGACACCACTAGAAAATAACACCACAACTTAAATATCAAACCATTAAATATTACTCAACATAATTCACTACTAACATCAAGACTTCTCCCATGTCCTCAAGAACTAAACGAACTACTCGCAAGACATCATATGGAACATGATCAGAGATGATATAATGATGAATAAAATCTGGACATAAATCTTAATTCAACGGTTTCACTCAATAGCATCAACCACAAGGAGTAATTAACACCGGGAAAACTTCCCCTATGAACTAGACAAGATTCAACCCTAGATGTTACAACGGAACGGAGTGGAGCGGCGGAGATGATGGTGCTGGCGGTGAAGAAGAAGAAGATGATGATCCCAATGAAGTCCAACTCGATGACGGTGACGATGGCGCCGATTTCCCCCCTCTGGGAAGGAATTTCCCCTGGCAAATTTCTCCCTGCTGGAGAGCTTTTCTCTCTCTGGTGTTTTCCGCCTCGTGGAGGCGGCGGAAAATTTCCTCGACGACCCTCCTAGGGTTTCCTGGGGATGATGTACGCGAAGGGGCACTAGAAGAGGTGGGCCAGGGCCTCCTCACCACGTGGCGGCGCGGCAGCAAGGTGGGCCGCGCCACGACATGGTGAGGGCCCATGGTGGCCCACCTTGGCCTCCCCTTTTGGCAGCCTCCGTCATCTGACAAAATAGGAACTTCGGGATATTTTCCTCGAATTATTGATCTTCAGAAATATGGTGTCTTGACGGTCCTTTTTCCAGCAGAAATCGGACTCCGGTGGTTAATTCTCCAATAATCATCAAACATGCAAAATAGGTAAAATAACATAAGTATCATCTCTAAATATGAAATATATCAATGAATAACAGTAAATTATGATATAAAATAGTGATGCAAAATGGACGTATCACCCCACCGGACCCCGCTCCTCCTCCTCCACCCAGGGACGCGCTTTCCCTTCCCCTGATGCGGAAATTCCTCTCTTTCCAAGTCCACCCACAAACCACGCCCCGCCACCTCACCAGCTCGTGCCACCGCGTGTTATTTCAGTAGATCCACCCCAGAATGACCACAAATGCTTACACGCAGCAAACATGGATATCTTATGCCCAAACAGAATTTCAACCTCTCTATTTCCACTACACCTTCTCCAATTCCATCCTCTTACCGAGCAGCACTAAAAGACCCCATTGGCACGACGCTATATTAGATGAATTTAATGCTCTAATTCGGAATAACACTTGGTCTTTGGTGCCTTGTCCTGCAGGTGTTAATGTCGTCACTGGAAAATGGATCTTTCGCCATAAGTTCAACCCTGATGGCTCCTTGGCGCGCTATAAAGCTCGATGGGTGGTCCGTGGTTTCATGCAGCAAGCCGGAGTGGACTATGATGAAACCTTCAGCCCGTGGTGAAGCCCGCGACGATTCGTGTTGTGTTGAGCATTGCCACAGCATGTTCTTGGCCTATTCACAAGATGGACGTCAAAAATGCTTTTCTACAAGGTGATCTCGCCGAGACAGTCTATTGCAAGCAGCCATCCGGTTTTGTCCCACGCTGAAAGGATCGGTATGACACCTAGAGGGGGGTGAATAGGTGCTACTCCAAATTTTAGTTCTTTTTCAAATTAGGCTTGACACAAAAGGTAAATTCTCCAGATATGCAACTACGGTGAATTTACCTATATGACAAGCTAGCAACTAAGCACGATATACAAAGTAAAGGCGGTAAACAAGGATAGAAGTAACCGAATTGAAAGCACACGGAGACACGGATGTAATCCCGAGTTCCTCCTTGTTAAGGGAGTACGTCTCGTTGGAGAGGTGTGAGGCACCACAAAGGTCGAACCTCAACGCCACAAAGGCTCACCCTATTCTCCGATAAACCGCACCACAAAGGATTGGTTCACCTTCCACTATCGGAATCCTTCAAGGCGCAATCCGGAGCCCTTACAACAACGATTCGGGGCACAACCCACAAAGGATTTGGGGCTCCTGAATAGCTACAATCTGTCACAAAGACAATCAAGTAAGTACAACAATGGGCTAGGTTTTCCTAGTGGAAACCCTAGCAAATGGTCCCTCAAGTGAATGAGGGGGAAATGAAGAACGACTTGGTGAAGATGTAGATCGGGGCCTTCTCCTTCAATCCTCCAAAGATCAATGAGTTTGGGTGGAGGGATTGGGAGATCTAGCAAATCTTGAGCTTGCAATAATGGTGGACTTCAATTCTGGGCGAGCTGCTTGGCTGGAGGTAGGTGGAGGGGTATTTATACCCCTCCAGGAAATCTGCCCGTTGCGCACCTCTTCGCGCAGATTCACTTGGGCCGGAACTTCCGGTCGGGCTGGAACTTCTGGCTAGCCGGGACTTCTGGCACTTCTTCCGGCACTTCTTTCGGTCGAGTATAGAACACAAAAACGGCGAAAAAATGTCGGCCGGAAGTTATGACCGGAACTTCCGCCCCTAGGTCGGAACTTCCGGCCCAACCGGAACTTTCGGCCAGAGCAAAATTCCTGCATCTCCAATAAGAACAGCGCTTCTATGTTTGTGTAAATTGAACCTTTCACAAGCTTAACATACTGTTAAATACTGCCTGTGTTGTCATAATCACCAAAACAAGATTACGGGCAAGTGTGCTTGATCAATGCAGATTTATAGGGGGGTTTGTGTTATCGTCTCCACAGGGATCAACAAGGTTATGATGTTTTTAAGGGTTGGCAGAAGCTAGACCAAAACTTCAGGTTTTTAGGTTTTCAGCAAGAAAGTAATGGTTTTTACTGAAAACGGGTTTAAGGACTAAGGTTCAGAATTTAACTTGCTGCTTCTGGGTTGTCAATCCAGTTGCTGGCAAGGATCCAAGCAAGGTTTAGACAGGGAACAAGATTTACTTGAACAACTTGCAGAGACTAGTCATGTAAGCAAGGGTTTTTAGCAAGTTTTAGGCAGGAGAAAAATACTTAGCACAAAGATCACTGCTTTCTGGTTTGTCAAGCCAGATCACGAGTGAGTTAACAAGCAAAGTGTGAGGACCCCTGGATTAGGTATCCGAGATACTCGTTATGTTTCCTGCAACAATCCCATGATCAGTCTGTTGTTGCACACAACTCGAATTGGCATCACAGAACACCCATAAATACCGAATAAATATACTTACTTGATTGAAGTCATAGCGTCAACAGGTACTTGCAGCGGAAATCACCAAACAGCGTGGAGCCCAAGTCATTTGCCTTAACCCTACAGGCAGCTGACTGGGAAGCGCCCTAGTTCGCATTGACGTCATTAACCACTTCTTCTTCGAACTGCTCCTCTTCAGAATCTGGCTAAGACAATAGCCAGGGCGAAACCAATATGAGTACATTTGAATGTACTCGCAAACTACCCCCGGAATGAGCATGCACTACTCTTTTTATTGTTTAAATAAAACTTCGTTTGCTTTGAAAACTCTATATCCTTGTTGAAAAGAGAAGGATATACTTTTGTTTAATAAAACTTGGTTTTGAAATCTCCATATCTTTATTAAAAAAAAGAAAGAAGGCTTTTAGAACTCTTCCCATAAAATCTGTTTTTGTAAGAAGTCTCGTTTAAAACTTTTTCCCGAAAATACATCTCTGTTGAAATAGGTAAGAAGTCTCTTTTATAAACATTTTCCCAGAAAATCACCATTTGGTTTATTTCTCCAAAACTCCTCCTTTTCCGACCATAACCCTTCATGGTCATTCAATCCCAACAACCTCATGCCGGCCCGTTGGCATAGTTGCATAAAACATTTTCCACTTTCAAATCACAAAACTCTTCACTTCCCGACCATAGCCCGTCATGGTCAATCATTCTCCAGCAACCTCATACCAGCCCGTCGGTAGAGTTGCAGATACCACACATCTCCATTTTATTTTCAAATCTCAAAACTTTGCAAAACTTGCACATGGTCAGAGGACAGCCTCCCAACTGTCCATATCCGAGGACTCGGCTATTCGAATAGTTTTATTACCCTCTGCAGAGGTAGCACGCTTTCCCCACACCCATCCGGCAACTCATCGTGTCAGCCACGTCCCGCCATACAAGGTGTATGCGAAGTTGATTCACCGACCATAGCCTGTCCTTTGCTCATGCTAGTATAGGACCCTGCCGCTACAAAAACTTCCGTCGACACTCAGGCCAATTTCCCAACAGGAACCCCAAGTGTGAGGACTCGTAGTTCTGCCCGGCGAGCGAACCCTTCAATCCTCCCACCAACGTGTTAGGACCCAGGTCAGGGGGTAGGTCACCAAACCACTATCACCAAACCATTGTCACCAGACCATCGTCACCAAACCATCCCCTCATGGAACGAGGTCATCCTCGTTGTTGAGGTATCCAGTACTAATATGAGCAAATTATATGACTACGCCCTTTCCCATATGTGGGTAAATGTGGTTGCACAGATTATCGGCTGGTCGTCATAGTACAAAGACACAATGTGCATTTTTCATAAACACCACCATTCACCATTTCTCCATTTCCACACCGACATCTCGGTATTCCACAACCACACGAGTATTTTCAAAGGAGTTTGGAGTAAACAATACTTTTCCCATCCTATAGTTTGAAAAAGAATTTCCATCTAATATCTCCGTAGAGGGTGTCAAGATAGTATACTTGTATTTTGAAAACAAAAGGGTTTTCAAATTCATAACTTTAGTGGCAAACACCACATAAATAGCATATGCTCTTTATAAGTAAAACATGTAAACCAAAATAGATGTATATAGATGCAAGCTCAGAGAGTAGCTTGCCTGATTCCAGCATAATGTTCCTGAACTTCTTCTCACTGATCCGAGAAATAAATTCTCATCCTTCCTCAATAAACTCTCTCCAGAGGCCACTCCGGTAGCACCAATATCTAACGTCGCAACAGGGAAATAACCAACACTCAATATACCAAACAAAACCACAT
This sequence comes from Poa pratensis, assembly GCA_947311845.1. Taxonomy (NCBI): domain Eukaryota; kingdom Viridiplantae; phylum Streptophyta; class Magnoliopsida; order Poales; family Poaceae; genus Poa; species Poa pratensis. The sequence goes on along the minus strand of CAMZMU010000063.1, from coordinate 139,416,129 downwards.
GTGATGCACAAACAAGTAACAAACCACAAGCATCAACTAATCCTTCCAGCAACAACTAGGACCATCGATCACAAAACTATCTTAGGCAAAGATTAATAGCAAGCACCTTCCTTTAAACAGGAAATACTTCAGACAAAAGTTAGGCCACCAATTAGTCTCTATAAGTGGAACCATCACACCGAGCTAGGGTGTGATAAAGTGAAACACTAGGAACCTAGCAAAATTGGATTTGCTCCAAAAATTATTACTGATTAATTTATAAAATCCTTTTTAAATCTGCCCTTTTGTTAATTTGTTTTAAACAACATTACAAAATAATTTTCCATGTTTGGAAACAAGGTGGAACATGAAGGTCATCATTTTCTGAACATTTTAAGAGGTCAAACTTAACTTTTGGATCCTTATTTTTAAAGATATGAATTTTCCTAATTTGTTTTATATTCTGCCATTTTCTTTATTTCAATAAAATAACAATTAAACTAATTTATTTGGATCGGTGAATTACACCAAAAGACATGCCTTATTTATCTGAACATTTTGGTATCTTGTTTGCAATTTTTGGACAAGTATTTAATTAGTTATGAATTTTTGAAGTTTAAATTTGAATCTGGCTGTTTATTTTATTTTCCAGAAAAACTAACGAAACATTTTGAACCGAGCAGCGCGCTACACACGGTCACTGACGTGTGGGCCAGCGGCCACGCTGGCGCTGACTGGGCGCGGGTGGAGCGGATGTGGCCTCCACGGTCGCTGACCGGTGGGGCCCGCCTGTCAGCGAGTGAAAATAAAAGGAAAAGAAGTGCGCCGCGCGGGTTTCGAACTCGCGACCTCGCGAGCGCGCGCGCGGGTGCTAGCCACTAGGATGGACGTGTGCGTGTGATATACTACAGGCGCGGGTAATTAAAAAGTGTAGACGATGCACGGCGACGTCGCGCGTGGACGCGGCGATCACCGGCGGCGAGGTGCACGGGTCCGTCGATCTACGGCACGAGGGGACGTGCTTCGGGTTGCTCTCGACTCGCATGGACATGACGAACACGAACACGGCGGCACCGCTACTTAATGGTCGCCGGAGCGACGCGCGCATCGGCGCCCGACGGCGGCCGGCGGCGAACTACAACGGCTCGTCGAAATACAGAGGAAGGGGAGGAACGGGGATGTCCAGGAGAATCGCACGCTCACCCTCGACGCGTGCGTGTGCTCAGCTTGGACAGAGGAGGTCGGAGGCGGTGGCAAACGTGCTCGATGTGCGGCGGCCAGAGAGGAAGAAGACGCGGACGGCGCGGTCGACTCGCGGCTCCCCTCTTCGATTCCTTGCACGGAGATGAAGAGGACGGTGAGGCGCATCTTCTGGCGGTCCTGGATTTGCTCGGGGATGCTCCAATCGCCGGCGATGCGTGCGGCAACGGCGAGCTCGAGCTCGGCCATTGGGGGGAGGGGGGGATATCGAGAGAGAGGAAGCACGAGGGGAGCAGGCGAGTGAGGGAGGGGTGAGAGAGAGCAGAGGAGCTTCGGGGGGGCTCTTATCCTTCTTCGACACGGCAGGGGAACGAGAGGGGGGGGGGGGGGCCTGGCGGCGAGCGACGCACGGGAGGGCGTCAACGGCATCGTGCGGCACTGCTGCTACAGGGAGAGACAATGCTTTTCCAGATAACCCCCTGGACTTCTGTTTCTATTTGCACTGAGGTCCTTTTCTCCTTTTTCTTTTAATTCCTTTTAGAACTAGTAGCTGTTCAGTGATTTAATTAAGGCCTTTAAACATTTTTAAAAATTATGAGAAAAATCAGGTAGCCTCCCATATACATGGAGAAGCTTCACAAAAATTGGCTTTTGAAAATAAAATGCTTTGAACCATTTTTGTTCATCGGATTTAAATAAATGATTTTTGGTAAAACTAAATTAACATTTCTTTAATATTTTAAAACAAGTGATAAAATATTGTTTTGAACTTTTGGAACTTTCTTGACAAATATGGTAACTTCAATTAAGTTATATTTTCATGGAGAAAATATTGGTTTGAAAGAAACAGAGAAATAGGGAGGAATAATTTATTAAGATCATTTATTTATCATGATCTTAATTTCCTTTTGTTAAATACTTTGAGAGTTTTGTTTAAAATTGAAAAGTATGTTTACTTGAGGAGGGAGTGAGATGGGGTTGAAATGATTATTATTTCATCTCATTCCTAGAATAAGGAAATATAATTGTTTTCATCAAATAGAGGAATAGAGATAGAGGGAAATTAAATAAGATCATTTCCCTTAATTTAGGATTTCAACTTAGGTGTGAATATTTCTAGAGGGTTTGTTTTTTTATTCAGGTCACAAACCAAATTTGTTGTCAAATGTGTCTTATTCTAGTATTAAGCACAACTGAGGAATTACCCTCACAAGAAACAAACACAACAATATCAACATCACACTTATGACCACACAAATCAAACCACATGAATTAATCACACCACCATTTCCATAATTAACAATACTATCTTGTAAAAATGATCACACTTAATTATGACAAGATGATGTTTAAAACTATCTCAATTCATAACTTAATAGTTTTCAAAGGTTTGATAAAGAGACATATGTGGGGTAATATATTTCCCACTTCTGTTCCTTTTAAAATGTAATGATAACAAAGCTTATAAAATGGGAGTTGCATACAAATGCAAAATATCAAGTTTAAAAGATAGATAGGAGATAGCATATAGATCTCCTCATTTGTGGAAACACATAGTTTTGGAAATACTTTTACTTTCTCAAATAATGGGTATTCGTTTTGGTTGTTGCTAAACCAAGTATCATTGAAATGGAGTTGGCTAAAATAAGAATGGAAAAGATACATGGAATATTTTTCTTGTCATGACATGATCACCAAAGTTAAATATATTTTTATATTGGTTGGGTCTTATATTTACTAGTCAAACAACTTAAACAACAAGTCACACTAGGTTCAACATAGCAATGGGATGGAAAACACAATCATCAGTAAAATACTTCAAAAAGTTTTTGTTGGTTCTGAATTTTGGTCTTGTAAAACTAAGTTTTTCTTGGTTCCTAAATTTGGGATGTGACAGCTCTTCCCCCCTTAAAAATAAATCTCGTCCTCGAGATTTGCCCGGTGGTAACAGGGGAGCACGAGGGCACGGGTTTTGGGTTGACTACTCTTCCGAGGTCGTTGCTTCTTCAGTAAGGTCGCCATGTGAGATCTTGACAAATTGATGTTGCGAGGCTTTCTTTGTCGATAAACTTGTGTGCTGAGTTCAGATCCTTGGCGATGTGGTTGACTTGATGATCGAGGCGGATGGTTAGTCGTGGTTGGCTGCTTCCAGATACTACAAGACTGAGGCGCGAGGAACTAATTATTAACACCTTCTGGTATACGTATTGCAGGTCTTCCCCCCTTAAAAAGGGGTCTTGAAGGGTCATCCTGAAGGTTGCGGCTGGAGTTGACTTGGAGGCATTGTTCTTCTTGGGTAGCTTGACCTTCTTCGTCTTGGGTGTCGCGCCTTGGTGCTTGGGGTTGGTGCAGATATCATTTCCAGATATTTTCTCCTTACGAGGGTCACAGGTGGGGACGCGTTGTTCTCAGGATGCGTCAAGTCTGAGCACTCGACTCTCTCCGGTTTCTAGTTAGTAGAGGGATGTTAAAAACTTCTAAGGGCGTCTGAACTTGCTTGGTGGTTGATGTTGCCAACATCAGGTGCTTCCGTTGTTTGATTCTTCTTAGTGACTTCCGGTAGATTTTCTTCACGCTTTTCTTCCTTCGGCTTGGCGAGAAAAAGGCTGGTCCTGAATGGTTTCTTTGGTTCTGGGTCTTCACGAAGTTTCGCAGGGGTCTTCACAAGTAAGTTAGAGTGCACCAGAATAGTTAGGGTTTCCGGGAAAACTTTCTGGTTGAGGGGCTTAAGTTAGTTGTCAAGGGAGTAGGGGTGCTATACTCTGAACATCAAACTTTTTATACCTAAAATCCAAAACAACCAACTTTACACAGGCCTCTAATTCTCGAATCTTCAAAATACCATTCCAACATCTCTGGTAAGGCCACTACAACTAGTTAATTGAATCACGGCCTTTGCCCGAGCTAAAGTTATTAATCCACCATCATCTTCTTCGGGCATAACTCTTTATCATAGTATAGTTCAATCTATCGGATACCCATCAAACCTTTAAGGCATAATCTTCCCATTACCTTCTATCACAAAATCGTAGTGGTCCACCAATTATTTCTTGATTAATTTATTCCCCAGATAGGCATATCTCATAATCAAAGATAAATGATCTTTCTAAGAATAATCCAAACAGAGCGTGACAAGCTCTGAAAACTACTTTCACCTAGAATGTCTGGCTACTAGACCAAGTCATATTGATTTCTAGAATCCGATAAACATTCACTTATCCTCCACCAATTATTTCTTGCATCCAACAATCTACTCATTTGCTAACTCATCTTTGACCACTTCCTATAATTCCATAAGAATTTAGTACAAGGTCACTTGCGCTAGGAATCACCCTAAACGTTCCAACACTGGAGTATTCTTCTTAATTTACTTGCTTCCAACCAATCCAACATCATTTTATCAGCAAGTGCTTCCTAAAAATCCAATAACTTTCACCTTTATTTCTAAACCTTAAATCAAGGGTCACGTCTTCTAGTTCCAGATAACCACCAATGGTTGGGGACCACAACTGGTTAGCCCCAGAGTATTAATCAAATATATCATCTGTCCAAACCCAATTAATTTATCGATCCACTCCAAGTTTTCACTCCTATTCTAAACCTCAAATGTTTGACATTACCAACATTATCCAACAAATTTTGATTTCATCATGATCCTTTTGAGTAATAAACTCATAGTTCAACACTCTTATATCCTCCTAAAGTCTCTTTTCTACCAACTAGTTTTGAGTCGTCCTATGGCACCTCTTTCCTTTGTCTAGAAAAAGCAGTTAGTAATTTTGCAAAAATTGGTTAGATGAGAAACTAAAGTTAGATAAATTATGTTAGTTATGTTAGTTTTTCATATTGTTTTGTTAGTCCGACGGGACACGAATTGTGTCATCTAACGTCGGGTCTTGAATCTTCATCTTTCTCGATGGCTTGCTGTGGTTGTACAAAACGACGTATGTAGGCAGGTATCCGTCTTGCAGAAGATCGCAAAGTCTTGGGGTAGAGAGTATTCCATACCTTGCTTCTCTTACTAGGAGAAAATTTTCTGAAGGGTTTTTCTAAGTCGAACTTTTGAGAGGGTACAAAAAGTACATCTATGGCCAACACGGCAAAAAGGTTTTTGCAAACAGTCTAAAATAAAGCAACAGATAAAAGTGTGGTTACTTTGGGTTCCCGACAAGACGGGTTTTGTGAAACACACAAGGAAAACAACACACATGAATGCCACACACAAGCAAGATCAATCAAGGCACTTTTAGCACCAACAGGCGTTTAATACCGTGGAAGATGGGTTTTGCTCAAGTAAAACGAGCTTATCCTATTGATCCTATGGGTCTTTGTATCTCGAGGATTTTCTTCACCTTGTCCAAGTGGGAAACTTTGGCGGTGAAATTACTGCGATTTCGGAAGGTTGCACGGATCATCGGTCTTCGCATATAAATCGCCTTGCTGTTGAAGTCTTCGGGTTGCTAAGTACCCAGGTCTGGTTTGGGGTGTCGTCAAGTATGTAAGTTTGAATGGAGGTAAGACAACAGATGGAAACTTTTGATAAACCTTTAGACAAGAGATAAGGTTTAGAATAATTCGAGAAGGTGAAAAGAGTGGAAGCTACACTTAGGCTTCCTTAGATACAAGTAATTTTAGGTAGTAATATTTTTCTTTCCAAAATAATTCTCTCGTATGGGCCTTGGTGAAACAGGGCTGTTGAAGTCTTCATTTTATCGCCTTAGTCTTCGGCCAGAATACTTGGGATTGTCGAGGTAGTAACTGAGTGGAATTGTCGATATTGAGTTGAGGTCTTCGAGGTTTCTTGCTTTATTGATACTGACGATCTTGGTATTTGCAGATCAATCACCTTGATGCTGAATGTTGAATATTCAAGATGGAAGCTTTTCTTGTAGGTGCTAGCTAATTAGGTCTCACTTGGGTTCATCGTCAAGTATTTTGAACGGGTAAGAGGAGTAGAGAAATCCTTGGAAAATCTTAAATAGAGGGATGAGTCTCAGAAATATTTGAGAAGGTGAGAAGAGTGGAAGTTATTTTTGGACTTCCTTAGATAAAAATATGTTTTTGGTAACAATATATTTTTAACAAAATATTTCTTCCTAACTAACGTCCATGCTAACTAAGGTCTGTTACAGTCAGGATGGCTCTGATACCAAGTCTGTGAGGACCCCTGGATTAGGTATCCGAGATACTCGTTATGTTTCCTGCAACAATCCCATGATCAGTCTGTTGTTGCACACAACTCGAATTGGCATCACAGAACACCCATAAATACCGAATAAATATACTTACTTGATTGAAGTCATAGCTTCAACAGGTACTTGCAGCGGAAATCACCAAACAGCGTGGAGCCCAAGTCATTTGCCTTAACCCTACAGGCAGCTGACTGGGAAGCGCCCTAGTTCGCATTGACGTCATTAACCACTTCTTCTTCGAACTGCTCCTCTTCAGAATCTGGCTAAGACAATAGCCAGGGACAAAACCAATATGAGTACATTTGAATGTACTCGCAAACTACCCCCGGAATGAGCATGCACTACTCTTTTTATTGTTTAAATAAAACTTCGTTTGCTTTGAAAACTCTATATCCTTGTTGAAAAGAGAAGGATATACTTTTGTTTAATAAAACTTGTTTTGAAATGTCCATATCTTTATTAAAAAAAAGAAAGAAGGCTTTTAGAACTCTTCCCATAAAATCTGTTTTTGTAAGAAGTCTCGTTTAAAACTTTTTCCCGAAAATACATCTCTGTTGAAATAGGTAAGAAGTCTCTTTTATAAACATTTTCCCAGAAAATCACCATTTGGTTTATTTCTCCAAAACTCCTCCTTTTCCGACCATAACCCTTCATGGTCATTCAATCCCAACAACCTCATGCCGGCCCGTTGGCATAGTTGCATAAAACATTTTCCACTTTCAAATCACAAAACTCTTCACTTCCCGACCATAGCCCGTCATGGTCAATCATTCTCCAGCAACCTCATACCAGCCCGTCGGTAGAGTTGCAGATACCACACATCTCCATTTTATTTTCAAATCTCAAAACTTTGCAAAACTTGCACATGGTCAGAGGACAGCCTCCCAACTGTCCATATCCGAGGACTCGGCTATTCGAATAGTTTTATTACCCTCTGCAGAGGTAGCACGCTTTCCCCACACCCATCCGGCAACTCATCGTGTCAGCCACGTCCCGCCATACAAGGTGTATGCGAAGTTGAGTCACCGACTATAGCCTGTCCTTTGCTCATGCTAGTATAGGACCCTGCCGCTACGAAAACTTCCGTCGACACTCAGGCCAATTCCCCAACAGGAACCCCAAGTGTGAGGACTCGTAGTTCTGCCCGGCGAGCGAACCCTTCAATCCTCCCACCAACGTGTTAGGACCCAGGTCAGGGGTAGGTCACCAAACCACTATCACCAAACCATTGTCACCAGACCATCGTCACCAAACCATCCCCTCATGGAACGAGGTCATCCTCGTTGTTGAGGCATCCAGTACTAATATGAGCAAATTATATGACTACGCTCTTTCCCATATGTGGGTAAATGTGGTCGCACAGATTATCGGCTGGTCGTCTTAGTACAAAGACACAATGTGCATTTTTCATAAACACCACCATTCACCATTTCTCCATTTCCACACCGACATCTCGGTATTCCACAACCACACGAGTATTTTCAAAGGAGTTTGGAGTAAACAATACTTTTCCCATCCTATAGTTTGAAAAAGAATTTCCATCTAATATCTCCGTAGAGGGTGTCAAGATAGTATACTTGTATTTTGAAAACAAAAGGGTTTTCAAATTCATAACTTTAGTGGCAAACACCACATAAATAACATATGCTCTTTATAAGTAAAACATGTAAACCAAAATAGATGTATATAGATGCAAGCTCAGAGAGTAGCTTGCCTGATTCCAGCATAATGTTCCTGAACTTCTTCTCACTGATCCGAGAAATAAATTCTCATCCTTCCTCAATAAACTCTCTCCAGAGGCCACTCCGGTAGCACCAATATCTAACGTCGCAACAGGGAAATAACCAACACTCAATATACCAAACAAAACCACATGTGATGCACAAACAAGTAACAAACCACAAGCATCAACTAATCCTTCCAGCAACAACTAGGACCATCGATCACAAAACTATCTTAGGCAAAGATTAATAGCAAGCACCTTCCTTTAAACAGGAAATACTTCAGACAAAAGTTAGGCCACCAATTAGTCTCTATAAGTGGAACCATCACACCGAGCTAGGGTGTGATAAAGTGAAACACTAGGAACCTAGCAAAATTGGATTTGCTCCAAAAATTATTACTGATTAATTTATAAAATCCTTTTTAAATCTGCCCTTTTGTTAATTTGTTTTAAACAACATTACAAAATAATTTTCCATGTTTGGAAACAAGGTGGAACATGAAGGTCATCATTTTCTGAACATTTTAAGAGGTCAAACTTAACTTTTGGATCCTTATTTTTAAAGATATGAATTTTCCTAATTTGTTTTATATTCTGCCATTTTCTTTATTTCAATAAAATAACAATTAAACTAATTTATTTGGATCGGTGAATTACACCAAAAGACATGCCTTATTTATCTGAACATTTTGGTATCTTGTTTGCAATTTTTGGACAAGTATTTAATTAGTTATGAATTTTTGAAGTTTAAATTTGAATCTGGCTGTTTATTTTATTTTCCAGAAAAACTAACGAAACATTTTGAACCGAGCAGCGCGCTACACACGGTCACTGACGTGTGGGCCAGCGGCCACGCTGGCGCTGACTGGGCGCGGGTGGAGCGGATGTGGCCTCCACGGTCGCTGACCGGTGGGGCCCGCCTGTCAGCGAGTGAAAATAAAAGGAAAAGAAGTGCGCCGCGCGGGTTTCGAACTCGCGACCTCGCGAGCGCGCGCGCGGGTGCTAGCCACTAGGATGGACGTGTGCGTGTGATATACTACAGGCGCGGGTAATTAAAAAGTGTAGACGATGCACGGCGACGTCGCGCGTGGACGCGGCGATCACCGGCGGCGAGGTGCACGGGTCCGTCGATCTACGGCACGAGGGGACGTGCTTCGGGTTGCTCTCGACTCGCATGGACATGACGAACACGAACACGGCGGCACCGCTACTTAATGGTCGCCGGAGCGACGCGCGCATCGGCGCCCGACGGCGGCCGGCGGCGAACTACAACGGCTCGTCGAAATACAGAGGAAGGGGAGGAACGGGGATGTCCAGGAGAATCGCACGCTCACCCTCGACGCGTGCGTGTGCTCAGCTTGGACAGAGGAGGTCGGAGGCGGTGGCAAACGTGCTCGATGTGCGGCGGCCGGAGAGGAAGAAGACGCGGACGGCGCGGTCGACTCGCGGCTCCCCTCTTCGATTCCTTGCATGGAGATGAAGAGGACGGTGAGGCGCATCTTCTGGCGGTCCTGGATTTGCTCGGGGATGCTCCAATCGCCGGTGATGCGTGCGGCAACGGCGAGCTCGAGCTCGGCCATGGGGGGGGGGAATATCGAGAGAGAGGAAGCACGAGGGGAGCTGGCGAGTGAGGGAGGGGTGAGAGAGAGCAGAGGAGCTTCGGGGGGCTCTTATCCTTCTTCGACACGGCAGGGGAACGAGAGGGGGGGGGGGGGCCTGGCGCGAGCGACGCACGGGAGGACGACAACGGCATCGTGCGGCACTGCTGCTACAGGGAGAGACGATGCTTTTCCAGATAACCCCCTGGACTTCTGTTTCTATTTGCACTGAGGTCCTTTTCTCCTTTTTCTTTTAATTCCTTTTAGAACTAGTAGCTGTTCAGTGATTTAATTAAGGCCCTTAAACATTTTTAAAAATTATGAGAAAAATCAGGTAGCCTCCCATATACATGGAGAAGCTGCACAAAAATTGGCTTTTGAAAATAAAATGTTTTGAACCATTTTTGTTCATAGGATTTAAATAAATGATTTTTGGTAAAACTAAATTAACATTTCTTTAATATTTTAAAACAAGTGATAAAATATTGTTTTGAACTTTTGGAACTTTCTTGACAAATATGGTAACTTCAATTAAGTTATATTTTCATGGAGAAAATATTGGTTTGAAAGAAACAGAGAAATAGGGAGGAATAATTTATTAAGATCATTTATTTATCATGATCTTAATTTCCTTTTGTTAAATACTTTGAGAGTTTTGTTTAAAATTGAAAAGTATGTTTACTTGAGGAGGGAGTGAGATGGGGTTGAAATGATTATTATTTCATCTCATTCCTAGAATAAGGAAATATAATTGTTTTCATCAAATAGAGGAATAGAGATAGAGGGAAATTAAATAAGATCATTTCCCTTAATTTAGGATTTCAACTTAGGTGTGAATATTTCTAGAGGGTTTGTTTTTTTATTCAGGTCACAAACCAAATTTGTTGTCAAATGTGTCTTATTCTAGTATTAAGCACAACTGAGGAATTACCCTCACAAGCAACAAACACAACAATATCAACATCACACTTATGACCACACAAATCAAACCACATGAATTAATCACACCACCATTTCCATAATTAACAATACTATCTTGTAAAAATGATCACACTTAATTATGACAAGATGATGTTTAAAACTATCTCAATTCATAACTTAATAGTTTTCAAAGGTTTGATAAAGAGACATATGTGGGGTAATATATTTCCCACTTGTGTTCCTTTTAAAATGTAATGATAACCAAAGCTTATAAAATGGGAGTTGCATACAAATGCAAAATATCAAGTTTAAAAGATAGATAGGAGATAGCATATAGATCTCCTCATTTGTGGAAACACAGAGTTTTGGAAATACTTTTACTTTCTCAAATAATGGGTATTCGTTTTGGTTGTTGCTAAACCAAGTATCATTGAAATGGAGTTGGCTAAAATAAGAATGGAAAAGATACATGGAATATTTTTCTTGTCATGACATGATCACCAAAGTTAAATATATTTTTATATTGGTTGGGTCTTATATTTACTAGTCAAACAACTTAAACAACAAGTCACACTAGGTTCAACATAGCAATGGGATGGAAAACACAATCATCAGTAAAATACTTCAAAAAGTTTTTCTTGGTTCTGAATTTTGGTCTTGTAAAACTAAGTTTTTCTTGGTTCCTAAATTTGGGATGTGACACAAAGGGAGGCTAGGGACAGAATTACAACACTCAGTGTGCAGGGACTAGCCTTACACACACAGATCAAAACACACAACAAACAGATCAAGTAAATCTTCAGATAAAACAGAGAACTGTGTCACTCAATTCACTACAGTAGCCAAATATCACAAGCCCTACTTGCAGATGGATGATCTACTAGTTTCACACAGGATTACACAAGAGAGTGGAGAGAAATCTTTGGCTTTAGCTCACAGAAACCTAGTCGAAGCAGAGGAAGCAGAGGGGTGGAAGAAGAGTTGCAGACCATGAGCTTCTGGTCACCAAGGCCTTGTACTTCTTCTCCTGATCTCCTTGTTCATCATGTTCTTCTTATTCTTGCTCTGGTTCTTGGAGTTCTTGGTGTTCTTGGTCTCGAGTTGGTGGTGAAGAGGTGTAGTGGAGGCTGAGGGAAAAGGTGGAGTGGAGTGGATGGTGGATTGGCGAGTGAATGGGCGAGTGAGAGGCGAGAGAGAGGTTCTGTGGTGGTGGCTTTATACACCTTTTTCCATTTGTGGTGGAGGTGTGGTACGAGTTGATGGAGAGGGAAGCTTCCTTCTTGGCCACAGCTCACAGTGCACATGGCATGTTTCTCCTTTTTCACCTTTTTGCCCTTTGTGGTTTTCTTGATCTCCAAGTTGATCTTCTTTCCCTTTCTATGATTCAAACTTATTTGAATTGCTTCTTATCTTCTTGTCTTGGGTATTGCTTCGAATGGTGATGAAGAACTCGAGTTAACTGACAGAAATCTCTGCCAGTTACTGTTCACTATCTGGCCTGGAGATGTTTTTGAGTTTCTGGCTTGAATTGCTCTTGTTGATCATGGCCATCTTGTCTACTGCATTGATATGAGTTGAGTGTTGCTTCTTGCCTCACTTCTACATTGGATCTTCTGAAGATTATGTGCATTTGCGCACTGAACTGCAAAATGAGTGAAAAACAATATAAAATGAAGATATTTGTAGTTCTGGATATAGAAGTAGTGAGGTTTTTTGAGGTTTTAGGTCTATGAATTATGCATATAAATGATGGTGATCAGTGCCCTTTCAATCTCCCCCTTTTTGGTGGATGATGACAACACAAGAAAAGGATTTGCAAAATATAGACGGGCTCCCCCTAAGCATGTGCATAACATAGAAATTTGCATTTGAATACAATATGCACATAACTTAGGATCAACACTCCCCCTATATTTTACAAGTCAAGCAAGTAAACAAGTAAATCATAAAAGCATAACTTGCACAAACATAAGACAATAGACATAGTAATTACACAACATAGTATTACATAAATAGATTCACAAATGGGTTCCACATGTCACCACATGCATAAGATAGGAGATTCACACACAATAAAGTTCAACAAGAACGACAAGTACAATAACCGGAGCACAATAACACAACGAAAACAACTAAAGAACAAGTCTTGTGCTCCATCCATGCAAATCCCGCACACCTAGGAGATAAACTTCTCCCCCTTTGGCATCAAGACACCAAAAAGGGGAAAAGGAAGCGATGTTAACGTCCCTTACTCATCTTCCGACGAGTCCCACTCAAGGTTCGCATCATCCGGCACATGAGTAGTCCAATTCACCTTCTCGTTGTTCCAATACTTATATTCAATGTGTGGAGGAGGAGGAGGACAGTTGGGAACCTTCAAATGTTGCATTATCTTGTAATCGTTGACAAGGCCCTGGTGCCTCTCCACAGATGCTTGGAAGTTCTCCTTGTGAATGCAAACGTTCATCTACAAGAGCTTGTCAATAGCACGCTGAGCCCATGTGCGTTGCTTGGGTTTACCCGGCTTCTTCACTCTAGGATCACTTGGGACATGAGAACCACTAGCTCCATCATCGGTTGACATAGGACCTTTATCCTTCTTGAGATTGAGATGAGCATTCTTCTTGTTCATCTTCACAGTCGAGAGCCGCATCCATGTCAAGCACATCATCATCTTCAAAAGGGAACTTTGACTTGATAAGCTTCATAATGTATGGACCATATGGAGGCACTTTCCTTCCCAACACGGCATCATATATCTCATGGAAGATGAAATCCATCACATCAATAGGATAGGAGTTCGGCTCAGGGTCATCTTGCATGAAAATGTGGTGGGCATAGCACATGAGGTTGACAAGACCACCAGGGATTTCATTGTTGTTGCCTCCACTTGGAGCAATAATGGTGTGGCGGAACATGCGAAGCAAAATGTCATAAATGGAAGGAGCCCATCAGTGGTGCCAATCATCCCATTATTAGTGTAGAGATCACTCATTTCATTCTTATTATAGGCAGAACCTTGAATGTGCATACGTTTACCGGTGGCCTTGATGTTGCTAGAGAAACGGTACCGGTGGCCCTGATACTCAAGAGCATTAACAAAATCATGAAAGTTGGCGGAGAGCTTGTGATTTCCGGTCATCCATGTCATACCTCGGGCCGGAGACTTGTCAAACACCACGATGGCATAGAACTGATGAATCATGTGAATGTTGTAGTTGCTTTGAACTTCCATCAGAGGGCGCAAACCAAGAGCCTCCACCACAGCTACAGCCCCACCAAAATACGCTTGCTTCTTCTCCAAATGATCAAAATCAATGGGCTGCATAGGACACACTTTGTTCTTGCCAAGCGTGCAATAGAAGGAATTGTACAGCACCTGTTGTTGCACATGATAGAAGCATGACTCCAATTCAGGGTCGTGCTCACCTTCATTCGTGAAAGCTAAGTGCCAAGGAATAAAGTCCTGTTGATGCTTAGGGACAACTGGCATAGGTGCTTTCTTCTTCTTCAGACCGGATTTCTTCTTATTGTTGGCAGCTGGCACATTTGGCACAAGATCATCTTCTCCTCCACTTGCAGGACGAGATCGGGATGCGGAACGCTTGGCGAAAGCCCGACGAACATGAGAGCTGCTGGGTGTTGAGAATAGATAGAAAGACAGCAGAAGATAAGTGCTCAAGTCAGATGATAAAAAGAAACAAGGAGCAAGGTGATTGATGAAAGCATTTTTCTGTTTCAGGGCGGAAGTTCCGGACGCAGGCCGGAAGTTCCGGGCCGCACGGCTGCGAGAGGAACGAGAGCCTCAAACATAAAATTGCAAACAAAAATCAAATCGCTCCTAGTATGTGTTAGGGCAAGCCTAGAGGAGTATTTTCACCAAAGGAATTCTAGTGTAGTGCTCAATTTCATCTAGGTTAAACGAAAATAGAAATCGTCCTAGATTTGAAAATAGAGACTATACCGGAGTCCATGGCGAAAAAGGCGTGGAGGAACGGGATCCCCACGTCGTGGGGATGCAGATCCAGCCGGCGGCCGGAGGAATCCGCAGTTGGAGAGCCGCGGTGGAGATGCAGCGGCGGAGGAGCTCCTGGGCAGGAGAGAGAAAGCTCGGGCGCAGGGGTGGACGAACTGCTCAGGACGAAGCAGTTCACCCCGCGGCCTTTGGTTTAGATGCCCAGGAAACTTACACCGGAACTTCCGGTCGGGCCGGAACTTCCGGTGCCCCGGAACTTCTGGTAAAAGTTCCGGCATAAGTTCTGGTGCGAACCAGAGAGCGAAACCAGTTCTGATTCGCACTGGGACTTAGCCGAAATTTTGACTGAAAGTGAGGGGCGCTAGAGGTTCCGGACCAGAATTCCAGAAAGTCCGATGTACCCACGCAAACACTTCTCCGGAAAGGCAATAAATGACTTGAGCAAGAGTTTTAGCATAACATGTTTTTAAGGAAAGAGCAATGCATGGCTTGGGATAGAGAAAGTCACTGGAAATGGTACTTGACACTCAAACTTTGTAAGAAGCAACAAAACACATAAAAAACCAATATTTGAGTGTGTTTTCCATGAAAACAAGGAATAGGCAAAGAAATCCAAAAAAACTCCAAAAAGACCAAATCTTCACAAAGAAGATGTCGGTGGCCTAGGCCACCATGTATGAGTGTATGTGGTGAGACACCGCGAAGATATATCTTGGGTTCACCGCCACTACTCATCATTTAAGCTCACAATTCATGAAATGAACATATAGAGACAAAATGAGTTCTTACTATCGGCATAATGGGGGGAGGGATAGTCCAATGGATTAGGATCGCACTCCCCCTAAGTCCATGCCTACACCTAAACCAAATGGGACAATCGGTTATGTGCCCTACCTACCTCAGTTTTATCTGTTTGTGCCCTGCCCGCGTAGTTTATCTCGTCCGTGCCCTGGCAAACTCGCCGATGGCCCGCGGACGGCCAAGATGGCCGTTTCCGTCTGGTCAACCTCGTTTCACCGTAACTTGGCCTGAGTTGTAGGGTCCACCTGGCGCGGCTCGTGAGTTGGAAGTGGGACCGGTCAAGTGGGGACAGGGAGCGAGTTAAGTGGGGACATGAAGCGCGTTAGGTGGGGTCAGGAAGTGAGTTTAAGTGGGGTCAGGAAGTGAGTTTAAGTGGGGTCTCGGCCCCTAGATTAACACGTCGTTAACACTGAATTAACTGATTAGGAAATGAGTCATTATTTAGTGAGTTGATTAGTATGTCGTTAACACTGAAATTAAACTGAAATTATTATTCATATTCACTGGAAAGTGAAACTGAAACTGAAATTACGTCGTTAACACTGAATTAACTGATTAGGAAATGATTTATTGTTTAGTGAGTTGGTTAGTACGTCGTTAACACTGAAATTATGATTAGAAATTACGTTCGTTAACACTGAAACTGAAACTGAAATTACGTCGTTAACACTGAAACTGAAGTGAAATTAGGATTCATAATTAGAAATTGAAAACTGACACGATTAGCAGAAGATGATTAGACAAGATTAACACTGAAATTATGATTCATATTACTATTAACAATGATTACAAAAGATTCTGGCGGTTTTACAAAAGATTAGACAAGATTAGCAGTGCTTTATGCACTGCTACTACGCCGGCGGCGGCCTAATACTACTACTAATCAGTAGCAGTGCAACTAATGCACTGCTACTGCTACTACGCCGGCATCGGCCTCGGCTCCTACATGCGCCGCCTCTGGGCTGGCGGTTCGTCGTCATCGTCGTCGGAGTCATCGTGGCCGCCGTCGTCGCAGTCGTGGCCGCCATCGTCACCGTCGTCGCCGTCCTCCTCGTCCTCATCCTTCTCCTCCTACTCGTCGTCGTCCTCCTCCTACTCGTCGTCGTCCTCCTCCTCCTCGTCGTCGGAGTTGGAGCCGTTGCCATCCTGCGGCTCCAACTCCGGGTCCGAGTCCTCCTCCTCGGACCCGTCGTTGTCATCGTCGTCGTCGTCGGAGTCGGGGTCGGAGTCGCCGTCCTCCCCCGGTCGTCGTCGTCACCCTCGCCGTCGTCGTCGGAGCTGGCGTTCTCCTGCCAATGCCAGTGGCCCTCTTCCCACCACGGGATTGGGTTCCCTCGCCGTCGGAGTCACTCGGGATGGCTTCGTTCTGCCACCACGGATCCATTGCATGGAAGGGGGTGGTTGGGGTTTTTCGGACTGGAGAGAAGACAGAAGAACTGCACCAATGCGCAATGTAGAGAAGAGAGAACCGAGTGAACCGCAATGCAATGGGATTGGGGTTTTTATGCGTGAAGGGATAGTGATGAATTCACTGCCGCCGGCGCGTAGATCGATAACCGCTTGGGGCACCGAACAGGCGCATCGCTTCGTTTTCTTGCCAACGCAGTGTGAAATGACAACACAATTTACAGAATATATTCACAATGATGACATCGTGTGACCGCGCTTCGCGTCTAGTCGAACTGACATGCCTGTAAATGTTCACCACGTCATCTGGTGCCCCTTGACGTGTCGAGTACAAGTGTCGAACAGTTGATGTGCGTCGTTGTTCTGGTCAAATTTAATGTAGTTGGCGACTCTGTGAGACATCTAGACGTAGCAGAAGCATTTTTTGCGAGAACTGACGCGATTAACTTTTTGTTTACGTGCAAATATGCGTCGGTGCATCCGTGTCAACACACCAAGCGCGATCTGGACATGAACTGGACGTGAACTGGCACCCACAATGCGCGCTTTGTGTAGTTACGCGATTTGAACGTGTGTAGACCTTGTTTATCAACTTGAATCATTATTATATGACATAAGACGACTATGTGCGCAGGATTTTCCTTTTTTAATTTTTTTGAATATCTGAAGCTCATTCAAAGTTCGGTCAAACTAACGTTGACCGACATTTAAACAAGTTTAAAACATGAAAATGAAAAACTAAGCATGGATCCTTCTTAGTCACTCCAAAATGAAACTTTGTGAGGTGTTTGCCCTTTTTATGTTGAAAATCCAAAACCCCTTCTCTTCACCCTTGAAATCACAGGACATAGTCAGAGATATCACCTTAGATACATGCATTTCTCATATGAAATGTTTATAGATGATGTTTATCAACTTGAATCGTTAGTATATGACATAAGAAGACTATGTGCGCAGGATTTTCCTTTTTTGATTTTTTGTGAATATTTGAAGCTCATTTCAACCTCGAGTTCATACGACATAATTCGAGGATATCACTTAGATACATGAATTTTTCATCTGAATGTGTATAGACATTGTTTATCAGCTTGAATCGTTAGTATATGACATAAGATGACTATGTGTGCAGGATTTTCCTTTTTTTTTTTTTTGAATATTTGAAGCTCATTTCAAATTTCGGTCAAACTAACATTGATCGACATTTAAACAAGTTTAAAACATGAAATTTGAAAAACGAAGCCTCGATCCTTCTTAGTCACTTCAAAATGAAACTTGGACACTTTATCAAATTTTTCAAAACCCCGTTGAGTACCTCCAAATCCCATTGAGTGCCTCCAAACCCCATTTGAACAATGACCGTCGAACTAACCCTAGCGCTGAACTGCAGCCGTCCGATCGTTCCTCTAGAAGGAATCTGCAGGCAGACTCGGGGCAATCCGCGAGAAGCTCATTCTGCGATCTGATTGGATGCGCACATAGGACTAGGGCTTTACCCGCTAACGAGTGGACCACGACGTACCCAATGGGGATTTTGGCTCGCTCACCCCCATTTGCCTCAGTGACACAAAATGGGGATTTTGGCACACCAAATGGGGATTTTGGCTGTAACCCGTCATCGTAACTTAAATGGGTATTTTGGCACACCAAATGGGGATAGCCATGAGCTTGGTCAAATCTAGCTTGAATCCATATAAATTTTCAAATGAGCTTGGACTCGCTGAAAAATGTGTTTCAAATGAGCTACAAAGGTAGGGTAAACGACTCCATTTCTAAGAAAAAATTGTGGACTCGCTGAAAAATGTGTTTCAAATGAGCTCCAAAGGTAGGGTAAATGGCCCCATTTCTAAGCAAAAATGGTGGACTCGCTGAAAAATGTCTTTCAAATGAGCTCCAAAGGTAGGGTAAACGGCCCCATTTCTAAGCAAAATTTGCAAACTGAAGTGGATTTTGGCACACCAAATGGGGATTTACACACACAATTGGAAACGTCAAGCACAAGGCCTTGCCAAATTTCATGGTAGTACAAAATGGACTTACCCTTGCCAAATTATAAATAGATCAACAACTAATAACTAAATTGGCACTTGCCCTTAATAAAGCAACTAATAACTAAAATGGACTACCACTCGTCCTCGTCATCAGAAACCTCCACCGACTCGGCCTTGCCCTTGCCCCTGCCCTTGCCCTTGGCATCGACCTCCATTGGGGCATTGTTGTTCGACGGCGACCACATGACCTTCTTCTTCCCCTTGCTCTCCGAGTTGATCTCGAGCCGTTGCTGCTTGGCGGCGGAATGTTTGGCCAGCTCCATGGCTTTATGGTCGGCCATGGCCCAGGCCATACCCGGGTCCAGGACCTCCGTGACCTCCTCCTTCCAGGACATGGTCCAGTCCATACCCTGGTCTTCCTCGTCGTCCTCGTCGGACAGGTCGATCAAGGGAATGGGATCGGGAGCAATGGCCCTACCCCTGCGCCTGCCCCTTGGAGACTCCCCGGATTGTGCAATCTCGATCCTCGAACGCATCCTGCTCGAACTTGGAGGAGTACGCGCACGTCCACGCCCACGCCCACTCCCCATGCCGCTTCCCTCGCTCGCCTCAAGAAACCAAGGATAGCGGACGTGGCGGCGGCGGTTCGAGCTGGGAGTGGAGCTGCCATCACCACGAGCCATGGAGAGATAAGGGACTGGGAGAAGGTGTCTAGGAGAGGAAGAGGGGATTTGTGAGCGCAATGGGCAAGGAGATGGCTGATACGTCTCCAACGTATCTATAATTTCTGATGTTCCATGCTTATATTATGCCAATTGCTACATGTTTTATATACACTTTATATCATTTTTATGCATTTTCTGGGACTAACCTATTAACAAGATGCCACAGTGCCCGTTCCTGTTTTCTGCTGTTTTTGGTTTCAGAAAAGTTGTTCTGGAAATATTCTCGGTATTGGACGAAACAAAAGCCAAAGTCGCTATTTTTCTGACACGTTCACGAAGTCCGAAGGAGAGACGAAGGGGGGCAGTGGGCCGTCCTCACCACGTGGCGGCGCGGTCCGACCTCCTGTCACGCCGTGACAGGGTGACGGGGGCACATGCCTCCACCGACGTTGCCCCTTCGCCTATAAATTGCCTTCCTCGGGAAAACCCTAAA
Organism: Poa pratensis; assembly: GCA_947311845.1. Classification (NCBI taxonomy): domain Eukaryota; kingdom Viridiplantae; phylum Streptophyta; class Magnoliopsida; order Poales; family Poaceae; genus Poa; species Poa pratensis. The sequence goes on along the minus strand of CAMZMU010000063.1, from coordinate 139,396,186 downwards.
CACCCGAGTCATATTCCGGAGGCGCCGCCGCCGTCAACCCTAACTCGGGAGGGTTCTGAAGCTCTTCCCGGCACCCTGCCGGAGAGGGGAATCATCACCGGAGGGCTCTACATCGCCATGCCTGCCTCCGGAGTGATGTGTGAGTAGTTCATCTTTGGACTATGGGTCCATAGCAGTAGCTAGATGGTTATCTTCTCCTCTTGTGCCATCATGTTTAGATCTTGTGAGCTGCCTATCATGATCAAGATCATCTTATTGTAATGCTACATGTTGTGTTTGCTGGGATCCGATGAATATTGATACTATGTCAAGTTGAATACTTAAATATTATGTCTATGTCTTTTATGATCTTGCATGCTCTCTGTTACTTGTTGATACTCTGGCCATGTAGATGCCTGTGACTCCAAGAGGGAGTATTTATGCTAGATAGTGGGTTCAGTCTCCATTTAATCTGGGGGAGTGACAGCAACCTCTAAGGTTGTGGATGTGCTGTTGCTACTAGGGGTAACCTAATGATGCTTTGTCTAAGGATGAATGTGTTGTTTACATTATGCACTTTACTTAATGCAATTGTCTGTTGCTTGCAACTTAATACCGGAAGGGGTACGGATGTTAACCTGAAGGTGGTCTATTTAGGCACAGATGCATGCTGGATAGCCGTTTGTGTACTTTGTCGTAATGCCCAAATGAATCTCATAGTAGACACCACAACTTGCACATGCATGTTATGCACTTATCAATATTGTCAATTGCCCGGCTGTAATTTGTTTACCCAGCATGTTAGTTATTTATTATGGAGAGACACCACTAGTGAACTGTGGACCCCGGTCCATTCTTTTACATCTAAAATACAACCTACTGCAATCATTGTTCTTTTTCATTCTCTGCAATTAAACATCATTTTCCACACCACACTTTTAATCCTTTGTTTTCAGCAAGCCGGTGAGATTGACACCCTCACTGGTTCGTTGGGACAAAGTAGTTTGATTGTCTTCTGTGCAGGTTCCACGTTGTCACCGGAATCCCTGGTGTTGCGCCGCGCCACATTTCGCCACCAACAACCTTCAGAAGTGATTTTGATCTCCTACTGGTCCGATTAAACATTGGTTTCATACTGAGGGAAAACTTGCTGCTGCACTCATCATACCTTCCTCTTGGGGTTCCCAACGAACGTGTGACTTTCACGTCATCAAGCACTTTTTCTGGCGCCGTTGACGGGGAGGTCAAGCCTTCTGTTAGGGGAGTCTCTCACTTCCAATCTCTTTACTTTGTTATTGTCTTGCTTAGTTTATTTTTATTTTGTCTTGTTTCCTTCTTTTATCAAAAAACACAAAAAAAATAGTTTCTTGCATTTAGTTTATTTCGGGTTTTTTTAATTATATCTAGTTATTTATTTGCTATAAATGGCTTCTCTCTTTGAAACAAAATCTTATTGTCTAAGTGGGTTCACGGAGGAACAACAAAATTATTATAAGGAATACCGCTTGTCTTAAAAAGGGAAACACTTATGGGTACAAATATATAAATTGAATTGTTTTGCTCGAAACGTGTGCTCTACTTATGATGAATCCTACTGCTTCAATGAATCTTCTTGTTGTAGAAGGCATAAACACCTCCCTTTCCAATGTGATTATAATGATAATGAAACCTTGGCTGCTTATGCTAAAGGAAACTATGACTTTGGTAATCTTGAACAAATTGAAGAATTTGTTGTTTTTAAGGGTGCCTATGAAATTGCTGGTTATATTCAAAATGATGATACTCCTTGTAGAACTGAGAATTATGCTATACTTAGTTATTGCCTTGAATATTATAATGATAATCCTTATATTACTGAATATCTTGAGAAAACTTATTCTCAAGAACAACTTGCTTCCTTTCAGGAACCTATGGAAGAAGAAATTGCTGAAACTGTGATTTCATTGGATGAAAAAGAGGAGGAGAGTGAAGAACAAAAGGAGGATCTACCTTCTAATGATAGTAACTCTTTAACTCTTACATTATTTGATTACCCTCCATGCCTGCCTAAGGAGGAAGAGTGCTATATTGTTGAATGTCATGATTCTATTGAAATATCTACTTTTGATAAATTTGAAATAGCAAGCTCCTTGACTCAAATAGAAAAGAAAATTACAGAAATAAAACAATGGCTCCCTAATGTTATATATGATAATTCTCTTGATGATGGTCCTATATTGCCTGATAATATTAATTTTACTACTATTGTCAAAAGTGGGTTTAATAACCTCACTGTTTTTAGCTTAAGAAAAATTATGTGTTTATATATCATGAAAAGCATGCTTTATGTGATAGTTATATTGTTGAGTTTGTTCATGATGCTACTGAAAGTTATTATGAGAGAGGAAAATATGGTTGTAAAAAATTTCAAGTCACAAAAATACCCTCTTTATGTTGAAAGTTTTGAAGTTGAATTTGTTTCATTTTCCTATACTAGTAGCTTCATGCTTCAATGATTTGGTTTCTTACAAGATTCCTTTTCATAGGAAGTGGGTTAGACTTAAGTGTGTTTGATATTTGCCTCTTGATGCTCTCTTTGGTTTTCAACTCTTATTTTTATGAGAGCATCATTAAAAACTTCAAGCCTAGCTAAAAGGCATTAAAGAAAGCGCTTTTGGGAGGCAGCCCATTATCTTTTGTTTTCAGTTTTTATTAGTCTTGGAGCTTGCTTACTTCTGTAACAACTCCTTTGTATCTTTATTTTATTGCATTGTTGTGCCAAGTAAAGCCTCTAATAGAAAGTTGATGCTAGATTTGGATTTCTGCGCAGAGACGGATTTTTGCTGTCCACCGTTTTGAGCTGTATGCACTCCAGAAAAATCCATAAATTCTAAAAAATATCAGGCGTGATCCTCATATATGTACGCAACTTGCATCTGAGCAACTTAAGTGCCTCGAAAAAATCGTTTTTCCAGACTGTTCTGTTTTTGACAGATTCTGCCTTTTGATTTGCATTCTCTCTTTTACCGTGTTTGAGTGGATTTCTTTGCTCCACAAAATATCAGTGGCTATAGCTAATGTCCATAAGTGTTGGAGATGATTGTGTCATCACAGAACATGTGAATTTTTGATTATGCACTAACCCTCTAATGAGAATTACTCTAAGTTTGGTGTGAAAGAAGTTTTCAAGGATCAAGAGAGGAGGATGATATGATATGATCAAGAAGAGTGAAAAGCCTAAGCTTGGGGATGCCCCCGTGGTGCATCCAAGCATATTTCAAGAAGGCTCAAGCGTCTAAGCTTGGGGATGCCCAAGGCATCCCCTTCTTCATCAACAACTTATCAGGTCATCTCTAGTGAAACTATATTTTAATTCTTTCACATCTTATGTGCTTTACTTGGAGCATGTGTGCTTTTATTTTTGCTTTGTTTTCTGAATAATTTGGATCCTAGCATTCTTGTGTGGGAGAGAGACACACTCCGTTTTTCCATGTGAATACTCATGTTCTTCACTTATATTTGTTGAGTATTCTTAACTAGCTACTGCAATGCTTTTAGCTCCTGTTTTTCATGCATCTCTTGTTCAGAGCTGTTAGTTCTTGTAGAGAAGTACTCTCTTGTTCCATTGCTGTAGTATTTAAGAGAGTTTGTGTTAAAATAAGTTGATTGGTGTTTGGTTGGAAACAGAAAATGCTACATCTGGTAGATGGTATATTGAAAAGACATACTCATTCTTGTAGATCATTGTCTTGGATAATTTGATGCTTTGCAATTGTTTTGAGCTCTCAAGTACGTCATGTTTAAGCTCTTGCATCATGTAGTTAAAGCATATTAGTGGAGAACTACCGTAGAGCTTGTTGAGACTTGGTTTGCATGTTTGATATCTCTAAGGTCTAGATGTTTTCTGGTAAAGTGTTTGAACAAAAAGGGAGACAGTGTAGAGTCTTATAATGCTTGCAATATGTTTTCCTGTAAGTCTTGCTGTACCAGTTGATATCCTGTGTTTGCTTCAAACAACCTTGCTAGCCTAAACTCTGTACTGAGAGGGAATGCTTCTCGTGCATCCAAACCTTGAGCCAAAACCCATGCCATTGTGTCCGCCATAACTACCTATTATGTGGTATTTCCTGCCATTCCCAGTAAATACTTCATGTGCTACCTTTAAACTATTCAAAACTTTATTACTCCTTATTTGTGTCAATGTTTTATAGCTCATGAGGAAGTTTGTGGCGTTTACTCTATCACCTTGTCATTTACTCATGACAGACTTTCACCAATGGACTAGTGGCATATACATCCGCTTATCCAATAACTTGCAAAAAGAGCTGGCAAATGGGGTGCCCAGTCCCAATTAATTACAACTATAACTGTTAATTCTCTTCACATGTTTGCCAATGATTTATCGAAAGCAAATTCCAAAATGTTAAACTTTATCAAATAGGCACTCCTCCATGGTATGTGATTGTTGGAAGGCACCTGAGGATTCGGTTAGCCATGGCTTGTGTAAGCAAAGGTTGGGAGGAGTGTCATACCAATTTATAAATATGCATGGGTAAACAAAAGAGAAGAGGGATGATCTACCCTTGGGTAGAAATAATGTCCTTCATGGGAGCCGCTCTTGAAAGTCTGGGTGATAAGGGAGATAGAGTGCCCACTGCCATTCGTTGACAACAACAAACACCTCTCAAAAACTTACTTTATTCTCTCTATAAGATTTCAAAAACTTAAAAAGCTCTAGCACATGATTTAATCCCTGCTTCCCTCTGCGAAGGGCCTTTCTTTTACTTTATGTTGAGTCAGTTTACCTACTCCTTTCTATCTCAGAAGCAAACACTTGTGTCAACTTTGTGTGCATCAATTCTTATATGCTTATTGCACTTGTTATTTTACTTTGTGTTGACAATATCCATGAGATATACATGTTGAAAGTTGAAAGCAATTGCTGAAACTTAAATCTTCCTATGTGTTGCTTCAATGCCTTTATTTAGAATCTATTGCTTTATGAGTTAACTCTTATGCAAAGCTTTTTGATGCTTGTCTTGAAAGTACTATTCATGAAAAGTTTTTGCTTATATGATTCAGCTGTTTACTCTTTATCTATTTGTTAGAAACTATAGACCATTGCCTTGAGTCACTTCATTCATGACATGAGCCTTGCAATATTATTTGATCAAGATTGTGTGAAGCATGTCTCCTCAGAAATTATTTTGTTGTTATCGTTTTACCTACTCGAGGACGAGTAGAACTAAGCTTGGGGATGCTTCATACGTCTCCAACGTATCTATAATTTATGATGTTCCATGCTTATATTATGCCAATTGCTACATGTTTTATATACACTTTATATCATTTTTATGCATTTTCTGGGACTAACCTATTAACAAGATGCCACAGTGCCAGTTCCTGTTTTCTGCTGTTTTTGGTTTCAGAAAAGTTGTTCTGGAAATATTCTCGGAATTGGACGAAACAAAAGCCAAAGTCCCTATTTTTCTGACACGTTCACGAAGTCCGAAGGAGAGTCGAAGGGGGGCAGTGGGCCGTCCTCACCACGTGGCGGCGCGGTCCCACCTCCTGCCGCGTCGTGACGTGGTGAGGGGGCCACAGGCCTCCACGAACGTTGCCCCTTCGCCTATAAATTGCCTTCCTCGGGAAAACCCTAAACACCCGAGTCATATTCCAGAGGCGCCGCCGCCGTCAACCCTAACTCGGGAGGGTTCTGAAGCTCCTCCCGGCACCCTGCCGGAGAGGGGAATCATCACCGGAGGGCTCTACATCGCCATGCCTGCCTCCAGAGTGATGTGTGAGTAGTTCATCTTTGGACTATGGGTCCATAGCAGTAGCTAGATGGTTGTCTTCTCCTCTTGTGCCATCATGTTTAGATCTTGTGAGCTGCCTATCATGATCAAGATCATCTTATTGTAATGCTACATGTTGTGTTTGCTGGGATCCGATGAATATTGATACTATGTCAAGTTGAATACTGAAATATTATGTCTATATCTTTTATGATCTTGCATGCTCTCCGTTGCTTGTTGATACTCTAGCCAAGTAGATGCTTGTGACTCCAACAGGGAGTATTTATGCAAGATAGTGGGTTCAGTCTCCATTTCATCTGGGGGAGTGATATTAACCCCTAAGGTTGTGGATGTGCTGTTGCTACTAGGGGTAACCTAATGATGCTTTGTCTAAGGATGAATGTGTTGTTTACATTATGCACTTTACTTAATGCAATTGTCTGTTGCTTGCAACTTAATACCGGAAGGGGTACGGATGTTAACCTGAAGGTGGACTATTTAGGCACAGATGCATGCTGGATAGCGGTATGTGTAGTTTGTCGTAATTCCCAAATGAATCTCATAGTAGACACCACAACTTGCACATGCATGTTATGCACTTATCAATATTGTCAATTGCCTAGCTGTAATTTGTTTACCCAGCATGTTAGTTATTTATTATGGAGAGACACCACTAGTGAACTGTGGACCCCAGTCCATTCTTTTACATCTAAAATACAACCTACTGCAATCATTGTTCTTTTTCATTCTCTTCAATTAAACATCATTTTCCACACCACACTTTTAATCCTTTGTTTTCAGCAAGCCGGTGAGATTGACACCCTCACTGATTCGTTGGGACAAAGTAGTTTGATTGTCTTGTGTGATGGTTCCACGTTGGCACCGGAATCCCTGGTGTTGCGCCGCGCCACATTTCGCCACCAACAACCTTCAGAAGTGACTTTGATCTCCTACTAGTCCGATTAAACCTTGGTTTCATACTGAGGGAAAATTTGCTGCTGCACTCATCATACCTTCCTCTTGGGGTTCCCAACGAACGTGTGACTTTCACGTCATCAATGGCTCCTTTTAAAGCCATCTGCGGTCTGGACGGCGTCGCGGTCTAGTCGGCAGTAATGGCGACCGGGCATTGATTCGGCTCCAGACTGGTCATCTTGCAGCAGGATAGAGTAGGCAAGAGAGACGCGAGGACGGTGGAGCAGATGCGCGGCCGGGCCGGTAGTGTAGGCGGCGAGGCATCTTTTTGCCGGCCAGGGGCACGCCATTGAAGGTGCGGCGCAAATTTGGGACGACGAGCACAGGCATGGACGCGCACGTACGGCTGCATGCAAGCACTCCGCCGCCGCTTGCCCCACTTGTAAGCTTTAAGTGGGACGGGGTGCATGCACTTCGCTGGGCCCACATGTAACAGGTTTGTTAACGGTCAAAGGGCTTGACCAGATGGAAACGGCCGTCTTCGCCATCCGCGGGACATGTGCGAGCCAGCCAGGGCACGGACGAGAGATTCTACGCGGGTAGGGAACAAACAGATAAACTAGAGAGAACCAGGGCACAGAAGCAATAATCCAAAACCAAATATATAGCTAAGATATAGGTGTGTATGCAAGATAGTCAAGCGACGCTCCTTGAATCTCTGATATTTAGCTCATGTCTCAAATAAGTGAACCTTGCTTCATCAAGTGGCTTCGTGAACATATCGGCAAGTTGGATCTTCGTGGGAATATAGCCAAGCTCAATGTCACCCCGGTTGATGTGATCATGAATGAAATGATAACGAATCTCAATATGCTTCGTTCTTGAGTGCTCCACCGGGTTGTGACCAATCTTGATAGCACTTTCATTGTCACATAAAAGAGGCACTTTGTCACAATGGACACCGTATTCCTTTAAAGTTTGCCTCATCCATAACAATTGAGTGCATGCACTAGCGGCCGCCACATACTCGGCTTCGGTGGTGGAGAGAGATATGCAATTTTTGCTTCTTAGAAGACCAACTCACCAAGGACCTACCAAGGAATTGGCATGCCCCGGAAGTTGATTTCCTATCATCCTTGCAACCGGCTAATCCGAATCCGTGTAACCGGCAAGAGTGTAGTTTGAGCCCCTAGGATACCACAAACCAAACCATGGGGTATGAACCAAATATCGGAGGATTCGATTTACCGCCATTAAATGGCTTTCTTTAGGAGCCGCTTGGTACCTTGCATACACTCCTACACTCAACACAATATCGGGTCTAGATGCACAAAGATAAAGCAAAGAACCAATCATAGAGCGATAGAGTTTTTGATCAACATCTTTACCCTTTGGACTAAGTTCAAGATGACATTTGGTGTCCATAGGAAACCTCTTCTCTTTAGCATCTTGAACCTCTTGAGCATGTCTTGGATATATTTAGCTTGAGAGATGAAAGTCCCTCCACTCAATTGCTTGATCTTAAAACCAAGGAAGAACTTCAGCTCTCCCATCATGGACATCTCGAACCTATCGGTCATAAGCTTTGAAAATTCATCATCAAAAGCTTTGTTAGATGAGCCAAATATGATATCATCAACATAAAGTTGGCATATGAAAAGCTCCCCTTTAACTCTCTTGGTAAAAAGAGTGGGATCGATTTGCCTCACTTCAAAGCCACGGTCTAACAATAGCTCTCTTAGGTGCTCATACCAAGTACGAGGTGCTTGTTTGAGACCATAGAGCGCCTTATCAAGCTTGTAGACATGGTTTGGGAAGTGTGGATCCTCAAATCCCGGTGGTTGCTTAACATATACCAACTCCTTCAAAGGACCATTAAGAAAATCACTTTTCACATCCATTTGTTGCAATTTGAAATTATGATGTGATGCATATGCAAGAAGGATACGGATGGACTCAAGGCGAGCCACGGGAGCATAGGTCTCTCCAAAATCAATGCCTTCAACTTGAGAGTACCCTTGAGCTACTAATCTTGCCTTGTTCCTCACAACCATTCCATGCTCATCTTGCTTGTTCTTGAATATCCACTTAGTGCCGATAACATTGCAGCAATCTTTTGGCTTCTCAACTAAATTCCACACTTTGTTGTGCTTGAAGTTGTTGAGCTCTTCATGCATGGCTTCCAACCAATCCGGATCTTCAAGAGCTTCAAAGACTTTCTTTGGTTCCACCATAGAGATATGAGCTTGATGTTCACTAAAGCTTGCCAATTGACCTCTTGTGGTAACTGTCGTGGGTTTGTCACGTCAGGTGTCATAGATGACTTCGTAGGTGTGGGATTACGCGAGTCAAGCATCTCCGAGCTTGGGATCGCAGGAACAAAGATCAACACAGATTTACCCAGGTTCGGCCCCCTCAATGTGAGGTAAAAGACCTACTTCCTGCCTACCCTAGATTGGTATTGATATGATAATCGAGGTGTTACAATGGAGGCGATCCGATCTGGTACTCGCCGTATGAGCTAGGGTTTAGGGCTTGATAGCTTGACCCCTCTAAGTCCTGCGAGTCCTCTTTATATACACAGAGGCTCGCTAGGTTACAAAGGAAACTTCCCCATAAGGAATACGTCCACAGAGGCCTACTCGGAGACTACTTGGTCTTCACGTCCTCCGGGATATGTCTTCTAGATCTTTCCCTTATGGCGGTTCAATATTGGGCTTGCTCCCAAGTGGGCCTTTGTCCGTGCGAGTAAGTAAGTCGCACTGGGCGCGGGTTAATCCAGAAAGTATTCCCCCGACATTAGCCCCCAAGTTTAGCTTGGATTTCGAGTGAAGGTTTTGTCTTAACAAACCCCTGAGCCGCGCACATGAATTATCCCAGCTGAACTCCAATTTTCTTATTTCCAATCTGCGGCTTATAACTCTTCTTGGCGGCTCAAGAACGCGACTTAACCTGCCTTGACGGTTGATTTTCAGATCTAAACGTCTTCCGCGTCTGGGCTATTTATCTTGGCTCATCGTTTTCCCAGCGTTCTGCATCAAGTCCTGCATTACGCATCCGCTGCTCCTTTCCGCCGCCTCCAATCTCGCTTCTCGTACTCACAATCCTTCGGTGGAGATCTCCATCAATCTGAAAAATGTCTCGCCGCAAGTGCAACTGGGAAGGCTCGTGGGTCGACGAAGATTTCCTGGAATCCCTATCTGCACGGGGCCTTCTTCCGCCAAAAGATCAATGCGAATGGCGGGCGGCGGTGAGGAGGTAATCCCAATCCTCAACCAGGAGAAGTAGTGATTTTGCGGAGCATGTTGAGCGCGGGTTCAAGCCCCCGGGCTCTCTCTTCTTCCGCTCCTTGATGCAGCGGTTAGGTCTCCGCTTCCATGATATTGGCCCTAATTCGATGTTGCAAGTGAGCAACTTCCACGTCCTCTGCGAAGATTATCTGGGTATCCCGCCTTCAATAGATTTCTGGCTTGCTCTTTTCAATTGCAATAGTCAAAGGGAAACCACAGATGGTCCTTTTCTCCAATGCGGCGCCATTTCCTTCCAACGCCGTAGGGGTAGTATTTCCCAAAACTAACCTTGCCAAGAAAATCAAGGATTGGCAAAGGACATTCTTCTATTGTAAAAACACTTCTCCTGAGGGTGAAATTCCTCTTCCTCTTTGGTCTCCTCTTCCCTTCGAGGCTACCGATGCTCTGTCTTCAAACCTGATCCTTCTTCGTTGCCCTTTATCGAATCCCTTTAGACAAGGTGAGAGCGCTGACACTCCATGGTCTCACTGGATTAGATCTCATATCTTGCTGGACTAAGTGGCGAATTCAGCCTGTGAGTCGCCGCTCGCGACTTATGGTGGATTTCACTTGTCATGCAAACGACGTCGATCGTACTTGCCCTGAAGATTGGGACAAAGGGGAGTGGATAAATTTCATTCGCCGAGTGACGGACGAGGATATCGACTCGTATGATAACGTCGGACTTGCTCCCTTCTGGGCTGAGCACAAGCCTTTTGTGGTAATGTTTACTTGTCACCTGTTTCCTCGAAAATTCCTTCTCCAAAATTAATTATTTCTGACCTGAGCTCCTTTTCAGATCGATCCCTATTTCTGGGTTCTTCCTCAGAGGACGACTTGAACCAAGGAACCGCGGCTGAGTCGTCAAAGCAAGCCGCAGCCTTTGGCGAAGATACAGTTATGCACGATATGCACGAGGGTAGCGCTTCTGAAGAGGAACAACAAATGGCCGACGCTCTTCTGTCCTCGACTCCAAATACACCTTTCTGGAACTTCCTGAGGTGCCTCGCAGGTCCTCGAAGCGTATTTTATGCCAGAGCTCAGAAGACCCCGCGCAGCCTGAGAAACGCGCAAAGCCTTGGCTACTGGTAGAAACAAGAACTGCCAAATCTTTAAAACTTGCTGATCCCAACAAGGCTTTTTCTTCCGAGGCTGTTGCAAAGGATTGCTTCTCAATAAGCTCGGGTAATTGTTTGCGACTCTCTCCTTTTCCTTTTGTGTTGCGTATTTTGGCAAGGAATTGCTGATCACACTTCTTTTCATACTCTGTAGGTTCAGATTTGCAAGGTTTATCTTCTCCTTCCTCTGGTTGCCTGATGAAGAGTATCCGTGTCGCCTCTGGGTATGGTTCGCCTTCTTTTCAATGTTGCGGCTCTGCTAGGTCAGCTTATTAACCCATCAATGTTTTGCAGGGCCATGTCTGAAGAGGATACCAAGTCTAATTCCATCCCACTTCTTCTCAGCAGCTATGAGCGAGGATGATGCTGCTGATGAAAACGTGGGAAACAGTAATGGTGCGACTCATCCAAGGCCCTCCCTGGAGGAAGGTATTGCAGATGCGGCTCCTGCCGCGACTCCAGTCGCAGCTCCATCCGCAACTCCTGCTGTTGGTAGGGTATCTACTGAAATAGAATTCCAGCTCCAGGAAATAGTTCCAAGTCAATTGCGGATGCCATAATTGCTGCTGGAGACAAGCATGCTGCTCTGCTGCGCGGCTTAGTTGAGCAATTTTCTTCAAGTCGCCAGGTACATATACCGTAGCCCCCAAGGATCAAAACCTTGTGTCATCGCACGGGGTGTTGATTCTTTTCCTGGCTTCAAATCTCGAGCCCCCAAATTCCTGGATATTTACCATGCGTTTTGCTCTGTTTATTTTCAGCTTGAACTGTCCTTGCTTGATGCTTCTGGCTCAATAAAGGGTAAAGGCATTTCCATAGACCATCCTGAAATGATGCAGTCTCCCTGGAGCAGCATAATGAGGTCATTAGGGACCAAGATCAGGAAATAAAATCTCTCAAAGGTCAACTCGACTCCTGTGAAGAGCAATTTAAAGAACTTGAAGCCGATATGCAGCAGCGACTCATGGAGAAAGACGAGTCATTAGATCTTTGCGAGAAGGGCTGACTCTTAAATCTGAATTGATTGATCGCCTGAAGGGAGACCACGCAAAGGAACTCGCCGCGCGAGATGAAAAATATAACTCGCTGCTCAAAGCCTTTGAGGGTTTTGGCTCCATGGTCAAATCAGCCGTCCTGCAGCTTGCTGGTTCGTCTTTTATTCCTTTAATCATATATTTTGGGTAACCAACGTTAGTCTCTGACTTGTTTCTTGCCTTTTCTTTCTTGACATAGGCCTGAGGCCCCAGTGTCCCGCTCCAACTTGAAGGATCAACTGGTATATCTGTCTGACTTCAGCCAGCGCTTCTTAAAGGTTACCAAGGAAGTTATGACGGTAATCTCTCCTGCGACTGATGGCCCAACATCTTGCGAGTATTGGATAAATAAACTGCTCAAGGCTCCGCATTATGTCTCTGATTGGAAACGATCCTCTGCTCGCGCCGGAGCCGCGCATGTCTTGACATTGCTTCGAGCATATTATCCAGAGATAGATGTTGGCAAGGTTGCTCGCCACGGCCTGGCGATGAGCGCGGATGATACTGAACTGCCAATAAGCGAGTACTTCGATATCTGGAAAGGGATGCGCGGATATGCCACAAAATTTGTTGATAACTTAGACTTGGGCACTTATCTCGATAAATTCAATCTTGATGGGAGCAAGGTGTCAAAGGAAAAGTCCTCAGGAGCTGAGTCATCTCGGGCTGCACTCCAGCAACAGTATCTGGTGGCCCTTCTGCCTCGTCTGGCGGCGCCCTGATTATTAGGACACCTGCGACTGCAACTGCGAGACAAGCCGCGCCAATTCCCACTCCTGTAGCTCGGAAGAGAAAAATAAATAATGTGGGACATGCCCGTTAGTCTGTAAGACATTCATGTATTATAAACAGTATTTTGGTGACCTATAAGCAGGTTCTTTTCATGATAATTCCATTAAGTAGACGCTCGCGCGGCTCAGTATTTCCTAGGAACATGTGTGTTCAGGGTCGAGAGCGGCCATGATAGGCAATCAAGCTCGATTGACGCCACACCCCAGTACTTTGGCCGCATAATGCAAGACGCTTCTAGCTTAAGGATTGCCACTAGTTTGGCAAAATTTGAGGTGCGATTGGTACTCGCGATGCTCGTAAGGAGCCCTCAAGGGTCAGTGATATATGAAATTCAAAAGACTCAGCGACTCAATGATAGTTGAGGCGAAACGACAAACCCTTGAATGTCAAGGGTGCCGGCTTTATTTCATAATCACTCGATGTTTTACAGGGTGTTACAGGATGATGCAGGCCCTTTAATGCGGGTTTTCTATTCCCCGCAGGCCATGCATACTTGATACTCATCGCACTTAGTTGCGAATTAATACTCCTAACGGAGTGGGTTGAACACCTGATTGGTTCAATTTTGAGTCGCTAAAAGCGACTCGGGTCGAGCATGATAGCTCCGATGTATGTCTCATGTTGAAGCAGAGAGCAATTTGTTAGGCGATAGCCGCACTGAGCTGCGACTTATGTTGAGTTGAGTTTGCTTTGTAAGGACTCACGATAACTGACCCTTTGGCTGGGGTTGTTGATCGAGGCTGGGTCTATGCACATGCGCCATTTCTTGTCTTCTTTTTGTATCAAGCGACCTCTGGGGCATTATCTTGCTGATGCGCGACTTCTCGGTGGGTATTTACCATCCGGTGGCTGCATCCTGTTGGCCGCTTCCGCGGTACCTCCAACGCGACTCGTTTTGAGCTGCGATTACCGATCTGCGACTGATATCCATGTGAGGAGTTGGCGATGCAAGCTTCTTCTGCGAGTACTGAGCCTGCGTTCTCGCATTCTAACGCTCTCTGCCTGTCTCCATATATTGTAATAACACCGTTTGGTCCTGGTATCTTTAACTGTAGGTAGACGTAGCAGGGGCGAGCGGTAAATTTGACATAGGCTTCTCTTCCAAAGATCGCATGATATGAGCTTTTGACTGCTACAACCTCAAAGTCTAGGAGCTCTGTGCGGAAGTTCCGCTCTGTTCCAAAGCTAACTTCAAGTGTTATCTTTCCGATTGGTCGCGTAACAGCTCCTGGGATTATGCCTTGAATTTCTTTCCTGGATGGTCGCAGCCTCGTCTCGGGTATATTCATTCTTCGGAGCGTGTCTTGATATAGGATGTTTACTCTTCCTCCTCCGTCCATTAGGACCTTACTTAACTTGTATCCCGCGACTTCAGGCGTGACCACAAGAGCTGGCTGTCCTGGATCTCTTACTTCTGGGGGGTGATCGCCGCGACTCCAAATAACCGATTGCTCTGTCCAGCGACGATACCTTTCTGGCGTTGAAATCTGACCGCTCTTCCGGCTTCCATCCGTTGTTTGTACTTCCACTGTATGAAACTGTCCTATGTTTCTTCTAGGTAAAACGTCAGGCCCTTGACGAGAGCTAGATTTATTCTTGTGCTGCATCGATCCGCTGCGAGCCGTATCTGGCGTGTCGCCTTCTTTCCACCTCCGGTAATAATGACATTGCGCCTTTGTGTGACCGCTGGCCTGCCATCTCTCCTGCGATGTAAGTCGCAAGGCACGTCGAAGATCCCCTTGCAGTTATTAGGGAGTAAGGCCTTATCACTCCCTTGCTCCTTATCTGGTGTGCGCGATGTTCAGTTTCGCGACTTGCAATTTCCCTGTTGGGTTCTGTGATAAGCCGCCTGTCCCTTTATCTGTCTTTGCGTACTTGTCAGCTGTTGCCAAAAGCTGGTCGAAACTATCAATCTTGTGCTCAGCGCGACTTAATTTGTGCACCAGCGGCTCAAATCTACAGTTCTTCTCATAGCTTGTATTGCAGCTTGTACTGTTAAGTTTTTGGCGGAGCCAAGGATCTCCGCGATTCTCTTGATCCAGTCGCCGCTTGATTCGTCCTCTTTTTGAATGCATTGTCTAAGGTTTTTCATGTCTTCTGTTTGGAATCTGTGATGAACTTGTCCTTCAAGTCTTCCCATGTGCTTATTGATTTTGATGGCAGCCTTAACAGCCAATCCCTAGCTTCTCCCTGTATTGCCAAGTGGAAGTATTTCGCACGTACTTCTGAGTACATCAGCCCCTGTCATGCTTGCCTCGTAATCTTCTATCCATAAGGCAGGGTCTTGGTCACTGCGATAGGTGGTGACTCGCTGCGACTCGTCGAAGTTCGGGGGGAAACGAGTGAGCCGTATTTCCTCTCCAAAACATGCTGGTCCTTTCAATAATGAATAGGAGTTTACTGGCGCTGAATCTTCATCTGAATCAGTTTCAATCTGGGATGGCTGAGTCGCTCCGGACGTCCGTGACTCGCCTTCTATCTTCTTTTCTTTTTCCAATGATACCTGCAAACCTGCTAGCTGGTTGACCACTTCTTCGACGCTGCACTTTTCTCCTCCCCATGATACCTCGTTTTGCGGCTCATTGGGCGTGACTCCATACATATTTGCTTGTTGTAAAGCAGCGGTTTGCAGTAGGTCGATCGCATAGCGAGCTTCCTTATCAGCTCGTGTGTCTCCAACCGGTGCTATCTTTGACAATATCCCTATCGCGGCGTGCACGTTGCTCTCTGGGTCGCCGTGGAACTGTGATTTCATCTCTCCTCTGTCCATCTTGATCTGATGTTTTTGCTGCCAACGACGGAGTCGCCATCTTCTTCTTGGAGTTTCTTGCGCTCAGATGTCGTCTTGGTTCGGACCGCCTGGTGCTTTGGCTGCAGCGACGGAGTCGTCGACCTTCTTCTTGGAGTTTTTCGCGCTCAGCCGCGAGTCTTTGTGCCTCTTCACAGAGTTCCGTCCTGATAGCTTCAATCTCTTCAATCTTGAGGTCTCCTTCCTGATTTGGTAGAGATCCCCAAACAGGTCTTGACGGGACGGGGATGGGATTTGTGTAGCTTGTTGTAGCTCCTCCAACACGCGGACCCTGACCGGCCGCAGTTCCTTCACCGATTCGCTTCCTTGAGTCGCATCATAGATCTGCGACTGACGGATCCGACGAAAACTTTTACTGATCCGATGGGAACAATGTATCCAAACTCGATGCGATCTGCCTCGGGTCCCCACTCTGAGTCGTCGATGAAGGGGACCCCATTGATGTCTTCAACTTGGCCGATGGCGATGTCCTTGAAGCCTGATTTCGATCCTGCGCGGAACGTGACGCTTTTGACCGCAGGCCCCACGGTGGGCGCCAACTGTCGTGGGTTTGTCACGTCAGGTGTCATAGATGACTTCGTAGGTGTGGGATTACGCGAGTCAAGCATCTCCGAGCTTGGGATCGCAGGAACAAAGATCAACACAGATTTACCCAGGTTCGGCCCCCTCAATGTGAGGTAAAAGACCTACTTCCTGCCTACCCTAGATTGGTATTGATATGATAATCGAGGTGTTACAATGGAGGCGATCCGATCTGGTACTCGCCGTATGAGCTAGGGTTTAGGGCTTGATAGCTTGACCCGCTCTAAGTCCTGCGAGTCCTCTTTATATACACAGAGGCTCGCTAGGTTACAAAGGAAACTTCCCCCATAAGGAATACGTCCACAGAGGCCTACTCGGAGACTACTTGGTCTTCACGTCCTCCGGGATATGTCTTCTAGATCTTTCTCCTTATGGCGGTTCAATAGGGCTTGCTCCCAAGTGGGCCTTTGTCCGTGCGAGTAAAGTAAGTCGCATTGGGCTGCGGGTTAATCCAGAAAGTATTCCCCCGACAGTAACCTTGCGACTTGCGTCACCAATGATGGCTTCAAGATTATGACACTTGATTTCCAAGTCTCTTTTGACTCTTGCTTGACGACAGGTTTCGATATTCTTATTGTTGCGAGGAATTATCTGTTGATCAATTGAGTCCCTGTCTTGACCGGAATGATGACCTTGATCATCGTGATGCACATCTTCAATAATAGAAGGAGATGGTTGATCATGGTCTTGACCTTGGCTAGTATTGACAATAGGAGTACTGATACTCGTAGATGTGATAAACTTCAGTAGCTACCTGCAATGATAAGTAAACGGGGTTAGGTTCAGCCTCCAAGTGCAGAGTATGTAGTAAGTGGAAGACGTGTTTTCCCCACGAGGGTGACTCGAGGGTTTAATATCGAACTCTCGGGGAATCAGTAGTGAAAGATTTATCTTCCTATCCTTCTTTTGGTCACCTACAAAACAATGTTAAATGTTTTAGTACTCAACCTCACCTGTGGTTGTCAAGCACAAGGGGTAAGAATGATATCAAGATAATTATGCAATGCAAGAAAGAAATAAATATGCAATGATGGGAAATAAATGTGCAAGGATGATGATAACAATGATAAATGATATTTTTGGGTTTAATGATGTATGCAAGATGTAAACGTGTTTTTGTATTTTCGGATTTAATAATTGCAGAAAATGAAAAAAGTGGTAAAAGTTGTTGGAAAGGTGTTTCTTATGATTAAAGATGGACCGGGGTTCATGGTTTCACAAATGCACTCTCTCTTTAATAAAGTGGTAGACAATGGAACACTAGAGTTGACATATGAGATTGCAACACAAAAGTTTAGTGACAAGTTACTAATTATATGGGCATCACGTCCTAACATAGAGACCTTTTGTTTATTAGTCTCACTTATACTCCACCCAGATGCGAACTAAATCATAACACCTCAGTAATTAAGATAACTCAGAGTATAGCTTTAAGTTTCATGACGTGAAGTTAAAATAAGAACATGCAGATCTAGTCATAGAGTAGTGGCGATGGTCACACCCACATCTCCGGTAACATGGTATTTTTGTTTATCCCTAGTGACGCAACAAAGAAAGGTAGAGATACCCAAGTGGAACGCAGAACTTTCTCTCACATTCACTACACTAGCCACCCCCCGTTACTCCAACTAATGCACACATCACCCCACACACGCTCTCATAAACATGCTTGATCATAACAAGTAGATAAGAACGGGTACATAATATGCATCTATATTCATAACTGAAACAAAACATTTGCAATCTCAAACATATATTAACTCATAAAAAGATCCACCACATAGGAATTACAACGATGACCGTAATCATGTTCAGCAGCTCATACGGTACTAATTAGTGAAGCTCAAAGAGAGGAGAGATACATAAGTTACTTCCACAAACCCATAGTCCAGAGGTTGACTACTCCCTCTTCATCATGGAGACGGTGGAGAAGTCGATGGAGAAGATGGAGACCACGCCGGCAGCGCCCCGCCGGAGTTTGCCCCTCCAATCTTCAGCTCCAGATCTCTCTTTCGGTGTTTCTGTGTTTCGGCGGCGCTCCTTCCAGAGAACGACGGGGGACTATTTTTATAGGCGTTTTTAGGTCAAGACGATGTCGGTGGAGAAAAGATCGACGGCAACGGAGCCACGAGGGCCAAAAGAGTGGGCCCCACGCAGCGAGGTACAGGGGCCGCGTGGGCCACCCTATTTTGGGCCGCGGGCCTCTGTTTGTTCACTTCCTTCGCCCCCAAGTCTTGTTCCTTCCAAAAAATGACGCTCATAAATTTGCAGGTGATTTGGACGTCGTTTGGGTCCCTGAAACTTAAAAGGAAAAAAGTAGGGTTTTCTGCCTGCGCAGGGTTAATTCCAAATAAATAGGAAAATTATGAAATATTCCAAAAATCATTATAAAACATTAATATAACCCTTATATGATGCAAATATGATTGAAATACAAGTAATATAGTGCAAAGTTCATGTATGCATTTTACATGCATCAAGTACTTGGTTCTTGCATAGCCTCTTGGTCAACTTGAGGAGGGTCTTGCGCTTGTTCTTGGGTAGGTGCATCATTTGCTTCCATAGAAGGCGCCACTTCAACTTGTGATGATGGAGTCTCCACTTGAGTGGAGCTTGGATTTGCTTGAGGAGGCTCATGATGGATTTCGATGGGGCGATAGAAACCAACCCCCATTCTTCTTATTGCATCTTGAGGTTCCTCATTATCTACATCACAAACATGAAATTGCGCCACTTGGGAGCCGTCATTCTCATCGAACTCCACACTACAAGATTCCACAACTCTCCCTAAGGATTTGTCGTAGACTCTATAAGTGTGAGAGTTCGCACCGTACCCAACAAAAACACCCTCTAAAGCTTTAACTTCAAATTTAGATAAATGAACACCTTTGATTTGTAGAAACACTTACCACGAAACACTCGGTAGTAGGAGACATTGGGCTTGTTGCTGGTAAGTATTTCATATGGAGTTTCCTTCTTTCCTTTGCGAAAGAATAACTGGTTAGAGAAGTGACACGCCGTGGAGATGGCTTCGGCTGATACGTCTCCAACGTATCCATAATTTCTGATGTTCCATGCTTATATTGTATCAATTGCTACATGTTTTATTTACACTTTATAGCATTTTTATGCATTTTCTGGGACTAACCTATTAACAAGATGCCACAGTGCCAGTTCCTGTTTTCTCCTGTTTTTGTATTGCAGAAAAGTTGTTCTGAAAATATTCTCGGAATTGGACGAAACAAAAGGCCAAGTCCCTATTTTTGTGTCACATACACGGAGTCCGAAGAAGAGACGAAGAGGGGCACCGAGGCACCCTCACCATACGGCGGCGCCCCCCCATCTGCCACGCCGCCACATGGTGAGGGGCCCACGGGTGCCCACCGACGCCGCCCTTCGCCTATAAATTCATCTATTCGGGAAAACCCTAAATACCCGAGTCATATTCCACGAAAAGTTCCAGAGCCACCGCCGCCGTCAACCCTAACTCGGGAGGGTTCTGAAGCTCTTCCCGGCACCCTGCCGGAGAGGGGAATCATCACCGGAGGGCTCTACATCACCATGCCTGCCTCCGGAGTGATGCGTGAGTTGTTCATCCTTGTCTTCTCCTCTTGTGCCATCATGTTTAGATCTTGTGAGCTGCCTATCATGATCAAGATTATATTATTGTAATGCTACATGTTGTGTTTGCTGGGATCCGATGAATATTGATACTATGTCAAGTTGATTATTGAATTATCATATACAGGTTATTTATGATCTTGCATGCTCTCCGTTGCTAGTTGATACTCTGGCCAAGTTGATGCTTGTGACTCCAAGAGGGAGTATTTATGCTAGAGTGGGTTCAGTCTCCATTTAATCTGGGGAGTGACAGCAACCTCTAAGGTTGTGGATGTGTTGTTGCCACTAGGGGTAAAACAACGATGCTTTGTCTAAGGATAATTGTATTCTTACATTATGCACTTTACTTAATGCAATAGTCTGTTGCTTGCAACTCAATACTGAAAGGGTGCGGATGCTAACCTGAAGGTGGATTATTTAGACACAGATGCATGCTGGATAGCGTTCTATGTATCATGTTGTAATGCCCAAGTAAATCTCATTGTAACCGTCATAACTTGTTCATGCATTGTTATGCACTTCTCTATTTGTCAATTGCCTAGCTGTAATTTGTTTACCCAGCATGTTAGTTATTTATTATGGAGAGACACCACTAGTGAACTGTGGACCCTGGTCCATTCTTTTACATTGATAATACAACCTACTGCAAACACTGTTTCCTTTCATTCTCTGCAAACAAACATCATTTTCCACGCTATACGCCTAATCCTTTGTTTTCAGCAAGCCGGTGAGATTGACAACCCCACTGTTAAGTTGGGGCAAAGTAGTTTGATTGTGTTGTGCAGGTTCCACGTTGGCACCGGAATCCCTGGTGTTGCGCCGCACTACACTCCTTCGCCAACAACCTTCAGAAGTGTCTTTGATTTCCTACTGGTTCGATTAAACCTTGTTTTCTTACTGAGGGAAAACTTGCTGCTACACTCATCATACCTTCCTCTTGGGGTCTCCCAACGAACGTGTGCCCTGCACGTATCATCGGCCCACAAGAAGAGTGGAGACTTAAACTCCGCCAACATGGACCTTGCCATATCCATAAGAGTCTGGTTCTTCCTCTCGGCTACACCATTTTGTTAAGCGGTATACGCAGCGGGATATTGATGACGAATTCCCTCTTCACTAAGAAACTCATTTAAGGTGTAGTTCTTGAACTCGAGCCATTATCACTTGTAATGGCCAATATGGGAACATTGTGTTGACGTTGAAGTTCATTGGAGACGTCGATGATGGTTTGTTGAGTCTCATCCTTTGTCTTGAAGAAGAAAACCCAAGTAAATCTTGAATAGTCATCAACAATCACCAAACAATACTTCTTCCCACCAAGACTCGGCTGAGGTACGACACCAAAGAGATCAACATGAAGAAGTTCCAATATCCTCTTTGATGAGATTATGGTCTTGCTTGAGTGGGGAGAATCATGCATCTTTCCTTTAACACAAGCCTACAAAGACAATCTCTAGAAAAAGAAACATTCTCTTTTAGTCCAATAATGTGGCCACCCTTGTGAAGACTTTGCAAAGTTCTCATATTGACATGGGACAAGCGGCGATGCCACAACCACCCCACGTCGGCCTTTCCGAATAAGCATATTTCTTGAGTGTTGGTTGACCCGAAAAGTCCACCACAAACAACTCATTTTCAACATACCCAACGAACATGACCTTTAGAGTCTTGATCCACAAGAGTACCACCATATCAATAGTAAAATGGACATCAAAGTTCATCTTATTAAGAGCACGAACGGATATAAGATTGTAACCTAGAGACTCAACAAGCATGACATGTACAAGGGTGATATTCCTTGCAACTACCACCTTGCCAATACTCTTTACCTCGGCTTTTGACTTGTAACCATAAGAGACGGTTGAGTGATTTAGATTTGGTCTCAACTCCGTCATAATCTCCTTGCTTCCGGTCATATGACTAGTGTATACACTATCAACCACCCATTTAGACCCATCGGAAGCATAGTCCTACAAGAGATCATTTCTTGGATTTAGGTACCCATTTAACAATGGGTTCCTTTTGGTTAGCAACAAGGGTCTTAGGAACCCAAATAGAGTAATCAATGTAACCATCATAAGGACCAACATATTTTGCATAAACATCACCATAATAGTCAACATAAAGAATGTAGTTGGGATTGTTATGCCCCGCAAAGTCACTACGAGTGGTCTTGCCCCTAGTGGCATTACCACCCGCAATGGAAGTCTTGGCTTGTGCGGGCTTGGTCTTGATCTCCTTGTTGTTGCTCACTTTCTTCTTTGCCTCGACAACATAACCAAGACCATCCTTCCCTTTGTGTGGTTTTTGCTCAAACAATATCCCTTATCTTTACCTTTGGGAATAGAGGCCTTGGCACTAGTGGCCTTGGCAAGATCCACCTTCAACCTAGCATTTACTTCAATAGCATTTGCATGAACACGAGGAAGAATAGATATGCTAGTTGAACTAGATTTAGAAAGTTGAGATTGAAGTTGCTCATGAGACTTGACTAGAAGAGAGTGAGTCGTTTCCAAGGCCTTGTAAGCCTTGTCAAGCTTCTCCATATCCTCAAGAAGTCTAGCATTAGCAGCCCCAAGTTCAACTTTCTCCTTTTTAATCACTTTATATTTTAGCAAAGACATGATCTCTATCCTAATGATTTTATTAATGATGTCATCATTTTTAGCATCAAGAGAATCAAGTCTTTCCTCAAGAGTGGTTCTATATTCACTCTCTTCATCAAGAGAGCCATTCAAGGATGCTATGGAAGCATTCAATGAAACATGGTGAGAGAATCCTCTCTCTCAATCTTACTCTTGTCTTAAAGGAGTTCTTCGGCCGCACATAGTTGTCTCATGAGAGACTCAACATGTTCTTTAGCTTCACCTTGCAAGTTAGTCATGAAGGTATCGAAGGCAACAAGTTCCTTCTTAATCACAAGACTAGATTGATCATTCATTTCATGCATAGTCTTGGGAGAAGAAGATGATACCTCGGTAACATGAGCCATGAGGCAACGAGCGTTGTTGGTGGAGAAGTTTTCATTAGGGGATTCAAAGATAGAAGATGATGAAGTTGATACAATAGCCAATGCCGCTACTGATACGTCTCCAACGTATCCATAATTTCTGATGTTCCATGCTTATATTATATCAATTGCTACATGTTTTATTTACACTTTATAGCATTTTTATGCATTTTCTGGGACTAACCTATTAACAAGATGCCACAGTGCCAGTTCCTGTTTTCTCCTGTTTTTGTATTCCAGAAAAGTTGTTCTGAAAATATTCTCGGAATTGGACAACACAAAAGGCCAAGTCCCTATTTTTCTGTCACGTACACGGAGTCCGAAGGAGAGACGAAGAGGGGCACCGAGGCGCCCTCACCATACGGCGGTGCCCCCCCTTCTGCCGCGCCGCCACGTGGTGAGGGGCCCACGGGTTCCCACCGACGCTGCCCCTTCGCCCATAAATTCATCTATTCGGCAAAACCCTAAATACCCGAGTCATATTCCACGAAAAGTTCCAGAGCCGCAGCAGCCGTCAACCCTAACTCGGGAGGGTTCCGAAGCTCTTCCCGGCACCCTGCTGCAGAGGGGAATCATCACGGAAGGCTCTACAATCACCATGCCTGCCTCCGGAGTGATGCGTGAGTAGTTCATCCTTGGACTATGGGTCCATAGCAGTAGCTAGATGGTTGTCTTCTCCTCTTGTGTCATCATGTTTAGATCTTGTGAGCTGCCTATCATGATCAAGATCATATCATTGTAATGCTACATGTTGTGTTTGCTGGGATCCGATGAATATTGATACTGTGTCAAGTTGATTATTGAATTATCATATAGATGTCATTTATGATCTTGCATGCTCTCCGTTGCTAGTTGATACTCTGGCCAAGTTGATGCTTGTGACTCCAAGAGGGAGTATTTATGCTAGATAGTGGGTTCAGTCTCCATTTAATCTGGGGGAGTAACAGCAACCTCTAAGGTTGTGGATTTGTTGTTGCCACTAGGGTAAAACAGTGATGCTTGTCTAAGGATAATTGAATTGCTTACATTATGCACTTTACTTAATGCAATAGTCTGTTGCTTGCAACTCAATACTGAAAGGGGTGCGGATGCTAACCTGAAGGTGGATTATCTAGACACAGATGCATGCTGGATAGCGGTATGTGTATCATGTTGTAATGCCCAAGTAAATCACATTGTAACCGTCATAACTTGTTCATGCATTGTTATGCACTTCTCTATTTGTCAATTGCCTAGCTGTAATTTGTTTACCCAGTATGTTAGTTATTTATTATGGAGAAACACAACTAGTGAACTGTGGACCCTGGTCCATTCTTTTACATTGATAATACAACCTACTACAAACATTGTTTCCTTTCATTCTCTGCAAACAAACATCATTTTCCACGCTATACGCCTAAACCTTTGTTTTCAGCAAGCCGGTGAGATTGACAACCTCACTGTTAAGTTGGGGCAAAGTAGTTTGATTGTGTTGTGCAGGTTCCACATTGGCACCGGAATCCCTGGTGTTGCGCCGCACTACACTCCTTCACCAACAACCTTCAGAAGTGTCTTTGATTTCCTACTGGTTCGATTAAACCTTGGTTTCTTACTTAGGGAAAACTTGCTGCTACACTCATCATACCTTCCTCTTGGGGTCTCCCAACGAACGTTTGCCCTACACGTATCAAGCACATTTTCTGGCGCCTTTGCCGGGAAACAAGGCACTTCGGATTTAGCAGAATCTTGACCACCCCATCAACAACACATTTTCTGGCGCCGTTGCCGGGGAGGTCAAGCCTTCTGCAAGGGGAGTCTGTCACTTCCAATCTCTTTACTTTGTTATTGTCTTGCTTAGTTTATTTTTTATTTTGTCTTGTTTGCTTCTCTTATCAAAAACACACAAAAATTAGTTACTTGCATTTATTTTATTATTTCGGCCTAGTTTTATTTTTGCTAAAATGAGTACCCCTGAGAACACCAAGTTGTGTGACTTCACTAGCACAATAATGATTTCATATGCACTCCTATTGCTCCACCTGCTTCTAAACCTGCTCCACCTGCTTCTAAAAGTTGTGTGACTTTTATGAAATTAAACCTGCTTTGTTAAATCTTGTTATGAAAGAGCAATTTTCTGGTGTTAGTACTGATGATGATGCTGCTCACCTTAATAATTTTGTTGAACTTTGTGAGATGCAAAGGTACAAGGATATAGATGAAGATATTATTAAACTGAAATTATTTCCTTTATCTTTGAGAGGAAGAGGTAAAGAATGGTTGCTATCTTTGCCTAGAAATAGTATTGATTCATGGACTAAATGCAAAGATGCTTTCATTGGAAAATATTATCCTCCTGCTAGATTATATCTTTGAGAAGTAGCATTCTGAATTTCAAACAATTTGATAATGAGCATGTTGCCCAAGCATGGAAAGAATGAAATCATTGGTAAAGAATTGTCCTACCCATGGACTGGCTGCTTGGATGATCATCCAAACCTTTTATGCAGGACTGAATTATTCTTCAAGAAACCTTCTGGATTCGGCTGCTGGAGGTACCTTCAAGTCCATCACTTTGGGTGTTGCAACAAAGCTTCTTGATGATATGATTATTAATTATTCTGAATGGCACACCGAGAGGACTCCACAAGGTAAGAAGGTAAATTCTGTTGAAGAAACCTCTTCCTTGAGTGATAAGATTGCTGTTATTATGTCCATGCTTGTGAATGGTAAATCTCATGTTGATCCAAATAATGTTCCCTTAGCTTCATTGGTTGCCCAAGAAGAGCATGTTGATGTGAATTTCATTAAAAATAATAATTTCAACAACAATGCTTATAGGAATAATTTTGGCAATAAGAATTATAAGCCTTATCCTTCTAATAATGGCAATGGTTATGTTAATTCTTATGGTAGATCTGGATTGCCTAGTGAGGAAAGGATGCTAGAAATTGAAAGGGCTACTAAGAACTTTATGCAATCACAATATGAGCAAAACCAATTGTTTACTAAAACTATGAATGAACAATCTGTTATGTTGAAAAATATCGTACATCAACTTGAAAATTTGAATAGGAAATTTCTGGGTTGCAAACTAAAATTTCTACTACTGAAACCCGTATTTCATCCATGTCTGAAGCACAATCCTCTTTAATTAATAAAATGGCAGCCAAACCTGAAACTATTGAGGACAAGACTTTTGCTACTGCCAATGCTATCCAAGTTAAAATTGACAACAATATTAGGATGTTGGCCGAATTGCATGCTAGGTGGGAAAGAGAAGATAAAATTGATAAAGAGAATAGTATAGCTAGAGTTTGTACTATTACCACCACTAGTAATGCTGAAGTTTCACATGCTAGTAAACCTCCTACTATCAATGGTAACATAATTGGTGTTGGCAATGTTTCTACTACTTCTGCAAAACGTTTAAATTGCCTAAAACCACTGAAACTGTTCCTGATAAAAGTGCTGATTTTTTTTTACCATTGACCATAATGATTTTGATTTTGATGATTGTAATATTTCTGAAGTAATTATGTTCTTGCAAAAGCTAGCTATAAGTCCTAATGCTAGTTCTATAAATATGGCTTTTACAAAACATATTACAAATGCTCTCATGCAAGTTAGGGAAGAGAAATTAAAAACATGAAGCTTCTATCCCTAGGAAGTTAGAAGATGGTTGGGAGCCCATCATTAAGATGAAGGTGAATGATTTTGATTGTAATGCTTTATGTGATCTTGGTGCTAGCATCTCTGTTACGCCTAAGAAACTCTATGATATGCTTGATTTTCCACCTTTGGAACACTTTTATTGGATGTTTATCTTGATGATAATGCTATGAAGAAACCTTTGGGGAGAATTGATAATGTTCACATTATGGTTAACAATAACCTTGTCCCCATTGATTTTATTGTTTTGGACATTGAATGCAATGCATCTTGTCCTATTGTTTTGGGAAGACCTTTTCTTAGAAATGTTGGTGCATTATTGATATGAAGGAAGGAAATATTAGGTACCAATTCCCACTTAAGAAAGGTATGGAATACTTCCCTAGAAAGAGAATGAAGCTACTTTTGATTCTATTATTAGAACACATTATTCAATTGATGCTTCTGCACTTGGAACAGTTGATTTTCACTTTCTGCGCCTAGCTGAAAGGCGTTAAAGAAAGCGCTTATGGAGACAACCCATTGTTTTATTTCTGTATTTTTCTTTTTATTTGAGTCATGGAGCTTGCTTACTTCTGTAACAACTCCTTTTTATCTTTATTTTATCGCATTGTTGTGCCAAGTAAAGTCTCTAATAGAAAGTTGATGCTAGATTTGGATTTCTGCGCAGGGACAAATTTTTCCTGTCCACCGTTTTGAGTTGTATGCATTCCAGAAAAATTGAAAAATTCTGAAAAAATTCATGCGTGATCCTCAGATATGTACGCAACTTAGTTTTGAGTTTTTTGATCTGAGCAACTTTAGTGCCTCGAAAAAATTCGTCTTTACGGACTGTTCTGTTTTGACAGATTCTGCCTTTTATTTTGCATTCTCTCTTTTACTATATTTGAGTGGATTTCTTTGCTCACAAAACATCAGTGCTGTAGCTAATGTCCAGAAGTATTGGTGATGATTGTGTCCTTACAGAACATGTGAATTTTTGATTATGCACTAACCCTCTAATGAGAATTACTTTGAGTTTGGTGTGAAGTAAGTTTTCAAGGATCAAGAGAGCAGAATGATATAATATGATCAAGAAGAGTGAAAAGCCTAAGCTTGGGGATGCCCCCGTGGGTCACCCAAGCATATTTCAAGAAGACTCAAGCGTCTAAGCTTGGGGATGGCCCCTTCTTCATCGACAACTTATCAGGTCATCTCTAGTGAAACTATATTTTAATTCTTTCACATCTTATGTGCTTTACTTGGAGCGTGTGTGTGCTTTTATTTTTGGTTTGTTATTTTCATTTTCTGAATAAATTGTATCCTAGCATTCTTGTGTGGGAGAGAGACACGCTCCGTTTTTTCATATGAATACTCGCATTCTTCACTATATTTCTTGAGTATTCTTGACTAGCTGCTGCAATGCTTTTAGCTCCTGTTTTTCATTGCATCTCTTGTTCAGAGCTGTAGTTCTTGTAGAGAAGTACTCTCTTTTTTCATTGTTAAATTATTTGGAGAGTTTTGTGTTGAAATAAGTTGATTGGTGTTTTGTTGGAAACAGAAAATGCTACATGTGGTAGATGGTATATTGAAAAAGACATACTCATTCTTGTAGATCATTGTCTTGGATAATTTGATGCTTGGCAATTGTTTTGAGCTCTCAAGTAGATCATGTTTAAGCTCTTGCATCATGTAGTTGAAAGCCTATTAGTGAAGAACTACCGTAGAGCTTGTTGAAATTTCGTTTGCGTGTTTGGTATCTCTAAGGTCTAGATATTTTCTGGTAAAAGTGTTTGAGTAACAAGGAAGACAGTGTAGAGTCTTATAATGCTTGCAATATGTTTTCATGTAAGTCTTGCTGTACCGTTGATATCCTGTGTTTGCTTCAAACAAGCTTGCTAGCCTAAACTCTGTACTGAGAGGGAATGCTTCTCGTGCATCCAAACCTTGAGCCAAAAACCCATGCCATTTGTGTCCACCATAACTACCTATTATGTGGTATTTCTGCCATTTCAAGTAAATACTTCATGTGCTACCTTTAAATTATTCAAAAGCTATTATCTCTTATTTGTGTCAATGTGTTATAGCTCATGAGGAGTTATGTGGAGTTTTCTCTATCAATCTTGTCAGACAGACTTTCACCAATGGACTGGTGGCATATACATCCGCTTATCCAATAATTTTGCAAAAAGAGTTGGCAAATGGGTGCCAGTCCCAATTAATTAAACTATAACCGCTTAATTCTCTTCACATGTTTTGCCATGATTTTTTCAGAAGCAATTTTCAAAGTGTTAAACAATATCAAATAGGCACTCCTCCATAGTATGTGATTGTTGGAAGGCACCCGAGGATTCGGTTAGCCATGGCTTGTGTAAGCAAAGGTTGGAGGAGTGTCATACCATTTATAAATGTGCATGTGTAAACAAAAGAGAAGATGATCTGCCCTTGGGTAGAAATAACGTCCTTCATGGGAGTCGCTCTTGAAAGTCTGGTTGACAAGGGGGGTAGAGTGCCCACTGCCATTCGTTGACAACAACAAGCACCTCTCAAAAACTTACTTTATGATCTCTATATGATTTCAAAAACTAAAAAGCTCTAGCACATGATTTAATCCCTGCTTCCCTCTGCGAAGGGCCTTTCTTTTACTTTTATGTTGAGTCAGTTTACCTACTTCTTTCTATCTCAGAAGCAAACACTAGTGTCAACTTTGTGTGCAACAATTTTTATATGCTTGCTTATTGCACTTATTATATTTCTTTGTGTTGACAATTATCCATGAGATATACATGTTGAAAGTTGAAAGCAATTGCTGAAACTTAAATCTTCCTATGTGTTGCTTCAATGCCTTTTATTTAGAATCTATTGCTTTATGAGTTAACTCTTATGCAAAACTTTTGATGCTTGTCTTGAAAGTATGTTCATGAAACGTTTTTGTTATATGATTCAATTGCTTACTCTTTATCTATTTGTTAGCAAACTCTAGACCATTGCTTGAGTCACTTCATTCATAACATGAGCCTTTCAATATTATTTGATCAAGATTGTGTGGTAGCATGTCTCCTCAGAAATTATTTTGTTGTTATCGTTTTACCTACTCGAGGACGAGTAGAACTAAGCTTGGTGATGCTTGATACGTCTCCAACGTATCCATAATTTTTGATGTTCCATGCTTATATTATATCAATTGCTACATGTTTTATTACACTTTATAGCATTTTTATGCATTTTCTAGGACTAACCTATTAACAAGATGCCACAGTGCCAGTTCCCGTTTTCTGCTATTTTTGTATTCCAGAAAAGTTGTTCTGGAAATATTCTCGGAATTGGACGAAACAAAAGGCCAAGTCCCTATTTTTTGTCACGTACACGGAGTCCGAAGGAGAGACGAAGAGGGGCATCGAGGCGCCCTCACCATGCATACGGCGGCGCCCCCCTTCTGCCACGCCGCCACGTGGTTAGGGGCCCAGGGTGCCCATCGACGCCGCCCCTTCGCCTATAAATTCATCTATTTGGGAAAACCCTAAATACCCGAGTCATATTCCACGAAAAGTTCGAGAGCCGCAGCCGCCGTCAACCCTAACTCGGGAGGGTTCTGAAGCTCTTCCCGGCACCCTGCCGGAGAGGGGAATCATCACCGGAGGGCTCTACATCGCCATGCCTGCCTCCGAGTGATGCAGTGAGTATTTCATCCTTGGATATGGGGTCCATAGCAGTAGCTAGATGGTTGTCTTCTCCTCTTGTGCCATCATATTTAGATCTTGTGAGTGCCTATCATGATCAAGATCATATTATTGTAATGCTACATGTTGTGTTTGCTGGGATCCGATGAATATTGATACAATGTCAAGTTGATTATTGAATTATCATATACATGTTATTTATGATCTTGCATGCTCTCCGTTGCTAGTTGATACTCTGGCCAAGTTGATGCTTGTGACTCCAAGAGGGAGTATTTATGCCAGATAGTGGGTTCAGTCTCCATTTAATCTGGGGGAGTGACAGCAACCTCTAAGGTTGTGGATGTGTTGTTGCCACTAGGGGTAAAACAGTGATGCTTTGTCTAAGGATATTGTATTCTTACATTATGCACTTTACTTAATGCAATAGTCTGTTGCTTGCAACTCAATACTGAAAGGGGTGCGGATGCTAACCTGAAGGTGGATTATTTAGACACAGATGCATGCTGGATAGCGTTCTGTGTATCATGTTGTAATGCCCAAGTAAATCTCATTGTAACCGTCATAACTTGTTCATGCATTGTTATGCACTTCTCTATTTGTCAATTTCCCAACTGTAATTTGTTTACCCAGCATGTTATTTATTTATTATGGAGAGACACCACTAGTGAACTGTGGACCCTGGTCCATTCTTTTACATTGATAATACAACCTACTGCAAACACTGTTTCCTTTCATTCTCTGCAAACAAACATCATTTTCCATGCTATACGCCTAATCCTTTGTTTTCAGCAAGCCGGTAGGATTGACAACCTCACTGTTAAGTTGGGGCAAAGTAGTTCGATTGTGTTGTGCAGGTTCCACGTTGGCACCGGAATCCCTGGTGTTGCGCCGCACTACACTCCTTCAACAACAACCTTCAGAAGTGTCTTTGATTTCATACTGTTTTGATTAAACCTTGGTTTCTTACTGAGGGAAAACTTGCTGCTACACTCATCATACCTTCTCTTGGGTCTCTCAACGAAACGTGCGCCCTGCACGTATCAGCTACCTCGTTAGTAGGTGCATCTTCATCTTCGGAATCACTTGAGGCATATTCTTCTTGTGCCACCAACACTATCCTTGGTGCCTTCTTGAAGAAAGGCTTTCTTGGTCTTGCGGGTTTCTTTTGAATCAACCTTGAGTGGTCCTTTGGGACAAGCTTCCCACCATTTTGCTCTCGGTTCTCATAAGGACACTCTCTAATGTAGTGATTCTTGTCATGACAATTGTAGCAAGTCTTTGTCCTTGAGGCAAGCTCTTTCTTCCCACTTGAATTGTTCTCGCGATCAACTCGAGCTTTAGCACTTGCCGGGTCATTCCAAAACATCTTGTGGCGAGAGCTATGTGACCATTGAGAACTTGTTCAAGCTCATTGGGAGCAATATTGTTTGGGCAAGCTTCAACCTCATCATTTTCATCTAGACATACTGTCGTCGTATCGGCATCTTGGATAGGAGACGGGGTCCTGCTAGCCGAGGGTGAACGTAGGGCAAGAAGGTGGACGTCGTCGAGGTCGGGATTGTACACGGCAGTTTACCCAGCTTCAGGCTCCACGGCGGTGGCGGAGCCCTACGTGCTGCTATAACTCACTATAAGGCAATAGCCGAGTACAGGTTACAATGAGTTGGTTGTTATGAAGTATGCCCTAAAGGCGTCCCGGGTCCAGCTTATATAGGCGGCTGGACCTAGGGTTACAAGGAGATTACGTATCCGGCAAGCATACAGAGTCCTAAACCTAGCCGGCAAGTCTGCCGCCTTCCATCTTGGTCTTGGTGGCTTCGTGGGCTTCAGTCTTGGGCCTCCTCCTTGCCGGCATCCGCCTTCCTTGGTCGTCAGCTATCTGGGCCGCCCGGCAGGCAAAGCCTTCACCACCACTGCGGGCCACCCTGGACTAGCCGGATTGATCCATGCTGGTGATACCCCTAGTAGGTATATCCCCAACATTAGCCCCTGGAAGGGTTCGAGTTCTTCAGGCGCCGTCTTCTTCTTGTCGGCAACGTCCGTCTTGTCTTGTAAGCGTCTGAAGAGCTTGAAGCATTCCAAAGTTGAAAGTAAGCGGCGTCCGCCTAACGTAGTCGGATGATTTGCCGCCATCATGGGAAAGACGGCCTGACCGCTGTCAGGAATCTTCCCGGCACCAGTCTTGTCAATTGACTGGTCTGTCAAATGTTGACGGATGACGTCATGCAGTCCACGACAGTTTGGACTTGGGCATGTGTCATGATTGTTTCTCCACTACGCACAAGAATCGGAGCGAGGGCCGCAGACACCGTTGCCACGACGTGCAAATCGTGGGCACGTGGCGGAAATCGTGCGTCCCCCCAATCTCGGCACGATCTTGGCGGTGGAGATAAATACCCAAAGGGCACCGATGCAGGTCTTCTTCCCATTCGCACCCACCGTGGCCTCCTCACCTTCCCGAGCTCTCCTCCCCGTACTCAACTCCGGCGAGCACGAGCAGAGCCTCCCAAATGGCGAGCACTCAGCAAGATGCGGCGGCGGCGGCGCGCTGGCTGCGGCCTCGGCGACCCGCTGGATCTGGATCTGCGCCAGCGGCGGCGGCGGTGCCCGCGAGCGCGCGATGACCTCTCCCGTGCCACCGTGGCTGCGGGTGAGGTTTCTCTTCTTCCCCAACTCCGGCGGCGCCTGCAGCAGCTGCTCCGACCTTCCCCTCCCATCCCTTGCGGCGACCAGCTCTGAGGCTGCGGCGGAATCTGCCGCCGATGACGACGACGAGCCGAGGAAGAGGAGACGGAGACCTTGGCTCCAGGTACTGGCTGCCGTCAGTTATGACGTCAGCCTATCTGAAGGAGCTGGAGGAAGGCGGCTACATCCGCCAAAGACGGAATGCTCCTGGAGGGTTCCAGGCGACGAGGCAGTGCCTGACCCACAAGACGGCGAGAGCGTCATGTTGGCGTCGCACAGCCTCCGCGGTATGTCCTGCCGCTTTCCGCCTTCTTCTTGGCGGTACTTAGTTTTCTATGGGCTGCAGCCGCACAACATAGCGCCCAATAGTATTCTAGTGCTAGCCGGCTTCCAGGCTTTGTGCGAAGGGTACTTAGGCATAGCTGCGTCCATAGAGCTATTCAAGTACTGCTTCCTGTGCCGCCGGCAAACCATACCAGGCGGCCATCTAGCAACCTGCGGTAGTGTCACTTCAACTGCCGCCAACCCGACTGGTACCCAAAGATACCATACATCGAGTCGGTGAAGCACTGGACCAGCACTTTCTTCTACTGCAAGGACATCCCGACACCGGCAGCACACAGGGGATGCCTGTTTTGTCAACGGTCCGCCAACCCACAAGGCCTGTTGGACGGCAAAGGTGCCGCTCAGCAGCTTGTCGGCTGAACTTCGAATTGCCGTCAGGCGGATCGAGTTCTTGACGAAGACGATGATGGCTCCGCAACTTGACGGAGTTGACACCGTCATCTGCTGGGTGTCGAGGAAGATAATGCCACTCCGCCATCGCCCACTGAAGATGTGCGAGTACAAGGCGGATGACGCCGGCAACAGCACCCTTGACCAAGATGCTTAGAGTACCGGCTCAGAGAGCTTGTCAAGCCTCTGTCGGTGAAGGCGGCTGAAGGCGTCGCCATGTTCACCCATGACAACCCAGCCCCAGCGGTAAGCCAAAGCTACTTTGTCATTTCATTGACATCTTGTCCACTGGGTACTGGATTAATTTGTCTTGTTTCCTTTTCAGCTGCAAACCTTGGGGGAGGAAGACTTGGCTCCAAACTGGTACGACACCGGTGCCAGCAAGTCGAAGAAGCGCAAGATGAGCAGCTCCACCAAGGATTTGGAGAAGAGGAAGAAGGCGGCCACCTCTGCTGATGCAGAGGATGAGACCGTGGGGAATGTCCCATTCAAGCGGTAGGCAAACTTTTGCTTTCCCTGACTTAGCATTTTGATATGTTTGTGCTGACAAACTTGCACTTTTCTGCTTACAGGGGCAAGCCTGCCATGCCCAAGCTCCGCTCCAACTGAAATTCTGCCGGCAGGGCAAGCCACCACGCTCTTCTCCAGCCGCTGCGCCGACAACGCCCACAGTTGGCGTTCCCGTGGTTGTATGCCAGGGAACGTACACAGCTGCTGGTACCGCAGAGGCGGCTACGGAGAAGATGGCGGGCAAAAATCAGTTGCCGGCCTACTTTTTCCAAGACGGCTGAAGCTTCGGCTAATGATGCCGCTCGATTTATTGCCATGAAGCAGAGATGGATGACAGATGGCGGCTGACCAAGG
The DNA here is from genome assembly GCA_947311845.1 of Poa pratensis. Lineage (NCBI taxonomy): Eukaryota > Viridiplantae > Streptophyta > Magnoliopsida > Poales > Poaceae > Poa > Poa pratensis. Next base: position 139,361,671 of record CAMZMU010000063.1, on the reverse strand, counting down.
CGGATCGTCCTCCCATCCTGGCTCTCAATCTGGCAAAGGGTTGCAAGACCCCCGGCAAACGCTAAGACCATGCGTGAAGGTACCCGTAAATGGTACGCGCACATGGATGACTCCACGAGACCCTGCATAACCAACTTGAGGTAAAATAGCCTATGGTCCCAGCCCCGAGCACTTTGGCGGCTAAAAAATTTTAGCCGGCAAAGTGGTCTCGTTGACTAAATAGTGCTAACCAATGTTGTTTTCGTGCATGCAGGCCGTTCTTGCTTCCAATCTTGAGCTGTTCGTGCTCAAGAGAAGAAAACAAGGAATGCCAGCAACTGCAGCAGGACGTGGAGATGAAGAACGCCCAATTGCGAGCTTGGAAAGGCTCGCAAAAGGATGAAGGTGACAAAGCTTTCTTTGCCTTCTTTTCGTCCGACTTCTTTTCCTTTTCCGACAAGTATTTTAGTCGTCTTTCTTTTTATTTGTAGAATTACTAAACACTGCGCAAGATATTCTCAAGAACTCCACTGACATGCAAGCTTTGATGAACGAAGCTGCAGATCTTGCGGGCTGGTGGCAAAGCTGAAGGCGGATCACGCCAAGGAGCTGGATGAGCGGGCGTTGGCCATGCGCCGAGGTTAGCAAGTTGACGGGACAACTTGAAGCCATGAGCAACAACCTGACCAGGTGAACAAGAACGCCAAGAGCAGCAGGACAACTGTCACAGGCGGTCCAGCTAGCTCAGGAAACACTTGAAACCATCTGGATGAGGTCAACGCCATCCACGAGCATGTCTTGGGTAGTCTCTAATCCTTCATCTTCTTTGTCACCTTGCACTCTTGAAACTTGAAGCTGCAGTGTGTAACTTTGTGTTTGTGCAGTGCCGGCTACTTGGGAGATGACTGGCTACGACCGCGCCTTGCCCGAATCTTGAAAGTTGGCGAAATCGTCAACCAGATTGTCGGCGCAGGCAAAGCATTTGCCGCCAAGTTCTACCCTGGGGAGGACGGCGATCCCGTCACTTCGATGCCTGCCGGACCTGCTGGAGAAGGCGGCAGCGAACACGACAGCACGCTACGCTCAGCAGCACGAGGCGGCGCCAAGTTGGCATTGGCAATGACGGCGGCGTGGTACCCGGAGGCTGATATTCATCAAGTCACCGAGTACTTCCCCACCGAAGACGAAAACAACCAAGCCATCGTGATGCAGGACGTGCTGCGGTCTGTTCGCGGCTATGCGACCCGGGTTGCCAACATGGTTGACATCCGCAAGTTCTACAAGGAACACCCGGACCCGCATGTTGCCGTAGCCGATCCCTCCTTGGCGGATCCTGAAGCTGCCGAGGCGGAGAAGGCGAAGCCGGAGCGACAAGCGCAGCCCCAGGATGGCGGAGCCAGCCCCAAGAATGCCGGCGTCAGCCCCCAGGATCTCTCCACCAGCTCTACCAAGGCGGCAATCCCTTGACTGTCCTCCTGCAAAGGCAGCACAAAACACTGCGTTAATCTGTTAACGCAAAAACTTTATTTTGGGTTGTAAATATTTATGGGCCAACTTTTATGCTACACTTGGCGGTAGGCTTATTTAAGTGGCCCGCCTTAATATGTATCTCCTTGCATGTTTAGCTTTTTCATATGTTGGCGGAACCTCATCTTAGTTACTTTAGCTGAGCCAACCAGGTGCAATACCAACTAATTTAGACTCAGAGACCAAAGCCAGCATGTTGGTGCCAACGACATACTACTAGGCGACCCACACACAAACAGACAGATAAGCATATTAGGCGGTGCAAAGATTGTTTGCTTTTTTAGCCGGCAGACGGCAAATGTCAAAAAGTTTGAACCTTAGCACGGAGCAAAAACTTATTTTGTTTGGTAACTTTTATGACAACAGATATATGATTGCGAGAAAAGACAAAAGATGGCATGATCCCAAAACTGAATGAGCAAACCACAGACTTTTATTTCATAATCATATAGTACTTATTACAATGTGGAAATTGCTAAGTGTAAAAAGGACGTAGCTGCTCAATGTTCCAAGGTCGCTTGGTTTCTTCATACTTGTCGTCAACCTTCCTTTTGCGCTTGCGACCTCGCTTCTTCTTGTATCCGTCTCGTGCGTCTACCAAGTAATAAGAACCATTGAGCAACACCTTACTGACCACAAAAGGTCCTTCCCAAGGCGGGGATAACTTATGCAAGCCCTTCCTATCTTGGATTAGGCGGAGGACCAGGTCACCAACTCTAAAACTTCGTTGCCGCACCTTCTGCTGTGATAACGCCTCAAACTTTGCTGATAGATGGCGGATCGTGCAAGGCAACGTCTCGTTCTTCATCAAGTAGGTCAAGGCCATCCTGTCTTGCATCTTCTGCGTCTTCCTGGACGTAGGCTTGAATTCTGGGAGAATCGTACATCATGTCGGTTGGCAACACTGCTTCTGCGCCATAGACTAAGAAGAAAGGAGTAAACTTGGTTGATCTGTTTGGAGTTGTGCGTAAACTCCAAAGGACAGATTGCAATTCATCCACCCAAGCCCCAGCCGCTCTGTGCAATGGTACTTCGAGACGTGGTTTGATCCTTGTAGGACTAAACCATTTGTACGCTCTACTTGACCGTTTGCCTGCGGTGTGCTACTGAGGCTAGATCTAGGCGGATGCCATGCTTATAACAGTATTCCTCGACTTCGCCTTGCGACAAGTTAGTGCCGTTATCGGTGATAATGCTATGAGGCACCCCGAACCGAGAGATTATTCCCCACAGAAATTTGCGGCTGTGGCGCCGTCTAGCTTTTTGATAGGCTTAGCTTCAACCCATTTGGTGAACTTGTCTACAGCCACAAGTAAATGTGTGTAGCCACCAGGCGCCGTTTTAAACGGACCAACCATGTCCAAGCCCCAGACTGCGAAAGGCCATGTGATGGGTATTGTTTTAAGCTCTTGAGCCGGCATGTGTGATTGTCTGGCATAAAGTTGGCAGCCCCTGCATCTTTTGAATGTCTCTGCATCTTGCTTGGCTGTCAACCATAGAAACCTTGTCGGAAGGCTTTTGAAACAAGGGCGCGTGAGGAAGCATGATGTCCACATACGCCGGCATGTATCTCATCCAACAGTTCTCTGCCTTCTTCGGGCGAAATGCAACGTTGGTAAACACCAGTGGTGCTACGCTTGTACAATTCGCCTTTGATTATTGTGAATGCCTTGGCTCTTCTTATTATTTGCCTTTTCAAAACCTCATCATCCGGTAACTCCTGATTGATCAGGAAGTCCAAATATGGCGTCGTCCAATCCGGCTTTACCAGTAGACGGCATAGCTAGCATTGTCAACTGGTTCTGCCGATTCTGGGTCAAGGAGGTCTGCTCCTTTATTGACGGCTTGTGTAGGTGTTCCAGGAAAACATCTTTTGGTACCTTTTTGCGTTCAGACCCCATTCTGGCAAGTGTATCTGCCGCCTCATTTTGAGCTCTTGGGATGTGGCGGACCTCGTAGCCTAGAAAACACTTGGCGAATTCGTCAACGGTAGCTCGATATGCCGCCATTGTCTCGCTCTTTGTGTCCCAAGTACCACGTATCTGTTGCGCCACCAAGTCTGAATCTCCGTAGCAGAGGACACGCTGGACGCCAAGTTCCTTGGCAATGTGTAAACCATGAAGGAGAGCTTCGTATTCAGCAACATTATTAGTTGCCTTGAAGTGAATTTGTAACACATAACTAAGCTTGTCTCCTTGAGGGTTTCTTAAAACAATGCCAGCCCCCGAGCCCTGAAGCATTTTTGATCCATCAAAGTGCATGATCCAGTATGCATCTTCAGGGAGAGGTACTTCGTCCATGGCCTCCGTCCAATCTGCTACAAATCTGCTAAGGCTTGAGACTTAATGGCCGTTCTGGGTTTATACAGATGTCGAAGGCGGCAAGTTCAATGCCCCATTTGGCAACGCGGCCTGTTGCATCTGTATTATTGATGATATCCCCCAGAGGTGCCTTGCTCACACCGTTATTGAATGCTCCTGGAAATAGTGCCTTAACTTCCTGGCGGCGTAGAAAACACCGTAGACCAGCTTCTGGTAATGCGGATAACGCTGTTTTGAGGCGGAAAATACTTCACTGATGAAGTAAACCGGACGTTGTTCCGGCAAGTCTGAATTTTCCGTCTTGCGTTCCACAACCAGTACCACGCTAACAACCAAGTTAGTTGCCGCGATGTAAAGCAGCATTGGTTCCTGCGAACGAGGAGCTGCCAAATTGGAGCAGACGTTAACGCGTCCTTGAGTTGCTGCAAGGCGGCGTCTGCTTCGTCTGTCCACTCAAAGTTGTCGGATTTCTTCAGAAGCCGGTAGAGAGGCAGTGCCTTCTCACCAAGACGGCTAATGAAACGACTGACGGCAGCCGCCGAGCCGGCAAGTCGCTGCACGTCCTTCAGGTCCTTGGGCCTGGATATGTTGAGGATCGCTTTGATTTTTTCTGGATTTACTTCTATCCTCGTTCGGAAACGATAAAGCCAAGCAATTTGCCGGCAGGAACCCCGAAGACGCATTTTTTCGGGTTGAGCTTCATCCTATATACCCGGAGGCTATCAAAGGTTTCTCTCAAATCGTCAAGCAAATCTGCCTTCTTTCTTGACATGACGGCAATGTCGTCAACATAGACGTGAACATTGCGGCCAATTTGCTCGTGAAGGCATCTTTGCATACACCGCTGATACGTTGCGCCGGCATTTTTTAGACCGAAGGGCATCGTGATGTAGCAGAAGGTCCCGTAGGGCGTAGTGAACGCTGTTTTGATTTGGTCGGATTCTCGCATTTTGATTTGGTGGTACCCGGAGTACGCATCCAAAAAGCACAGCAGCTCGGAGCCGGCTGTGGAGTCTATGACCTGATCTATACGAGGCAAAGCAAAGTGGTCCTTAGGACAGCACTTGTTCAAACCGGTATAATCAATGCACATTCTCATTTCCTTATTAGGTTTTGGAACCATTACAGGATTTGCCAACCAATCAGTGTGTACTACCTCCCTAATGAACTTGGCTTCTTGCAACTTGATGATCTCCTTCCCTATTGCTGTCCGCTTCTTCTCACCGTAGCGTCTTATTCCTTGCTTCACTGGCTTGGCTCCTTCGTAGACGTTAAGAGAGTGCTCGGCAAGTTCCCTCGGGACACCTGGCATGTCAGCTGATGACCATGCAAAGATGTCCTGATTCTCACGGAGGAACCTGACGAGCGCGCTTTCCTATTTATCGTCCAGGCCAGCCCCTATGGTGACTTGCTTGGAGCTGTCACCTGGGACCAGGTCCGCCTTCTTCGTGTCTTCGGACGCCTTGAAAGAGTTCTTTTGTTCTGCGGTTTTTACATGCTCCGGCAGCTGCGACGTATCAAGCTCCTTTTTCAACATGGCTAACTCCTCTGCGTGGAGGACTGCCTCAGCGAAGGCGGCGTTGCCACGCTCGCACTCCTTTGCTTTCTTGAAGTTGCCATTGACGGTGATTTTACCGTTGCGTCCCGGCATCTTTAACTTGCTGTAGATGTAACACGGCCGAGCCATGAACTTGGCGAAAGCTGGCCGTCCAAAGATGGTGTGGTAGGCACTCTTGAAGGGGACTACTTCGAACCTGAGATACTCTGAGCGGTAGTTTGTCTCAGCTCCGAAAGTAACCTCCAATTTAATGCTTCCCATTGACTTGGCTTGCTTTCCCGGAACGATGCCATGAAACTTGACTTTGCTGTAGTCAAGCTGGCTTTCCGACAAGTTCATGCGCTTGAGCGTGTCCGTGTAGATGATGTTGAGGCTGCTGCCGCCATCCATCAACACCTTGGTGAGCCTGAAGTTATCGACAATTGGGTCGACGACAAGGGCGTATTTGCCGGGGTGAGGTACGTGATCTGGGTGATCATCTCTATCCCAATTTATTGGCTCCTCTGACCAGTCTAGATACTGGGGAACATCTGGTACTGTGGCGTTTAGCTCGCACGTCTCCGCCTTTTCTTCCTTTGCCGAAGGAGTGCCTAAGAAGCACACCAATTGGCCATGTACCTTGGGGTATTTCTTTTCTTTGCGCACCAGCTTGGGTTCCTCATCCTCGGACATGGAAACTGCCCCATCATCATCTTCCATCTTTGTCTTCTCAGCCTTTTTGCTCTTTTTTGACTTCCAGCCAACCTCGGGGTCCTTCTTGAAGTCCTCCATGAACCGGCATTCCCCTAATGTGTGGTTAACTTTGCCTAAGGACACGTGGATTGGGCAGGGTAAGGATTTCACCTGATCGTATGTCAGGCGATGTTTGCTGGAGCCGCCATCTTTACCCTTTCCTTTCCCCTTGCGGTTGCCGCCTTTGCCTTCGAAGGCGGCTGTCGGGGGAATAATTATCCCGTGACTTATTCAAGCAAAGCGCGACTTATTCAAGCAAAAGCGCGACTTATTCACAGTCGCACCACTATTGGGCCTACATGAAAGTGGGCTGACTTAAGATCATGAGGAAGGATCCAGAAGCTCGAAGATAACTTGACTTGAAAGACAAGACATATGATTAGTCTCCAAGTAGGACTCTAGCTCATACTTTCCTTAGGAGAGAAGTTTCCTTGTAACCTTGCGAGCCACCGTCTTTATAAGGTGGACTCCAAGGATCTAGAATCCCAAGCTAAAAAAGGCTCTCATATATCCAGAGAGAGGCGACTCGATACCTCGATGGCCAACCCTTGTAACACCATATTCATATCAATATCAATCTAGGATAGGCAGGACGTAGGTCTTTACCTCACATTGAGGGGCCGAACCTGGGTAAAAAACATTGTCTTCCTCGTGCCCTGCGATCTTTAGCTCGGAGATGCTTGACTCGCGTAATCCCACACCTACGAAGTCATCCATGACACCTGACGTGACAAACCCACGACAGTTGGCGCCCACCGTGGGGCCTGCGGTCAAGAGCATCATGTTCCGCGCTGGATTTGTGCCAGGGACGGAGGATCTCGTCGTCGATTCAAGCTCGGCGAATTCAACGTCGCGCCGGTCTAAACGATTCGGCGGTATCAACATCTACATCAAGATCTACCTCAAGCTCGAGTAGAAAGCGCGGAGAAATTCAACCGCGCGATTCGGGGCTCAACTTCGACAACGTCCCTCACGCGCGGGTTACAGGACAGCAGCAACGCCCGTATGGCGGACATCACCGGCGGCGGCTCGAAACTCATCTCGACGATCACTTCGGTGGAAAGATGCGAAATCGAGTTTCCTAGCAGCTATCTAAAGGGCATCGGATTCCAACGGTTAGATCTCCGTGGCCGACTCAAACACTGAAGCCCTGTCGAAAGCTGACGGAACTCCGCGCGACTTTGGGAAAATAATTATCAAGGTCGACTCGGGCATCAATTCGAAGATCCCTCCGGTGGAAACCTGTGGAACACAATCCCGAAGCACTCCAAGAAATGTGAGACGATTCCAACGGTTAGATCTCCGTCGGCGACTCGCGCACTGCGGCAAGCTTTCATATCAAGATCCGGCGACTCAGAGGACGAGACATCGTCAATAACACGCTCGCGAGACTACACATCCATACTTTCCTCGTGTGCGGCAGTTTCTGTTGGTCGAGTCCGACCGGAGTTGGGATTTCAAGGTCAATGACTCGTTTAAACAAAGCTATCAATTGTTGCCGGATCGGACACTTGGGGAAGGCAGAATTTTCTGCGGAGAAGCACAAGCTACTAGCGCCTCAAGTCCTAATGCAAGATATGTTCATGTGACGCACAATGAATCAAGTCAGGCATAGAAGTTTGAGTCGATTTGGGCTGCAGCAACCTGACCCAATCTCCCACACGGCATTAGACAAGGGAAAAGAAGGGATTACATACCAATTATTCCTACTTTGACTCGCACCCGAATCAAGTAAAGTGATTAAGTAAGGAAGGAAATAGGAAGCTACTAGCCCTCTATTTTTGTTGCATGGACAGGTCATACGTGCAAAGAAGGCAACTCGCACATGGTCAGGACGGCTAATCGAAACGCATGGAGGCAACAAGCAGAATTTTTGGCCTAATCAATGGTCACGTGCCTGGAGCATGTTACATGGGGCAGGCCGACAGCCAGGCCGGGAGGACTCGGACGACTTCGTCTTCAACAAATCCACGTCAGCAAGGAACGCGGCTTACTGCGATCATTAAACATCACTCTCACGTGCGGCTCATCAAAATCGGCAATGGCGGCGACTTCACCTTTGCGTCGGCTAGACAACCCGTCCGCCTGTATATTTTCAAGCAACAGTGCTCAAGGCCCTACACCAAACTTGCCTCACGCATACAGCCGTGGGTCAGGCGTCAAGTCACACCAGCGACTCAGGAAATTCTCTGATGATCCATTGGATAAGGAAAAAGAAGTGATCGGAGCTGCTAAGACATCACGTACAAGGATTTCACTTGCAAGGAGTCGAGGACATACGGTCTATCAAGGCCACAGTTCAGCGACTCAAGAGCCCAGCAAATAATCAAGAAACAAAACATCAGGCAAATTCACCCACACCACGACTTCTGTTCCACGGCAATAATTAACGATCTTGCCCTACTTCATCTTCATTGAGTAACCATTGATCGTCCGCGGATAATACCGCCCTCATCAACGCCAGGAAAATAACACCAGATAAGTTGCTATTATGCTCAACTTTCGCAGCCTTTTACTTTTATCAGTAAAATTAAGTTCTCTTTGAGTTTATCTTGGGGGCTGCATTTCTAGGTTATTATGCCTTTTATTAAATGTCTTTGCGACTCATATTATATCATGTCGTAGACTTTAAATTCATATCAGCTTTTGTAGATTTAATTACATCTACTTCTCAATACATTCGTCAAATTAGAGTTCTTTATAACTCGCATTGCAAAGTCTAGCTATTTACAGCTTGCATTGAATATCAAGATCACCACTACATGTTTAAGCATTGATATTTGGCGATTCATTTGTCATTCTATGACTTATCATTATATCAATTTATGACTGATCGTTCTATAATTTCATGAATTATCATCATATCATTTTATTAATCATTATCGACTTATTGTCATATCAATTTATGAGTCGCATAGCGATCTACCCCCATATCATTTTATGACTCGCAAACAGCTCATCATTACATCAGTTTATGAGTCATTAATGAATCATTATCTTATCAATATTTGAGTTAAAACAGGTGACTCGCTGTACCACATCTACAGCTAATCAGAGCTGGTTATCATCAAAACTAATTAGAGCTCGTCACGGCTATTGCAGCCGATAAAAGCAATAATCCTGGTTATTCTCGCCTTAAGTCAGAAGTATCTCGCACTATGCGGCCAAAGTACTGGGGCGCGGCGTCATTCATGAGACTGATGCCTAGCATGGCTGCCTATCATGGTCGTTCTCAACGACCCTGAACACGCGTTTACACCTGGGAAATACTGAGCCACGCGCAGACCTACTTAACGGTACCTTAAGTTAGAAGTATCTTTGCATTATGTGGTCAAAGTACTGGGGTGTGGCGTCATTCATGAGTTTGATGCCTATCATGGCCATTCTTGACCCTGAACACACATTCCCGGGAAATACTGAGCTGCGCGAAGACCTGCTTAATGGTAACAGAGATAATTCAGAAGGACTAAAGTATCCGCATGTGGCGTCAATTGAGTCTGAATGCCTATCATGGCTGCCTATCATGGCCGTTCTCGACCCTGAACACACATTAGATCTGGAAAATACTGAGTCAAGTACCATATGCTATCATGCATCGTACAATATGCTAGCATGCATCTTACCAGTTGCTATCATGTAGCTAAGTTGCTATTATGCAACCATTTGCTATCATGCAGATTACAACATGCTATCATGCGACATACCATTTGCTATCATGCAAATTATACTATGCTATCATGCAGGGTACCATATGCTATTATGCGGAGTACTAACATTTTATCATAATTATTACCAGCCGCCAAGGCTAACATATTATCATCAAGTTATTGTTATTACTTCCTCGGGGGCTTTGCCTTTTGATTTAACAGGAACCTATAACTCGGCCATATGAGTTCGAATTGGCACGACCAGATTTTTTACGATTGAGATAATTATCTCCTGATATCGGCTGATAAAGCCACCATTATTTATTTAACTACAGCCACATCAAGTGGAATTTATATCATTATTATCTTGCGGCAACAATATTTGTCAATCTGTTGCAGGATCAAATTGCAATGATATGTCATCAAGCAGGATAATGAAATCATGCCTGCTTAATGCCTGGGGGCTAGGACAATTAAATTTTTGTCTAACTTGAGATATTTTTGAGTCCCGAGCAGCATGATCAAGCATGCAACCCGGCCCTCGGGGGCTACACATGCACCATATCTGGCGGTCTTTATTATACTCATATACCATGTTTATATGCAGATTTCATTTTTTGCAGCACATGAGAATATATATATCCATTTGCGAGTCAAATAAGCGACTCATAAAACTTTAAAATACAGGCTGTGGCTATATACCCTTGAGTCGCCATGATTCAACATGCGCTCAGATGACTTGTCATGATAACTTGACAAATTATTATACTCTAATGATTGACCAGCTTATTTATGCTTATGGCTTTTCTGTTTCGATGTCTATGACTCAGCACCTTATACACATTTGGTTGATATATCTTGTTACTCATAAGTTATTATTCTTATGATTTCAGCTCAGTCTTACACCCAATAGGAAAAGGTGGTTTTCACCAAGTACTTCGCGGAAAACTTACCGCGATTCTGCAGTTTCAATGCAACCAAGACAGAAGTGCTCAATTGGCAACATAGTGGCTAAATAAGCCACAAAGATAGCGACTCATCGGTTCTACATCAGCGGCTCAATAAGCCGCTACGTGTGCGACTCATCATCAGCGAGTCGCCAAGTGCAACATCGACAAGTCGGCGAGAACTACATACGCAAGCCCGCAAGATCATCATCAAGACAAAATCTTCCGCCTGATTCTACGAATCACCCGAAAGCTTGGGGGCTAATGTCGGGGGAATAATTATCCCGCGACTTATTCAAGCAAAGCGCGACTTATTCACAGTCGCACCACTATTGGGCTTACATGAAAGTGGGCTGACTCAAGATCATGAGGAAGGATCTAGAAGCTCGAAGATAACTTGACTTGAAAGACAAGACATATGATTAGTCTCCAAGTAGGACTCTAGCTCATACTTTCCTTGGGAGAGAAGTTTCCTTGTAACCTTGCGAGCCACCGTCTTTATAAGGTGGACTCCAAGGATCTAGAATCCCAAGCTAAAAAAAGCTCTCATATATCCAGAGAGAGGCGACTGGATACCTCGATGGCCAACCCTTGTAACACCATATTCATATCAATATCAATCTAGGATAGGCAGGACGTAGGTCTTTACCTCACATTGAGGGGCCAAACCTGGGTAAAAAACATTGTCTTCCTCGTGCCCTGCGATCTTTAGCTCGGAGATGCTTGACTCGCGTAATCCCACACCTACGAAGTCATCCATGACACCTGACGTGACAAACCCACGACAGTGGCGGCGACCTCGTTTGACGGTCCGGCTTTGTCATCCTGGGGAGCCTTGCGTTTGTGACTTGCTCGCCTGTTTGGCGCCATGTCATGTGCGCCATCTCCATCGCGTGCATCATCATCCGCCTGTGCGTACATGGCTGCTACTTCTAGCATGACTCCGAGATCTTTGACCTGCATGCGTACGAGCTTATGCCTGAGACTTGAGCCCTTCAGGAGGCCTGTGGTAAAGGCATGGATTGCTTGATTGTCGTCTACGTTCTCGCAGCTTGCCTTCGTCTGAATCCATCTTGCCAAGAAGCTAGTAGCTGTTTCATCTGGCTTTGACACGCAACGAACCAAATCTGTGTATGTATTGGGTCGCTTGTACGTGCCTTGGAAGTGTTGTGTGAACACCATTTCCATGTCATGCCAACTATGAATGCTTTTCTCCGGTAAGTTTTCGATCCAGCTTCGGGCTGTCCCTTCGAGCATGAGGGGAAGGAAGCGTGCGGCGACGAGGCCATTGCCTCCGGCAATTTCAACTGCCAGCGCGTAATCCGACAACCATGAGTTTGGCTTGTCCGCTCCATTGTACCTTTGATGAGTTTTTGACACTGATGTCATATCTCGAGGTACTTGGACGTTGCGGTTGGCTGGGCCAAAGCACTCAGGTCCTAGGTAGGCATCCTGCTTTCCAGCCTTGATGTCATTGAGACGATGTCATGCGTCTTGCGGACTGAGCTGCTTGCCGGATCTGTCGGCGTTAGGCTCGTTGTCCCCGGCTACCGCCTTCGTGCCTGGGCACTGGTGGGGGGGACTGTGTGCGGTCCCTGCTTCTTCTTGGCGGCGGGGCGTTGTCACGATTGCCGCCACTCCTTGGCGGCTGCTTGCTGTCCCTGCTTCCGCCTTCATCCCGCCTAGGCGGAGGGGGTGAGGCCTTGCGCCTGTTGCCGGTTCTGGACGCCTCGTCACGCTGCCTTTTGGGAGGTGGTGACTTGCGCGGGTCCTTGTCCTTGTCCTTCCCTTTTCCGTGGCTACTGGAGCCGGACGGATCTTCGGGGTTGCCACCAGCCGCTGCTTTGCAAGCGTTGGATTTGGATTCCAACTTTCCTCCCCTTGCGTCCGCCATGTCGGCGCGAGAGTCAGCATGGGCCTGCTGCTCTAGAGCTTTGTGAGCAAGGATCGATGCGTAGTAAATCTTCTCGTCCTTGTCATAGTCATCATTGTTGAGGATGTCTAAGGCGGCTGCAGTGTTGAGGACAGGGGTTGCGAGGATGATGTCCCCGTTTTTGTCCTTACGCTGTGGCGCTGTGGCCCACTCGAAACCAAGCTTCTGGGCAGGGGATTTGAAGTTGTCATGATCCCTGCCTTTCTTGCTTTTCTTCTCTGCCACCTGTCCTGCCGGCTTGGGCAATGGAGTGGTGGTGAAAAGATTGCGCTTGGGGTCTAACTTGGCGGTTATCTTGGCGTTTTCCACCTTGGCTTCGTCGAGGAGGCTCTGGACCTCTGCTTGCTTGCTTTTGAGGTACTCAGTTTGCTCCACCAAGGTGTTTCGAAGCTTCTCCAAATCAGCCGGGTTGGTTTTGTCGGTCACCGGCGTGTGCAAAACTTCCGCCAGGGCCGCCATGTTCCCTGTCTTGCTGGGCTCACCTTTTTCTAGAATCCTCTTCTTCGGAGCCCCAGGAGGCTCTGGAAACAGTGGATCGGTTGCCGGGGTCCCCAGGTTGGCGGCGTCAGTTGCCGCCGCCTGCTCTGAGGCTGCACCGGTGACATCCGCCACAAAAACCTGCTGCATGTTGACGGAGGAGCCCGTAGCTTCCTCAGAAGGCGGAGGATCAGGTGTAACAAAACACTGCTTGACCCGTTGCTCAAACATGCTGGCAGAATCTTCTTCGGAATCAGAATCTACGTTGACGTGAACGGTAGATCTAGATCCGGCATCCGACATCGCATCATCCTGGAGTGTAGGAAGAATAGATTCGGGATCTTGACTGTTGGGCTGGGAGTCTGATCCCAGTCCTGTCATGCCGACAAAGTGTAGATCTGAATCTGCGACTCCTCAGGGGAGGCAAACTCAGATCCGTCTTGATTGTAGGGCGGGTGGGATGGCAAATAAATTCGCGGCAAACCATATGCCTCAAAAGTGTAGCCGATGAACACATCGACGCCGCCAAACGGCACAACTCCACATCCGACAATGTAGTCGTCTGCGGGGATGTAGGACTCGTCGTAGCTGATGTAGTGGTTGTCGCCGTAGCGAACAGCGCGGCTGACGGCGATTGTTTCGCCGATGCCGCCAAGGGTTCCCGCCTGGAACGTGACGCCTGACGCCTTAGGCCCCACGGTGGGCGCCAACTGTCATCGTATCGGCATCTTGGATAGAAGACGGGGTCCTGCTAGCCGAGGGTGAACGTAGGGCAAGAAGGTGGACGTCGTCGAGGTCGGCATTGTACACGGCAGTTTACCCAGCTTCAGGCTCCACGGTGGTGGCGGAGCCCTACGTGCTGCTATAACTCACTATAAGGCAATAGCCGAAGTACAGGTTACAATGAGTTGGTTGTCTATGAAAGTATGCCTAAAGGCGTCCCGTGGTCCAGCTTATATAGGCGGCTGGACCTAGGGTTACAAGGATATTACGTATCCGGCAAGCATACAGAGTCCTAAACCTAGCCGGCAAGTCTGCTGCCTTCCATCTTGGTCTTGATGGCTTCGTGGGCTTCAGTCTTGGGCCTCCTCCTTGCCGGCATCCGCCTTCCTTGGTCGTCAGCTATCTGGGCCGCCCGGCAGGCAAAGCCTTCACCACCACTGCGGGCCACCCTGGACTAGCCGGATTGATCCATGCTGGTGATACCCCTAATAGGTATATCCCCAACACATACCACCTTGGCCTTCAAAGCAAGTGAGGGACCTTGTTTCATTCCCATGGCCCTAGCACGGTTATCTTCGGCATTCTTGGTGGCAACCTTGGAGGCTTGCACTTCTTGCATAACTTCATGAGATTACATTTGATGATAGTTGTGTCTTCCTTGTATTGATTTCAATTCAATGGGCTCGAAAGGCAAGAGAGAATTCACATACTTTCTCTTGACCCAAGCATCATCCACATAGGTTGCCCCCACATCATAAAAGCCTTTGGCAAGAGTCTTGAGTCTTACATACATATCTTCATGATGCTCATTATCAAACATGTAGAAGCCTTCAGAATCATTGCTCAAGGATTCATATCTATTCCTCTTCATGCTATCATTTCCAAGGAATGCAACCTCAAGACAATTCCAAGCTTCTTTGGCGGCGGTGGCGTGGAGAACATGATGCTTGTCATTGTCACTCAATGAGAGTTCAATCATGTGGAGAGCGGAGGCATTGAGTTGATTTTCGGCAAACTCTCTTCTTCTCATGTTGCTTGGATCCGCGACCTTGCATCCATCTTCAATGATCCTCCAAAGCTCGATAGAGGCACTGTTGATATGAGATTTCATTGAGCATTGCCAACTAGCAAAAGCTAATGCATTAATCTTAGGTGGAGGACCTAAAGGGTTTATGCTGGTGGTAATAGGTGGGTCGGGAGAGTACCAACCCAGAACGGCATGGTACCCTTCCTTCCCATCTTCATGCACGGTAGGAGATGGAGTAGGTGGTTTAGTTCCTGTATCGGTTTCAGCCCCCTTCTTCTTTTTCTCTTTATCCTCCTCGGATTCAACCTCATCGGAGTTAGAGACACCCTCTAGTGGGATGAGTTTTGAAACCTTGCCATTTGCGAATTTCATGAACATGTCACGCAACTCATCAAACATGGCATTCATGGACGATGTCAATGTTGTTTCCAACGATTTGATATCGGCCATGGATGCCGTGGTTTCTTTGGCCTTGGCACGATCGGCCTCATCCTCACTTTGTGACATACTTCTCTTAGGCGGTTAAGCCCAACAAGAGAGCCTATGCTCTGATACCAATTGAAAGGATCGGTATGACACCTAGAGGGGGGTGAATAGGTGCTACTCCAAATTTTAGTTCCTTTTCAAATTAGGCTTGACACAAAAGGTAAATTCTCTAGATATGCAACTACGGTGAATTTACCTATATGACAAGCTAGCAACTAAGCACGATATACAAAGTAAAGGCTGTAAACAAGGATAGAAGTAACCGAAGTGAAAGCACACGGAGACACGGATGTAATCCTGAGTTCCTCCTTGTTAAGGGAGTACGTCTCGTTGGAGAGGTGTGAGGCACCACAAAGGTCGAACCTCAACGGCACAAAACCTCACCCTATTCTCCGATGAACCGCACCACAAAGGATTGGTTCACCTTCCACTATCGGAATCCTTCAAGGTGGAATCCGGAGCCCTTACAACAACGATTCGGGGCACAACCCACAAAGGATTGGGGGCTCCCGAACAGCTACAATCTGTCACAAAGACAATCAAGTAAGTACAACAATGGGCTAGGTTTTCCTAGTGGAAACCCTAGCAAATGGTCTCACAAGTGAATGAGGGGGAAATAAAGAACGGCTTGGTGAAGATGTAGATCGGGGCCTTCTCCTTCAATCCTCCAAAGATCAACGAGTTTGGGTGGAGGGATTGGGAGATCTAGCAAATCTTGAGCTTGCAATAATGGTGGACTTCAATTCTGGGCGAGCTGCTTGGCTGGAGGTAGGTGGAGGGGTATTTATACCCCTCCAGGAAATCTGCCCGTTGCGCACCTCTTCGCGCAGATTCACTTGGGCCGGAACTTCCGGCCAGCCGGAACTTCCGGCACTTCTTCCGGTCGAGTACAGAACACAAAAACGGCGAAAAAATGTCGGCCGGAAGTTCTGACCGGAACTTCCGCCCCTGGGGCCGGAACTTCCGGCCAGAGCAAAATTCCTGCATCTCCAATAAGAACAGCGCTTCTTTGTTTGTGTAAATTGAACCTGTCACAAGCTTAACATACTGTTAAATACTGCTTGTGTTGTCGTAATCACCAAAACAAGATTACGGGCAAGTGTGCCCTTTCACACGCATCCTCACCATGTTTGCCGCCTCCGTAAGTCTCTCTACGGCCTCAAACAAGCTCCCCGCACATGGTTTACTTGCGTCACCACTTTTCTCAAAACGCTTGGGTTTTCAGCTTCTCGGTGTGATTCATCTGTTTTCATTCTCCACCGCAACAATTCCACCGCCTACTTGCTGTTGTATGTCGATGACATCTTACTCACCGCGAGCACCGCCTCCCTCTTACAACAGATCATCACCGCTCTCAATGGCGACTTTCATATGAGTGATCTTGGTGAGGTTCACCACTTTCTTGGGGTCAATGTTCATAGAAACAAATCTGGTCTCTTTCTTTCTCAACAACACTATGCCCTGGAGATCCTAGATCCTGCCAACATGTTAAACTGCAACTCCATCTCAACACCCATCGACACAAAATCTAAACTGTCCGGCCAAACAGGAGCCCCGTATTCCAACCCCACCTTATATCGTAGCATCGCCGGCGCCCTCCAATACCTCACGCTCACCCGCCCTGACCTCTCGTATGCGGTTCAGCAGGTCTGCCTCTTCATGCATGACACGCGAGATCAGCACTACACCCTCATCAAACGCATCTTGCGCTATATCCAGAGCACCTCGCACTATGGCCTTTAGCTTTTCTCGGACTCCTCTCGCGATTTGGTTGCTTATTCTGATGCCGATTGGGCTGGCTGCCCCGACACTCATAAATCTACATCTGGTTTTTGTGTCTTCCTCGGGAGCAACCTCATCTCTTGGTCATCAAAACGACAGCAGACGGTGTCGCGTTCTAGCGTGGAGGCAGAGTACAGGGCAGTCGCGAACTGCGTCGCCGAATCCTGCTGGTTACGCTAGCTGCTTGCGGAGCTTCATCAACCTGCCGCGCGTGCCACTGTTGTATATTGCGACAATGTCTCCGCCATGTACGCAGTACGCGCACATCTTCACCAAAGGTTTGCCTACAGGGGTTTTTGAGGACTTTCGATCCAGTCTGAACGTCGTCGCTAGCGCCGTTCCGACTGCGGGGGGCTGTAGAAATACGTGATACT
This sequence comes from Poa pratensis, assembly GCA_947311845.1. Classification (NCBI taxonomy): domain Eukaryota; kingdom Viridiplantae; phylum Streptophyta; class Magnoliopsida; order Poales; family Poaceae; genus Poa; species Poa pratensis. Next base: position 139,344,158 of record CAMZMU010000063.1, on the reverse strand, counting down.
GAATGTACCGTAGTCAACTGTATAGGTGCACGTCTAACTGTAAACCCCTAGTCGTAGGCTTGAGCAGGTCTTGCGGATCGTGGCGCATGCGGATGCATGTAAAATGCATACATGAACTTTGCACTATATTACTTATATTCCAATCATATTTGCATCATATAAGGGTTATATCAATGTTATATAATGATTTTTGGGAATATTATATTTATTTCCTATTTCTATGGAATTAACCCAGCGCAGGCAGAAAACCCTACTTTTTCCCTTTTAAGTTTCAGGGACCCAAATGACGTCCAAATCACCTGCAAATTTATGAGCGTCATTTTTTGGAAGGAAGAAGACTTGGGAGCGAAGGAAGCGAACAAACGGAGGCCTGAGGCCCAAAAGAGGGTGGCCTACGCGGCCACTATACCTGGCCACGTGGGGCCCACTCTTTTGGCCCTCGTGGCTCCGTTGCCGTCGATCTTTTCTCCACCGACATCGTCTTGACCTAAAAAAGCCTATAAAAATAGTCCCCCGTCGTTCTCTGGAAGGAGCGCCGCCGAAACACAGAAACACCAAAAGAGAGATCTGGAGCTGAAGATTGGAGGGGGAAAACTCCGGCAGGGCGCTGCCGGCGTGGTCTCCATCTTCTCCAACGACTTCTCCACCGTCTCCGTGATGAAGGGGGAGTAGTCCACCCCTTGGACTTGGGTTTGTGGTGGTAACTTATGTATCTCTCCTCTCTTTGAGCTTCACTAATTAGTACCGTATGAGCTGTTGAACATGATTACGGTCATCTATGTAATTCCTATGGTGGATATTGTGGTATGAGATGATTTGTTATGCATTACTGTTGTGTTAGAACTTTTATGATTTGTCATACTTTGGAGATATTCTATGATGCATGTGATGGTTTGATTTATGCATAATGCCTTGTTTATCCTTGTCATGAGGTGATTGACACCACCAAGTGTAGATAGACGAGAGAGATGTGGTCACACACACGAATTATGAATCATTGCACTAGTGTTTAGAATATTGTCCATTAATAAGTATGATGTATGTAGGTACGTGATGGCCGATGTGACACGGCATATGTATTGAATGACATGTGAAATACAACCCAACATCCTTTATCTGGGGGTAAAAAGGAAGAGTATGATGTGGGAGTGACAGCAACCACGCTAGCCTTACGAGGGTGACCTAGCAACACAAATGAGTGCTTCTTTCAACTATGTGTTTTAGGACATATAGCCGTCATAAAAGCTACCATTAAAACATGACAATTGTGTGTACTTTATCTATAACATGATAATCACCGTAGATGAGAGAGAGAGGATTAAGTGAACCCATGTCCATTGTTTCTATAAGAGAAAACCTTTGTCTTGTCCTCTTGCATTGAAGAGGATTGGGACACTTTTACATTCTTGCTTTGTTACATCAAAACTTCCATCCATTAAATCAACCACCTTGTTCTTTAAACTTTTTTAGTGCATAATCAATTAAAACTTGTGACACTTTAGCTGTAGAGAATAGATAACTTTTCCTTCTTGCTCCTGCGGATCGATACCTTACTTCCACATCGAGAGGTGCTACAGTGATCCCCTTCTCTTGGTGGTAATCAAGTACTTTTCTGGCGCCGTTGCCGGGGAGCGTAGCGCTTAAGTTTCTATTCTTGTGTGCACTAGACTTTAGATTTATTTTATCTTGTTTTATATCTTGCAATCATCTAAGCTTGGGGAGGTTCCTATAAACTTGTTTGGTTGTGAGTTTTTCATCAGTTTTATTTTCAGTTATATATATCGAAAACCCAAAAAAAATAGAAAATGGAAAACTATTATGAAAACGCCATGATAGCTGCTGAATTTAGAAAATCAAATGAAGGGAAAAGATTAGGACAGTACATAGAGCTTCTAAATAAAATTGCTAATGTGCTGCTTAATTTTCATAAGGAAGAAATTTGTTGCTCTGAATACTCTAGACACTTTGAATTCCAATGCCCTTCCAATAATGAACATGTTATTGCAACTTATCATACATGTAATTATGCTCACTTAGGGATGGAAGAAGTAGAGGAATTTGTTACTTTTATGGCAGCCTATGAATTATACACCTTCATTGATGAACATGAAACCTGCCCTATAGCTTCTCAATTCAAAGTTTTCATTGCCAATCTCCTTGATCTTTGCATACTTGAATTTAATGAAAATATCTATGTTGTTGACACAAGGAAGAGAGCTGCCCAAGAAAGCTCTAATATTTGCAGGAAGAAGATGACAAAAGCTTAAGCTTGGGATGCCCGTGCAACCCCAAGAAGATGTTGAAAATGATGAACAAATAGAGAATGAAGAGGGGAAACTTCCACCTTCACCACCTATGGATGAGGGTAACACTCAAGATTTTGTTGATGATAAACTTTGCTTTTATGATTCTGATGATGAGGAGGACTATCAACCTATGCCTAATGAGAACATTATTGACAATAATTTTACAAATGATGAGGAGTATGGTTTAGACATGCTTTATGATAGTACTCTAGATGATGATCCTATTTTGCTTGATCCTCCATGTTTAGAACTTGTTACTACTTTATGTGAGGATAGAAATGATATACTTGCTGTTTGTGAAAATACTCTTACTAATGAGAGTCCTACTTTGTTCCTGAATTCTCCCAATAACACTATAGAGGAGAAATTTGCTTCTGTTGAGAAATACTTATGTGGTTTGCAATTATCTCTAGTTCCAAATCTTTGTTGCAACCATGATATTAAACTTGATTTTGATCTTAATAACTATTTTGAAAGAGGGAAGCATGCTAATGAATTCCAAAATAAATTTCATGATCCTCTTTATTTGCCTAAATTATCTAAGTTGAATGATTCTTGTGGTTAAATGGTTGAATTTGCTTCTACTACTTGCAACTATTATGAAGGAGGTGATAAGAACCCTCTGTATGGTACTAATACTTATGGGCTGCAAGTAACTATTGTTAATATGCATTGGGAAACTTCTATTTATTGTGATTCATTCATATTCTAAATGTCAATGCATAGAAAGAAAGTTAGACTTCGTTGTTATTACTTTTGTGTTTTGTTTTTCTCTCTACTAGGTTTCAACTTGACTATTGTTTTCATTGGCTTGAGAGCACCATGGGATCTTGGTATTATGCATGAAACACTTCCCAAGGAAGAGGGGCACATCAAAATGCAAGCTCCCTCATGAGCTTCATTTTCAATAAACATCAAGTAAGAAGCCTAGCTATATGGCTATAAAGAAAGCGCTTTACGGGAGGCAACCTGGTTTTTTTTATTTGTGATATTCTTTGTGTCCTCTTGCTGTAACAAGAGAGTTATTTTTTTAGTTTAGTTTCTGGAATTTTCAATAAAGTGTCTGATCCGTCTCCAACGTATCTATAATTTCTGATGTTCCATGCTTATATTATGCCAATTGCTATATGTTTTATATACACTTTATATAATTTTTATGCATTTTCTGGGACTAACCAATTAACAAGATGCCACAGTGCCAGTTCCTGTTTTTGTTGTTTTTGGTTTCAGAAAAGTTGTTCTGGAAATATTCTCGGAATTGGACGAAACAAAAGCCAAAGTCCCTATTTTTCTGACACATTCACGAAGACCGAAGGAGAGACGAAGGGTGGGCCGTCCTCACCACGTGGCGGCGCGGTCCCACCTCCTGCAGCGCCGTGACGTGGTGAGGGGCCCACAGGCCTCCACCGACGTTGCCCCTTCGACTATAAATTGCCTTCCTCGGGAAAACCCTAAGTACCCGAGTCATATTCCACGAAAAGTTCCAGAGCCGCCGCCGCCGTCAACCCTAACTCGGGAGGGTTCTGAAGCTCTTCCCGGCACCCTGCCGGAGAGGGGAATCATCACCGGAGGGCTCTACATCGCCATGCCTACCTCCGGAGTGATGTGTGAGTAGTTCATCTTTGGACTATGGGTCCATAGCAGTAGCTAGATGGTTGTCTTCTCCTCTTGTGCCATCATGTTTAGATCTTGTGAGCTGCCTATCATGATCAAGATCATCTTATTGTAATGCTACATGTTGTGTTTGCTGTGATCCGATGAATATTGATACTATGTCAAGTTGAATACTGAATATTATGTCTATGTCTTTTATGATCTTGCATGCTCTCCGTTACTTGTTGATACTCTGGCCAAGTAGATGCTTGTGACTCCAAGAGGGAGTATTTATGCTAGATAGTGGGTTCAATCTCCATTTAATCTGGGGGAGTGACAGCAACCCTAAGGTTGTGGATGTGCTGTTGCTACTAGGGGTAACCTAATGATGCTTTGTCTAAGGATGAATGTGTTGTTTACATTATGCACTTTACTTAATGCAATTGTCTGTTGTTGCAACTTAATACCGGAAGGGGTACGGATGTTAACCTGAAGGTGGACTATTTAGGCACAGATGCATGCTGGATAGCGTCTATGTACTTTGTCGTAATGCCCAAATGAATCTCATAGTAGACACCACAACTTGCACATGCATGTTATGCACTTATCAATATTGTCAATTGCCCAGCTGTAATTTGTTTACCCAGCATGTTAGTTATTCTTTATGGAGAGACACCACTAGTGAACTGTGGACCCCGGTCCATTCTTTTACATCTGAAATACAACCTACCGTAATCATTGCTCTTTTTCATTCTCTGCAATTAAACATCATTTTCCACACTATATGTGTAATCCTTTGTTTTCAGCAAGCCGGTGGGATTGACACCCTCACCGTTTCGTTGGGGCAAAGTAGTTTGATTGTCTTGTGTGCAGGTTCCAAGTCAACCGCCAGAACCACCCCATCTGCGGTGCCAAGTTTCCTGGCGCCGTTGACACCTTCTGAAGTGTCTTCATCTCCTACTGGTTCGATAACCTCGGTTTCTTACTGAGGGAAGACTTGCCGCTACACTCATCAAACCTTACTCTTGGGGTCGCCCAACGACGTGAGGTTTACACGCATCAAGCAAGTTTTCTGGCGCCGTTGCCGGGGAGAGGAAGGCACTTCGGTTCAGCAGGCTTCTACCTCCCCTACGACGCCAAGTTTTCTAGCGCCGTTGTCGGGGAGATCAAGCCTTCTGTTAGGGGAGTCTCTCACTTCCAATCTCTTTACTTTGTTATTGTCTTGCTTAGTTTATTTTTATTTTGTCTTGTTTGCTCTCTTTATCAAAAATACAAAAAAAATTAGTTACTTGTTTTTATTTTGTTATTTCGGCCTAGGTTTTTTTGCTAAAATGAATACTCCTGAAGTTGAAGTTCGTTCGTTTAGGCAACAGGGGGAGAAAGTTTGAAAGATGCCTGGTATAGGATAAGTGATGCTCATCATAGATGTACTAAAAAATATTCTACCTTGATCCTTCTTAGGAATTTTTATGTTGGTGTCACTAGCTGGTATAGGTATTTCTGGACACTCTTACAGGGGTAATTTTCTGGGTACTCCTGCTTTGGAAGCTTGCAATTTAATTGAAAGTTTGGTAGGGATACCACCTATCAAAGATATTAAAACTGAGATCACTTTGGAAGATGTTATAAAAAGTTGGATGCTATGGAGAAAAACTTGCCAAATTTTCTTGAAAATGTTAGTAAGGCTAATGAATCAATAGTAAGCATGAATGAAAGAATCGTGTTTTAGAGGCTAGTAATACTCATGATACTCAAAATCATAGAATTGGTGAGTTAGAGGAGGCTATGGAAACGTTAAGTTCGACTTTTTCTTCTCTTAAAACTAAGAGGGAGAAGGCCTTTGTGGGTAAAGAGCAAAAGTTCATTTATGTTCCCAAGATGCCTAAGCCAAAGCTTCCTAGTGCGCTTAAAATTGATAAAACCTTTAGTACAATTAATGGTGACTTACACATTGGAACATCTTCAGGGATACCTAAAGTACCTATTTGACAAGTTGTGTTTTAGATGAAGCCTTTGTGATTTGGATGCTTCTTCACTTGGAAACACTTGATTTTCACTTTCTGCGCCTAGCTGAAAGGCGTTAAAGAAAAGCGCTTATGGGAGACAACCCATGTTTTTATTTCTGCAATTTTTCTTTTTCTTTGAGTCAAGGAGCTTGCTTACTTCTGTAACAACTCCTTTGTATCTTTATTTTATTGCATTGTTGTGCCAAGTAAAGCCTCTAATAGAAAGTTGATGCTAGATTTGGATTTCTGCGCAGAGACAGATTTTTGCTGTCCACCGTTTTGAGCTGTATGCACTCCAGAAAAATCCAAAAATTCTGAAAAATTCAGGCGTGATCCTCATATATGTACGCAACTTTCATTAGTTTTGACTTTTCGCATCTGAGCAACTTAAGTGCCTCGAAAAAATTCGTCTTTCCAGACTGTTCTGTTTTTGACAGATTCTGCCTTTTGATTTGCATTCTCTCTTTTACTGTGTTTGAGTGGATTTCTTTGCTCCACAAAATATCAGTGGCTGTAGCTAATGTCCAGAAGTGTTGGAGATGATTGTGTCATCACAGAACATGTGAATTTTTGATTATGCACTAACCCTCTAATGAGAATTACTCTAAGTTTGGTGTGAAGGAAGTTTTCAAGGATCAAGAGAGGAGGATGATATGATATGATCAAGAAGAGTGAAAAGCCTAAGCTTGGGGATGCCCCCGTGGTGCATCCAAGCATATTTCAAGAAGACTCAAGCGTCTAAGCTTGGGGATGCCCAAGGCATCCCCTTCTTCATCAACAACTTATCAGGTCATCTCTAGTGAAACTATATTTTAATTCTTTCACATCTTATGTGCTTTACTTGGAGCGTCTGTGTGCTTTTATTTTTGCTTTGTTTTCTGAATAATTTGGATCCTAGCATTCTTGTGTGGGAGAGAGACACGCTCCGCTTTTTCATGTGAATACTCATTCTTCACTTATATTTGTTGAGTATTCTTAACTAGCTACTGCAATGCTTTTAGCTCCTGTTTTTCATGCATCTCTTGTTCAGAGCTGTTAGTTCTTGTAGAGAAGTACTCTCTTGTTTCATTGTAGTATTTGGAGAGTTTGTGTTGAAATAAGTTGATTGGTGTTTGGTTGGAAACAGAAAATGCTACATGTGGTAGATGGTATATTGAAAAGACATACTCATTCTTGTAGATCATTGTCTTGGATAATTTGATGCTTTGCAATTGTTTTGAGCTCTCAAGTAGATCATGTTTAAGCTCTTGCATCATGTAGTTAAAGCCTATTAGTGGAGAACTACCGTAGAGCTTGTTGAGACTTGGTTTGCATGTTTGATATCTCTAAGGTCTAGATATTTTCTGGTAAAGTGTTTGAACAACAAGGAGACAGTGTAGAGTCTTATAATGCTTGCAATATGTTTTTATGTAAGTCTTGCTGTACCGGTTGATATCCTGTGTTTGCTTCAAACAACCTTGCTAGCCTAAACTCTGTACTGAGAGGGAATGCTTCTCGTGCATCCAAACCTTGAGCCAAAACCCATGCCATTTGTGTCCACCATAACTACCTATTATGTGGTATTTCCTGCCATTCCAAGTAAATACTTCATGTGCTACCTTTAAACTATTCAAAACTTTATTACTCCTTATTTGTGTCAATGTTTTATAGCTCATGAGGAAGTTTGTGGCGTTTACTCTATCACCTTGTCATTTACTCATGACAGACTTTCACCAATGGACTAGTGGCATATACATCCGCTTATCCAATAACTTTGCAAAAAGAGCTGGCAAATGGGGTGCCCAGTCCCAATTAATTACAACTATAACTGTTAATTCTCTTCACATGTTTGCCAATGATTTATCAAAAGCAAATTTCCAAAATGTTAAACTTTATCAAATAGGCACTCCTCCATGGTATGTGATTGTTGGAAGGCACCCGAGGATTCGGTTAGCCATGGCTTGTGTAAGCAAAGGTTGGGAGGAGTGTCATACCAATTTATAAATATGCATGTGTAAACAAAAGAGAAGAGGGATGATCTACCCTTGGGTAGAAATAACGTCCTTCATGGGAGCCGCTCTTGAAAGTCTGGGTGATAAGGGGGATAGAGTGCCCACTGCCATTCGTTGACAACAACAAACACCTCTCAAAAACTTACTTTATGCTCTCTATATGATTTCAAAAACTAAAAAGCTCTAGCACATGATTTAATCCCTGCTTCCCTCTGCGAAGGGCCTTTCTTTTACTTTATGTTGAGTCAGTTTACCTACTCTTTCTATCTCAGAAGCAAACACTTGTGTCAACTTTGTGTGCATCAATTCTTATATGCTTACTTATTGCACTTGTTATATTACTTTGTGTTGACAATATCCATGAGATATACATGTTGAAAGTTGAAAGCAATTGCTGAAACTTAAATCTTCCTATGTGTTGCTTCAATGCCTTTATTTAGAATCTATTGCTTTATGAGTTAACTCTTATGCAAAGCTTTTTGATGCTTGTCTTGAAAGTACTATTCATGAAAAGTTTTTGCTTATATGATTCAGTTGTTTACTCTTTATCTATTTGTTAGCAAACTATAGACCATTGCTTGAGTCACTTCATTCATGACATGAGCCTTGCAATATTATTTGATCAAGATTGTGTGAAGCATGTCTCCTCAGAAATTATTTTGTTGTTATCGTTTTACCTACTCGAGGACGAGTAGAACTAAGCTTGGGGATGCTTGATACGTCTCCAACGTATCTATAATTTCTGATGTTCCATGCTTATATTATGCCAATTGCTACATGTTTTATATACACTTTATATCATTTTTATGCATTTTCTGGGACTAACCTATTAACAAGATGCCACAGTGCCAGTTCCTGTTTTCTGCTGTTTTTGGTTTCAGAAAAGTTGTTCTGGAAATATTCTCGGAATTGGACGAAACAAAAGCCAAAGTCCCTATTTTTCTGACACGTACACGAGTCCGAAGGAGAGACGAAGGGGGGCGTGGGGCCTCACCACGTGGCGGCGCGGTCCCACCTCCTGCCGCGCCGTGACGTGGTGAGGGCCCACAGGCCTCCACCGACGTTGCCCCTTCGCCTATAAATTGCCTTTCGGGAAAACCCTAAGTACCCGAGTCATATTCCACGAAAAGTTCCAGAGCCGCCGCCGCCGTCAACCCTAACTCGGGAGGGTTCTGAAGCTCTTCCCGGCACCCTGCCGGAGAGGGGAATCATCACCGGAGGGCTCTACATCGCCATGCCTGCCTCCGGAGTGATGTGTGAGTAGTTCATCTTTGGACTATGGGTCCATAGCAGTAGCTAGATGGTTGTCTTCTCCTCTTGTGCCATCATGTTTAGATCTTGTGAGCTGCCTATCATGATCAAGATCATCTTATTGTAATGCTACATGTTGTGTTTGCTGGGATCCGATGAATATTGATACTATGTCAAGTTGAATACTGAATATTATGTCTATGTCTTTTATGATCTTGCATGCTCTCCGTTACTTGTTGATACTCTGGCCAAGTGATGCTTGTGACTCCAAGAGGGAGTATTTATGCTAGATAGTGGGTTCAGTCTCCATTTAATCTGGGGGAGTGACAGCAACCCTAAGGTTGTGGATGTGCTGTTGCTACTAGGGGTAACCTAATGATGCTTTGTCTAAGGATGAATGTGTTGTTTACATTATGCACTTTACTTAATGCAATTGTCTGTTGCTTGCAACTTAATACCGGAAGGGGTACGGATGTTAACCTGAAGGTGGACTATTTAGGCACAGATGCATGCTGGATAGCGGTCTGTGTACTTTGTCGTAATGCCCAAATGAATCTCATAGTAGACACCACAACTTGCACATGCATGTTATGCACTTATCAATATTGTCAATTGCCCAGCTGTAATTTGTTTACCCAGCATGTTAGTTATTTTTATGGAGAGACACCACTAGTGAACTGTGGACCCCGGTCCATTCTTTTACATCTGAAATACAACCTACTGCAATCATTGTTCTTTTTCATTCTCTGCAATTAAACATCATTTTCCACACTATACGTCTAATCCTTTGTTTTCAGCAAGCCGGTGGGATTGACACCCTCACCGTTTCGTTGGGGCAAAGTAGTTTGATTGTCTTGTGTGCAGGTTCCAAGTCAACCACCGGAACCACCCCATCTACGGTGCCAAGTTTCCTGGCGCCGTTGACACCTTCTGAAGTGTCTTCATGTCCTACTGGTTCGATAACCTCGGTTTCTTACTGAGGGAAGACTTGCCGCTACACTCATCAAACCTTACTCTTGGGGTCTCCCAACGACGTGTGGTTTACACGCATCAGTGCCAAGTTTTACTCATTTTGGTTTGAGAAAGTTGCTTATAGCGTTCGGAGATTTTATTCCTGCACAAATCTGTGCACGGTATGATTTTTTATTCTTATTATTTAACTCCGAATGAGCTCATATTTGAACTGTAGTTGCAACTTTTCATCCTCTATGCATGATTTTTTCGGAATTTTTCGACAAAGGTTGGTAGGGTAGAAAAATACGTTTTGCTGCTGCTGTTTTTCTGGACAGATTCTGTCCCATTTTGTTTGATGCATGCTTTGAGCTTTTAACTTGAATCTTTTTGACTCAATTGAGTTTATGAGTAGGCATACAAAATTATATACTTTCTGGACATTCATATGATGTTCTGTTTAAGAATTATATGCAGCAAGAAATCTATTTGTTTATCACTACTAATGCACCCCACAGAAAAGAAATGGGAGAAACGGTGTTTTGAAGTTTTTTTCACAGGGATTGGAGGAGATGCACCAAGAGTTATCCAAGGATGGTGAAGACCATAAGCTTGGATATGTGAATACAACCCCACTGGACCTACACACTCTCGGTTTGCACACGTCTAACTTCTGTTTTTTGATCGAAACACTTTATCGCATAAACTTGGAGCGTCTTTTTGTTTGTTTTGGTTTGATTTTTATTTTGTGAGACCACCACATTATCATTTATATAGGAAAGAGCTACTGGAAGTATGGGTTGAAATATGTTGGATGTTATTATAAGATTGGGAAAAAGGATGTTTGAGTTGATTTTAAATGATACATATAGTTGCATGATTCATGAGCTTGTTAATGAGTAATAATTTACAAATGCTTTATCAAGAGCTATCACTTATTCATGTTTTGATGCTGAATGTTATTTTACTTTGTTTAACATGGATTAGTTAGTTCTATGGACACTCATGCATGCATGTAGATGGTCAACTTTCTCCCTTTTTCTAGCCCAAAAATTCTAACAAGTAAAAACTTGTTTCCAACACCTTCAACCAAAGTTATTCCAGTGAGTCCACCATATCTACCTATTAGCTTTATGCTATTCCGAGTATGTTTATAATGACATTTGTGTTATCTATACCTCTGAATGAAAAATTTATGTTATTGATTGTTATGGGAAAAGTTGGTTATATAGCTCTCACGAACTTGATGCACACTTTACTTTTATTGCATAAATAAAACATGAACCATTGTGATTAAGATTATTATGTTAGTGGCTTGATAAATGTCCGAGGTTGGGAGTTAGCCCATATGTGTTGTGACATGCAAAGCTGTCAACATGCTCATTCACATCATTTAGTTGATATCATGTACTTTTGTTTATGGATGCCTATCATGGTGAAATGAGGTGGAAATGAAGTAGTTTAAATGAGTTTGTATAAATGGTTAAAGAGACGCCTGGGCCGCTAATCTAAGCCATGCATCATTCATGGTGGAAATTTACACACATGCTATGGTGAACCATCTGTGATACACCTTATAATAAAAAGCTATTCCAATGGTAAATAAAAAGGGTGTTGAGGTTGTTCATCTTGTTTGTTTGTCTTGTCATTTTGATATGGGCTTGTTCCATATCCTGGGACAAGAGGTACCCCAGTTGACGCTCTTGATGATACTATTATTACTTACAATGATATATAACTTGAACTTGCTTTGTTTCCCAAGTTAAGTAACTCATGGTGTAGGTACTTGTATTCAAGGGGCATGAGACATCCAACCTTTACTTTGTCAAGCACACTACTCATATTTGCTTTCACATTAAACTTTAATCATTCAAGATGCTATGATAGGGGTAATGAGAGCTTGACACCAAGGATTCCACATTGCAATCATTAACTTAAGTAGAAGAGTTTGGAAGTTAGATGAAACTTATGCATGCTTTACCTCTACTCACATATATATCTTTTCCAAAGTGTCCACATTTTATATTCAGATTTTCATCTACACTCTATGGCCAATGTAGGATGTTCTTACTTATCATTACGCATACATGTGGTCCATATTACTTTCTTTCATGTTACACTTTGTGAACTATCATTGAACATCCTTGCTTTGAATACTTGATATCACTTCATAAACTATCTTGCATATTGCTACTCCTTTGAAGAATGAATCATTTGACTCTATGTAGCAGTAGTAATCATCTTTGATATCCATTGTTAGTATTAAATTGCAAAGTCTATATTAGTTTTATCACCTTCATACTCGAGGCGAGTATTGGTTAAGCTTGGGGATGTTGATGCATGTAAAATGCATACATGAACTTTGCACAATATTACTTATATCACAGTTATATAATGATTTTTGGGAATATTATATTTATTTCCTATTTTTATGGAATTAACCCTGCGTAGGCAGAAAGCCCTACTTTTTTCCTTTTAAGTTTCAGGGACCCAAACGACGTCCAAATCACCTGCAAATTTATGAGTGTCATTTTTTTGAAGGAAGAAGACTTGGAAACAAAGGAAGCGAACAAACGGAGGCCTGAGGCCCAAAAGAGGGTGGCCCACGCGGCCACTGTACCTGGCCACGTGGGGCCCACTCTTTTGGCCCTCGTGGCTCCGTTGCCGTCGATCTTTTCTCCACCGACATCGTCTTGACCTAAAAATGCCTATAAAAATAGTCCCCGTCGTTCTCTGGAAGGAGCGCCGCCGAAACACAGAAACACCGAAAGAGAGATCTGGAGCTGAAGATTGGAGGGGGAAAACTCTGGCGGGGCGCTGCCGGCGTGGTCTCCATCTTGTCCAACGACTTCTTCACCGTCTCCATGATGAAGGGGGAGTAGTCCACCCCTTGGACTTGGGTTTGTGGTGGTAACTTATGTATCTCTCTCTCTTTGAGCTTCACTAATTAGTACCGTATGAGCCGTTGAACATGATTACGGTCATCTATGTAATTCCTATGGTGGATATTGTGGTATGAGATGATTTGTTATGCATTTACTGTTGTGTTAGAACTTTTATGATTTGTCATACTTTGGAGATATTCTATGATGCATGTGATGGTTTGATTTATGCATAATGCCTTGTTTATCCTTGTCATGAGGTGATTGACACCACCAAGTGTAGATAGACGAGAGAGATGTGGTCACACACACGAATTATGAATCATTGCACTAGTGTTTAGAACATTGTCCATTAAGAAGTATGATGTATGTAGGTACGTGATGGCTGATGTGACATGGCATATGTATTGAGTGACATGTGAAATACAACCCAACATCCTTTATCTGGGGGTAAAAAGGAAGAGTATGATGTGGGAGTGACAGCAACCACGCTAGCCTTACGAGGGTGACCTAGCAACACAAATGAATACTTCTTTCAACTATGTGTTTTAGGACATATAGCCGTCATAAAAGCTACCATTAAAACATGACAATTGTGTGTACTTTATCTATAACATGATAATCACCGTAGATGAGAGAGAGAGGATTAAGTGAACCCATGAACCCATGTCCATTGTTTCTATAAGAGAAAACCTTTGTCTTGTCCTCTTGCATTGAAGAGGATTGGGAAACTTTTACATTCTTACTTTGTTACATTAAACTTCCATCCATTAAATCAACCACCTTGTTCTTTAAACTTTTTTAGTGCATAATCAACTAAAACTTGTGACACTTTAGCTGTAGGGAATAGATAACTTTTCCTTCTTGCTCCTGCGGATCGATACCTTACTTCCACATTGAGAGGTGCTACAGTGATCCCCTGCTCTTGGGGGTAATCAAGTACTTTTCTGGCGCCGTTGCCGGGGAGCGTAGCGCTTAAGTTTCTATTCTTGTGTGCACTAGACTTTAGATTTATTTTATCTTGTTTTATATCTTGCAATCATCTAAGCTTGGGGAGGTTCCTATAAACTTGTTTGGTTGTGAGTTTTTCATCAGTTTTATTTTCAGTTATATATATCGAAAACCCAAAAAAAAATAGAAAATGGAAAACTATTATGAAAACGCCATGATAGCTGCTGAATTTAGAAAATCAAAAGAAGGGAAAAGATTAGGACAGTACATAGAGCTTCTAAATAAAATTGCTAATGTGCTGCTTAATTTTCATAAGGAAGAAATTTGTTGCTCTGAATACTCTAGACACTTTGAATTCCAATGCCCTTCCAATAATGAACATGTTATTGCAACTTATCATACATGTAATTATGCTCACTTAGGGATGGAAGAAGTAGAGCAATTTGTTACTTTTATGGCAGCCTATGAATTATACACCTTCATTGATGAACATGAAACCTGCCCTATAGCTTCTCAATTCAAAGTTTTCATTGCCAATCTCCTTGATCTTTGCATACTTGAATTTAATGAAAATATCTATGTTGTTGACACAAGGAAGAGAGCTGCCCAAGAAAGCTCTAATGTTTTGCAGGAAGAAGATGACAAAAGCTTAAGCTTGGGGATGCCCGTGCAACCCCAAGAAGATGTTGAAAATGATGAACAAATAGAGAATGAAGAGGGGAAACTTCCACCTTCACCACCTATGGATGAGGGTAACACTCAAGAGTTTGTTGATGATAAACTTTGCTTTTATGATTCTGATGATGAGGAGGACTATCAACCTATGCCTAATGAGAACATTATTGACAATAATTTTACAAATGATGAGGAGTATGGTTTAGACATGCTTTATGATAGTACTCTAGATGATGATCCTATTTTGTTTGATCCTCCATGTTTAGAACTTGTTACTACTTTATGTGAGGATAGAAATGATATACTTGCTGTTTGTGAAAATACTCTTACTAATGAGAGTCCTACTTTGTTCCTGAATTCTCCCAATAACACTATAGAGGAGAAATTTGCTTATGTTGAGAAATACTTATGTGGTTTGCAATTATCTCTAGTTCCAAATCTTTGTTGCAAAAATCTTTGTTTGAGAAACTTGATTTTGATCTTAATAACTATTTTGAAAGAGGGAAGCATGCTAATGAATTCCAAAATAAATTTCATGATCCTCTTTATTTGCCTAAATTATCTAAGTTGAATGATTCTTGTGGTTAAATTCCCTGTATATGTACTGATCGCTGAGGCCTTGTTCTGCAGGAGAGTATTGGAGTGTTTTTCTGTGTAATTTCCCAAGTGTTTTGGTGAAAACACTTCCTCCACCCAAAACACCCCAATCCCTACCAATCCCTTCTCCACCAAAACATCCCAAAATTTAGTTGTTTGGTACAAGTGTTTTGCAAATAGGTGTTTTTCACACCTAGTGCACATAATAACGAAATTGACATGTTTTTGTCATCAATAAAAATATGATAATTTTAACAGCATGTAAGCACACAGTTTATCAACAAAAATATGATATTTTCTCACAGCACATAGAACACACAGTTTAGGAAATTCATAAGATCCAGGAACAATAACTCATGCTTTCCAGGTTTATCCCAGGTTATTACAACAAAATTTGATCAAAAGTCATCAAATGCTTCTCATGAACTGACGAACATAATTTAGCTTCCCAAGTTTATCCTAGATTATTTGACAAGTTGGTCACATAAACAAGAAGAAAGAAGCTTGCAGCAAGAGAAGATCATTGCAGCAGGAATGTAGACAGGTGATTGTAGCAAGATCATCATCGCAAGAAGGCAATCGCTGCAAGAAGCTTGCTTCATGAAAACTTGTTTCTGCACACAATGTACACATATGTTAATAAAGCAATAAATCATTGCAGCAACAATGTAAACATGGCTGTCTATGAACATGGCGTAGGT
The DNA here is from genome assembly GCA_947311845.1 of Poa pratensis. Lineage (NCBI taxonomy): Eukaryota > Viridiplantae > Streptophyta > Magnoliopsida > Poales > Poaceae > Poa > Poa pratensis. The sequence continues at coordinate 139,328,254 of CAMZMU010000063.1, read as the reverse complement.
TTGATAGTGGATGACAAGATCTGAAATTCATAAGCATCTATCTACTCAACTTAAGCCAGTACAGCTGATCAGTGCAGATTGCATAAAAGCTTCCCAACTAAGTAACCAGTAGATCTGAAATTCATAAGCATCACATGGAAGGAAACAATCGATGTTGTTTAGACTGCATAAAAGCTTCCCAACTAAGTAACCAGTAGATCTAGGACTTCCGACAGCAGTTTGACGAGCACCAGTTTGTTTTATGCAAACAACAAAACAATGAAACTACAATGAGAAATGCAAGTAGCTTACCTTAAGCTAGCTTGGATATCTGGACGCGAAGCCATTTGATAATTGTTCCATCATTATCAGCGACAAGGTTGACAAAGATCTCACGGTTTCGTGCATTTTTGAAGACCTCCAAGGCGGGGATCTTGTCGTCAACCGACACACCATCAACCTTCTTCAATTCATCCATACATCTGCTGATTGTGAACTCCTGTGCAGATTCCTTTTCAGCTTCCTTCTCTTTGATGTTAACGAATCTCTCCATGACTTGCACTATTCCAGCTCCACTCCTTTTCTTCGGACTGTTCTTTATCTTCCTTCTTGGGCCACCAACAGCATTCTTTGCTTGAGCATGCTCCACTTGTCGCCTCACTTGAGCAGTACTAGCTTCATCCAACATTTGAAGGTCCTCATCAATCTCTTCCCTAGCATTACTACCTTCAGGTCTCTCCATATCTTCTTCATGATCACTTTCAATTTATGTCACTTCACTAAGTGCCGCCGAAGTGGACGTGAAGTTCAGAGCTCCGGTAGCAATGCTCCCTACCAAGACAAACACAAGAACAGACTTAAGTTACAACAGGATCACACGACAAGGACCAAACAAGCTGATAGACTGACAGCGGATAACTTACCTTCATAGAGTTGTGCTAGTGAATCATATAGGGGAAATGCCTTGATCTTAAATCTCTTGATCCTTGAACCAAATGACTACAAAAGATTTGGAAATCATGGTTAGCAAACATGTGACAATCATACACTAGCAACAATACAATATCAAACATCCTACACCACTTACAATTTCTAAATTGTCCCAAAGATGTGGTTCAGCTTCAAGTTTGAACTCAGATTCATTCCAGCCTACACCACTTTGATTTCGAGCATCCTTGAGCATTCTACAGTCTCTCTTTAAATCTTTCTCCTTGTCTTGGATTTGAGACTTTGTCACTTGCACATATGGGTGCTTAGCAAGAAACAACTTAACCATGTGGTTCCAAGTCTCACTATTCCACCCATTTTGACTTACGTAATAGCTTGTGTTATGTTCATGAAGGATATCCACTAGGAAGTTCTCAAGAGCAGCATTCCATGAGGCCCTTGGTCTCGGACCAAGAGGAAAGGAATACAAAACAAGTGTTGGACAATACAACAAACAACATGTATGTGCAGCACTGAAAAAACAGGTGCGGGACAGGAATTACCTTTTGGGGAAGCTTTTTTCATCTTGGGAGAAGCCTTTTTCCTATATTTCTTTCCCGCCGAGTTGGACTGAATCTTAGGAGAGCATTTTTTATGAGAGGGAGCTGCTTTGGGATACATATCTGCTGTGATTAGAATCAAACACAAGATCATTAATATTCTCAAATTACAAGATGCAAATGATGAAACATCACATGAAATTCCTTATTACATGATAAACATCACAAATAGCTCCTCATTTCAAGATAACGCCAACTAATAGTTCCTCATTACAAGATAAAGCCAACTAATAGATCCTATTACAGTAGCTACAACTACTCAAAGTCATTCCACATTTGAAAAGCAATCTGGTCCCTCAAAAGGTTCCTTGATTTCCTTCTCCATGAAAGGCTTGAGCAGTCCATTATTCATCTCAGCCGTAACCTTTGTAGGTACAGTATTAAGCACCGCCTCCATATTAGAAGTCCCTTCTGAGCTATACAGATTTTTGTAGAAATCCGTAGTAGCCTTACCCATCTTCTGGTCATCTTCTATTATCGATCCATCTGCTCTCTTTAGCTTCGATACCCGGTTTTTCTTCTTGCGCTGACTAGCACGAAGATGAAAGAATCTGGTGTTCTTGTCCCCCGCTGATAACCACTGAATTCTTGACCTTTGTTGCCACATGATCTCCTCTCGACGATTCAGTTCAACAATGCGATCTTTAACCTTGATCTCCGCATGTGATGGTCCTTGCCTTGTCGGGTCTGCTTGGAGTCTCTCAAGTTCAATCCGCAATCTGACCAGCTCGCTCTTAACATGACCGAACGTATCACGCCCCCATCCCGCAAGCTGTCCAGAGACTGATCCCAGTTTGCGTTGTAAATCATGTAGGTTCGTGGCCTTCCCTGCATCCTGCCAGGTCTGCTGCACCATCGGGCCAAAGCTGCTCTCCGACTCCCACATTAGCTCATATCTAAACATGCCCTGTCTTCTTCCCCTAGCTCGCTGCTCCGGCTGCCGCCATGACAGCAAAATAGGCCCATGATCCGAAGCAGCCGCTGTCATATTCTGAACTGTCGCAAGTGGGAAACGAGAGCTCCACTCCGCCGTGGCCAGGGCCTGATTGAGCTGAACACGGCAAAACGATCCGCCCGTCACCCTCTTCTCATAGGTCCAGCTACGGCCCTCGTAACCCAGTCACGGAAGCCGCATACATCCACCATCTCTCGGAAACCATTTATCTGTGCATAGCTCCGTTCTTGAACGCCAACATGTTCCGAGCGATGTAGAACTTCATTGAAGTCTCCCAGGCACACCCACGGCAGTGCAGACGATGATTTTATGAACTTGATCATGTCCCACGTGTGAAACCGCAAGTGAGTCTGTGCCTCCCCGTAGACACAAGTAATTCGCTAAGGTCCAGAACCTTTCTCAGTGATGATTGCATCAATATGATACTGTGAAAACGGTAACAACTCAACATTTATATCATTATTCCAGAAAATACCGAGGCCTCCCTTGCGCCCCGTACTGCTTACAGCAAAAGCTCTATCATACCCTAGCGTAGTGCTAAGTCCTTCCACCCTAGATTTGTGCACTTGAGTCTCTAGCACACAAAGTACGGTGGGGCAACACGTCGCGCGAAATCGCGCAACTCCTTCACTGTTGCGGCGTTGCCCAAACCGCAACAGTTCCATGCCGCACAACTCATTGGTTCAGGCGGCACTCCTCGCCGGAGCCCGCCAATTGCTTTTGATTCTCGCCCGTTGCGGCCATCTTCTTCTGCCGTTTGATCTCCTTCGGAGGGATATATTGAGGTGGCGGAGAAGGCACCCCGGTCTGCTTTTCTGGTTCTGGGAACTCCAATGAGAGCTTCTTCTGTGCTTTCGGACGCGCATCATTTGCATCCAAATATATGTGCCCGTTTTGAAACGCCGACATTATTTTCATGTTTTAGGAAATATTGATTTATGTGAAATTTCATATTTGAAAATATGGATAGTACCTTTTCAATTTCAAAGAGTGTAGGCAAAGAGGACACGGTGTTTAATTGTCTTGTCTAGAAAGACATCTCAAAATGTCTCGAGGAGTAATACCCAAGTTTTTCTAGCTAAAATGTAGAGTGAATAATTTTATTATTATTTGGACTGGCTGCTGGGAAATTTTTACGAACAAATTCATATAAGTCATATATTATTTTGAAAATAGTACGTCCATGATTCTGCACAGGAGAATTTTACAAACAGAGTACATGGGGCGTTACAAGAGAGGGAAACTGTATCGAAACCCCCCAAGCAACATGGGGATTTGAAAAATATGCATATTTTATCCACACTTTTTTAATTTTTGTGTAGCTCAGAATATGAATTATTTAGATTTTGATTTTTTACATGTTTGTGGAATACGCCATTGGATACATCCAATATATTTTTCAAATATTTTTTAAAATTTATAAATATGTGTTTTGGATATATTTTTTTATAACAACATGATTATTGGAGTTCGGGAGCAGGAAATCTATTTCGTAGAGTAGAGACTATGATGGATTCAGTGAGTCCAATAGAAAAACTGGGGTGAGTGTACAACGGAGCTGTTCTATGGCCCAACTACGGCCACGGGCCACGGAGTACATCGGGGACTCGGTTTGGACTTTGGAGTTCATATGGGAGTCGGATTTGTCGAGGCCCAGCCCTAATAAAAAGACAGTTTTTTCAGAGGAAGAAGATATAGATATACTGCTGTCAAAAGATATATAGATATACTCAAGGGAGTAGGAAGATGGGAGTGAGGCTGATGCCGGCCGGCGGCGGCTGGATCTCCATGCCGCTCAATGAAATCTCCGACCCTCCTCCGCCGTCCGGCGGCTGGACCTCCCTGCCGGCAGAGCTCCTCAAGGAGGTCTCGGACCGTCTGCCGGCCGACGTGGACCAAATCAACATCCGCCAGGTATGCTCCCACTGGCGGGCCTCCACCGCCGCGCTGGCGGCCCGCCGCCCGTGGATCGTCGCCGCGCACGACCGCCACCGCGACGCTTCCACCGCCGCCAACCCCGTCGGCGAGCACTCCCTGTGGCTGCCCCGCGGCGGCGGCGCGAGGATAGACCCCCGGGGGGCCGCGGCGCCGGCCGGCCTCCCCTACTGCTGCGGCACGGCCCGTGGCTGGCTCGCTCTCGCGGACCACCTGCGATCCCCCACCAGGCTCGTCCTCTGGGAGCCCCTCTCCAAGGCTCAGATCCCTCTGCCCGCTCTCACAACCGTCGCCCAAGTGTTCCTCTCCGGAGACCCGCTCGCCTCGCCGGCGGGCTGGATGGTGGTCGCCAGCCAGAGAGTCCCCGGCGCGCAGATCGGGCAGCGGCTCTTCTTCTGGCGTCCCGGAGACGCGGCCTGGACGATGCAGCGCGAGTACCCTAGCTGCAGGATCGAGGGCGCGGCCTTCCACCAAGGGAAGAGGTTCTACGTCTCCACCATGAAAATGTCCCTCCACATATACGACCTCCAGCAGCAATATCCTCCCAAGCGTATCCGAAGCATCTACCTCTGCCCTCCTCTGCAAGCGCGGCATCCGCGCTTCCCAGGGCATCCCCGGCCGCACGTCGTGGCCTGCAACAACAAGATGCTGCTCGTCATGGTGTACCGCGGACCGCGCCGCGACGTGATCCTTGTAGAGGTGCACTGCCCGGATTGGGATGCCGAGCTCCTCGACCTCCGGGGGGACAAGGTCACCGATCTCGGCGACTACTCGCTCTTCTTGGGCCGGGGTGACTCGCTCGCCCTCTCTGCAAAGGACTTCCCTGCCGTCAGGAGAAACTGTGTCTACTTTGTGGAGCACGACACATACGAGCATGAGCAGTGGCTTGTTGTCTTTGATTTGGGGTCAAACGATTTGGAACGAATTCCACACCCGCAAGAGCACACGGAGGGCGGCAGCAAAGCCAGTGGCTGGTTGGGGTATTCTTGGTTCTGTCCCAGGATGCCCTTCCTCGAGGAGCAGGCCCTATGAGGTATAATGTCCCATTCAGCTATCTATGTGTCAACCATCATCGTTTTAGCACCAACAAGCTGTATATGAACTTATTTGTGCTCATCAACAGGCCTGCCGGGTTGATCAGCAGCAAATAAAAAAGGAGAGTTTTTTCACCTCCTTTGGATAATCTGAACATCGCCAATAATAGATGCTGTCGCTCCAGATATTCGACCTGACAATTAGGAGATGTGGTACTCCTCCAATCAACCATAAATTGAAGCATGTGCCCTCATCAGTTCCACATATTCCTATAGAATTGTTAGGCCAATCTGCTATATATCTTGAGAGCTTGGTAATTATTATTGTAAATTCATATTAGTTCAGTAGATTTATCTTTCGGCCACCCTTTGTTCTTTAGCTCCTAGCAAGTTTGGTGTTTTGGATTGAACATCACATCATTTATCATCTTTGTATTATGGCCAGAATAAGGTCGTACCACGCGGTGGTGAATGACAATGGATGACTGTGATATTATGATTTATTGTTTATGATGATGAACCTTCTTTGTAGTGACATGAACCACCTTTTGATTTTTCTGAAATTATCATCAGTCCACGTATAATTTCATCTACAAGTACTTTTCCAATTTGTGTTGAACATATGGACTTCTAGGGAACACTAAAAGTTAATGTAGCTGACAATGCTTCGATGCTGAGTCAGAGATTGAGAATTGAAGAACCTGAATGAATTTTATCTAGGCAATCTAAAGAAGAAAAAGAACTGTGCATACTCTCAGGTTCCCAGGGCATGTGGACTTCTTTACCGTCCTATCTCGGTAGGAAATCGATCACGCGCGTCCGTTTTGACTGTTCAGTGAAGTGTTTTCTTTTTTCACTACTAGTTATCCTACCCCATGTCGCTGACTTTGGGGTCTGATTCTTGCTGGGGCCGCTTGATAGAGGGTGTGCTTCTATATTCCATAGAGTCTAGCAGTAACAGACGTTGGCTACAGCTGTGGTTTCGCTAGACCACGGAGGGTAAAATCTTGGTGCCTCACATTTCTCTCGCCCTCACATCTCTCGATTTCCTTCGACCGCCGGTCGCTTCTCGACCACGACTAGGTGCAACAGCAGCTGCTCCCACAGCATCATAGCTGTATCTCGAAAGCATCACCGAGGAACCATGGAGGGGTACAAGTGAATGGCTCAGTTTATAGGTCAAGTACAAGTGAATAAGTAGCAACTTTATTTCTTTGCAGCGTATAGCTTCACTTTGCATTTGGTTTGGTGTAACTATTGTTTTTTGTTCTTCAGCTGTCATGTTCATTAAAACCCGCAAATGGACGATGCGATTGGGATTCAACTCACAATTCAACGTTGATTGCATGTGAGTAATCAGGGTCTTCTTACCCATTTATGTTAATATTATGTTGATTTCTTTACTGGCTAGACGTGTTGGTTACACTAATTTTGCAATTCCTTTTGCTTAGCAGTTTACTATTGTAAGTTCCTAGAAAGGCAAGCTGCAAGGTAGTAAAATTTAGTTGTACTTTGTTTTGGCGTGTTAGGTTGCCGCTCCTATCAAAGTTCTCATGTTATTTCCAGTGAGGTGCATTTGTGTATAACATAAGAGTTTTGTCAGATGATAGCTGTATTTTCATATTGATGGATATGGTAAATGCGTCATGAGCATTGTTAATGGATAAATATTTTGGTTTTGGTCTCTTGGATTATTAATGCTCAATATTTTATAAATCTCCTAGGTGCTTAAGTTGTGAATAGCTCAAACAACAGTGCTGACCAGGTCCTTGGTGTTGGTGCTGGATGGATACGTGAAAGTTGCAGATGATGGGTGAAAAATCCGGCAACCATAGGCAGCGCAACCACTCTGTCAACTACCAGGTGTCAATTACCCTGCATAAATCTTGTTTTCCCCCTTGATTTGGTACAAGGCCTGCTCAACTTTGGTTTTCTGAGCTAAGCACCACAAAAGGCAAAACTTGTGATTTTATGATGCATAGGCTACTGGAATGGTAGTTGTACTTTTCCTGCTTTCCGCCGTTTGACGTGCTTACCTGTTCTCATATTTGGTTTAATTCATTTAATATTTTAGGAACAGAGCTCAGAAACCAAAGATCATATGTTTACTTATATAAGTTTAAAACAGTGGCTGAGTTAAATCTTAAATTTATTTGCCATGATGGCATATAAGAAAATAGCCTTTCGCACATAGCCCAATAATGTGGCACTTTACCTGGCTGCTTGCACATGTCCTAGTTGTGGATTTCAGAAGTTAGCAGAGTATATTGTAACCTAGGTGATGTTGGTCCATAGAGACCCACTTTATCATTCATCTCCAGTGAGTCACTTCCTCATTTACCTGCTGAGTATATGTGGTCAAATGATTTAGTTTTTAATTATTCTGTGATGCAGGAATGTCAGCAGGTGGGAGGAAGAACTCCTGGTATGATTTCTTGAAGAACAATGCAACAATTGGAAACTGATTCGTAGTTCAGTAGTTGTGGATTTCAAAATTACTGATCCGAATAAGATGTTTAGTATGGTATGGTATGGTATGGTATGGTATGGGTCGAAGACCAATTTGTTTCTTCAGCTCTTCAAAAAACAGAAAGCTTGAGAAACTTGGTTTTTGTCCTAATTACATGAAGCATGCTGGTTTTTGAGGCATTTACATTTTGTTTTCCCTTTACTGTGGCAGAACCAATTAGGACGGATCTAAAGTTAGTTCTGTAACTAAAAATGGTCTATGGTTAGCTGAATGTCACTTCCCTTACACGTAGAGTCATTTGGATATGGAATTGTGGGAATTTAATTTCCTTATTTGGAGAAAGTTCCTGCAGTAAAGCAGCACTGTTCTCTGAAAACAGTAAAGCAGCACTGTTCTCTGAACCAATTTCTACTCCCTCTGTAACTAAATATAAGACGTTTTTGTAGTTCGAATTGAACGAGAGAATTGTAACTAACTATACAGAGGGGGTATTTAATTTTATTATTTCCCTCTTATTTTAAACTTCTGCATAGCTTGCTCATGGAGGAACAGTAATTATGTGGATGATATTGGTCAAGCAGTGTACACCTTCAGATCATCCCTGTAGTATGTGTAAGTCAGAAGCAGCAGCTTATGGGTATCCATGTGCAGATCACAAGGTATGAAAGCTCTTTTGAATGTACCCCTAGACACTGTTTTGAACTGTGATGCTATAACTATCTTTCCATAAGAAAAATCTGCCCTTCTCTAAAGTATACACCCTAAATCTATGACAGGTTACAACAGAATATGGCTATATTTTTAGCTTGAGAGAATTGCTTGTCCTAACTACATGAAGCATGCTCATCTTGATTCATTTACATTTAGTTTTCCTTTTTAAGTTTTTATTGTGGAAGAACCAATTAGGTTTTATCTAAAGTTTCTCTAACTAAAAATGGTCTATAATTTGCTGAATGTCGCGTTCCATACACATAGACATATGGATACTCGTGTTTCTCAGGTTTGGGACGGTGCTAGTCTAAAACTCACCTTTCGTAGATGTGCTGATCCTCATGTTATGAGGTTATGAGATGACTTGCTACCTATCATGCGAACTGTGGTATTATCAGGTGAGTTTCATTCCCCTATTTGGAGATATGAAAAATCTGGGTTATATTCCTCCATGTCCTTTACCAAATTATTTATTTTGGTGGTGTGGTGTACTCTCTGGGTTATTCCTTGTGGAAAATCAAAGCCCCTGCTAAGGTAAAAAAACTGTGGCTGATGCATTTTAATAGAATAGTATTAACTAGACATAATTTGAGCAAAAGAAGAGTTGTTGAGGATAAGCCTTGTCTCTTTTCCCGTGAAGATGAAACGGTTGTCCATCTTTTCGTGGAATGTGTTGTGGCTAGACAGATTTGGTTGTATGTGGCTGAGATTTTCGAAGTTGAACCCCCTGATAATTTGAATGATCTTTATATTTGGTTGTTGATGAGAGATCGATGTGCTGTTTTGAACATGTTGACTGCTGCTAACTTGTGGTGCATTTGGCTTTTCCATATCTGGATGTGTTTTCAGGGGCGTGTTTGGCGAAGTGTAAAAGACATCGTTGGAAATATGAGATCTCATCTACCATCAATGGAAGATTCTGTGCCCGAGGTCTCAGTCGGAGCTGCTAATTCGAGCCCTTCGGCTGCTGGACTTCAAGAGGGGGGACTTTGGAGACGAGTCCTGCGCTGGCAAAAGATGACAAGATCTGCAGTCTGATCCTGATGGCGCAAGCTCCCCCTGATGTAATGGGATAGATGTGGTCTGTGGTAGCCTGTGATCTTTCCTTTTTGCAAGTTTCTTAAAAATCTGAACAGCTACTTTTTGGTCTGTTCTGAGAGCTGTAATACCTGAACATCTAGTTTCACTTTTGATTTAATGGAACCGTGGGGAAACCCCCTTTTCTCTATAAAATAATTATTATGTCATAATGTCATTGCTTGGCGTTTACATGTATATTGGTTTTTGTGTGGTTAGCTTAAATAGTGCTTCACGTTGTTTTCCTTGTGTGGGTATTTTACTGTGTAAGGATATTTCAGTTTGCTCCAGCGGGTGACTGATAACCTCCTTTGATTGATTAAGGTTAAATGTTTTTTTTTTTAGATAAGAGGGTGCGGGTCTCGGCCTCTGCATCAAAGTGATCTTTACACAACTATCCGCAATTATTCATCAAAGTTTACAAGGTATAACATTGATCAAACCGAAGTCAGCCGCTTGGCAATAAAAAGTCGCTACAACTATGATGGGGGTGGCCATGATCAGAGCCGCATGTCTTGACCTCCCACCTACACGCATCATCAACAACCAGAGTACTGGTCCAGCAAGCCCTCAATGCGCACCGCATGCGCGCGCTATAGAAGTCGCTTCCGCCTTCCTCAAACCCATCTTCAGGCAAAGATCAACGCCATGACCTTGCAAAACCAGCCGGCGACGTCGCCATGACGTCAAACAGCATATCCGATCTGCGCGTCATCATCATCACACGTCCAGCGCCGAGACTCCGCTGCGCCGCGCCGCTAAGACTCGCCGTCGACGACGTGTTAGATGCCTCAACCCGCCATCTCTCCTTGCCCGTCCCATCAAGCAGCTGCTCCAAGACGATGCCCCCAGGAGGGAGAACGCCCCTGAAAGGGCCGTCATCGTCCAATCCGGAGACTCAGATCTAGGGTTTCCCCCAGAGCAGACCGAGATGGGTGACGCAGACTGCAATGACGATACCTCGATAAGGAAACGACGTCGGAGACGCCGCCATCGTCCGCCATAGCCGAAACTGTTGCAATTTTCACCGGCAGCCGCACCACCCGATCCCGCCGCTGGCCGGATCGCGCTAGGCCCATCATGGGGCCCACGCGCCGACAGCGGAGCGCCGCCGCCCCTCGCTGCCCCCTTCTCGCACCTTTGGATGTGTCGAAGATGGATCTCGATGGGACCGAGATCCGCAGCCACCACCGCCGCATCACGGCCGCCGATCGCCGCCGCACGGCCAGGCAGCCACCATAGCCACCGTGCACAGCCCCCGGCCCGAGGCGCCCCAGTCACGTCCGGTAGTGGCCGCCACAACCTCCAGCCCTGGCCGTGCGGCAACGGCGGCAGGCTTCACCGGCCGAGAGGAGGAGTAGAGGGGCCGGGATCTGATCCCCCTGGCGCCGCCCTGGGGTGGCGGCGCGGAGGGGTCGAGAGGGAGCGTTAAATGTTTATTTTAGCAAGCTTTATCTGGGTTCTGGAAATGCTTCAGAGAGGAGACTTGATCAGTTATCATGCTCAACTAGCAAGTTTGTGTGCCGGTGAGTGAATGATAGCAACTCTTACATCTACAGTATGGTCTACACACGTTAGAAAGACAGGGATGTGCGGCCGGTGACATGCTCGTTTTTCTTATCTGCATCCACAAAATTTTCTTCATTACAGCACTACTAAGCATGTCTGCTTCTGTGATCCTTTAAAAAAAAAATTGGCTTCTGTGATCCTGAAGTGTGAGTAATAGATATAATGCGCCATGTATATTTGGGACATCATTTGCAATGTTCCTCAACCTCAGTGCCTAGCTGATGGTGTATTGTGATATGCAGGTTTGGTGGTTCCTGCTGAGCTGATAAGTTATTTTAGAAAACCTACATGCCTGCACTCCCATTGAGAGGAGAACACAAACAAACAAAAACGTGTTTTGGCTCAAACCAGGGGACTCTTTTTTTTGACGATCAAAACAGTGAGCGCTGTGATCTTTTATATGAAGAGAGAGCAACTGAATGAAGTAGAAGTTAGGGGATCTCCAGCCGTTGGAGCCCCCCCAGGATGAAAAAAGAGACTTTTTGGGGGGCAAATTTCTTCCGCCGGCGTAAAACGAGATCCTGGGGAGATGAATTTTCCAGTCGCATCCAACCCCAGACGAGCAAGTCCAACAAAAAAAAACGGACACAGGCGGAACTCGAGTTGTCGCCATGGCGGACAGAGGAAGAAGAACAGAGGCCGACGTTGTATACATCATGAAATCGAGAGGGGACGGCGGGAATGGAGCCGCAGCCTCACCGGGAGGGTCCTGGTGGATGAACGGCGGGGTGAAGAGGAATCGGGCGGCCCCCGCGCTCCCGATTTGAAGGACGACGGCGGTGATGGGGTAGCGGATGCGGCGGTGGCGCTCCGCCCCGGACCCGGCCACGCGACCCACAACCCCGTCAAGGCGCAGCCGCAGCTGCTCCCATCCGCGCGAGTTCGAGGAAGACGACGGCTCGAGGGAGCTCGCCCAGATCGAGCATGGCGCCGCCGTCGGGATCGATCCGGTGTGAGGAGGAGCGCGGCGAGGTGGAGAAGAAGCAGAAAAAAACACGGATCTCCCGGCGGCGGAGCTGGGCGGAGGGGCGGCAGCTCGTGGGCACGACGGCGAGGGGTGAGCTCGGCGGCGAAAGGCGAGCACCGTGGGAGAAAAGAAGAGAGAGGAAGCTCGGTTGCACATGGTGGGCCTGGACAAAAGTGAGGAGAGAGAGAGGAGAGAGAAGGAGCCGAGAGGCTGACCTACGGGCCTGCTGCATGTAATCGCCCCCCAGGCCGAACCCAGCGGCTTGGGTTTGGCCTGGGGGCGCCGGCGCTAATTCGGCTACTGCCGGCGCTATTTTAGCTCCTGGGGGGCACGACTAGGTTGTTTTTTGCACTTTTTGGTATCGCCGGCGCTAAAAAGGGCTCCTAGGGGGCTCCTGGGGGCATGGCTGGAGATGCCCTTACAGGTACAGCATAAGCTGAGTAAACGTCATCCGTGGTCCAATTCCACTTGATAGTGTCCTGATCATCAGTTAGGGTGACAACTTGAGTGAGGCGCCAAAGATCAATGTATTCTCTGATCACCTGCTCCGAGGGGTTTGACTTGATAAGACCGATCCAACGCTGGTCAGTGATACCTTGTGCCACTGTGATTTTTCTTTTCTGCTTAAACTGTGCTTAAAGATGGCAGTGAATCTATTTTTCAGTGGCATGCTATCAAGCCAGTGGTCCATCCAGAAGGAGGTTTCTGCACCATACCGGCCCTAAGATGATTGTGGTGGATACCTGGAACAAATTCAGAGTCTCCTGTGAAAATTGCATCCGCAAGCCCTGCCAAGGTTTGTCAGGGCAAGCACCAAAGCCATCTTAGCTTGAGATCCCTGCTTTGGAATACTAGATTAGAGATTCCAAGACCACCATACTGCCGCCTGCGACCACTTGACCAGACATTTCCCCCCACTGACCTTGTCAGAACCATTCCAAAGAAATGCTCGCTGCAGTTTTTCAATTTGCTTTTGTGTATCCATCTGGCCTGGTGCTTTTTCAGGATGAATATCAAACATGGCCTTTTTTATTTCTTCAGTGGTGAAATGTCTGATTTCTTCAGTTCCAAACAGTGCTCGTTCGGAAAGCACCCATCCCAATCCTGATTACAGAGCACACGGTCAAGACGAACCTGGGTTGCATCAAGTTGTTCATTGCTCCAAGTATAACGGCGACCCAACATATACATATCCTTTAACTCTTGCTCATTGATGAAGTCCCCGAGAATCACAAGTGGACCGAGCATGTGCTTGCAATTGCCTTAATCTGCCAGAAACTCAATCTAACAGAATAGCCAGAAAAGGTTGGACCACAGATATCAACCTAACTTGGATTCTTGTAAACACACTAAGCTTGCACTGTTTAGGAAATGACTCTTAACAGAATAACGCTTCGCTTGGGCAGTAAGGCCCCGGACATTCCAAATGACGATATTGCAACTAATCATAACTAGAACTCCTAGATACAGAGACAGAGATAACCAGCTCAGACAGTCGCCCTCCGCAGGCAGAAGCAACCAGTTCAGTGAGCGCTTGCATCTGGGCGGCAGACCATCTTCTTGGCGACAGTGAGCGCCGATCCCTGCAGCTCAACCAGAGGACTCTGATGCGGCTTAATGAACACTGAAAGCAAGCCTCACAGGCAAGCATCACAAAAACTCTGAGCAGGGTACTCTGATACAGATTTGCAAAAAAATGAGGACAGGTGTCAAGTACTCGAAAGCAAGCATCACAAAACTCTGAACAGGGTACTCTGATACAGCTTAAACAACACTGAAAGCAAGCCTCACAGGATGTCATTTGCAAAAAAATAGGACAGGTGTCAAGTACTCGAAAGCAAGCATCACAAAAATCTGAGCAGGGTACTCTGATACAGCTTAATAAACACTGAAAGCAAGCCTCAAAGGATATGTCATTTGCAAAAACATGAGGACAAGTGTCAAGTACTCAAAAGCAAGCATCTCAAAACTGAGCAGGGTACTCTGATGCGGCTTAATCAACACTAAGAGCAAGCCTCACGGGATGTCATTTGCAAAAGAATATGGTACACAGAAACGGCAACCAATGAACAAGTGTCAAGTATTGGAATGGTACATGAATGCTAGACAAGTGGTCTGCGTAGAATCAATCGTACACAGAGACTAATGAACAAGTGTCAAGTACTGGAATGGTACAATGAATACTATACAAGTTGTGTGTCAGAATTCATCTACTCAACACGGTGCGATTCCAATCCCGCATCCAGGAACCGTGACAGCCAACTAATCCACGCAATGTCCTTGCAATTCATCATCTGGGAGCGGCCCCAGCCAACTTGCTGGACTGAAGGACTCAGCCGGTCCTATTTCCACAGGGTGAAGGAGGATGTGTTGCTCTCCTGTCAAAAGATCGATGGCGAGAACTCGGGCTCCATGAACCGCCCCGTCGTCGTCTACGACATAAGCAGTATTCAGGGTGATGCCAAGACCTGCTGTGGTGGCGAAAGCTTGGTTTGATCCAAGGAATATTGCATTATTGCCAATGGTGTTTGCTGGGAGCATAATCCCATTGCCATGAGCGTCCACGTGGAGCTCGAAGAGACGTACCTCCACATGGTGCTGGTCTTCATCGTGGCGCAAGAGGATGCAGACAATAGTGTCTGCTCCGATGTGCACGACGTGGTGGCCTCGTATGTTCCACGGCACCATCCCTGGGGGCATCTCCACAACAAAATCAATCACTATTGGTCCCGGGGCTAGGTTCAGATATTCCAGCGGTGGGTCGTCAATGATATAGGTTGATGGAGCAGCGGCCAGAGAGGCTATTCCATCCCGCCAGCACATGGACTTGGGCTCGATGGCGAGCTCATATGCAAACTGATGCCAGCCTTGCTCCCCGTGTCTCGCCCAGTGGAAACCGGGATATTCTGCTGAAAATCCGACCACTAGTTGCGTTGTCGCGGTGACACTGATGAGCTCCACATTCTCGGGCATGTGAGGCATATGCTGTCGAAATCCACAGTTCACACACAGAGAAATCCTCTCTCGTCCTGTACCCGAAGGGCCATGAGGCCACAGCAGCAGCTCCAACAGGTCGCGGTGCGTGGAGGAGGGTGCATCGGTTCAGGCTGGGCTGGCGCACCAAGACCCCTTGCTCGATCTTCAGGAACACGGTCGGCCTGCCGTCGTTCAACGGCGAGAGAATCAACCATGGTCCCCTGGTCCGCGGAACAGCCCGCCGATAGTGTCGGCACACAGCGGCCAAAGCCTCCACGTCGCGACGGGACGGGGCGAGCCGGCGAGCTATACGGTAGAGACCTCCTCGGGCAGAGCAGACAGGTCCATCGCCTCCGGCACGCCGGCATCTGGTCCCGTCTCCTCGGGCAGACCGTCCTCTCGTCCTGTCGATCCAGCCAGCACCACCATCCCGCGCCCGTCGCCTCGGGCAGCCCAACCCCTGGACCCGTCGCCTCGGTCAGTGACTTGAGGTCTTGTATCGAGGTCTCATCATTCTGTACATGACATTGGTTTTCATGCTGAATGGAATCCCAGTGGCCATTCCTTTCCTTGGCTTCACCATGCGTGCACTGTCCTGAACAGCGCTGTATCTGTCTGAAAGCTGGGCTGGCAGGTAACTGTGAGCATCTCTTTTTGAATCACTGCAAGAGTTGTAAAACTGGAGCTGCTTCCTTGGGGTTGACTGCATCCAAACGTCTTCTGAGAAAGTTCCTCGTCTAGATACCTGAAACGAGTACATGAGAGAGACAGAGAAAGAGCTGTAAATTTCTTTGCATCAACAAAAGTTCAAGCTTCTGCAATTTCGTTCTAAGCTCAAAATCATTCATAAATTGGAACCACTGAGACAACTCTTCAATGCATCAAAGGAAATACCATAAACAATATATGATAATATATGTGGAGGGTCTGTGTTGTCTATGTGGAGGATATCTGATTTGCAGCTCAAATTATTAAGTTCCTTTTGTACCAAAATAAAAAGGTTTGCTGTTCCTATCATCTGAAAGGTACTACTACAGAAGAAAGTACAATCCCAATATGTAAAATCTTGATATGATAAGCCCCAAAGTTCTATAGTTGCTCGTACCTATGAGAAGGTGACCAAGTGTTCAATAAGTTAAGATCTGCTGTGTACCTGAGAGAGTCGATTAGTAGTTTGGGGTGTCAAACACGTAGGGCATTGATCAATAATTCTTGTTGAAACATCTGAAGACCTCCTCATGGACTTTAGCAGACCCGTAGAATTAGAATGTGCTATGACACCAACACCATCATGATAATCAGGTATGGCAGTGTGAGGAGAGTCATCACTAGGAATTCAATGTGATTTTTCAGATCCATTACTCCATAGTCGCCTCCTTGCCCGTGCACTTCCAGGTACAACCGAGTATTGTCCAACTGAAGGTTGGGAATCATGGTCTCTAACACGATGAACAGATTGTACATCATCAGAAAGAGATTCATTAGAACCGCTGTCTCTTATCTCCACATCATCTATAACAGAATGTGAATATGATCCCTTCCTGCTATGTCTTCCACCATGTTTTGCCAATGGACTAATTCTTCTGACATATCCGCACTCTTCCTGCCTGCAGAGTTTCTTAGCAGTCTCGGCTGCCTGAAAAGCTGGAGTGCTGATCTCTGACATAGAATCGTCCTGCAACTGCTCCATAGCTTGGATAATGCTACTGATCTCAGAAGATATGATGCTCAAATCCAAATTCTTCATGATGGAGTGTATCATTTGAATGGATGATGTGATCATCTGAGAATTGC